>CM072528.1:11650000-12850000 GCA_036898165.1 Silybum marianum
AAAAACATTTGAATAACATTCTTACACTTTATCAAGAAAAAGAATCTGGATCTGAAAATGAAAAGACTTGTGATTCAAAGGAGGAACACAAAACAAAAACAAACTTGTGCGAAAATTTATTTTGGGGAAGATGATGAAGAAATTTGGGGCGGAAGTAAAATTTCTTTTGGGAAAGATGATGAAGAAATTTGGGGAAGATGATGAAGAAATTTGGTGAAGATTATGAAGAAATTTGGAGAAGAAGATGATGCCTGGTTCTTATTTAAATCGTCAGGTTATATTTAGGATTTAAGCCATGACCTGAGTTTTCCACTTATTTACAAAAATGCCACCGCGAATTTTCTCCCTTGTATTTTGATCTGATTTAAAATGGATGGTTGTGATTCGTCCTCATGTTCACAATCAAAGATAGGTTCACATTTGAATCCACCCATATATATATATATATATATATATATATCTATATATATACATACACACACATTCTTGTCTTGTAGTTGTAAATTATTCGATGTGATATTATATCGTTACGTGAGACATGCTCCAACACAACATTATCTATATAAAATAACACTTCGATTATATAAACAATAAATTTATTTGATGGAATTATTAATTTATCAACATTATACAATGAATATTTTTATCGTTTTGAGTAGAACATATTTGTGATTAATAATGGTGAAAGAAAACTAGTTTATTCAAGATGATCATGGGGCCTGATAGACATGAAAATAGCAGCATACTGCCGGAGCATACGGTCACCGCCACCATTCTCCGCCGTTACAACCTCCACCCCCGCCGGCCGCATCCTCGCCACATACCGCCTCCACCCCAACTGTATATTAACCGCCGCCCATGTCCTCCAATTCGACGAATAATATCTCACCGTACGCTTCAGCCGCTCGTTTGCAAATTTGTACCGAAAATGGTCCGTCATGTAGCGAAGATGATTGGCATCGAGCCCGAACGCTTCCGTGGGTTGCAAACACGTAAATGTAGCCGAAGATGAAGGAAGCCGGTTTATCATTGGCCTCCTTAGGCACCACGATAGAAGCTCGTCTCCTAAGTAGCCTCCCGGATATATCATACTCGTAGCCACTACTCCTTTACTCAAAATCTGGTTACTTTTTACGCTCCCTTGTACGATAAACACCATTCGTTGCACTAAATCGCCTTCTCTAATGATCTATATATATATATATATGTAGACTGGATAATGGTTATTGATATGAAAAAGATCGTAGATTGATTAAGGTTTATGAGTGACTATGCGTACCTTTTCGTCTTTTGAAAATACGAGCGGCTTAATGCGATCACAAATGTTATCGAGGATAAGATCTTCCAAGTCATGGAACAATGGTACCTGATTTATTAAACATAGAAACAAGGATTAATACAATAAAATCGGTTTTATAACACGTGATGTTATATATGTATTTACCCTGATTGACTATTTAATAAAATTTATGTATGTTTATACAACAAAATAACTGTGGGTCATACCTAAATCTCATATAATAAATTGATATGACATGACGTTTTTAGGGAAATTCCTTCGTAAGCTATTATCTCACCAAGTGTTTTTATATGATATTATTTAAAAAATGTTACAAAAACAAGTTCTCCTAAAAAGATTTGTTTAGATGGCACTTTCAGAAGTATCATATAAAAAACTAACAAATTACTTTATATATATATATATATAGGAAAGTTCAAATACGAACTCAAATTTGGTTTTGGACGTGAGGACAAATGAGAACGCGACACGTGTCTGAATGTAGATTATTCAGTCTGAATATAGTATTTATTATATTCAGTCTGAATATTTCTTTATTATTCAGTCTGAATATTTCTTTATTATTCAGTCTGAATATGACAAGTGTCGAGCTCTCATTTGTCCTCACGTTCACAACCAAATTTGAGTTCGCATTTGAACCCGCCCCTATATATATGATGCACAATTGTTTAATTAAGTTCTATAAATCAGTCTATAATTAGCACGTTTGACGTCTTATAAACCAGATTTTGTTGTAGTGAATTAAGTTCGGGATCTCTAATTGTCTTGATCCAAAGGTGTAAATTTACCATTCGGATTAGATCGAGACACAAAAAGCGTTTGATATCTAGTCTGAGGCCTTCGGGGAAGTCTTTGATCAACTCCATCTCGTCAGCTCCGCCCATGACCGCCCAATTTTGGTGTTCGTGGTGGCGGACTCTTTGCCGGAGAATTGATGGCAATTGTCTCCTCTTCATCCACCACTCCATATCTCGGCATCGAAGTTGCATCTTCTTCTTCCTTGCCATGACCGCATGCAGAAACACCTTCGATCATAGAATTAATTAATCCGTAATCAGAACCATCAATCAAAACCACCCTAGCTCTTTATCGAACCATATATATTTGCAATTGTTCAATCAATCGATCACCTGAATATTACCAATCAATAACGTGAACAACATCATGCCGCTGAGCACGATGCAAATACTGAACATCACTTCTAGCCAGTGGCTCGTGGGATCAAGATTGTTCCCGAAAGTGCTGTGTCATCATAACATATTGTTTCTTTCGGAATCAGTTTTATATAACGTCAAAAATGTCTAAATATTTATAATAGAGGGAAGTCCTGGGGAAGACATAAAAAAAAAGTGAAGAACGGTACCCTAGGAGCTCTCCATCTGGACGGTATGCACAAATGCATACAAGCGACCGAAACTGTTTTTTTTAAAGTGCATGTTACAAATTAACGGTATTCATTTGTGCATATTGTCCAGATGGAGGACAAATGCATATAAGCGATTGTAACTGTTTTTTTAAGGGCATGTTACAAATTAACGGTATTCATTTGTGCATACTGTCCAGATGGAGGACAAATGCACAAATGCATACACGCGATTGTAACTGTTTTTTTTAAGTGTATGTTACAAATTAACGATATTCATTTGTGCATCCTGTCCAGATGGAGGACCCCCACACTACTAAAATGGAAGGCTTTCACCTACAGACATTTTCCTGGGAAATCCGTCACTAAAGGGTGATCCGTCACAAAACCGTCACAAAAGTTGGTTGCTAAATTGTTGGTGAGTAAATCAAATCAGTGACGGATTACCCAAGAAATTCTTGGGTAATCCGTGTGTATTTTCTTAAAAACATCGGATTTCAACGGAACCATTAGTATTTCCTGAGTGATCCGTGGTAATTACCCACGGAAATTTCTCTGGGTGTTTTTTTATGGGTGAAAGTCATTTCTTTTGTAGTGCCAACATGTTATAATATATATACACACACACACACAAAAGTGTCTAAATCTCGTAATATATATAATATTTTAGTGGAGTTAGGTTTATAAGATCAAACAGTCATGCGTCTTATATAAATGTGTTATAATAAAATGTTGAGGACGTACGGAGTTCTTGTTTGATTTACCTGAGACTCATTAAACCCCAAAAGATGGGATAAAGAATCTTGATACTTAGAGAGTTACTAGAGATCACTGGAAGTGCCCCTTGATAGATACCATAGTCATACGGTCCATCGGGATCTAAACAAAACGGCTTTTTCACCACACCCATGGTCGAGTTTCCGGCACAACGTCTTCCCGAGCTCCCATTCTCCACCAAAAACCCGTAGCAAACTTCCTGAGTACAAGAAAGGGTAAGAATGCAGGCGTTTTGGTTCGCACATTGTTGTCTAAGACACAAAATCACGCGTTGAATCGCTAAAGCGTACCAACAACCACCGGCAACCTGCTTAATGGAAAACGATTGGAGTTAATATCGATTAGAGATACGAATTTAAGAATTGATATACATATATATATATATACATACATATATATACATAGAGGCGGGTTCAAATGTGAACTCATATTTGGTCGTGAACGTGAGAACAAATGAAAGTGCAACACGTGTCATATTCATTCAGACCGAATAATCAAAGAAATATTCAGACTTGAATATAGTATTTGTTCGAATAATGCTTATTCAGTCTGAATAATACTTAGTCTGAATAAGCATTATTTAGACCGAATAAATACTATATTTGGTCTGAATATTTCTTTGATTATTCAGTCTGAATAACCTATTCAGACACGTGTCGCGCTCTCATAGTCCTCACGTTCACAACCAAATTTGAGTTCGCATTTGGACTTTCCTCTATCTCTCTCTCTATATGTATATATATATATATATATATATATATAACTTACATGAGAGGCGATAAAATAGGCGATGAGATTAAGTGCGAAACCCCACCAAATGGTGCCGAAGATGTATCCGGTGACCTTTGCCATTCGTGTCATTAAGGAGATGGAGTGATAGACTTTTGGGAGGAACTGGAACACGAAAATGAGTAGAAGTGTAGTCATGATTGTCTTTATCCGCTCTTCTTCGATTAGTCTCGGCACTAGCAACCAGAACACGACCTGAAACCAAATCAAAATTCAGTATAAAACGGTACACCAGGATCGTACTTGCTCTCCTAAATACGTTCAACTTTGTCCTTTGGTTTTCTAACGTACCGAAAAGCATGCACGATTTATGATTACTACAATAAAATTGATTTTATAGGACGCTTGAAAGGTAGAAGTGTCCTGTAAAATTACTTTATAGGACTTAAATTTATAAGATAAAGCCAAAAAAAATCTCATTAAAAGTGTTACAATAGATTTATAGAAAGCATTTAGGCGTTTTAACAATTTTTTTAGAATACTTTTAAAATAAAGTATCGTATTAACTATTTTATGACTTTATTTGAAAAAATATCTTATAAACAAAAGTGTTATGTAAAAATGTGTTTATATGACACTTTTTTTAAAAGTATCATTTATAAAATAACTAATTAATATGACATTTTATTTTGAGAGCATCCTAAAAAACTTGTTAAAACATTTAAAAACGTTCTATAAAACTTTTGTAACGCTCTTAGATATGATGTTTTATAAAATATTCTATTAGGACATTTAAACAATCTATGAATCCTATAAAGCCAAAACAATTATCGTTTTATCCTTAATTAGTCATGATATATTCCACAATTTTCCATAGATAATGTTCAAGTGTCGGCTCCAAAGAGTTGAGTTCCGGTTAGAATGAGAGTTAAGGTGAAAAGCGTAATAATAGATCTCCACCCTTAGATGCACATTAGGATGAGATGCACCTAGATGGGGTACACTGAAATGCACCAGATCAACTCCCTTCTAAAACATAATTCATGAATTAATATAAGATTAAAAGTAATCAAAGGTCCAGATCTTTTATTACACTTCTTATCTTAGGGGCTGTTTACTAACTGCTGACCCGTCTGACTGGATCAGTAAATCTGACTCGGTCAGCAGTCAGAGCGTTTACTAAAATCATCGTCTGACCGAGATCTGACCCACGATCTGACCGAAAACTTACCCGGTCAGCTTCAAAATTATGCTTATCCGGGTCAGATTTAACATTTTCACATTTTGCCTCGGATTTAACATTTCTACATTTTGCCCTCAAATTTAACATTTCAATTTCACTCCACTGTGATCTCTCTCTCTCTCTCTATATATATATATATATATGTGTGTGTGTGTATATATATATATATGTGTGTGTGTGTGTATATATATATGTTTAATTTTGGGGCTCTCTTCATTCAAATGTGATTACGTGATACATATATGATTTTTTTTATCAAATGTAAAAAAAACCGATATAAAAATAAAAAAATTCATGACTTTTTTTTATCAAATGTTAGCATTTAAGATATTATTTCACATATATTTGTTTAATACGGTGAAATTTTCACATGTATTTGTTTCACCATATGAATCTTTTTTATGCATATTTTTTGTTTCAGTAGGTGAATCAAATTTTTTTTCACATGTAATTATATTCATAAGGTGAACACAAACATATATGTGAAACAATATTTTAAATTATAGGTTTTGATAAAAAAAAATCATGAAAAAAGTATATTTATAGAGGTTTTTACGAGTTTGTAACTTTTTTGTGATTTTTATTTGATTATCGTTCTATATATATATATATTGTATATAGGGACGGGTTCAAATGAGAACTCAAATTTGGTTGTGAATGTAAGGACAAATGAGAGCACGACAAGTGTTTGAAGTGTTTGAATGTAGATTATTCAAAGTGAATAATCAAAGAAATATCCAGATTGAATAAGCATCATTCAAACTGAATAATCAAAGAAATATTCAGATTGAATATAGTATTTATTCAGTCTGAATATTTCTTTGATTATTCTCTGTAAATATGACACATGTCGCGTTCTCATTTGTCCTCACATTCACAACCAAATTTGAGTTTGCATTTCAACTTTCCTCTCTCTCTCTCTCTCTCTATATATATATATATATATATATGTGTGTGTTCAAATTTTTTTTAAGTAAAATAGTATTATTTTTTGGCAATTAATCATAAAAAATATATTATTTGGCAATTAATCATTAAAAATATTTTATCATTTTCAATAGTAAACATTTATTTATTTTTTGATGCAAATAGTAAACATTTATTTAAAGTATGCATGATGTTTTTTCCTCCATTAAACTATTAATAATAGAAAAAATTACATTTTATTCAAAATATAGTACAAATAGGGTTACAATGGTAATTTTATGGTTGGTAGGCACTTACTAAGAACATTTGGTAAACATTCTTACCCGAGACAGCACTTACCTGGGACAACACTTACCCGGGTCGGCACTCTTACCCAAATAAAACTTACCCAAACAAATTTAATAAACGGCCCCTTATTCTCACACGATCCTACGACTCCAAAAATGTCTCCGGTGTGTTCCTTTCACAATAAAACCCATTTATTGTGAAAATTGTACTCAATATAATTTTTTCATTAATATATTTTGGAATTTGGATAACGGCTCTAGATGATGTTGATTTTATTTGAATACATTGAATAAATGCGACTTGATAATAATTTAATTTATGAAAATGACGTGTCAAGACATGATTAGTTAATCTTATAACGTGGCTGAGCTGGATACCTGAGGAACCGGGAGTATGACAAATGCGTCGTACCAGAACCCTCCAACAGATTTCAAATAACGAGAAGAGATAGACTGTGGGTCCCACACCAGCTTCCCACAGCCAATCACAAGCGACTCACGTGACACGTAAGCCACATGAAACTGTAACCACATATGGACTACATGAAAGCAGTCGATGAACGTCCGCATTCCGGCGACAACCACCGCAACGCCGCCGTCAACGTAGAGACACGGCGCGCCGCCGCGTCCGACCGACAGAACGTAGAAGAACAAAGGATCGACGGCCAACGCCATCCCACGAGCTAGCAAGACGAACCTGTTCCACCGTCGGATACTTTTGCTCCGGGGATCATACACTCGTCGGAACTGTCCGAACGACGTCGGTTTCGGTTTTCCGGCGGGTCTGTTGCGGATGGGAATGAGGGAAGAGCCGGCGGAGGCTTCCCATTGGGGTTGTTGATCAGCTTGGTCGGCTTCGCAGCTGGTGGAATGGAACACCGGAACACCTACTTTAGTGCAGGCGTAACAGTCGGTGGTGAATGGAATTGTGTTACTGTCGTCTTCCACTTCGCCACCGTCGGAGGGTTTAGATCGCCGGCGTAATATTCCGACGAGTGAAGCCATTTTTGGAAGTGGATAACTTGCAAGAAGTTGGAGGATATCGATATATATTTTTGTGGCCAAATAAACTCATATTCTTAAGTCAATTAGTCTTTTTGTAAAAAAAAAAATATTACAAAAATAGTCTAAAAATACATTTTGGTTTTACAAAAATGGTCAGTTACTTTTTTTTTAAAGGGTATACTAGACATACTAAGACTCTTAAAGCATGCAGCTCTGAGATAATTCCCCAGTGGCCACAAATTGTTTACGCCTGGATTCGAACCTGGGGTAGATAGATTATCTAGCCTCATCCCCACAAGCCTTAACCAGTACGCCACAAGGCTTGTGGTTCTTATACTCTTTTTCACTCTAAATAAAACTATAAATTGTTTTAAATTAGTAATAAAAGAACCATTGAGAGTGGAAAGGGATTGAATCATTCATTCATCTTTTATGTACGAAATAAAATATAAAACTTCAAAGCATATTAAACATCTTATAATTTAAAACAACAAAATAATGTTTAAAATGACAAAGTGATAAGACTATCGAATAGTCTTTTTTGTTTTTGATTGACAAATTATGAAATTAGATAGTTGTGTTTGATTTTGTAACTAATTATACGGGTCTTTACTGACGTGGGTTCACATGTTGGGGTAAGTAACTTCGGGCCTTAGTCGACGCAAGTAAAATTGGGCCCTAAAATTTTGGAGGACCTGTTCAATAACCAAGATTTAAAGTGTTAATAGAGGCTTAAGACCACCAAAGACATAAAAGTTGACTTGAAGGTACAAGAAGTTACGTTGTCAATGATGTGACTGTCGGAGACGGTTATGCATCAGGAAGGGGGAACATGTTAAACATCATTGACAACTTTTTGTACCTTCAAATCAAATTTTTTTATCTTTGGTGGGATATTTAACATTTCTTAGCCTTTGGCGTGTAGCTCAGTTGGCAAAGGGGTGGAGAGACTTTGTCCAAATACATAATAGGTCTTGGGTTCAATCCTAGACCCCTGCTGAGTGAGTCTTAAAATGCCTTTCACCACTAAAATGGAAGGTTTTCACCTACGGACATTTTCCTGGGATTTCTGTTGGTATTTTATTGAAAACATCTTATTTCGTTGGAACCATTAGTATTTCTTGGGTGATCCGTGGTAATCACTCACGAAAATATCTCTGGGTATTTTTTTGTGGATGAAAGTCATTTTTTTGTAGTGCTTTACATTAGTATCCTTGGAGGCATGCAGGTTTCATGTGGGACCGGTTGGGATTGCCGGTAATCAATTTTTTGCCCATATTTAACATCTCTTAGTGAGAGAAAAGGAACCCATGGCTATTTTTGTAAAAAAAAATGTATTTTTAGACTATTTTTATGATATTTTTTTTACAAAAAGATATATGAGTACTTAAGAATCCAAATAAAGTCACATAAGTACACGTACGTCTACAGAAAGATCTTTGAGATGAGGACAATGGGTTATGACAGAAAGCATGCATTTCTCGTGGTTTGTCTGATGAATTATTAGGGTTATATACGAACCAAAAAAAAATTATGATTTCGTATGTTTATTCCAAAAACATTATGATTTTTATGTAGATCTACCATGTTGATGATGTAAAAAATGATTCAAAGTTTGGGCCAAAAGGAATATGGATTATTATAAACAATTGACACTTTCTTATGATCATAATTAATACATTATGTTATGGGTAAGAAAAAAAACAGACGCATATGCAAAGCATGCAAACGAAAAAAAACGTGGACTTTTAACTTATGGTAAATGACAAGCCAACAACGCTATTCATGTACCAATTACCATCTTTACATGTCAGAGGACAACAACAATTATGATAGTTATATATATATATATAGATAAAGAATCGTGTAAGAATATGAGTGAAGATGATTAGAATCGTAAGAAGGGATTTGAACCTTTGATCCATTTTGATCTAACATCCATCAAGGACGGAGCTACGTTGTAGCCAGAAGCAGCAGCTGCTCCCCCTAAGTCTTTCACTCTCTCTATATACCATATATATATATATATACAAAATAGCTTCAAAATATAATGGTTTTCACTTTGTCCTAGAAAGGCACTGCAACAGAGGCGGTGGGAACTGGGGAGTGGATAGATTCTTTGTTATCATGATTAAAAAAAATATGCACACTTTAAGTGTGGTCATTTTGAATATAATCCTTAAATTTTTATAACCATTACAAACTAATCCAATTTATATATTTAAATGTTTACTTTATGGGATTCTATTTTGATCTATTTGTTAACTTTATGTTAGAGCATCTTTAACAAATTTTTTATAATAGAGAACTAAAAGTAAAAATCTTTAAAATGAATTGCAATTAACTCCAACAGATTCTCTATTTTAGAGATTTTATCATTGATTATATTATTTAAATATTCTATAATTTTAGGAGTTCAATACACTTTAGAAAAAAATATAAATAAAATGATATTTATTTAATTCTAATTGGTGGAATAATGAATAAAAAAAACTCATTTCTCTCTTC
This sequence comes from Silybum marianum, assembly GCA_036898165.1. Taxonomy (NCBI): domain Eukaryota; kingdom Viridiplantae; phylum Streptophyta; class Magnoliopsida; order Asterales; family Asteraceae; genus Silybum; species Silybum marianum. Next base: position 11,660,140 of record CM072528.1, read on the forward strand.
CTATTTGGAGATTTAGAGAAATCTCTATATTTTGAAAATTTTCCATTAATCTCTATTTTAGAGAATGAGATAGAGAAGCTATTGGAGAGGTTTAGAGAACGAAAATGTGATTTTCTCTATTTTAGAGATGCTGTTGGAGATGCTCTTAGCATCACGACTAACTAATGCTAAACCGTCATTGTTCTTGATAGAATCAAAACTTTAATTTACGTTCATAAGGTGTTTTTTAGTCCATAATCTTAATTGACATGTTGTCCACTTTATATATTGTTAATTCATAATTGTTATTTGTTAAGGGACGATTATAGTTAATTGTATATTAAATACTTTAACATTTAACATTCATAAAATATCTAATAAAGAAGAAAACAACCGTTGATTCATCATTAGATATAAATAATTCTAATAGTGAGAGGCCGATAAATAATTTTGTTAGGTTACCTTAATTTTCCGTTTTAAAAACATTAATATATAAAAAAAATTATTTATATGTGGTGCTCCCCCTAATGTACAATTCTAGCTCCGCCCCTGGCGTCCACCTTATATGAATTGTGCTTAATACGAGAATTAATCTAATGCATGTCCGTGCTTCTCATTTTAAGATGGCCAAATGGGTCCGGCCCGACCCGAGACCGACGCAAGACCGGAACCGGGACCGATGGAGGACTGACACAGCCCGGGACCAGTTATGGGACCGACCAAGACCATCCCGATTTTTACAAAAAAATGTATTTTTATATGTATTTTTATATGTATTTTTGCATGTATTTTTAAATGTATTTCTAACTTTTTTATTGTATTTGATTGAAAACCAATTACAAACTTATAACAAAACGTATTTTTAAATGTATTTTATTGAAAATCAATTATAAAACTATAATAAACGTGTTTTTTAAGTGCATTTGATTTAAAACCAATTATAAAACTATAATACATTTTTAACGTGTATTTGAGTGACCCAATTACATATATTAAAGAAATGTTAAAATTTTATCAAAAAAAAATTCTTTTTTATATAGGACCGGTTTGGGCCCGGTCAAGGACCGATTACCCATAACCGGTTATGGGGTAGCTTAAACGGGCCAGATGTTTTTGACTGGGACCGGAACCGATTACGAAGACCCGGTTCAAAAAGTTACTGTTCAGGCCCGAGAATTGGGCCCGGCCCGTGACCCGTTTTTAGCCACCACTATAGACTCATTAGATTTGATATTCAATTAGGATTGTTTCAAATGTGAGGATATCTTCTTACAATTTTCACCATAAGTTTTATTCCCACCGGAATCCAACCTTATATACGTATTAGGTGTTTAGGCCAGGTTCAGACTTTAGAGGGCAAAAAATAAATAAAATGAAAAACGGTTGAAAACGTATATTATATCAATATGGATGTCAAATAACAAGAAAAATATGATTATTATTTTGGTGTAATTTGTTTCGTTCGAATTTTGATCATATTTCGTATTTTTTCTATTTAAAAAATAAGGGGTTGGAGATGTTTAATTTAAAAATAAAGTTGTAACCGCCGTTTTAATCACATCCATTGAATTGATTAATCTAACAGTTGATTGAGTGTTTTTCAGTTTTCCATTTTTAAGGTTTTCATTTGAACCTCCTTCTAGGTGTTTATATATATAGAGGGAGGTTCAGGGGAAAACGCTAAAAAAAGAAAACTGAAGAACGCCCTGAGAACCCATCATCTGAATGGTATTTTTTTGTTTGCATCAATGCATATATATGCATGACTGCATATGCTCAAATGATACAAACAATTGGAGCTCTTTTTTTCTATGCATCAATGCATATATATGCATTAGTGCATATGCACAAATGCATGTTAGGCATACCGTCCAAATGGAGGCCTCCCAGAATGTTATTCAGTTTTTTTTTTTTAGCATTTTCCCCTGAATCTGACCCTATATATATATATATGTGTGTGTGTGTGTGTATATATATATGTATATATATATATATGTGTGTGTGTGTGTGTATATATATATGTAGAGAGAGAGAGAGAGAGAGAGAGAGAAAAGTTCAAATACTACATTCAGACTGAATAATTTCCTTCATTATTCAGTCTGAATATGACATGTGTCACGTTCTCATTTGTCCTCGCGTTTACAATTAAATTTGAGTTCTCATTTGAAACCGCCCCTATATATAGGGTGATAATCAAATAAAAATCGTAAAAAGGTTGAGGACCGTGAAGACTAATCTCAACCATTAAAGAGTTTAATTAAAAGTTACTAATCATAGTGGCATTTTAGTAATATTAATAAAAGAGAATGGTATAATAGTAATTTTGTTTCAACCGTCATATTTGACTTTCTAATTATTCATTGACTACACCTGGATTCATATTGTGAATCTGGTGAATTAGTATGTATTTTATAAAAAGCGATCAACTATATTTGCATTTCATGTGGTGAATTAGTATGTGTTTCATATGGTGAATGAATATGTATCTTTCATCTACTGAATCTTGTTACCAAAATGACGATTATTCATTTGTTAACCAAAAATAGCTTTCAATTAAAACCATAAGATCAAAATCAAATTAAGGCTTAGATCGGTCCTAACGGTTTTCAACCTTTATTTTTATTTTTATTTGATTCAACCCCTATATATAGGGTAGTTTCAAATGAGAACTCAAATTGGCTGTGAACATGAGGACAAGAGAGCGCGACACATGTCATATTCGGAAAGAATAATGAATGAAAATATTCAGACTGAATGTAGTATTATTCAGACTGAATATAGTGTTATTCAGCCTGAATAATACTACATTTAGACTGAATAATACACCATTCAGTCTGAATATTTTCCTTCATTATTCAGTCTTAATATGATACATGTCGCGCTTTCATTTGTCCTCACGTTCACAACCAAATTTGAGTTCTCATTTGAACCCGCATCTATATATATATATATATGGAGAGAGAGAGAGAGGAAAGTTCAAATGCGAACTCAAATTTGGTTGTGAACGTGAACACAAATGAGAGCGCGACACGTGTCTGAATTTGTATTATTCAGACTAAATAATGAAGAAAATATTCAGACCAAATAATACTACATTCATGACACATGTCGTGCTCTAATTTGTTCCTACGTTCACAACCAAATTTAAGTACCCAGAAGTAAAAAGTGGATTTTGGGGAAAATTAAGGAGGGAACAAAATATATGATCAAATTTAATATGGTTGATATATTCAAAATTATAGTTTGAACAGATTTACTATATGGTCAAAAAATATATTTGAACAAAATTTAAATATAATCCATCTTTTAACAAAAAAGTGCATTTGAAACTATAGTTTACTTTTATTTATAAAGATTTAATATGATTGATATACAATTTATTTATAATTTGGTTATAAAAAATTATCATAATTAAATTATCACGATCGATGTTTTATATTAATATATATACAATCGAGATATTCGGTGAATCAGAAATTCGTTAGACTAAGGCTATGTTTGGCTTTAACGGCTCTTAATTAATTGTATTGAGACTAGATGGGCTTTAACGACTCTTAATGAAATACAATTGGGTTTGATGGGCTTGATGGCCTTTAACAACTGTTAATGAACTACAATAGGCGTTGATGGGCTTTAATGACTCTTAATGAACTACAATGGGTCTTTATGGGACTTAACGACTCCTGGTGAACTACAATGGCCTTTATGGGGAGGTGATGTGTTGTTAGACGCTTACCATCTGTGCTACTGTGTATCGTGTGCAAGTGGGAGAATGTAAGTTATTATATGCCCACGACACGTGTCACATAGGGTTACTGCTGAGGAATATGTAAACCTATAGGGTTGCACGCAAAGAATACGTTCGCTTCCATTTGAAAGTAACTTGGAAGTCATGTTTTTTACAGTTAAATAATTAATCTTGAAAAATAATTATAAAATATTTGTTAAAATGTAATTATGATAATTGCGGGATATTATCTATAAATAATTATGCTTATTTAATGTTTTAGATAATCATATAATTATTTAATAATTTAGATAATTATATAATTATTTACAGATAAACATTAAACCTTATTTGAGTTATGAGCTGACTATGATATCACTCCATATAAATTGATAGGCCAAATCAATTTCGATTGATCCATTCTTTAGATTTGGCTATCAGTTAAACACAAAATAGAAATCTTTTCTTTTCTGTGATACACATATAGATCTAGGGTTCTTGAGCTAGTACTCGGTGGTGGCGCGAAACGTGTTCATGTATGGATCACATATAGAGGAAACCTCCGTTGGTTTCTTAGTGCTCCGTCAAATCTTCGTTTGATCTATAAAGATATGAATTCTAAACACCCTATGGTGTGTGATTTTAATTAAATGTCTCATTGAATCCGACTTTGAGTTTTAGTTTTAAAAAAGCTTTCTACAATTATAACCAAAATATTATTTTTCTGATGCGCTTAAAGTTACAAATTTATAATAAAACCCAACAATCTATATCTATATATCTATATATATATATATATAAAGGAGAAACATTTGGGAGTCCACATGGCATCTCCTTTGGGAGTCCATGTGGCATCTCCTCCTCTTTTTTTGATTTTTTTTAATGTTAATTATGTTAAAAACTTTTATGCCCCTATATGAAATAATGAACTTTTTATTACAGTTGAGTCATTTTGGTCATTTTATAATCTTTTTAATCAATCTTTAACCTCTAAACCTTTTAACTTCTTGAAGACTTTTAACTTTTCTCTTTTCTTAATCCATCCACAACATATAACCCTTTTACTTTCTTCATCCCCCAATTTCTACATTTTGATTCATGTTTGTTTCTCTTCTCCGTCACTTAATTTTTTTCATTTTGTTTTTGGTTTGTTTTTATTTGTATCGATCTCTCTCCATCCCTTAACTATGTATCTATATTGTTTTTCTTACCAATTACCCCAACCGGCAAAGAAATATATACACATTGATTTAATCAAGTAAACCTATTCAACTCACAATTTGTTCATTGATTTGGATTTTTTGTCATGCTTGATACTTCTTGATGACCGAAAGAAGCTAATACTAATTTCAATTTATAGGTCAGTCATATTAGTTTTCAAATAATAAATATCGGATGTTACAAACATATCATCAACTTAATCTATCAACCAATATGTAAGCTTAATGTTGTTATCAAAAATCAACTTTGAAGTTTAAAAATCCCTGCATTTTATAACATACATTATGCTTCAGGTTTGTGATCGGAGTGTATAATTCCAAATCATTATTTTTTAGTATCAAGGATCTCTACATCTCTTAGGCTATAACGTCAAGTCTCTTGGGGGCTTTTTGGTTGGTTTTCCATAAAACCTGTATGGATTAAGTTGTCTGTATATGTGGGAAAGCTTTTTGTTTGGGACGATCTTCTCATAGATGTAAGGAACATGTTGTTTAAGTGAGAGGGGCGGGTTTGAAAAAACTTAGCTTTCTAGATAAGCCTTCCCCCGATGTTATTTATACATTATACTATTACTTTTCACCACCATTTGACAATATAATAGTGTATCATAATTATGATGATAACTTTACCACTTCATATTCAATTCAAATTATCGATGTTTGTCATATCAATCAACATCATTGCATTTAGTTTTATTCTTATGATTTGCGAGTAACCGTCTCAGTTTTTTTTTGTAGAGAAATTGAAGGTTTGGAGTTCTTGAGGGTGTAAGATTTGGTGGTTGAAGGCGCAATTCAATTGCGCATGATTAGAATATAAATTGTTAATTGATGGTGCTAAATACTTTGTTATTTATAGTTTCTACTAAATCTTATATTTAATGGGATGTTGACACCAAAATGAAGGAAAAACACATTATGCAAGTTTTTCCTTAAAAAATGCATTAGTTTTTTTCAATTTTAGATTAACAATTTTTCAAGTTAAGGGATGGGTGGGGAAACATTGTTTGTTACCCGTGATAGTCTTTTTCTTTCTTATGATTATGCAACGACAATTATTGCTATAGAATTGTGCAAATGAGTTGTAGCAGTCAATTATTGTTTTGCTAATAAATAATTCTATAGCATTCTAAAATCGTAACTTCAACCACAAATGTGATTTTCATTTTGATTTATTTGTATACTTATATCACTTTATGTATGAATTTATTTTAATTTTTATTTTTATTTTTATTTTTATATATCCTTATTTTATTGGTTTATCTCTATCTGTTTGTTAACGATTTTATAAAATCTTTTCATTATTCGATTGATACTCACAAAATAAAAAATACTAGCATTACCTTTCGAACAGTTTTATCTTTGAACTCTAATACCAAATAAGAAACAAGGAATCAAAATTGTTTTTTCAACTTATATTAATTCAAATACACTATTCATTCCATAAAACATTTTCTACAAATCTATTTATACTCCATCTAAACTAAAAAAAATAGTATACATGTATGCCAACATAGGCTTGAAACCAATTCCTATAAGTTAAATTGGGAATAACAATTTTTAAGTATATCACATTTAATGAATATAGAAAATAATTATTTACCTTTTTTACAAAAACAAAATTAACATGATATATGGTCACCATGCGCAACGCGCGGTTGGAAACACTAGTATATAATATATTTGTCGTGATTTTTATATGGAAGTGTCATAAAGATGTTTGAGTGACCTGACGACCTGGATTTCAAACCATATATAAATAATCTATTTATTGGAAACTCAAAAGCATAAAACAGACACTACAATAAAAATGGTTTTACAGGACGCATAAAATAAAAAGGCGTCCTAAAAGAATACATTATAGAACACAAGTTTATAGGACCAAACCATAAAGCGTCCTATCTAAAAGCGTTACAATAGGTTTATAGGACGCTTTTAAGCGTTTCAACAAGTTTTTACGATATTTTTAAAATAAAATGTCATTTTAGCTATTTTATAGGACAATTTTGAAAAGTGTCTTATAAACCCATATTTTTATAGGACACTTTTCAAAAGCGTCGTCCTATAAAATAGCTAATAGGACACTTTATTTTAAAAGCGTTCTATAAACCTATTGTAACGCTTTTAGATATGACACTTTTTGGTTTGATCCTATAAATTTGTGTTCTATAAAGTATGCTTTTAGAAAACGTTTTTATTTTAGTCATCCTATAAAATATTTTTGTGGTAGTGAGATAGATATCAATGTATCTTTCCATGGGGTTTTGATACTATATGAAATTATTATGTTGAAGTGACGCAAAACTGCTTGTGATTTGAGCTCTTTGTTAATTAAATTACAATAGGATTATTCCGACACTTGGAAGGCCAAAAAATTGTATTTATAATAATTTTGATATAGATTAATGTAATTATAACCACTAGTCCACAACTCACACATGCACTTCCATAACAAAATAAATAATGATATAAAAAACGCATAAAATACTAGAGTTAATTTAAAAAACCAATCGTCTTATTTAAATCATGAATGCTAAATTAACTTTTGTTTCCCAAAAATCTAATTGCTAGCTATTTATTTTTCTACAACTATAACTAACAAAGCTTTCAGTCTCTTTGACTTTAGCTTTGTACGGGTAATCAGGTGGATATCTTTGCAGACTGTTGCCGACCTTCCCATAATTATAAATTTCCAAAAATGGCATCAACCGGAACTCATGATACATGTCAAAGACTCTGTCGGCTCTCGATCGATCCTAGAATTACATACTAAAATTAATTTGCGAATAATAAGTTTGTCCAGGTACAAAACCATACGGAACCGCGTGGTACGCAATGACTGCTTCGTTCCTTCGGGAGATGAGCCTAAACGAAAACGGACCACGAAACGATGGGTCAATGTGCGCGGTCCAAACCGCACCCCATGTGTTCTGCATCCATCTAAACTGTGGTGACCCAAATGGTGCTACCTCTACTGAGTTAAGACCACCATCTCCTTCGCAAAACTCGATCGCCATCGCAAACCAGTAAGGGTTCGTCATTGGATCAATCTTGAACGCAATAGTTGTACTACCATAGTTGCATGCCACCCTAGTCATATATATACACCAATTTAATTAAAGATGTAAAAAGATCAAATTAAATTGATCAAATAAATTAAAAATCATAACTACAACAAAATCAGTTTTATTTCAAATGTGTCATATCATAACCAATTTTTTGGTCTTATATATTTAAGTGCTATAAAACAGTAGTTTATCAGAATATAATTTTATTGTAAGTATTGATTATATGTTTTTATGTATACCTGCGATATTGAACATCTACTTGACCAAGATTACGTAGATGATCAGCTTGTCCTGGGCTCGACATTGCACCAAAAGCGGTGCCACTTAAATCGAAAGCGAAGGGAACCTTGTTGCATGCACCCGGGCACTCATCGGTTATGGTCACAGTAATAGGATTTCTCGAGCAAAATGGCTCTCGAGTGCATAAAATCTGATAACGATTTAACCATTTAATTAATTAATATGTGGATTAAAATGAAATAATTAGTTAATTGGAAATTAATTTTAACTGTGTTAATTAATTACTTTATAAACGAAGTACCTGATAACATGTCCCACATCCTTTGCCTTTAAGATATAAGTTTGCATTTCCTGCTGCTATCATGGCTGAGAATGGAGGTTTTTGCACATCATCAGCCCATCCACAAGCTCCTCCTGCATGCATGCATGTACATGTCATCCAATTAAAAATGGAGTTTAAACATATATATATATATATATATAGTTTCCTTTGATAACATGCATGCATGCATCAATTTCAATTAATACATCCAAACATTATTGAATCTTAGGATCAAGATATATATATACATGTATATGTAGAGACACATTTATGTATATATGTATGATGTATCTAGGGTCAAGTTAGAAAACCGTAAAAAAATAAAAAACAAAAACATCTATGCACCATAAACCAATTTATCCATAATGCACATGCATGTGTATAGAAACCAGGAAACATTTTCAATTACTTACATGAACATCTATATGGATATCAGGCCATTCCTCGGGTTTTCGTTTTTTTTAAGTTTTCCCTTAACCATACTCTATGCATGTCACTACTAGAAAATTGAGTATTTTCAACGGAAATTAATTTTCAATGAAAAATGTCGTTGAAAATTTTCTACGAATTTTAGAGGATTATTGACAGAACATAAATTTTTTATGAATTTTCAACGAATTTACGTTAAAAATCTCTCACAAACATATATGCATTTTCAACCAAAATTTTTTCAACGGAATGTCTCGTCAAAAAGTTTTTGGTTGAAAATGCATTTTGTGAGAGATTTTCAACAGAAATTTGTTGAAAATTCGTAAAAAATTTATGTTTTGTCAATAATCCCTTTAAAATTAGTAGGAAATTTTCAACGACATTTTTCGTTGAAAATACTCAATTTTCTAGTAGTGTGTATTAGATATATATATATATATATGTGTGTGTGTGTGTGTTTGTGTGTAATAAGTTAGGTTATAAGATATATATATATATATATATAGGGTTAGGTTCAAATGTGAACTCAATTTTGGTTGTGAACGTAAGGACGAATCTCAGCCACACATCTTCGGTTATGGTGGACGCGATCACGGAGGATTGACGCGATTCATGGGAGGGTGGAGATTATTAAAGGAGGGGAACCAGGTCAAAGGCGCCTTTATTGACCGGATAAGTGGCTGAGATTCGTCCTCACGTTCACAACCAAAAATGAGTTCACATTTGAACTTTCATATATATATATATATATTTGTTACGTACCACTTCCAGCACCATGTGGATCTCCATACCATGTTGCTAAAGCTGGGAAAAAACCTGGCAGAACGCTGGTTTTGTTATTATAACGAAGCTCATGTTCAGAACATGAAGAATTTCCATTTAGAGATAGAAACATGATCAAAACCAACATCAACAAACATCTTTCAAAAATTAACCCCATTTACTTCCAAGATTATTGTTACTATTATTTAATTAATTAATTAATCAACTACGTACCCACCCAAAAACAATTGTTATATTCAAACAAGATCAAAAAATAGAATTAATTATATGGCCTTTGCACACAACATTTCATCAAAAACATGATGGGTTTTACAAATTCAAAGATATATTAAAAAACCATCCAATATACGACTCGATTCAGCAATATATATATATATATATATAAATATATATAGTATTGAAACAGTAGAGGGTTGATAATATAATTAATGGTTTCAAGAATGAATAGAAAACAAAAACCTTATATGTTTAGTGCAAAAGATAGAAATGGGAGTGCATATATATATATATAACATCTTTGGGGGCCTAATTTTGTGGATATGTTTTTTAGTCAAACCTGCATCAAGTTGACTTGTTCGATCCACATCTTTTACTCACATGTAAAATAACCAACTAAAATGAAGGAGGATCACGAATATTTTCGGAACCTGTTGTTTGATTGTTTTCTATTACACAAAATATATTATTTTCTTAAAAGACCAGAGATGTCATATTTTATGAAAATGTCCAAGTTTACTGTGTTTTTATTATACGTGTACTATAACCAAATCACATTCCTATAACAAGTTGAACCTTTTACATAGAAATATATAAATAAACGTTTTTTTTGTAGTATATAATATTTATATACGGCAAATGTGCAACAAATAAACTCACACGCCCTCCTCACCTTTAGCAAGGTTATAAACAAACGTTACTTGTATGTAATGGGAAGGTTTTGCTAGGACCTTAAAAATGATTAGAATCTATAAGAATCTGGTGCGGAGCTAGAAAATTAACATAGAGGGGGTTAAATAAATGTAAGGAAATCAGTGGTTTCGTAGTTGGCAACATCGTGTTAGAAATATCTTTATGTAAATGCTTATCCATATTAAATAGTTGTTTAGACAAATAGTTGATTATCGACAACCTCAATTGTCCCCATACAGAATCCATCACCAAGGACATCAATGTGAGAAAATATTCTTTTTATTCACTCCACGCCCGAAGGTAGCCGGTTGTGGGAAGAGAGAGGGGGGGGGGGGGCATGATCGAACTCAGAACATGCTTGTAGTTGGACAAAGTAGTCTCGTCTCCCCTACCAACTGAACTACATGTCAAAGACCCATATATAATAGCTATTAAAATTAAACAAATTACCATTTTACTGTATTTACAAATAACACTTATATAATTTCATTTAAATACAAAGTATCAAATTTAAATTAGTAACTAAGAGGTCGTTTATCAAACGCGTATCAAGTCATATTACTTTATTGGATGAATATGACAGGTACCAAATATCTTACCTGGTAAAAGCGATGAGAGCAAAGACAATGACTAAGAGTCTTACCCGGTAAGTGAAAGCGAATACTCTTACCACAATCAATGCTTAATTACCGGGTAAATGGTTGCACACAATATCTTTTTGGTAGAATAAAATATTACCCGGTAGGTAACTGATAGTGTTGAATTTCGCTGGTAAACACTTACTTAGGTAAGTGGCACCTATGCAACTCTGGCTTGTATTTAATTTTAGTATTTATAAAAGTTGACACCATCAAGCGCATCTAGTGTAGTGGTATCATAGTACCCTCCCACGGTACTGACCGGGGTTCGATTCCCCGGATGCGCATATATATATATATATATATATCTCTTTTTAATGCTTCGTATTTTTTCATCTTCTCTGTAGTTTCACGCACTAATTTGGGGGTCTTCTTCTTGTACCCTATTTTTTTCATCTTTGTTTCAGATACAGTTTGTGTTTTTTTACTTTTTTGCCAATGAAATGGAGGAATTTATCTTCTCAAAACTCAATCTTGATGGCCCTTTTACACCCACTACGTTTCCCTTCGCCATCGTCAAATTCGTACGCACCCATTTTCCAGTTTTTGACTGGCTTAAACCTCCTCAAATTGGGCCAACAGACCCACGCTCATTTGATTCTTCGTGGACTTAATCCCAACTCCTTTCTCAGTGCAAAGATGGTTGCTATGTACGCTAGTTCAGGTGATATCGACTCCGCCATTGTTTTATTTGATTGCATTCGTCGTAACGCTTCTACCCTTTTGTATAATTCGATTATTAGAGCTTGTGCGCTTTACGGTCTTTCGAAAACAAGTGTTGGTATTTACTTTGAGATGGATTCGGCTGGGTTTCGTGGTGATTGCTTTACGTTTCCTTTTGTGTTAAAGAGTTGTGCGGATTTATGTGATGTTGGGTTTGGTAGATGTGTTCATGGGAAGGGTTTGAGGAGTGGGTTGGAGTTTGATTTCTACGTGGGAACATCTTTAATTGATTTCTACGTTAAATGTGGTGAACTGGTTGATGCTCGCAAACTGTTCGATGAAATGCCTCAAAGAGACATTGCTTCTTGGAACTCACTGATTTCAGGCCATATGAAAAACGGAATGGTGCGAGCTGCTGAAGATCTGTTTTCGAGAATGTCGGATAAGAACATCGTATCGTGGACGACGATGATTTCTGGGTACACGCAAAACGGTTTAGCAGATCGAGCTTTGGAGTTGTTTGACGAAATGAGAAACGATTATTCAAACGTAAAACCGAACTGGGTAACGATAATGAGCGTCCTCCCAGCCTGTGCTCAATCGTCAGCACTTGATCGTGGCCGAAAGATTCACGATTACGCTACCACCATCGGTCTCGACTCAAACACATCCGTCCAATCAGCACTCGCTGCTATGTACGCTAAATGCGGGTCCCTTTCAGACGCCCGCATTTGCTTCGAAAAAATCCCAAAAAGTCGAAAAAACTTGATTTCTTGGAACACGATGATCACCGCATACGCTTCTCACGGTTACGGAATCCAATCCGTTTCAACTTTTAACGAAATGATACGAACCCGTATCCAGCCCGATGCAATCACGTTCACCGGATTGTTATCGGGCTGTAGCCATTCAGGTCTAGTTGATATCGGCCTAACCTATTTCAACTCCATGAAAACGGAATACAAAATCGAACCAACACAAGAACATTACGCTTGTATCGTCGATCTTTTGGGTCGAGCCGGCCGGTTAACCGAAGCCTACGAACTCACCACAAAAATGCCGATATCGATGCCACCGGGGGCAAGCATATGGGGCGCGTTATTATCCGCTAGCAAAACCCATAGAAATCTCGAGATGGCGGAAATATCAGCTAAAAAGTTGTTCGTTTTAGAACCCGAAAATAGCGGAAACTACGTGGTTCTTTCGAACATGTATGCCGAAGCCGGGATGTGGATCGAAGTGAAAAAACTACGAGATTTGTTAAAATCTCGAGGGGTAAAAAAGAACCCTGGTTATAGTTGGATAGAAATAGATGGTAAGTTACATATGTTTCTCGGAGGGGATAAATCTCATATAATGTCGAATGAAATTTACCAGTTTTTAGCAGCGCTGCCGGAGAAGATGAAAAAGTTAGGTTATGTAGCGGAAATTAATTATGCGTTACATGATGTTAGTGAAGAGGAAAGGGAGGAGAGTTTAGGGGGTCATAGTGAAAAATTGGCGGTTAGTTTCGGGATTATTTGTACGAGTTTTGGGACGGTTATTAGGGTTACGAAGAATCTTAGGATTTGTGGGGATTGTCATACGGTTATGAAGTTTATTTCGAAGATTTATGAACGGGAGATCGTTGTGAGAGATGTGAATCGGTTTCATCATTTTAGGGATGGAATCTGTTCGTGTGGTGATTATTGGTAGAAATGAATAAAAGACGATTGATTTGTAACTTAGATCAATGAAATTTGAATTTATTTTCTTCAGTGGAAATTAAAAAAAAATACATAATAAAAATCATGTGGTGATTACGCTACTTAGATTTGATATTTTCATGTTATATCGATTTTTTTGTCTTTTAATTAAAATATCCTTTTTTTTAAGTACTGTTAAAAGAAAGGATTAAATCCACATATGTTTTTTAAACCATGGTAGTTATTTTATAATTTCAAGAGTGAAGGATGAAAAGTGTTATTTTTGACAAACTACAAGGACCAAATATAAAAAGGAAAAATGGAAAAACCTATATGGGTTGAGAGAGGCTCGAACTCTCGACCTCAGGATTACTCAGAAAGCTATGAGACCTACGCGCTAGCCAACTGCGCCACCACCCCTTTGATGTTTCTTTAACGATTGTTTATATCAATAAATAATTTGTTTTTTCTTTGTATTCAATATTCAGATATGTTTCTTATAATGTAATAAAGATGGAAATAGGGTTTTTCCTAGAAAGTCAAAAATAAATAATATTTTAAAATAGACAAATAAATGAAGTTGATTTGTCCATGTTTTTTCAGTTCATTTTTCTTTAAATTTATGTTAATATGAATATAAAATTATATTATTAAAATAATATATTACAAATTATGTATATTGGTTTCGAAAGTGATAATGATGTTGTTAGGGTTTATAAAGGGAGGTTGAAGTAGGAAATGAGTCGGTCTATTTTATTGAGTCATTTGAAGTAGTAAAGTTAAATTAGAATTTGTTTATTCGTGTTATTTACGTTAGTTATGTTATTTCTATATTTATATTTTTGGATATCTTTATCAGATAGAGATTTATACAAAAATATTCATTCATAGCCGAGGCCTTACTAAGATTTTTTCAAAGAAAAATTTATTATCTATGTAGATAATAAGGAAATCGGGTCGGATTTGGTCATTCCTTCTTGCTTGTTTTGGGATTGAGGGATAAATTACAAGCAAGTCATGTTTGAGGTAAAACCTTCGCCACAATAGTCGTGGCTTAGCTCTTCGTGCTTTCCTACATATACAAATATATAATTTTCACTATTTAACTTTTACTGATTATATATAACAATCGATCAAAGAATTACATATTGTTTGTGGAAAAATAAAAGGGAAAAAGCCAAGACAATCTATATTTTACAATCTGAGATGACACTAAAAATCTTATGCATAGTTCACACAATCTCTCTTGCAAAATACATACAAAAATGATAACTCTAGAAAACGCGCACAAGGAAATGAGCTTTACTCTAGTATTTATACTATATGCATTAAATGAGGTTATGCTTGTCGTTTCTTTGGCCAAACATTAGCCGGTAATGAATAATGTACAAAAGTATTGGTCATGCATGAAATGAAACAATAAAGCATAAGTCATATTGTACCTTTGTCATGTAGGTGTATAGTGTTGTCTTTTGCATACTCAAAGAGATGGAGAAGCTTGATCGGCATACCTTTAATTCAGCGAGTTGAGAAACGTTGAAATCTTCTTTAGCACCTTGTTGTGTTTCATCCTTGATCAGAAACTCATTAGAGGCGAATAGGAGGTTGAACGTTGAAAACCACTTAAGTTATTCCTATATTTGTCTTCAACTATATCTTTTGAATTAGCTTGAAGCTTATGGAGAAGATGGAGTCTTGATCATAGTATCACTAGTTCAAGTGATGTCTTCACGTAGGGATCAATCAATAATCTATTTCAAGACTGTAAAATAGAAAACAAACACTAATTGTCTAAAAGGAGTCATCATCAACATTTTAAGTAGGCATGGGAATGGATGGGGACCTTAGTCTTCATCCCCGTCCCCGATCTCTCATCTTCGTCCCCATCCCTATTATCGTTCCCCTGGTAATATGATCGCATCCTCATCCGCATTTCCAATAAGGAACGAGGATCCCCAACGGGAAAACGGGGACTTTTTTTACCGTTTATGTAAGCTATTTTAAATCAAATATGCGAGAAACCATGTATTTAAATCTCACATATTTCCAATAAACCTAAAGTCGAAAGAATCTAATTTAATACAAAAAAAATCACAAACATCATATAATAATTAATAACCTAAAACCAAAATGATTTTTATCTTAATTTAAAAATACTTAAGGTCACATGTACGAAACCACATAAAGTAATATCCAAAACATATCGGGTAATCGTATTTTGACTTGACATCCAAAATTTTACATGCTGACATCCAAAAAGAATAACAACTTTAGATTCTAAACCTAGTTAGGAAATAGGAAATTATAAATTACTGATTTTGTTGAAATAAAATAACATTATATGTTTAATATGTAATGGGTACGGGGGCGAGATGGGGAGTGTGATACCCATCCCCCCATCCCCGGTTTGAGACAAACAGGGATCCTCGTCCTTGGTTTAGCGGGGAATCCCTGTCCCCGACAGGGATGGGTGAAGCGGTTCCATAACGGGTTAGGGCCATTCTCATGCCTAATTTCAAGACAAAGCATATAGATCATAGATATCATTTCATCAAAGTTCATGTTGAAAAAGGTACAATGCAGAGCCGGATTTAAATTTTTTTTGAAGTGGTTGCACCAATTAACTATCGTAATATAAAAAACAAGTAGTCCAGTTTTGTTCTAGTCATACCAAACATGAGACATATAATCCAGTCTGTCTACCAAATGCTACCATAAACACAAAAACACGAATTTTGTAATTTTAAATGTCGTAAGCATTTGATTTTCATTTTTCAACTAGTGTGATTTATTTAACCCCCTTTTTTATATAATATAGAGTAAATTACAAATGTCGTCCATGTGGTTATTGAAAAATTTAGATTGGATCCCTCAAACAAAGTAATTACATGTATGGTCATCATGGTTTCACTTTTGTTATAGATTGGGTTCCTTGCCATAACTCCACTAACTGATACTCCATTAAGTCAAGAGTAATATCGTCTTTTTATAATTTTCTTTTGTTCATTTCTAAAATATACTCATCAACCACAACAAATCGAAGAACTCCTAGACTCCATCTTCTTCTTATATGTGCAACATAAAGAGGAAGAAGACCAGTGTCTTTGAAAATTGAACCAAAATGCATATGGAAGAAAAACTCCATCATCTCGCTTGATATAGAAACCATGGATCTGGAGTCTTTGAGGTTTGATGATTCTGGAACTCATCTCCAGAACGAGTATCAAAGGATGAAGAATCGAAGATCAAATCTAGAACTCATCTTTAGAAAACGAGTTGCAATCTGTTTCAGAGAACAACACATAGAGTAAAATGATTTATGCAAATAGAAAGTTAATTATGGTTCCATGATCTATTGTTAGGAGCTTAAGTAAATTTGGAAACCACGAGAGTTCATCAGACGTGGGGGTGGATTTGAGATTCGTTCTACCAAATATCCCGATAAAAGTAAAGTTCCTTAACTTAAACACGAAACTGATCTACAACTTGTCTTATCTAGAGGACCACCCACACATGTTTTGTGCCTTCATTTTCGTCTCTTATTTGGTTTCTTTTATTCAAATTTCATGTTTTCTTTATCTCCAGACAAACCCATCTACATACAACATCCATGGAGTTGCTGTAATGGGATTCTATGCTGGAGAGCAAATGATCAAGGAACAACTACTCTGTGATACAAGCAAGTAACTAAATGCAACAACCTCCACAACCATGGAGTTGCTTAAACTATCAACATCAACTCATCCAATCACACAACCACACAGGCGTAAAACCAGTAAAAGAATGATTTTGACTCGACGCATGTCGTATACTTGTTGACAGTTGGAAACCATAAAACAATTTTTTTTTCATCAGCATCATAATGTCCCTTGATCATAGCAGAGAAGGATCGTGGTTCATCACATGGACAGAAGAACGTAGTTTTATAACAACGAATGGAGGAAAGGTTGCGGGAGAGGGGGCAAATTGCAGGTAACACCAGAAATATAGGTAACATGGGGGATGGTGGGACAATGGTCTCTATGTTTTCGTTTCAGAAGCCGAGGCCGATGGGTGTAATAAATGATATATTTATTTATTAGTTAATAAGATTAGGAAAAAAGTTAAATTGACCCACTTGTCCCTGAGTTAACGGATTAAAAACTAACACATTTAGAATAAGGGACCCAATCTACAATAAAATTGAAACCACGGTGATACAATAAAATTGAAACCGCGGAGAAAAGGGGGTTAGGTGCAGGCTTGTAAGTTGGGTGGAAAGCAGATACAAATCAACAGACCGTATATTTGTTTTAAAACTAACAAAACCAGAAAATGGAGAAAGGGAAGACGAAAAACCCACATCCGCCACCTACGTCGGTCTTCATCTTTTGGCAAACAAATCATATTAAGAAAACCCAAAATTCACAAAACAGCAGAAAACCAAAAATCAAAACTCTAAACGCAAACCCCAAATCAAAATCTAAAATCAGTAACTATATCAGATTCTAAAATCAAAAACTAGAATCGATTCTACAAGCCGAAATTGTTTCGTTTCTAGGTGTTAATCAAACTATAACCGATTTTTTATTTATTTCTAGGTTGCCAATTTCCGATGAGAGATTGGTTATAAACCCGTATTTTCATAATGTACGTACATATATAAACCCGTATTTTCATCTCGAGATAAGTGAACAAATTTGCCATCTTTTAAGACGATTAGATTATTATGACCAAATATTTGCAAATAACATTTATCAAAGGATAAAGTGGGAAGATTCTTTGAAAACCAATAACTGAGAACAAAAACAGAGAATAATAAAGTAAGAAACAGAAGATGAAAATTCACCATTTTATGTTCTTGTTGAAGGTAAGCCACAATCCACATATGCATATAAAAATCACATGGCTTTTTGTGAAGAAGGGTATGGTAATTAGTGTTAGAGAGAGAAATATAAAGAGAAGAAGAGAGGGTGTGGGTTATGTCGGGGTTGATTTATATATGTATTATATATAATTAATATAAAATACTATATTATATTTCTTTTAAGGAAAGTATAATAAAATAATAAAGACCAAAATGCCCTTTATTTAATAGACTTTTTAAATAGAATTAGTCATAAGGGCCAAAATTGAAACCAAGTGGCAACTACAATGACCGAAATGTAATTAGTTTGAAATAGGGACTACTTTTGATAGCAGGTGGCAATTATAAGGACCAAAAATGTAATTTACTCTAATTTTAATATAACCACAGGGACCAAATCTGTAATTTACTCTATAATATAATACAAATAGACAATATTAAACAAAGATCCTAACGGCCTCCATTGTAAACCAACTAAAAGCATGTTCTGTCGCTACGAAAAGCAAAACCCTCACGGCTTTCATATTCCCATCATATAATTATACATGCATATATAGATACAGATATATAGATACACACAGAGAGAGAAGGATAGAAAGAGGACAACAATGGCTCAGTCATTGGAGCTTCTGCTACTTCAATTCTTGATGCCGGACAATGAGGCGCGTCGGCAAGCGGAGGACCAAATTAAGCGCCTGGCTAGGGATCCGCAGGTGGTTCCCTCACTTATCCACCAGATACGCACCGCAAAGACGCCTAATGTCCGACAGCTTTCTGCCGTTCTCCTCCGTAAGAAGATCACCGGTCACTGGCCCAAGCTTCCCGATGACCTTCGCCGCCTTGTCAAACAATATCTCATTGAAAGCGTCACTACGGATTACAGGTTGTCAATTCACATTGTTTATCAATCTCATTTGTTGATTTTATTTTGTATTTTTTGATGATATCATATTCCTTCAATTTTCCTAGTTGATTCTAACTATTACGGGATATAGCTAATGCCTTAAACTAATCAGTTTTATGCTCAAAACTTCCAATTAGAACACCGTCATCCACACGAATCCCCTTTTGTATATTTTCCACAAGGATGTAATTGTAAATGAATGTGATCGACAAAAATTTCCAAAGATTGCCTTTGACTATATATAGACACTGTGAGAATATGTGGACCCACTAAAGGAGTCCTTGTGGAGAGAAGCTAGGTTATGGGAGAAAAGGTCCGATTCTAGTAGATTTGGGACATGTCCTGTCCACACAAATTGTTCTAGAGTGTTGAGAGGATGTCGAGTCCCTAGAGTGGTAGATCTTGGTATTATTGATAAATATGTGTAACCCCGTTAAGATTACTCTCCAAAAAACCTTAAAGGAGAGAAATGAGGTTCCAACATATATAAAGGAGAAATGGTTAGCATCGATGCGTCAGAGTGACCACAAATACAACATAGCTAGCAAAGTCTAAAACAACAAAAACAAAACATGCAACTTGGTAAACCAAGAAAAAACAAAAGAAATCACTATCTGCAACTAGATAATACCCTTCAGCAATTATCAGCAAGAGTACTAATTCTATCTGCTAATAGCGCATCTTGACAATCATTGTCTTCTATAAGCCGAAGCAGCACCCAAACAAACCTGTTTAGAAAACCTAAAATTTGGATAAGAAATCAAATAGTACTCATTATGTTGTTTAGATAATGCTAAACTAGACAGTTACATATAACAGAGGGCTATTAAAATTATATGGAGAATATACAGAATCCCATGGATTCAACCCATGATTTTTGGGTACTCAAGACGCAACCATGGTGCCTGTATTCCTTTTGGCTACACTTGCACGTAGGGTAAGGCACTGATTTGTGGGGTTTTGGTGAGGAACTAAGTACAAGGAAGATAAAATTCAAACATGACATGTAAAAGCTGTTGAAAAGTTAAAAAGTTGTCTAGTTTTTGGTTTATAACTAAAAGCCAATTACCTCATGTAACATAAGTCTAAAACTCTTCAGTGTATGGATTATGAAAAATAAGAATAGAGCACCATTTTTTGGGATCCAGGTGTAGAGAGAAAAATTATGAAGATTGTTCCTGGAAGTCAATATGTCATCAATAGTTTCAGCTTTGGATTGCTTTGGTAGTTGTTTATCGTTTTGTAAGGATGCACATTGGATTCCGGGGTGGACCTACATAGGGGCATACGGTGTCCAATGCCACCGCTTCATGGTCCCGGTGTAGTGGAAAAGATTTATGTTCCTTAAGGGTGCCACCATAATGTTTCATTCTATTCCCCTATATTTCCTAAAACAAAATTAGTGACAGAAGTTTGAGATGGTCATTATGATTTGAGTCACTAGATTAAGGTTCCCCTTTCAAGGGGCGTGGGTTTGAATCCCACTCTTTAACAAATTTCATTCTACGATATTCTTTATAAAGAAAAATTAGAGGAATGAAGATGTGAGAGGATTGGACCCATGACCTTCCCTTTGAAATACAAACAACCAATCAACATATCTATTATAATTTTGTTAAATATTTCTATTGCTTTTGTTCTTATCCTTTTGGCTTTAATAGTTTTACCCTTATACTTGTACATTTCTTCAAATTATCACTAGATATTTAAACACCTGTAAAATAGTCTTAAGAACATTGGAAAATGTTACATATGAAGATGTTATTAACGGCTTCCAAAAGATGAAAACTCATAGAGAATAATTGTACGAGATAACTGTTTCAATTATCATTTTATACTTATAATAATTCATTTTGTTTTATTTTATATTATGTCAATTATTTTGTGCCACAGGCCACAGCTAAAACAATTTCTGGGTCCGCCTCTGATTGGTTTCACATTATGAAATATCTCCTGGGTTGTTATATTATTCATAGATGCTGCTCTATGCTTCAGCTTTGTTTGTAGTAAATAGTGTTTGAAGTAAGGGTCATCCTGCGCACCCATTCAAGGATAATAGTGTATCAACATGAAGCAAAGATCACATGGGCCTAAACATATCTTGATTTCATGGAGCTGGTGTGATGATTTATCTCAATTGATTTTCTTGAATATAGAAAGGCTCTTGAAGCCAAAGCTCATGATCGAGTTACAATCAAACATATGAAGATTCCAGCTTATGTTGTAGTAATTGCCATCCTCCAACATATACATCGGAGAAGAATCAAGTGATCATGCTTTTAGTAAGCAGTTTGACATCACTGTTAGATGGACTCCTGGTTGGAGTTCAAATACCTGTTTAGTTTCTGTTGGAACTTAGCTGTGGATTTCATCCCACATTGGAAGGAATATAAAATATAAACCCAAGTTCACCTTGTTTATTAAATTGGGTCAAGGCCCAAGTATGGAACATTATGGGTTGGACATAGGCATTCGGTTTGGTACATATAAAATATTAAAAATCAAAGATGGAGCCTTGGGCATTCGGGCTTTTCTCGACTTCAAATTAATTTTTATTTCTTAATTTTGGGTTTAGTTAATATACAATTTTAATTAATTTTATTAATTTGGATAATTACCAAATCACCAACCGCGACAAAGTAGTTAACCTAACTGTTATGGCAATCAATGAGGGGAATGTATAAAAGGAAAATCTTCTACAGGAAAAAAGGTTCCTAATTCTCTGTTCTTCCCTCTAGATTCCCTACTCCGTTTCATGAAACTTACACTCAAGATTTCATGTGCTTGAAATCGATTAGATAGTTGGATCCTCTAGACGGCATCTGGATCTACAGCACAAATGGGGACAAATTTCGTCTTAGGATACGTACTCATAGTTGATTTTGGCATAATTATCAAAGGTTAGAAACTTACAGTATTAATTGTGTTGATTTTAGTTACGTATGTATTATAATTATAGTTTAATATTGATTCTAGCATGGAAATCTGGAGGGAATTCCTTTTTTGCTCAGGTGAATGTGACCTCATACTTATTAGATGTTCGTCTAAAAAGTTCCATTTTCTTTACAAAATTGCATTTTTTTGGTGGGATGTTTTGACTAATTAAATTGTTTGCTAGTTGGCACCACCATTCTCGCCATGTTGTAGAACACCAAATTGTAACAGTGGTATTCCAGGCTCAACTAGGAATATCAGGAAAGGGAAAGTAAACATCTTGTCTATTAATCTCTCCCTGTTCTCTCTCTCTCTCTCTCTCTCTTAGAAATACATGAATGTAAGAATCAAAATCTAAATTCAAACTTTCTGGATTAAGGTTAGCAACAAGTTTAACAACACCATAGTTGCTATGGTCTTCTAGGCTTTTTCACGATAACAAAATATCATGTGCTTACTATATATTAATTTAATATATTTGGAAATGATGGGGCCACATGTTTTATTATTTTATTGGCTTCATTGTGACAGGTTCATGTAAATATGACACTTTTGTGCATGATAAACCACTGCAAATGGTTCAGTTGGTGGTTAGCGACGGTTAATACAATAGGTGCCTTTTTGAACAGTTGTGATGCTTCAAAATCGCCAATAGTGACAGTTATATTTGAATAGTTGCGACGGTCCAAACCATCTCTAGTAATGCCAAGTGTCAAATTCTATCAAATATGACGGTTTAAAGGGGCCATCAGGAAAAACCTATATATACATGCATTCCTACACCAAAAAGGGTATCTTTTCTCTACACCAGATTACTATAGGTTGTGTTGCTATAGAAACACAACTTCTTAGTTCCTAGAAATCTTTGCAAACTCAATAGTTCACCGGGATTATCACCACTAAGTGTGGTGTTGATAATAGTCCTACATACGTTGCTTCATTGTATCTAGGGAAGAAATTGGCCATAAACCCGAAGCACTATGTTCTATCGAATGATGGGGGAGAAATTGCTTTAAGGATAAAGAGAACTCGCCTTGAAGCAATAAGTAGTAGATTTCATTTCAGTCATTTTATGCCTTTATTTTAGAACCCCAAAATCAACTTATAAGAGGTTGTACTTTCTGTTGAAGCTTTTCATTTCTTAGATTGTATTTGTGTAATCCATCATCTTTCGTTTTTCAGTAGTATATAGAAGTGAAGTTCTTTGGCATTTAGTGTTTTTTCCTATCTAGTTCATTACAAAACATCACATACCCATAGGCCATAGCAATTTGAGAATTCCCTTGCCCGTTTCTCAACTGTCTGGGTGAGGTGGAATCCTGCAAACTAGTTCAAAATTGAAAACATGCATTAGATATAGGGTGTAGAAAAAAGGGTTCTCTTCTTTTTATCTGCAAATTTGATGCTTGTGTTAACATGTGATAGGACACAGTTTAGTTCGTGTAACAACCTGAAATTCCTAATTAAATGGATTGCTTGTAGACAAAACAGTCGCTGCAGAATGTATTCATATTTAAAACACTTTGACAAACTTTTGTTGAAAGAGACAAAGATCTACTACTTAGGGTTTTGCGAATCTAATTTCAAGATATTTTACTAGTACTAAAAGGAGATTATTGAATAGCATATTGGTCAGATTACCTTTAGTGAACCTTCAAAGTAACATTATGGTCTTCTCTTCCTTGAAGACACCTAATCGATGGTGGAAGCTTGTGTGTTCATTTTTATGCACATATCATGCTTTAAAGTTTAACCAGTAATCATCTTATAGTATTTTTTTTCTGACTTTAGAAGAACTATTTGGTGCCATGTATCTACTTTTTTATTATTCCTTCTCTTTTACATGCAGTAGATACGCTTAGATAAGTTGGGTTCTATTATACACTTATGCTTCCTCTTCATCTTGTATTTCTTTTTCATCTCATCCGAAAAGGAAATTTGATTATGTATTATGGCTATCTTGCATTGTTAGTCCATCTGTGAGGCGAGCGAGTGCAAATGCGGTGAGTATCATTGCAAAGTATGCTGTCCCACGTGGGGAATGGCCAGACCTACTGCCTTTTCTATTCCATTGGAGTCAGAGTGCACAAGAAGATGACAAAGAGGTGTTTCATTTTTTCTGATCAATCTAAATTTTGATTTTAGAATTTTTAGTATATTAGTGTTTGTTTTACAAAGCATGTTTGCACCATACATACTCTTTGTAAATCTGTGTTTGCTTGTCTATATAAACCCTTGAAGGAAACCAAATCACAAAAGAAATGAAGGGATTCGATTCTATATACCTTGTGCGTTTAGAAGATTAAATTTTATTTACTTGATGTATTTAGGAGATCAAAACATGTAGAAGTGTTTATAGATTATGATTGGGGAGGATGTGTAGAAGATGGAAGATCTACATCAACCTATTGTAGCTTTTGTTTGGGGAACTTTAGTAACATGGAGAAGTAAGAAGCAACATGGTGTAGCTCGAAGCAGTGCTGAACAGGATTCAGTGTTATAGCTCAAAGAATATGCGAAGCTATGTGGATAAGAAGCATTTTTAAAGGAGTTAAAGATTGAAATAGACAACACATTGACATCGTTGTGTGACAATAAGTCTGCTATTAGTATTGCTCACAATCCAGTTCAACGTTAGGCCCTTTCTGACCAAAGTTTTGTTTAAACAGATATTTGAAGCTCTCATAAGCATGTTGGGAAGGGTTGACATATTTGTTCCAACTTGAGGGAGAGTGTTGAAGGAAACCAAATCACAAAAGAAAGGACGGGATCTGATTCTAAATATCTAGGAGTTTAAATATGATTCTTGCATTTATGTTTGATTTTGTATAGTAGTATGCCTCTTGTAATTCACTAAATATAAGAAACAATTTTGCATCTTACAATTCTTTCGCTACCAGAGAGATTCTTCATTTTTGCTGATCAATCTAAATTTGATTTTAGATTTTAGTGTTTAGTGTTTTTTTTTACTGTATTACTGCATCATATTTTCTCAGCAACTCTTTGCATAACATGTGTTTGCTTGTCTATACGTAAACACATATATATATATATACATTTATTTTTAGCCTATGCCACTAGTTTGCTATAAAAGACTTCTTGTTGGGCATGCTATTGGTTTCCTATGCTAGAGATCTCATAATATTATTTGCTTTACCTTTTAACTAACAGCATTGTATTACTTCATTTTGGATCAAATAAAACTAATTGTCCTTCTTCATTATGCAAGGTGGCATTGATATTATTCAACTCCTTAACCGAGACAATAGGGGATTCATTTCGACCGTATTTTGCAGACTTGCATTTACTTCTACTCAAGTACCTACAAGATGAGAACAATAGTGTTAGAGTTGCTGTTCTCAAGTATTTTTTATGTCAAACTTTGTACTTCAATTATTTATGTTTCATTTGGATATTTTAGAACCTATTCTAGTATGAATATGATCTTAGAATGCACTTTGTAACCCTATTTGTTGAACAGGGCAGTTGGGGCTTTTATTGAGTCTACTCATGATGAATCTGTAGTGGTGAGTCTAATTATTTCCTTCAACATGGATCCAGTTGTGATATTCAAATATTGTATTCTAAGATTTAATGTTTTTCCTATGGATATATAAAGATCCATCATTATTATATACATGCAGGTTAAATTTCGCGAGTTTGTCCCTAGCATATTGAATATTTCAAGACAATGCCTTGCCTCTGGCGAAGAAGATATCGCCATAATTACTTTTGAGATTTTTGATGAGCTGATTGAATCTCCGGCACCCCTTCTTGGAGAATCAATCAAATCCATAGTGCAATTCTCTCTTGAGGTTTGCTCAACTTCAAATTTGGAATCTAACACGCGTCATCAGGTTAGCGGGGCCCTCAAGTTCTCTTTTTTGAAGTATATAATATTTAATTACGACATCAAGACCCACACACACTCCTCACCTTTGGTCAGGGGCGGATGCAGCTTGAAAAAGGGGGGGGGGGGGGGGTTGTCCAAGGACCCAGTGAATTGTTAAAAAAATTATACAGGCTAAAAAATATCAAAAATACTAAATTTAGCCTTAGTTCCCCCCAGTAAAAAAATTTAAGGGACCCCATCTTGCCGGCGATCGACAAAAGCACTAAAAAAGTCTCTTGAAATCAATAAAAAAAACCCAAAAAAATCCTTCGAAATCGACAAAAACATTAAGAAAATCCCTTGAAATCAACTAAAAAACTTAAAAAATTTCCCGAAACACGTCGGGTGACTTTATGCGCCTTTAGCCTACCTTAATGGGACCCCAGTGGACAAAAATCCTGGATCCGCCACTGCCTTCTGTAAGGCCTGTACCCTTGACCTCTAGTAGGCTGGGCTCTACCGGTAATCCGGATACGGCTGGACCCAATGACCCTTTTGTAGTGCCCTCAAGTTCTGGGTAATCTTTATTCAATTATGGGGCCTCATTGCGTCCTTTTTAAAAATGTCATCTGCATTTGCTGTTCATATGTTTCGTGTATCAGGCTATTCAAATAATTTCATCGCTTGCGAGATGTAAATCCAATTCCCTTAAGAAACACAACTTGATCATTCCAATCCTCCAAATTATGTGCCTATTACTTACAGAAGTAACCAACAACGATAAAGATGATGATGATCTGTCACCAGATCGAGCTGCTGCAGAAGTTATCGATACCATGTCTTTAAAGTTATCAAAACATGTGTTTCCACCTGTTTTTGAATTCGCTTCCGAGAGCAGCCAAAATGTATATCCAAAGTTCCGAGAAGCTTCTGTAACGGTTTTGGGTGTCATCTCAGAGGGTTGTTCGGATTCAATGAAAGAGAAACTTGAACCCATTCTCCATATTACCTTGAGGGCTTTAAGAGATCCTGAACAAGTTGTAAGAGGAGCTTCATCATATGCATTAGGACAATTTGCTGAGTATTTGCGGCCTGAAATTATATCTCATTATGAAAGAGTTCTCCCTCGGATATTAAGATCCTTACAGGATGCAACTGATGATGTGAAGGTACATTAACTTCCTAAAGTAGTTAGAGGGTGCGTTTTGGTTCCGGAAAACTGTTTTTATTTTCCTAGAAAACGTTTTCAGAAAATGGAGTTGAGTTTTCATTCTCAGTTTTCTTTGAAAATTTTAGAAAACGCGTTCGGTTGAAATGATGGAGTTTTCATTTTCCATTTTTAGAAAATTAGAAAGCACGTATATATGGTTGTGCATTTTCTATCACTTTTCATTTTCCATTTTCCATTTCTTCATGTCGCCGGAAAAGTTTTTAGAAAACAAAAATTTGGAAAACTATTAAAACTAGTTTTCTAATTTACATATAATTTTAGAAAACGAAATTTTTTGTTTTCTTGGAAATTTTTTGAAAACTGAATGAACCAAACGAGTTTTTTAAAATTTCATTTTCACTACAAGAAAAATGACCTTCACCCACAAAAAATCACCCAAGGAAATTCCTTGGGTGATTACCACGGATCACCCAGGAAATACTAATGGTTCCGGTAAAATCCGATGTTTTCAATAAAATACCAACAGATTACCCATGAATTTCCTGGGTAAGTTGTCAATGATTTTATTTACCCACCAACAAATTAACCACCAACTTGTGACGAACCAACCTTTAGCGACGAATTTCCCAGGGAAATGCTCATAGGTGAAAGCCTTTTATTTTAGTAGTGTTTCCTTGAAAATTATTTGTAGAAAACTGGAAAATTTTCAGGACCCAAACGCACCCTAATCCTTTAATAATTGTTACCTTCATAAGATGTAACTTAGTTTTCTTTGCAGGAGAAATCGTACTACGCATTGGCATCATTTTGTGCGAATATGGGTGAGGAAGTTCTCCGTTTTATTGATCCTTTGATGGAAAAACTACTTTCCGCTCTCCAAAACAGTCCAAGATTGGTACAGGAAACGTGCATGGTAATTATGCATTCTTTATGCTTTACTTGACTTAACTTGCCAGTGAGCTTCTCAAAATTTTCTTTAATATCTACAGTCTGCAATTGGTTCGGTTGCATCTTCTACAAAGAAAGCATTTATCCCATATGTTGAAAGGGTTCTGGAGTCGATGAGAGTTTTCATGGTGCTTACTAAGGACAAGGACCTCCGTTCACGAGCAAGGGCTACTGAATTAGTTGGGATAGTTGCAATGGTTGCAGGAAGGGAAAGGATGGAACCAATTTTACCACCTTTTATTGAAGCTGCAATTTATGTAATAATTCTACTTTTATCTCTATCTATAAAATGAACATGCGTCCTAAAAGAATATTTTATATAACACAAATTTATAGGACCAAACCATAAAGAGTCCTATCTAAAAGCGTTACGATAGGTTTATAGGACGCTTTTAGATGTTTTAACAAGTTGTTACGACACTTTTAAAATAAAGTGTCCTATTATAAACCCATATTTTTATAGAAAAGTGTCCTGTAAAATAGCTAATATGACACTTTATTTTTATATTGTCGTAAAAACTTGTTAAAACGCCTAAAAGCGTCCTATAAACCTATCGTTAACGCTTTTAGATAAGACATTTTTTCGTTTGGTCCTATAAACTTGTGTCCTATAAAGCATTCTTTTAGGATGTTGTTTAATTTTAGGCGTCCTATAAAATCATTTTTGTTGTAGTGAAGTTACAACTTATGTTTGAATTGCTTGACTTATAACATCTATCATAGGGGTATCGGCTGGAGTACAGTGAACTTCGTGAATATACTCATGGATTTTTTAGCAATGTGGCAGAAATTTTGGAAGATGGAATGGTTCGGGTATGCATTCGACTTTCGTTATTTCCTAGAAAGTTGACATTTGTTTTGACGTGTGACATGATATTTTTTTATAAACAGTATCTTCCACATGTTGTACCTTTGGCATTCTCTTCTTGCAATCTTGATGATAGATCTACTGTTAATATTCATGATTCCTATGAGGATGAAGATGTTGGAATTGGCGGAGTTTCATCTGATGATGAAGCCCAAAATGAACCCAGAGTGCGAAATCTCAGTATAAGAACCGGAGTTTTAGATGAAAAGGCTGCTGCAACTCAATCCCTTGGTCTATTTGCGCTTCATACAAAGAGTGCCTATGCCCCGTATCCTTTTTGGTTATTTATATTTTACGAGGGAGGTCCAGGGGAAAACGCTAAAAAAGGAGAAAACTAAAGAACGCCCTCCATCCGGACTGTATGCACAAATGCATACAAGCGATTGAAGCTGTTTTTTTTCTATGCACCAGTGCGTATATATGCACAAATGCATGTTACAAATTACCGGTATGCATTTGTGGATACCGTCCAGATGGTGGGCTTCCAGGTGTTCTTCAGTTTTCTCTCTTTTTGGCGTTTTCCCCTGAACCTGACCCTATATTTTACACTGTCAAAATATATCAGCACCTACAACTATAATTCTTTAATTTTTACAAGATATTTGGAAGAAACACTAAAGATTATGGTGAAGCATTCCATCTATTTCCATGAAGATGTCCGACTTCAGGCTGTTACTGGTTTGAAACGTAAGTAACAAATAATTATTTTTAAGAATTGTTGGTGTGTTCTCTTGGGTATGCAATTTGGTATGCAAACATGATGTTTCCATGCATAAATAGCAAACACAGCTTCTTGTTTCACCCAAAAAATTTCCCTTTCAGTGGTCATATATTTGAATACATATTATACACATGAACACACATAGAATATATTGTGGTATGAGATGTGAGAAGGAAGAATGGATAAGAACACAGACTAACTTTATCTAACATAAGAAATATAGCAACAATATTGCATCCATTAATGACTTTTTTTTCCAGCTCTAAAAATCTTTCTGATTGCAGATATTTTGACAGCTGCTAATGCCTTTTTTCAAGGTCGTAATGTAAGCATTACTTCATTACCCATCTTCCTTCTCATAAATGATTGTGGTTATTTTTATCTTTACTTTTGCTTTGAATGATGATTATTTTACTTTCCCTTTTTGCAGGACAGAACATCCACGATGAGAAAAATTCTACGTAAGTTCATGAATCGTTAGTCTTTTAAGTGTTTAGTAGGTTCCTTGATCTTTTACATGCATGAAAATTGCAGAATCTGTGATGACTATTTATATCAAAACAATGAATGAAGATGAAGATAAGGAAGTTGTTGCTCAAGCTTGCATGAGTGTAGCAGGCATCATCAAAGATTTTGGATATGTTGCTGTTGATCCTTGTATGATTATTTTTTGAAGTATATAATATTTATATACGGCAAATGAAACAAATAAACTCACACACCCTCTTAATTGGTTTGAACCCCTGACCTCCCAGAAGGTCAGAGATTCATATACCGCTAGGCCAAACGCCCTTTTGGTTTGTATGAATTTTGTTGTTTTTCTATGAGTTGCATATATTAATTGTTCTTGGATGATATTTAACTTTTCAAGTGTCCTTATTCTCCTCTATTTTAATATTTTTTTTAACTCAGACATGCCTCGGCTTGTAGAGTCGACTCTGGTATTGCTGTGCCAGAAGTCAGCCTGTCAGCAAGTAGAATATGATAGTGATATCGAGGATGATGATGATGATCATGGACACAATGAATTGCTCATGGATGCTGTTACAGATCTTCTTCCTGCTTCTGCCAAGGCTCTGGGTTCCCACTTTGCACTTATATTTGCAACTTTAATTGATCCATTAATGGAGTTTGTGGTGAGCTTACTCAAAACTATATATTGTTAATAGTTTTTGCTTTCATCACTCGTTTCTCCAAAATTACATCAAACCGTGGGCTTGCAGAGAGGATCAAACTCAACACAAGGTCGGACCATGGTGGTTGCATGTCTTGCTGAAGTTGCTCAACATATGGGTTCTCCGATTTCTGGCTATATAGATGTATTCTTTTTAGTGGATATGCTGTTCCAATGCCATATGTTTTTCATAGAGTTTTGATTCTATCAAGTTGATTTGGAACTTTACATCTTGTTTCAGAAAGTGATGCCTTTGGTACTTGAAGAATTAGCTTCATCATCAGCAACCAATAGGAGGAATGCTGCATTTTGTGTTGGAGAGTTGTGCAAGAACAGTGGCGAATTTGGTCTCAAGTAACCTTCTTCCATATACTTGGATTTTTCGCCTCTTTGAACTGCTTATCTGATTTTCGACCTTTGTGCACTTCTTCCATCCTAAAGAAATCCCATGAAAATTGAAACATTTATTTAATATTGTAAAGGTTCCAAGTAAAAGTTACTTATTTGTCAATTTTCACTAGAAGTAGATATTGGGTCCACAAGATTCTTCTATTTGTAAGTATTACAAAGTTTTATGAGATGAAAAAGAAGTCTTTACTCTTTTATTTGTAAATTTACTCATTTGAAAAAGAGAATCTTTAGCCAGTATGGTAACTTTTTAATGGGTTGATGCTTATCCATCAGATACTTTGGTGATGCGTTGCGAGGCCTTTACCCGTTGTTTGGAGAATCTGAGCCAGACCATGCAGTAAAGGATAATGCTGCTGGTGCAGTCGCAAAGATGATTATGTCACACCAGGATTCCGTTCAACTCGATCAGGTTTGCATACTAGTATCATATGATTCATATTCTTTAAATTAACCGTCGTTTGGTTTGATTTGATTTATCATATTATTCATATTTTGGTCTATTGGCGCTACCATCTTTTAAAGATGTTAAAACTATTTTTATCTTGCCACCATCAGATCCTCCCTGCTCTCCTCAATGCTCTTCCTTTGGAAGAAGACCATGAGGAATCCATCCATGTTTATAGTTGCATTTGCAGCCTTGTTTTATCATCCAACTCAGAGGTACTTGTTTAGAAATTGTTTGGGGAAAGTTCAAATAAGAACCAACTATTTGATGAATTATCTATGATGAATAACTCTAAAAATATTCATGTATGTTCTTTATTAATATTGTGGTTATTCATTATGAATAATCATGGATATTCATCATGAATAGTTGGTTCCTAGATTCTCAAAGTACTTAATTTGAACTTGCTGACACGTTTCTGTGGTTTTGATGACCAACTTTTCGACAGATCCTTAAGTTAGTTCCGGATTTGGTTAGGGTATTTGCTCAAGTAGCCATCTCACCACTCGAGACACGAGAAGTTAAACTTGAAATAGGAGGGGCTTTTTCTCACTTAGTATCACTTTACGGCCATAAAATGAAGCCTCTGTTGAGAACCATGCCACCAACATATGCTCGTGCACTAGCTGCTATCGTACCACAAAGTTTACAGCCATCAACCACAGAAACATGCCCATCTACCTCTTAAATCAGCAGGCCAGAATAACCATCATTTTTTACGCAGGTACACGATTATTTACCTACTAGTTTCTTAGTTGTCTTCTTGATTTAAAACATCTGGTAGAGTATAAAAATATGGCAGACATATATAGCTAAATATAAATCCATTAGTTGGTTGAGACCCAGGGGATATGGTGGAATATCCCATTTGCCCCTGGATCCCAGCCGTCCACCAATTGTGGCCACTAAGTCTCTCAAGGCTGATGTCTTTATAGTCGCAATTTGCCATCATTTTTTTCTGTTGTTTTGGCCTTGTAAAATAAGAAAATCCAACTCGTTTAGTAACGAAATATGTGTCGTGATGGAATAAAAATCTCCCGTCCTCAAATCCAGTATCCCCTCCCTATCCCACCAATCACATTAAGACACATTACTATTATTTTTAATATAAATTCATTTAGTTTATTTAATTATTCTCTTTTCTCGTTAAAAGTAATGACAAGTTGACACAAAGGAGTAATGAGATTTGGAGACAGAAGATTTTTATCCCCACGTGATGATGCATATTGATTACTACAGTTAATGCTGAATGCACGTTCCGGTCTACGCTTTGCCATTTTTCCAACAGTGTTCAATTTATTTTCACCCTCGGGTCGTGCCTAGCCATCATTAGTTACAATTTTTTGAAACTGGAATGGTTAATATGGCCCGCTCCAAAGACCCGTTACCTCTTTTTGGTTTTATTCATGACCCTTTTATGAGGGCCAAATTTCCCTTTTGTTGTAGTATGTATGTTTGAGTTGGTTGTTTATTCACACAAATCAAACATTCTCACAGGCTTTAAATCAAAGCAAGTGTTTGCCCATTTTGTGTTCTAGTGATTAACAAATATAATTTTTGATCATAGAAAAAAAAGGCATTTTTGAATTAAGCTAAGTAAAATAAATGA
This sequence comes from Silybum marianum, assembly GCA_036898165.1. NCBI lineage: Eukaryota > Viridiplantae > Streptophyta > Magnoliopsida > Asterales > Asteraceae > Silybum > Silybum marianum. Next base: position 11,693,666 of record CM072528.1, read on the forward strand.
TAAATGTTTAAAAATAGATTTAACAATGAGAACTTGATAATGTATCTAGTTTGTAAAGTATTAGCAAACCACCAAGGCAAAGTTTGTTTTGTCTTCTGTTTGGAAAAATTGAGATGTATATGTGTTTAATCAGTGTTATACATGTTTGAGTCAAGTACCAAATAAGAGAACATGGAAACAGTAAAATCACGTGTTATTTTAGTGTAAAGCCACATGCGATTCACACGATTTTGGCTGTGACGTGAGGTCGGCGACCTGGTTTCACGCTAGTGTTGACCGTGTTCTGTAATCAAATGTAAAATCATGTGATTTGACCTTTTTTTTTGTTTTTTTATTTATTTTGACTACGTTCTCGTTTGATCCTCCCTTGGTTTCCATATGCATTTATATGTGCATTAAACCGTTTTTATATGCATCATATTGGTTGAGGGGGTCAATTGTTTAACCTGGAGTAAAAAAAATAGGGACGTCGATTCCACATGTACACGCTTAGTTGTGGCTTGGAGAACTTGATAAGCGTCAACTTAACTAATGTTTTGTACCTGTTGAATCCTAGAGTACCCGATTTAGATCAAAATGTAAGAATAACAACAGAAGCAATTCTGATCTAATAATTGGGTACGAACAGTATGATGAAAATAGTAAATAATATCATCAATAGAATTGAGCCATCACAGTCATAATATATATTGATTTAGAAGAGATTGAATTACACTTGATGGATTGATCGTCATGTTGATCATGGATGTGTGTGTGTGAGAGAGAGTGAATTCAAAAGATTTACGTAAGCCTATTCTATGAAAGTCAAAGCATACACCAATGGAAGAGTTCCACGTGTAAAGGTGCTCAAACAAATTAGGTGGGAACGGTTATTGCGTGTGCAACTCCATACTTGTTCATTGGTTATAAGGTTGAGTCCTAAAGGGGTTCTAGAGGGTGGTCGGGGTCTTTGTCCTGGGTGATCTTCTGGTTAAGCACCTATGGTTCTTCATAAAGGCAGGTTCTGGACTTCAACACTTGGAGCATTTTTTAATACTTTTACAGAATAGGAAATACAAAACCGAGGTCTAACAATCTTCCCCTAAGTATTGAAAAAGCGTTTAATGATTAAGCTAGGAAAGCAAGAGGATAAACACTATAGGACATCACAAAAGATACTATGTGGATAAACTCATTTCCTGCTTCTGTAGGGATAGTGTGCTTTTCCAATCTCTTTACAACCTCCTTTAGCCAATTCAAAGTATCAGTCGAATATTTGAAGGATTCCATCAACTCGGAAGAATTTCTTGTCTTGGTTCTCATTCTTGTAAATGAATCCGAGCTCCGGTTCTGTTAACATCGAGGCTGAGCAGATATTTTGTAAGTAAAGTATTTTTTTTTTCTTTCTATTCCTTTCTTTTTCTTTTCTCCCCAAATTCGAAAATACAATATAAGAGAACTATCTCCTTAATCGAGAACAAATCATTTGGTTACTTTTCACCTTTTGTCATATTTCTTTTTCTTTCCTTTTTAATTTTAGCTTCTTAATAAGGTAGGTCAAATGAATCAACCCTATTAGTTCAAAAGGTCAGTCAAAATGAGCCAACAACATGAGTTTGTAGAATCGGTTAACGGGTCCCATGAGTTGCTAGAAAGCATCTCAACCTCTTTTCGTATACATATCATTACCATTTGGTTGGTTTTGATTTCAATAGTGATTATAGATTTCAAAGCTTCCATCACTCATTTATATCACCATCATCTTCTTCCAAACTATTATTTTTCCACCAATGTGAGATGAAAGCAAACCTTAGTTGAAGATTTAAGGAATACTCAAACCTTATGTCATTATCTTTGGTTTCATTTTTAACTTTCCACTATGTTTGGCAAACTAGCTGATAAGCTAGCTGATGACTGATAAGCTAGCTGATAGCTTATAAGCTAGTTAATAACTGATAAGCTAGTTGGTAGCTGATAACCTAGTTGATGAACAAATTATGTTCAACAAAAACTAGGTGATAAGAATGTAAAATGACGAAGAAGGACATCTTGAAAAAATAGTCAATTATATTATTTTATAATATAATTAAAACAAGTACTTAATAATATAATATATTAATACAAACAAGATAATAATTTTTTTTAAATAACATATTAATTAAAAGAATTTTAAGTCGATTCTTTTATATATATATATATATATATAAGAACACCCCATCTTTAAAAGAACAGAGGAACACCTTGTGGACCACATATGATGTGGGTCCCACCAGGGCCGGTCCTGAGGTTTTTGATGCCCTGGGCGAAATCGGTAAAAAAATGCCCTATAAAAAGGAAAAACACTAAATTATTTCGAATTTGTAAGTTTTGTTCAATGGTTTTTAATTCTTACAAACTTTATATAAATGTAAAGTAACAACCATATTATAATCAACACATATTAGTACTAAAATAACATTTTACGTTGATTACCAAAAAGGACTTTGGCAAATGGTATCCGAACTTAGTGGTTTAGACCTTACTAAAGATCAGGAGGGTGTATGAATGTTTTTGTTGCAATCGTCGTATATAAATATTATATATTTAAAAAACATTTTACATTGAATGTTTGTATAGTAGCATGTGATGCTCAAATAGTTGTCATTTGAAGCCAATTATCAAACAATGTTTAAAAAAGTTATTTTACAGTAAATTTATACTATTATTTTACTAAAACTAAAAACAAATTTGAATATTTGTCTATATAAAAACGTATTTGAGAAAAAGAAAATATATATTTGTCTTAATACGAGAGAAAAAGAAAAATAATTTTAGGAAAAAGGATTTTCGGATGAAAAGGAATAAAAGAATTATAGGGGTAAAAAATTAACAAAAACTACCTTTAGTGCAGCGGTAAGGATGGTTGATTTTATTATTGAGGTTAGGTGTTCGAGATCTCTAAGCTGCAACTTTTAATAAATATTTTTTAGTAGTAATGATGCCCTTTGGGCTTGTGATGCCCTGGGCCGCCGCCCATCTCGCCCAGCCTGGGTTCACAAAGTGTTCATTTGTTCTTTTAAATTTACAAAATTCTCATTTGAACTATAACTTTACCATCTAAATTTACAAAGTTCCTTTAAACACATATCTGATTCAATGGGGCCCACCATTGAATCAGATAAAGATTCGTTTTTAAAATAGAAATTTTCATGATATTTTAAATGTGTTTTCACTATAACTTTACCATCTAGCTGGCTTGATTCCGACCATGGTTATAGATCTTCAAAGCATCCATTACTCCTTTATATATCCTTCATCTTCTTCCAAACTATCATCTTTCTACCAATGTAGGAAGATGGAACTTAACCTTATTTCAAGATGATTAATATTTGGTGAAATAAATAACTTGTTTTCAACTTTGTGTTTTACATTATATTATAACTATATGTTTTGCACTATAATTTTACCATTTGGTTGGTTTTGATTTCAATAGTGGTTGTAAATTTTAAAGCTTCGATCACTCTTTTATACATCTATCATCTTCTTCCAAACTTCATTTTTTCAGTAAAGTGATTGTTAGATGATGAAATCCAACCTAAGTTGAAGATTTCAGGAATACTGAAATCTTATGTTGTCAAGTCATTATCCTTGGTTTCATTTTTAACGTTGCACTATAAAATTTACCGTTTGGTTGGTTTTGATTCCAACCAAGGTTAGACTTTAGAGATTTTAAATAGAGTCACCCAAAATAAGACAACTCCATGAATTGACAAAAAGACATCAAATCAATTTTTCTTATACACTTCACTTTGTTCAAAATGTTCAACTCTTAACTAATGTGAGACTACTAAATTCAACCACAATTCATCATTTGAGATTAGTTACTTTTCATAGTGCAACCTCAATACCCAAGGTTTTCCTTTTAGAGCATCTCTATAATTTTCTACAAAATAGAGAATCAAAATTAAACATCTCTAAAAAAATATTACATTCATCTCCAACAGCATCTCCATTTTGGATATTACAAAAATTAATTATATTATTAATATATTCTATATTTCTAATAAAATATTATTTATCTTGTCTAAACATTTAATTTCAAATTTTCTTATTGGTAGAACATAATAAAAAATAGTCTCTCTAATGGTAATCATTTCTAGAGATGTCTCCAAATTTAGAGATTTTTGTAATATCTTTCATGTTTTCTCCATTTTGAAGATGCTGTTGCAGTAAAAAATTGTTCCAAATTTTTATTTTCTCTATTTTAGAGATGTTGTTGGAGATGCTCATATATATATATATATATATATATATATATATATATATATGTTGGGTCACCGATGATTTGGTGATGAACCACCTTCCTTTTGTATGAATGAAATTTTACAGGTTCTTTTGAAGGTCTGAAATATGCTTCAAGTATTGAAGAGTCAAAGACTATTCAATCAAGGGTTGTACATCAAAAAGTGGAATTTTGGATGTATCAACTAACTTCAATATTCAGATCATTTTGCCAAAGTCAAGATTGGGTCACCAATATAGTGGGTCACCGATGGTACACTCAAAAGTCATCAAAAGTACTAAGGACATCAAATAAGAAGAGGTCATCAAGTTTGATGTCATGGTCACCGACACTATAATCTTGGTCACCGAAATTGCAGGTATATTTTCTAAGGCTGTGATATCAAGTCACAAGTTCAAGGGTGTACACTTTTGGCATTTAGTGAAAGATGAAGTTTATCAAGCAAAGTGTACACTTATCAATTCCAGCCTTACAAGGTATCCACCGATGTGATACATAGTGTGATGTATCACTTAGCAATTTCAAAGAGATAAGTTCTTGACTCACATCAATTGCAAGACACGTGAGCCAGCAAGAACTTGGGCATCAAGCCTTAAATAAAGACATTCTCTTTTATTCTTATAAAAGGAATATTTGTCTTTTAGCTAAAAGGTTTGATGGGACTTCACAGAGCATGAAGAAAAGAAGATAAAGTTATCTGACATTACGTGCTACAAGGAATGGTTCATCCATTATTCTAGTACAAAGGAAGTAGTCTCTTCCTTTGTCCAGCAGATAAACTTCCAGCTAATGAAACCTTGACAGTTGTCCACATGCATCCCATGCATGGGCACTATAAAAGGAGATGAAGTCATTCCCAGAAATCTCACGCTTTCAACAAATCTTCAGAGTGATTATTTGTGTGACTGTGGCAAAGCTGTGTGCTATAACAGTATTGTTTTAACTTCCTTAGTGTATAAGTTAATTACTGTTATCTGTGTGTTTAGTTTGATAGAATAGTGTGCCTGTTCTTTTTCGCATCAAACTATCTGTGTGTAAATTTTTAATATTTATATTAAAAAATTTAAAAAGAGTATATTCTGTGTGTTTTATATTCAACCCCCCTTCTACAAAACCCTCTCTTAGTTAGCCATCTCTCCTTGGGGACTAACAATATATATATATATATATATATATATAGAGAGAGAGAGAGAGAGGCAGGTTCATACGAGGACGGTATCAATTTACGAGAATACGAGGACAATCATCGGTCAATCATTTTGTACATGAAATTTTCCATGTACAAAATCATATATGATTTCATGGCATCAAAAAGAACACGCGCGACTTTTTTCATGGGCAAGTCGCACGCTAATCATATATGATTTTGTACGTGAATCAAATGTGATTTTGTACATGAATCATATATGATTTTGTACATGAAAATTTTCATGTATAAATTGATTGGCTGAGGTTTGTCCTTGCATTCTAGTAAATTGTTAGCGTCCTCGCATGAACCTCTTTATATATATATATATATATATATATATATATAGAGAGGAAAGTTCAAATGCAAACTCATTTTTGGTTGTGAACGTGAGGACGAATCTCAGCCACTTATCCGGTCAATAAAGGCGGCTTTGACCTGGTTCCCCTCCTTTAATAATCTCCACCCTCCCATGAATCGCGTCAATCCTCCGTGACCGCGTCCACATAACCGAAGATGTGTGGCTGAGATTTGTCCTCACGTTCACAACCAAAAATGAGTTCACATTTGAACCTAACCCTATATATATATATATATATATAGGGGTGGGTTCAAATGTGAACCTATCTTTGATTGTGAACATGAGGATGAATCACAACCATCCATTTTAAATCAGATCAAAATATAAGGGATAAAATTCGCGGTGGCATTTTTGTAAATAAGTGGAAAACTCAGGTCATGGCTTAAATCATAAATACAACCTGACGATTTAAATAAGAACCAGGCATCATCTTCTTTCCTAAAATTCTTCATCATCTTCCTCAAATTTCTTCATCATCTTCACCAAATTTCTTCATCATCTTCCCCAAAAGAAATTTCACTTTCGCCCCCAAATTTCTTCATCATCTTCCCCAAAATAAATTTTCGCACAAGTTTGTTTTTGCTTTGTGTTCCTCCTTTGAATCACAAGTCTTTTCCGATTCAGATTCTTTTTCTTGATAAAGTGTAAGAAGGTTATTCAAATGTTTTTTTCTCTTTAATATGATTGTTCATCATTTTATCACAGGAAACTTCTTTGAAACACATTAGCTTGAATTCTTGCTTTTCAAAACTTTTGGTTCCATTTTAGCTTATATTCAGACTGAATATAAGCTATAATTTCGGGTTTGTATATTTGTAGTTTATATTCAGTCTGAATATAAGCTACAATTATGGGTTTGTATAATTGTAGCGTATATATTCAGTCTGAATATAAGCTAAAATTATGTGTTTGAATAGTTGTAGTATATATTCAGTCTGAATATAAGCATGACATTGAGATATAACAATGTCATGTTTATATTCAGTCTGAATATAAGCTACAATTATGGGTTTGTATAATTGTAGCTTATATTCAGTCTGAATATAAGCTAAAATTATATGTTTGAATAGTTGTAGTATATATTCAGTCTGAATATAAGCATGACATTGTGATATCACAATGTCATGTTTATATTCAGTCTGAATATAAGCTACAATTATGGATTTGTATAATTTTAGCTTAAATTCAGTCTGAATATAAGCTAAAATTATGTCTTTGAATAGTTGTAGTATATATTCAGTTTGAATACAAACTAAAATTATGTGTTTGAATAGTTGTAGTATATATTCAGTCTGAATATAAGCTAAAATTTGAAATTTGTATAATCGTAGCTTATATTCAGACTGAATATAAGCTACAACTAGTTGTTTGTGTAATTGTAGTTTATATTCAGTCTGAATATAAGCTAAGATTTGGGGGTTTGTATATTTGTAGCTTATATTCAAATTGAATATAAACATAACAATGTATTATTACAATGTTATGTTTATATTCAGTCTAAAGATAAAGACTCTTAGTGCTTATATTCAGTCTGAATATAAGCTAAAATTTGAACTTTGTATAATCGTAGCTTATATTCAGTCTGAATATAAGCTAAGATTTGGGGGTTTGTATATTTGTAGCTTATATTCAAATTGAATATAAACATAACAATGTATTATTACAATGTTATGTTTATATTCAGTCTGAAGATAAAGACTCTTAGTGCTTATATTCAGTCTGAATATAAGCTAAAATTTGAACTTTGTATAATCGTAGCTTATATTCAGACTGAATATAAGCTACGATTATACAAAGTTCAAATTTTAGCTTATATTCAGACTGAATATAAGCACTAAGTGTCTTACTGCTTATATTCATACTGAATATAAGTTATTATTATAAAAACACCTAATTGTAGTTCATATTCAGTCTGAATATAAGCTACGATTTTACAAACTTCAAAATTTAGTTTATATTCAGTCTGAATATAAAGACTCTTAGTGCTTATATTCAGTCTGAATATAAGCTAAAATATGAACTTTGTATAATCATAACTTATATTCAGTCTGAATATAAGCTACGATTATACAAAGTTCATATTTTAGTTTATATTCAGACTGAATATAAGCTACGATTATACAAAGTTCATATTTTAGCTTATATTCAGACTGAATATAAGTTAATATTATAAAAACACATAATTGTAGTTCATATTCAGTCTGAATATAAGCTACGATTTTACAAACTTCAAAATTTAGCTTATATTCAGTCTGAATATAAGCTACGATTAGACAAACTTCAAATTTAGCTTATATTCAGTCTGAATATAAGCTACGATTATACAAACTTCAAATTTTAGCTTATATTCAAACTGAATATATACTACAATCTGGTGTTTTTATAATTTATGTTTATATATTCAGTCTGAATATAAGCTACAGATCGACGCATCTTCAACATTAAAACCAAATTCTCGGTCTGTATTCTCGAAACATGTAACATAATCGCAATCAGTGAACAAATCACATGTTTGATCAACAAAAAGAGTAGAATTTTCAACTGGATCACAATCGATTGAATTTTCTGATGAAGAAACATAGTCCATTGAAAAGAGGGAATCAACAATTTAATTTCAGAAATCGCAAATCTAATTAATAAAGTTCTTCACAGCAATGAATCTGATTAATAGAGAAGAATTCGATTAACAGAGAAGAAGATGATTAACATAGAAGAAGACGATTAACAGAAAAAAATTCGATTAACAGAGAAGAAGACGATTAACATAGAAGAAGACGATTAACAGAGAAGGAAGAAATAAGCGGGAGTGACATCCAAGAGCAACTTGAATAAAAATTGCCAGAATTACCCCTCAAATGTGAACCTATCTTTGATTGTGAACATGAGGATGAATCACAACCATCCATTTTAGATCAGATCAAAAGATGAGGGATAAAATTCACGGTGGCATTTTTGTAAATAAGTGGAAAACTCAGGTCATGGCTTAAATCATAAATACAACCTGACGATTTAAATCAGAACCAGACATCATCATCTTCCTCAAATGTCTTCATCATCTTCATCATATTTGTTCAAATAAGAACCAGGCATCATCATCTTCCCCAAAATTCTTCATCATCTTCCCCAAAATTCTTCATCATCTTCCCCATATTTCTTCATCATCTTCCCCATATTTCTTCATCCTCTTCCCCAAAAGAAATTTCACTTCCGTCTCCAAATTTCTTCATCATCTTTCCCAAAATAAATTTTCGCACAAGTTTGTTTTTGCTTTGTGTTCCTCCTTAGAATCACAAGTCTTTTCAGATCCAGATTCTTTTTCTTGATGAAGTATAAGAAGGTTATTCAAATGTTTTTTTCCCTTTAATATGATCGTTCATCATTTTATCAGAGAAAACTTCTTTTAAACACATTTGCTTGAATTCTTGTTTTTCAAAACCTTTGGTTCCATTGTAGGTTATATTCAATCTGAATATAAGCTACAATTTTGTGTTTGTATACTTGTAGCTTATATTCAGACTGAATATATTCTATAAATAGGTGTTTGAATAATTGTAGCTTATATTCAGACTGAATATAAGCTACAATTTGGGGTTTGTATACTTGTAGTTTATATTCAGACTGAATATAAGCTACAATTTTGGGTTTGAATAATTGTAGCTTATATTCAGACTGAATATAAGCTACAATTTGGGGTTTGTATACTTGTAGCTTATATTCAGACTGAATATAAGCTACAATTTGGGGTTTCTATAATTGTAGTTTATATTCAGACTGAATATTAGCTACAATTTGGGGTTTGAATAATTGTAGCTTATATTCAGACTGAATATAAGCTACAATTTGGGGTTTGAAAATTGTAGCTTATATTCAGACTGAATATAAGCTACAATTTGGGGTTTGAAAATTGTAGCTTATATTCAGACTGAATATAAGCTACAATTTGGGGTTTGAATAATTGTAACTTATATTCAGACTGAATATAAGCTACAACTTGGGGTTTGTATCCTTGTAGCTTATATTCAGACTGAATATAAGCTACAACTTGGGGTTTGTATCCTTGTAGCTTATATTCAGACTGAATATAAGCTACAACTTGGGGTTTGTATCCTTGTAGCTTATATTCAGACTGAATATAAGCTACAACTTGGAGTTTGAATAATTGTAGCTTATATTCAGACTGAATATAGGGTATAATTTGGGATTTGAATAATTGTAGCTTATATTCAGACTGAATATAAACTACAATTTGGGGTTTGAAAATTGTAGCTTATATTCAGACTGAATATAAGCTACAATTTGGGGTTTGAATAATTGTAACTTATATTCAGACTGAATATAAGCTACAATTATTCAAACCCCAAATTGTAGCTTATATTCAGTCTGAATATAAGCTATAGGTATACAAACCCCAAATTGTAGTTTATATTCAGTCTGAATATAAGCTACAATTATTCAAATATCTAAATACAACCTGACGATTCATCATCTTCCCTAAATTTAATCATCATCTTTCTCATATTTGTTCAAATCAGAACCAGACATCATCATCTTCCCCGAATTTCTTCATCATCTTCCCCAAATTTATTCACACCATCTCCTTCGAACCTCAGATTTCGTCAACTCAGACAAAGAAGAAAGGTAAGAAGGAGAACCCCCACACCTGCAACTTTTTTTTTCTGCTTATTTTCTTTTTTGTGCCTCCATCGTGCCTGGATTTCAATTTCTTTGACCATGAATTTTGATTGATGAACACGATTTTGGATTTCGATTTTGTCTTTGTCTTACGATTTTGGGTTTTGATTTCCAGATTCGATTGAGAACTGGAGATTTTTACTCAAAAATTTAATTCAGATAAAAACTTCCAAAATTACCCCTCAAGCCATATTTAAAGAACGACTTTAATTTGGTTCAGATCAAGGACTGAGATCTGTCCTTAGGTTCACAACCAAAGATAGGTTCACATTTGAACTTTCACATATATATATATAAAAAAAAGATGGTTGTGACTTGTGAATAATTGGGGGCGTACACATTTATTGCGCAAACTAAATCCATAATTATAGTAGTGGTCAAATTCGATAGAGGTATCTTTTTTTTAAAAATCCAATAGTTGACGTGGGTTCTTTTGTTTTCCCTTTTTTTTGGGTTCTCTTTAAATTTATTTTAGCATATATTAGTCTAAATTTTGTGTATTCTTCCGTTGTTCTATTGTTATGTTTGTTTTTATACGTTAGAGACAATGTTTTAAAACGCGGGTTAATCCGGCCGGTCGAATCGATTGGACCGGGACCCGGGGTAGTGACCGGGTTAACTAACGCCGGATTGATGCATATGACCGGCCCGTTTCAACCCGGTCGGGTTTCTCAAAAACCCGGTTAAACCGGTGGTAAACCCGTTTCTCAAACCCGGTTAACCCGTTTTTATATTAAAATCTTAAAAAAATTTAAATGTTTAAAAAAAAAATGTGTTATTTGTGTTTTTTAATGTATATGGATTGATGTAAAACTTGTTGTTTGTGTATTTTTAATGTTGGAACTTGTGGATATCAAATTATTACTTTATATATATGTATGCACGTAGGAAAATGAAAAAAAAAAAATACAAGGGATTAAGAGAATTATTGAAACCGGTTAACCCGGTGGTTGAACCGGTTAATCCGGAACCCGGTCACCACACCGGGTCAGCTAAAAATCCGGGTTTTAAAACATTGGTTAGAGACCATGTTGTTACACTGTTTGAAGCCACATGTTAAAAATGCCAACTATAATGTAATGATTTTTTTTTATCTAAACGCATTTTTTTAGTAAAACAAATATAAAAATATTATGAATCACGATTGATCGCACTAATTGATTATGAATTGGGTTCCAGTGAAAGGAGAAGTTATGACGAGAAGTGTAAGAAAAGATTTTCATCTTTGGATCAATTCTAATTGAATATCAACACTAATGAGGTGCACCGAAATACACCGGATCAATTCCCTTCTAAAACGTAAATCACAGATAGACATGAGATTAAAAGTGATTAACGATTTAAGGGTTCATATTTTTTTTTACACTCCTCGTTTTAACTTTTCTTACGTGATTCTTTGCGTATTGACTATTTGACAAAATTAATAAATTTGGTAATAATTATTAAATAAAAAAGCTGTTTTTTAATTATAAGTAATAAAAAGGATTCCTTTTTAAAAATGAAAAGAATACTTTTTCAAAAGTAAAATGAATTTTGTTCTTTATAGTTGTCACTATATTGACAACAAAAGTAACATGTTAACTACAAAAATACTATAATTACTACCATGAAGACCATTCTTCTATTTCTATGAATATTTTTTTATCAGCTAAGTATTTAATGCTAGAACTTTTATTATTTAAAAGAATTACGTAAAATTTCAATTGGGTATGAATATAGTTCAAAAAACTGATTTCTTTTAATGTCTACAATATTTTAAAATATAAATTTAAATTGATGTAATTGAATTTATTACTAATTTGATAATTAGAAATAAAATATTCATAATGAGATTTGTTTCTGAAAAGAATATATACATAAAGAAGTCATAATTTTCGTAAGAAGATGAAAGCAACATATAAGTTCATTCGGAGAAAACTAGATACAAATTGGCAGCCTATTTATGAATGTTGAAATTTTCAAATCTAAAATAGTACTTATATAATTTTATGACCATTAAAATGTTTTATAAAATTGTTTATGAATAAAATTGTTCTAAAAAATTAACCATAAAGATCAAGTGACGTTTGGTTCGTCGGATTCCAACAAATCTGAAGAATTTGGAATATGAATTTCATTGCCCAAAGTCTATGTTCGCGTTTAATTCACAAATTGAACTAATCGAATATGTCAAATTTCGCCGTTGAGGAATTTGATCAATTTTTTTATTAATCTGGATATTCAACCCGTTATGTAAATCTGACTAATCTCATGGCGACTATCCGCTTTGCGAGTTGCCCGGAGTCATCGCATTTGAACCTCCGTGACCACAAGAATATTTTTATTTCTCATTGGATTCGAACCTGGGACCTCCAGGTACTTTTGACCTTTGAAGCTCAACCTCAAACCAATAAGGCATCACCCTTTTAATTAAATTTGATCATTTTTTGGTGTAAGTCTTGGAATTGAATTCCATTTTTTAGGAAATGTAATAGATTTCATGAATTTAGTTTTAAAATGCAAAAACAATATTTGCTTCTAATCTAACCACCACCATCCACCTCTTCCACCACCATCATTACCGTCGTTGCCACCATCAATGCCAATTAATTTTATAATTCCACCTCCTTCCACTCACCCCCAACCCCAACAAACCATCACTGCTGCCGCCACCATCTTTGTCACAACTGCCACCCACCCTAATCCTAGTGTCCCCACCACCTTCATCATCACTGCGGCCACACAACCACCCCACCCACCCCGCTCTCCGCCGCCAACGTCATGCCAATATTGTCGTCGTTATATCCACTGCCCACCCACACCGCCTTCACCATCATCACACGCCACTACTGTCATTGCCACCCACCCATACTACCATCTCAACCCCCCTCACACCCACCATGCCACTACTGTCATTGTCACACACCCACACTACCATCTCAACCCCCATCACAACCCACCATACCACTGTTGTCATTGCCACCCACCCGCACTACCATCTCAACCCCTATCACACCCCACCATGCCACTATTATTATCTGTAACACCCCGCCTTACCACGACACAATATTGTCCGCTTTGGTCTAAGCCGCACGGATTTGTTTCTGGCGACCTGGCGAGGACTTCCCAGGGGGTCACCCATCCTGGTACTACTCCCACCCAAGCACGCTTAACCACAGAGTTCCAAGAACCTGCTTTGCGTGTGGCCCCAAAACGCGTTGTGTTTAGGAAGGCCAAGGTTTACTTTTGAACCCATCATCACTCCTGTCCACGGCCAATATGGGATCTGCCTAAGGTGTTACAAACACCCCCCCTTAGGGACTCATCGTCCTCGATGAGGTTTGCCCCACATCCCGAACGGCACAGGAGCGGCTCTGATACCATTTGTAACACCCCGCCTTACCACGACACAATATTGTCCGCTTTGGCCTAAGCCGCACGGATTTGTTTCTGGCGACCACAGCGAGGACTTCCCAGGGGGTCACCCATCCTGGTACTACTCCCACCCAAGCACGCTTAACCACAGAGTTCCAAGAACCTGCCTTGCGTGTGGCCCCAAAACGCGTTGTGTTTAGGAAGGCCAAGGTTTACTTATGAACCCATCATCACTCCTGTCCACGGCCGATATGGGATCTGCCTAAGGTGTTACAAACACCCCCCCTTAGGGACTCATCGTCCTCGATGAGATTTGCCCCACATCCCGAACGGCACAGGAGCGGCTCTGATACCAACTTGTCACGCCCCGATTTTTTTTTCTTCGAGTGCCGTGACGTCATGCTTAATTACTTATGTTTTGAGCAAAAATACGAACTTAAAGATTTCGAACATACATAATATGTTGAACATAATTCATTACACAATTGCGGAAGCGTAAAATAATAAAACATAATTGACGCTAATTAAAATATCTAAACTAGCATGATCTAGAACATTGTCCCAACTTTCTTCATTCAAATCGTCTAAGGTCAATCGGTACCTGAGATATACACACGTATAGTATAAGCTAAAAGCTTAGTGAATACAATATGGTTTCATGATCTCATGCACGCATAATAGTGATTTAACGTATTTTAATTATTATCTTGCATGTGTGGCCTCGGCGCATCACTTTTCTTTGCGTATGCGGCGTATTCTATGGACGAGGACTTCCAAGACCTCGGAATTGCAAGCCCTCTCTTCGTGTCCAACCCACCCCGTACGGTGGACGAACCTAGCCATACCATGGGGTGGGTTGGACATGAAAGGAGGGCTTGCAATTCCGAGGTCTTGGAAGTCCTCGTCCATAGAATACGCCACATACGCAAAGAAAAGTGACGAGCCGAGGCCTCACTTACAAGATAGTAATTAAAATACGCTAAAACATTATTTTATGTGCATAATGAGATTTGCATTATTGAGTGAGCATTATTTTATGTGCGTGCATGAGATCATGAAACCATATTGTATTCACTAAGCTTTTAGCTTATACTATACGTGTGTATATCTCAGGTACCGATTGACCTTAGACGATTTGAATGAAGAAAGTTGGGACAATGTTCTAGATCATGCTAGTTTAGATATTTTAATTAGCGTCAATTATGTTATATTATTTTACGCTTCCGCAATTGTGTAATGAATTATGTTCAACATATTATGTATGTTCGAAATCTTTAAGTTCGTATTTTTGCTCAAAACATAAGTTATTAAGCATGACGTCACGGCACTCGAAAAAAAAAAAATCGGGACGTGACATTATCCTTACTATCGCCATCCCCTTCCAACCACCATTCATTTGAATGGGTAAAAACATATTTAAATGTTTATAACTAAAAAATCACTATTTAAGTGTTTATAGTTTAAAATATCTATTTTAGAGAGCATGCCTTTAAAAACATTTGACATTCACATACATTGCAACATCACATCAATATTAAGTAAGGGATGTTACTTGGTCAACTAAATCAGAGCCCCCAATTATCTATTTTTCGTTTTTCTTCAAATTACTTGGTAATTGAAACTGAACAAGGTTCCATTTAATCTTTTTCAGGTTGTGCTGTTAAAAAACTAAATAAACCGAATAATAATTCATATTTTACCATTAAAAATTTGCCACCAACAATTTTTCTAAATAAGAGATCCGTTGCTCTTAATATAAAATGTTTCATACTTAACAATTAAATTAGCATAAAAAAATCATTATTTCTGAAAGAATAATATATATCAACATACATTATCTTCATACGATGTCATACATCGAAAAAATATCACATCTACAACTGAACCAACATCAAGAAAAAAACATTACCTAGTAAAGAACATTATTTTTTTATATTAAGCTTTTTTTCAGTATTTATAATGACTTATATTTGAAATTTAAGAGTAGATTATAGATATAAAGAATAAAAATATAATAGTATCCAAAACCATAAAGTGATAAAGAAGATAATTGAATCTGAGCCTAAATAAGAATATTAGTTAACCCAACCATATAACATGAAACCAAGAAACCTGGATTGTGTGAGTTATTTGGCTTCAACTTTTTTTTTAAACATCTTTTAACATTGGGTGTTAAAATAGATATTTTTCAAATCATCAATATTTTAATATTTCGTCGCTCTCAAAATAAGTGCTAACATTAGGTAGCATTTTAGTTTGTCTCAAATTAAGTATCTATTTTAAAAGGTTTCTACTTTCTAATTTTATCCTTAATTATGAATTGGAAAATTTTATTACTTCCATTAGATAGCATTTTGATATGCAGATTAACTAGACTGGATTGGACTGGACATGACATGCCATGACGTAGTTACTGGTGGTGATTGTAAGTTTGTAACATAGGCGAATGTGGTTGACTATGGTGGTGGAGGTAGAAGCTCTGGTGGCATGTGATCAGTGGTAATTATGAAGGACGTGAAGATAATTGATGGTGGTGGCAGAGACGATGGTGACCATCAAAACAAATACCATATTAGAATTATACAAACAAGAGTAGATTAATAAATTTTTTAGTTCTTTTTCATCCTCATCCCATCTAGTGTTATCAAACCTTTTCTTTATCTCATCTAATTCCACCTAGTCCATGGCTTTGTCCTTTCTTATATCGCACCAAACATGGAACAATAAATTTTATTATGCCGTGTTATATCTTATCATGTCCTATTCAATAATAATAAATTATTCATTTATAAAACCATATTGTTACTTAAGATCATGTGAAACCAAACTGTTTTCGTGATACCTGTAAGACCAGTTTTTTAGAATTGAAACTTTACAGTGTTTTTGCTGTGAAGATTCAGACAATTTTTACATTCACAATACTTTGTTGTAAAGTTTCTAACTTCGTTTAGTCAGAAGAACTTAGAACGGCAGTAGCAAAGCGAAAGGCAAACCTTTTATAAAACAAGACTGTTAGGAAGATTCAAAAATGATTCATTTAAGTTAAGACAGTATAATCTATCCACCTTTTCTATTAGTTGAATACTATTATATAGAATTGATCCAATCGATTCATCAAGTGTAAAATATATTATCGTAGAGGTCTCACAAAAACACAGAGTGGTATATTGACAAAAAAGTAATTCTTTAAAAGATAAATTACCATCTTATCCAATTTTGTCTTACATGGATTTATGGCGATTTGTAGAAAAGTCCGATGAAAGAGTTATCAATGTCCATGGCTCCACCCAAAAGAGAAAGAGGGAAGGAAGTCTAGTCTTTGACTGGTTATCGTTTTGGGAACATCACCATCTCCATTTTTTTCTGCGTTCTTTCTTTACACCATCCGCCAGCGCCTGCCATTTACGAAACCTCCACCAACTTACCCAAATTGGTTTCCGATTCTATCTTGTTAATTTCCTTCAATTCATCCCCCATCCCATGAATTTCAGTTGCTAATTTCCCAAACCCATCAATCAAACAATGAATCTTTTTGTAACTGTAACTACTGCCGTCTTCCTGATTCTATCTTCTTCATCTCTGGTTTTATCTCAAACACCCACCACCAATTCGACCTCTTGTCCGATGAATTTTGACTACGTGCTCAGAATTCCATGGCCGACTGCCGACTGCCGCCACTCCGGCGGCGGCGACTCATCGAAACCCGTCGGCAATTCCACGTCTTGTTGTCAGACCTTGCTTAGCGTTTTCGGTATGGGTTTAGCACAACACCTTAAAGCAACCTCTCTCTTCCATCTCCCTGATCTCGCAACATCCTCATCTTGTCTCTCCGATTTCCAGACCAAACTCGACTCCCTCTCGCTCCCCACTAATCTCGCTACCTTTTGTTTCGACCCTCATCAGTTTGTCATTTCGTCGAACACCTGTGCTGCAATTCAGACCGTGCAAGATTGGCGCCGAAAATTGGGGAACCATACGGTTCTTGATTCTGGGTGTCGAGATGATCTCACTGAGCTTGCTGCCTGTGATGATTGTCTCAGAGCAGGGTTACGGGTTCACACAAAACTGGCTTCCATAGATGGTAACGCTTCTCATTCAAACGAGTGTTTTTACTTTGTTGTTCTTTATGCTGCTGCTATTGTCAATAAGTTCGGACCTTTAAGTGATGGTGCTGTATCTTGTACTTTTGGGATCAACATTTTGCCCAAATCCCATAAAACTAAAAAACGTTCTTCATTGATATTTGGATTAATTGGAGGACTTGTTGCTATCGTTGTAATCTCTTGTTTAGTGGGGTTATACTTTTGGTGGGATAGAAAGAGGAAAAGAGAAAAAATCGATGAATTAGGGACCGATGAATTCGAATCGAGTAGGCTAAGAAGGCGTCCGAATACTGGTTCAATATGGTTCAAGATTCATGATCTTGAAAAGGCAACGGATAACTTTTCGCCAAAGAATTTCATCGGCAGAGGTGGATTCGGGGTCGTTTACAAAGGGGTTTTGTCCGATGGATCTGTAGTTGCTGTTAAAAAGATTATAGAATCTGAATTCGAAGGAACCGATGACTTCTGTAACGAAGTTGAGATCATTAGCAACTTAAGGCATCGGAATCTTGTTCCACTTAAAGGGTGTTGCATTCATGGCGCAGATGACGATTATGAGCGCAGAGATGATCAAAGATATCTTGTTTACGAATATATGTCGAATGGAAATCTTGATGACCATTTGTTTCCTTCAATGAGTCGAAAACCTCCATTAACATGGCCTCAAAGAAAGAGTATAATTTTAGATGTAGCCAAAGGTTTAGCTTATCTTCATTATGGAGTGAAGCCTGCTATCTTTCATAGAGACATTAAAGCTACAAATATACTTCTAGATGCGAATATGGGAGCTCGAGTGGCTGATTTCGGTTTAGCTAAGCAAAGTAGAGAAGGGCAGTCTCATCTTACTACTCGGGTAGCCGGGACCCATGGCTATTTAGCACCGGAATACGCGCTTTACGGGCAGCTGACCGAGAAAAGTGACGTTTATAGTTTTGGGGTCGTGATTTTGGAGATCATGTGTGGTAGAAAAGCTCTTGATCTTTCTTGTTCGGATTCACCTCGTGGTTTCTTGATTACCGATTGGGCTTGGTCTCTTATAAAAGAAGGGAAAGTGTTGCAGGTTTTGGATCCTTCGTTGGTGGGGGGGCATGGGCATGGGGCGAGTAGTGACACCATGAACCCGAGAGGGATTATGGAGCGATTTGTGCTTGTGGGTATTTTGTGTGCTCATGTGATGGTTGCTTTACGGCCTACGATAATGGATGCGTTGAAGATGTTGGAAGGCGATATCGAAGTGCCCGCGATTCCCGATAGGCCAACGCCCCTCGGCCACCCGTCGTTCACCAGCGATGGTAGCACCTTCAGCATTTCGCCGGTCTTGAGTGGGCTACAGTTGCAAGCCACAGACATGCTTAGGTAAGTAAGTAAATCAAGAAATCTTTTGAATGAATCTTGAAATCATTTCAAAGCATGAATTTGGGAAAATTAGGGAGCAAATTAACAAGCATATAGATGATGAAAATGGGTATCAAATATGCAGATTTATTTCCCAAGTGTATTATTAAGTCATTTGATAGGTCCAAGATTTTGTTTCTTTTTTGGTAGCCATAGATGCATTGGAATTGGAAGCAACTCATGAGTTGTAAATTATTATATGTATAGTTTGTACTAATTCATAAAATAATTCAATTTTTTCTTGATTATTCTTTTAATGTGTCGTCAAAGGAATTTGGATTTTGGTGTTATGGAGCATATTTTGTGGAATCATTTTTATTTTTTAGTTTTACAAACCAAAACATACACGATATTAAAATAACATATTACCAATAACTAATTTTTTAAATGATAAGAAGTTTGCAATCCAAGCTACGTTTTGGCAAACTAACTGATAAGCTACTGATAAATAGTTGGTAGCTGATAAGCTAAATACGTTTGACAAAAACTAGATGATAAACTACGCGTGGTTGCGATCCATATGAGTGAGACCCTGTTGGCAGTTGGCACTCCCCCTCTGCAATGAAATGCGTGTGTTGATTTACCCTTACTATAATGACCGTGAAATCGGTACAGTTGAGACGTTCGAGGGATTGATGTCTAACCTTTGTTATCAACTAATCAACCGTAATAACACATGATGCAATTAATAGTCTTTGAAAGAGCTCTACTGCTTCCGATTATAATAATCCTTTTTGATTATATTATATATGTGATTTAAAAATATAAAAATAAATTTTTTCATGATTTTTTTTCCTCAAATGCTATGATTTAAGATGTTATTACACATATGTTTGTTTCAACTTGTGAAAAAGTTACATGTGAAAAAAATACATATGAAACTTTTACATTATGAAACAAATATATGAGAAACTTTTAACTTATGAAAACAAATACATGTAAAGCTTTTACATTAAGAAACAAACATATGTGTAATAACATATTAAATCATAGCATTTGATGAAAAAAAATCATGAATAAAAATTATTTTTATATTGGTTTATACGAGTTTGTACCTTTCATCCAGTTTGTAAACGATCCAACCTCTAAACGAGTATAAGTAATTTAATTTTACTAGTGGTAATTAATTTTGTTGCAGTATCAAATTGATTATTTGATCTCATAATCATATACTTATGCAAACGCAAGTCATCCCAATTGTTAAAACCAATTATTCAATTTAAAATCGTAATAGTCCGATAATTAAGTTTCAAAATATACATCCAAACACCCTCAAAATGTCATTATTCTTTCTAAATTATAACTTTGACATTTTTTAAAAATGACACATTTTATTTAATAATCAAACTAGTTTGTGACAGCATGTTAAATTTTTTATAACGAGAATCTTTTTATAATGTAACTGCTTTCTTGTTTTTTTGTTGGGTAAGCATGTTCAAAGTCGTGGCATGTATTAACGTATCACGAAAGTTCATGCCGTATGATCCAAAAATAAATATAATATTTAATTAAAGCAATCGGCTTTTGGCACGGAAAACCTTGAACCTTACGTATAAAATAAGTTCCTATATTTGTTAGATTCTATTGTACGTGATCACTCATGGTCAGTTTAAAATTGCATAGTTTTTTATTTTTTATTCATCTTATAATATTCTTTTAAAGATGTTAATTAACTGATTAGAGCTTAAAAATTATTTATTTATAAAAACAAACTTATAATAATTAACATATTATTCAACATAGACACGTTTAAAATTCGAACATACTAAAAAGAGTTATGACAAAAACAATTGCGTTTTAAATTTTGTTGTAATAAAATGTTTGTATTTTATTTTTGTGTTGTTTTATGTTTGATTCTTAAAATATCGAAAAGGACGTGTGATTTCTATACAAGTCAAGATCATTGTGCTATGCAGAGGCGGAACACAATAGGGGCCTAGGGGGGCTATGGCCCCTGCGTTTTATCCCTTAAATAATAGATATTAGAAATATTATCAATGAATTGCGCTTAACTCATGTGGTTATGTGTATATGGCCCCTATATATGTGGTCATAGATTTTATTCTCCTGTCACACAATTTTTTTTAATAATGAATTGAGCTTATCAATAAAGATGTTTTGTTGGGTTCGGTCCCCTTAATTAGAAGACTTGTGTTCCGCTCCTGGTGTTATGTGGTATAGGTTCCACGTGGCAATCGTATGTATACACATACATACATACATACATACAAAGGATGACCCACTTCATTAGATACAGTGGCACGAATTGCATGTTGTTTTATGGTTTTTTAAAGGAAAAAAATTATGTTTTTGAAGAATGTTAATGTATTATATATTTTTCTTCTATGTTAGGGACGGGTTCAGAAAAATTTTCAAACGGTTGCACCGTTTAACTATAAAAAACTATCGAGATATTTTTCACAACATCATAGTTGGTCTATTGGTTAGTTCATTGATTTTCATACATGAGGTCTTCGGTTCAAGTCTTTTATTGCGATTTTATAGAAACATAATAAATTTGAAAATGAAAGCAAAAAGCTAAAAAAATGAAGCTAGTGGGATTCAAACTTGGGTCTTGGGTGTAGGAAAAGTCGTACAAACCAACTCTAACAAAGGAAACTTGTGTCCATATTGTAGTTTTAAAATATATATGGTGGCACACAACAAAACAATACGGTTGCACCTTTCACAAACCTTAATTTTTTACCCTTCGCCGGAGAAATAATACGGTGGCCCGTGCCACTGTATGCAACCACACAGGTCCGCCCCTGTTCTATGTAAAGACAGAGAACCAACTAATAAATCTATGCTAATATTATGAAACGTTTCAACAAGATTGTTTGTTATTGTTCAATTGTATCACCAACCAGAAAAATTTATGGACCCGATTTTATATGTAATACTTATTCAAGGATGCGGGATCCATTCGGGCACCCGACTAACACACACACGTTTCCGGGGTATCTGGGATCCATTCAGGCACCCGACTAATCCCCGACGACCAGGACCCACCACAGAGTGGTAGGCCAAGGTCTGGATATCCCCACATGCAGCCACGGGGATTCGAACCCGGTAGTCAGGGATACCATCCACTGACCCCCAAGGATGTTACCTTACCACTGTGCTAGACATGCTTTGATGTTTAATATATGGTTTTTAATTTAAACTTTATGTCAAGTAGATTATTCTAATTGAAAATAAATGGTTGAAGTATCATAAACGATGATCAGGAGTATGTGTTTTACCGTATATAAACATTACATATAGAAAAACATTTATCTAAAGATGCACATGAGTAACTCGCTACACCTACGCTCATATAATTTCACATCAATTAAAACCATGTTGAGAGTTACTCGTAACGCATCACCAACCAATTATCAGGGCTTCACAAGTCACAATCCATATTTATAACCGTTATAAAACATAATGCAGCGGGAGAGGGATTGGTGAGGCTTGGGTACAATGCTACATCTTTCCATTTTTAGTAGGATCAAATGTTACAACAAACGATTTTACCAGGGATGGTGATTTGTATCGCCCCGTTAGAAAACTAGGTTCACATATGAACATATAGTTCATATGTGAATCACACGGGTTGACATACGAACCCGCCGCTTGCATCCTATTTGTAAAAAACTTACGAAACTACCCTCTCTATTTTTCGCATAAATGCAAATTTTGACCGCTCAAAATCACAATTTTTGATTATATGAAGGGATATGATCATTTCTTCACTTATGAAATATTATCATTTCTCAAAATAACCTATGCCTATATATATATATATAGGGGCGGGTTAAATGAGAAGTCAAGTTTGTTTGTGAACGTGAGGACAAATGAAAGCGTGACACGTGTTATACTCAGACTGAATATTGAAGGAAAATATCCAGACTGAATGTAGTATTGTCCAGACTGAGTGTAGTAGTATTCAGTCTAAATATAGTATTATTCAGACTGAGTAACACAACATTCAGTTTGAATGTGACATATGTCGCGTTCTCATTTGTTCTCACGTTCACAACCAAATTTGAGTTCTCATTTGAATCTCATTTGAATCAAATGCGAACTCAAATTTGGTTGTGAACGTGAAAACAAATGAGAGTGCGACACGTGTCTGAATGTAGGTTATTCAGACTGAATAAATACTATATTAAGTCTGAATATTTTTTTGATTATTCAGTCTGAATATGACACGTGTTGAGCTCTCATTTGTCCTCATGTTTACAATCAAATTTGAGTTCTAGTTTGAACCTGCCCCTATATACCCCTGTATATATATATATAGGAGTGTTATTTTGCACCCCATGAAAAGGTTGCAACCCACATCTTAACCGTCCGTTTGATCATCAACGGTTAAGATTTAATCACTTCTAACCACCCTTAATTAAGAAAAATCAAAAAAGAAAATGGATGGTGGATGAGTGAGTTGCAAAGGTTGCAATTTTTCATGGGTTGAAAAAGAACATTCCTCTCTCTCTCTCTCTCTCTCTAGGGGAGGGATCAAATGAGAAGCACTCCTTAAGAAACAAAGGAACAAATTGTGGATCACATAAGATGGGGTCCCACATAATATTAAATCATTTATAATATTATGTGGAACCCACATCATATGTGATCCACAAGTGTCTCTTTGTTCTTTTAAAAATGCAAAGTTCTCATTTGAACATTCCTATATATATATATATATAGATAGATAGATAGAGAGAGAGAGAGAGAGAAGAGGGGGGGGGGGGGGGGGGGAGGTTCAAATGTCAACTTTTTGGGTTTAAAGAAACAAAGGACAATTTCCTATCCACGCATATATTTTAAGGAATTAAAAATTTAATAATAATATAATTACTTTAAGGGTATTATGGTTCAAATATTACTTTATGATTGTTATTGTTCATGATTTTCATCAGATTGTACAATGTACAATTTTGATTATTTTTTAACAATTTAAATTTTAAATATATTTAAATAAATATAAGATCAAGATAAATATCAAATATCTTTAAATAAATATAAGATCAAGAGAAATATAAGAAATCAAACTCAGTATCGTATATGATTTTAGAAAATATGATTTTGTACAAATGTTAATGGAAAATCATATATGATTTTGTACAAATGTTAATATAAAATCATGTGTGATTTTGTACAAATGTAAATGTAAAATCATATATGATTTTGTACAAATGATATTCACACATGATTACAATGTTAAATATGTCAACAAACTCACAAATAATTTCAATATCATATATGATTTTGTACAAATGTTAATGTAAATTCATATGTGATTTTGTACAAAGGTAAATTTAAAATCATATATATGATATAATTATAATAATATAATATAACGTTGTAAGAGCATCTCCAATAAATTCCCTATAACTTCTCTAAAATAGGGAACCAAAAGTCAGATTCTCCAAAAAAATTACTTTCATCTCCAACAAATTCCCTATTTTAGATAATAAAACATTGATTATAATAATAAAATATTATAATCATCTATTAAAATATTATTTTTCTTTCTAGATATTTATTTTTAAAGCTTCCTATTGGTGTTTTCAATTAGTAATCATTTTTGGAGTGATCTTCATATTTGGAGAAAAACTCACTCTCTCTCATACTTTCTCCATTTTGGAGATAGTTGTAACATCCCTAAAAATGGGAGTTAATTTAAATCAAATAAAATGCGGAATCACTTCTACTTCATAAACATCACCCATAAAGATGGGGAGAAAGTTAGAGTGAGTTTACAACATCTATAGGAATGTTAAATGACAACCTAGTAATCTATATAATTCAAAATACAGATTAAGTTCGGGTGTCACTAAAATCCTCAAAATAATCTTCTATGCAACTCCATCTATACACACGAGGTGCACTTCAAAAAGGATGCCACTACCGGCACCTAGCTTCACTCATCCCATCAAGCCCCACCCACTTGATCACCTGTTATACATGTCATTTTAAGAAAAAGTGTTAGGCTTAAAGCCTAGTGAGAACAAACAGTTCAAAATATAGAAAAGCAATTTAAACTTCGAAAGCGGTAAATAAACATATAATCGAAAGCTTTTCCCCAAACAACTCTTTTTCTTTACTTCTACGATTTACACCTGAAAGACACGCTTTACTTCTCTTGGGGGGAACTTCTACAGGAATGACCCGTCATTTGGTCGATTACTTGACCACACAAGCTCAACCCCAAACCGGGATCTCTTACAAGTGTCTTCCCCAAGTACTTCTGACTATATGTGCCTATGGATCCATTACACTAGTCTAACATCTTAATACAATTGTTTCCAATGTATTAGCTTCTCTCCACAAATCTCTGTGAAGTATAACATCATGCTTCCAAAACATTCCTTCCAAAATTAGGTCAAATAATCATTTAGGTTTATACATTGTTTTTCTTGCATTTAAAACTCACACAAGTATTCCAAAATCATTCTTGACTTTCATTTCATCATTTCAAAGAAAAACCCTAAATGATATATTTTGACCTAGTTTTACCAAAATCTTCCAAGTATAGAAATACTCATTTTAAACATCATACTAAGGTAAAATACTTCATTTTGACATGTAGAATGTTTTAGAATGGTAAGAATGAACTCACAAGGCTAAGGTTAGGTAAACCCTAGAAATCTCCCTAAAATGGTGGAAGAAGATGAAGTGGTGAAGGAGATGAACACTTGAAGCTTTAACCCTAAAGCTTGACTTGAATCTTCACTTTAATGGAGCAATTAATGGTTTGGAATGAGGTATATGAGAGTATTAAGTGCTCCCAAAATCGCCTTCAATGCAGAGCTCGTCTAAATTAATTTTGTATCTGAGAAGTGAGGAAGACGAGCTGAAAATCGGGACTTATTGTGCCCTCAGGACCACATGGGCGATGATGCCCTGCGATCATGACAAGGCAAGATCGCCTGTCATGATCGCCAGGCATGTACCGAGAGTTTGGTGCTGAAAAGTTGACTTCTGGTGCGTTCGGCGATGATGACATGCGATCATGACATGGCATAATCGCCTGTCATGATCGCGAGATGTGTACCGCGAGTTTGATCTGATTTCTTGACATTCTGATGTTCCTGCTATCATGTCCTGCGATCATGACATGGCAAGATAGCCTGTCATGATCGCCCAAAGTGTACCGAAACCCATTTCGTGTTCGGTTCTCGCTCCTTTCTTCCAATTTAATGTAACCCAACATAAAACCCTTAAAACACTCAATTTAACTATAAATAGAATTCCGTTAGGATGCAAAGTCCATTATCTTATATAAAAAAATTCCGGGTGTTACAATCCTCCCACCCTTGAATTTAATTTCGTCCTCGAAATTTAACAAACTAACCAAACAAACCCGGGTATCTTCTCTTCATGTCCTCTTCCGCTTCCCATGTCACGTTTGACCCTCGGTGATGCTTCCATTGAACCTTAACCATGACGATTTCTTTGTGACGTAACTTCTTAGACTTGCTTTCTAAGATCGCCTTAGGTTCTTTCACACAACGACTATTATCGACACGAATCTCTGAGAGAGGTATCACACTCTCTTCTTCCGCTAAACACTTCCTCAAATAGCATATGTGGAACGTAGGATGTATGCCGGTCAATTCGGGTGGCAACTCCAATTTATACGCTGCCGTCTCACTCTTTCCAAGATTTTAAATGGTCCGAGGAAACAGGGACTAAGCTTCCCACGCTTCCCAAACCTTATAACACCCTTCCAAGGGGACACTTTAAGCATAACTCGTTCCCCCACTTGGAATTCCATGGGTCTTCTCTTCTTATCGGCATAACTCTTTTGACGGTCTTGGGCCGCCTTAAGTCGTTCTCGGATAATCTTCACCTTGTTAGTCGTCTCTTGCACAATCTCGGGTCCAGAGAATTGCTTCTCGCCCGCTTCCAACCAACATACTGGTGTCCTACATTTCCGTCCATAAAGTGCCTCGAAAGGAGCCATTCCAATACTAGAGTGGTAGCTGTTGTTGTAGGCAAATTCTACCAACGGTAGATGCGAATCCCAATTTCCACCAAAATCGATAACACACGACCTAAGCATGTCCTCAAGAGTTTGAATAGTCCTTTCACTTTGACCATCTGTCTGGGGGTGAAATGTCGTACTTAAGTTTATCCTGGTGCCTAACCCCTCTTGTAAACCATTCCAAAAGTGAGAAGTGAATCGACTATCACGATCTGACACAATAGTCAAAGGCACACCATGCCTTGCAACTATCTCGTCCACATACAACTTAGCCAGTTTGTTAACTGGGCCGGCTTCTCGCATTGCTAAGAAGTGAGCACTCTTCGTCAATCTATCCACCACTACCCATATGGTGTCATGACCTCTCAAGATCTTTGGTAGTTTCGTCACAAAGTCCATAGTGAGGTGTTCCCATTTCCATTCCAGAATTTCCAACGATTGAAGACTTCCGTACGGCCGTTGGTGTTCCGCCTTGACTTGTAAACAAGTCACACATCTTTCCACATATCTAGCAACATCCAACTTCATGACGGGCCACCAATAAGTTAACTTTAGATCTCTATACATCTTGGTACTACCCGGATGTATGGAGTACTTAGACTTATGAGCATCCTCCAATAGTAGTTCCCGGTTGCCCCCAATCTTAGTCACCCAACACGACTATCTTCGGTCAATAACAAGTGTTGCTTCACCATAACCTCACTCTTTAAGTTTTCCTCAAGTAGTGCTTCTGCTTGAGAAGTCTTGATTCAGTCGATCAAACTTGACACTATGTCAATTCTCGTGAGCACGACCCGCATCCCGCTACCATACTCCTTCCTACTTAAAGCATCTGCTACCACATTTGCCTTACCCGGATGGTATAGCAACTCACAATCATAGTCCTTAAGCAACACTAGCCAACGTTGTTGCCTCATGTTTAGCTCATTTTGATCGAAAATATGCTTCAAGCTCTTGTGATCGGTGTAGAGCGTACACTTAGTTCCATAAATATAATGTCGCCATAACTTCAATGCAAATACCACCACCGCTAGTTCCAAACCATGGGTTGGGTAATTCTGTTCATGTTCCTTGAGTTGCCTCGATGCATAAGCAATCACCTTGCCCCTTTGCATTAGCACGTATCCAAACCCATCTTGGACGCATCACTATACACAACAAAGTGTTCAGATCCTTCCGGCAAGGATAAAATCGGTGCCTCACACAATGCTGTCAGAGAACTTCACATTCTTCATTGTCAATGCTGTCAGAGACGATGCAACCTTTGAGAAGTCTTGAATAAATCTTTGGTAGTAACCCGCCAATCCTAAGAAACTTCGGATTTCAGACAGGCTCTTAGGCGGTTCCCAATTCATCATTGCTTCTATCTTTGATGGATCCACCTTCACTCCATCTTGAGTGACAACGTGTCCCAAAAATTGGACTTCCTTTAACCAAAAGTCGCACTTAGAGAATTTGGCGTAGAGCTTCTCTTTTCTTAACACTTCGAGCACTTCCCGCAGATGTTGCACATGGTCTAACTCGTTCTTAGAGTAGACAAGGATATCATCAATAATTACTATTACCGATTGGTCTAGAAATGGTCGACACACCCGATTCATCAAATCCATAAACACTGCCGGCACGTTTGTCAACCCAAACGGCATTACTAGGAATTCATAATCCCCGTACCGTGTTCTAAACGTCTTCTTTGCTACATCATCCCTCTTCACTTTCACTTGGTGGTAACCCGAACGTAAATCGATCTTTGAGAAGCATCCCGCTCCTTGTAGTTGATCAAAGAGGTCGTCGATCCTCGGGAGTGGATACTTGTTCTTCACGGTTACCTTGTTTAGTTCACGATAGTCAATGCACATTCTCATAGTGCCATTCTTCTTCTTCACAAATAAAACCGGAGCTCCCCACGGTGACGAGTTTGGTCTTACGAAACCCTTCTCAAGGAGATCTTGTAATTGCGTCATCATTTCTTGCATCTCGGATGGTGCCAACCGGTAGGGTGCTTTAGCAATCGGAGCGGTGTTCTCAAGGCTATCCAATATAATATCAATTGATTTAACAAAATTTGTGGCTTAGAAACCATTCTTTTGTTTCTTTAAATAGATGGTGTTCTCGTACGAACCCCCCCTATATATATATATATATATTTATTTATTTATTTATAGACTTGGGTTCACGTGAGAGCAGCCTGTTTTCATGAGACACGTGAGACCACATTTTTACTTCACAGTAGCAAAAACACTATGAATGTTACCTTCATAGTGTTTTGCTATGAAGTTTCAAGTGTAAAAGAGTGGTCTCACGAAAATGTCGAACTTTTTTTACCTTCACAGTGATTTGCTGTGAAGTTTCAAGTGTAAAATGTGGTCTCACGGGTCTCACGAAAACAGACTGGTCTCACGTGATCCCAAGTCTATATATATATATATATATTGTTGAGTTCCGGTGAGAAGAGAAGTTATGATGAGAAAGGAAAGAAGGGATTTCTATATCAATCCTAATTGAAGATCAATACTAATAAGATACATCAAGATGTAACATATCAATTCATTTCTAAAGTGCAATTCATGAGTGGGTATGAGATTAAAAGTGATCAAGGGTGGAGATTTCTTTTATTTTTCTCACATTAACTTCATTTTTCACATGATCTCATGCTCTATATATGTGTATGTATTGATTGATAAAGTTAAATTAACTTCTATAACAAAGCATCTCAATCAAGAAACTTTAATTCAATAAATATATTATGTTTTACGAAAATATAATATATTTCATTTTTGTTCATAAAATTGTGACATGCTTCCTTAATAACATCTAAGACATATATAACATGTTTCCTGAATTACATTAATGTCATAACACATCCTCTAATATTAATCTTTTGAAGGTAGGTTTCTTAAAATAGGATCTAAAACAAAATACGTTCTATTTTGGTCCAATTTGTCCATACAAATCCTAAACCTAGAAAGCCTTAAACAAACGTAGTGTGTATATGATGTATTTTTCCTCCACCCCAAAAGGTACAGAGGTTATTTCCCTAAATACCCTCGTTTATAAAACCAAAATTACCCATATAAATTTCATAAACTTTATAATTGTGAATTACTGAGGTTTTGCCAACTAATAGAACAATGAATGTGTTCATCAATGATCATTAGTTCAACTCATTTTAGTGTCTTTAATAGTTTGTTTAATTGTTACTATAAGACCTTGAAAGATTAATCGAGATATGTAAATACAATCAACCAGACAACAACAATTATTCGAAACTTTATAATTACGATGTTGAATTTAGTTGAAAGTTTCCTATAAAGGTGTACCCCATATGGAAACCTAGTCCCACTTTGTTTGGCTAACATATATTTGGAGTTTCAAATCAATCCCTTCATACTTCTAACTATATGACTTACTCTCATGCCTTTCTCGTAAGATGTGACCATGCCATCATCTCAAATACATGAAATAATTTTCATGTAGTAATTTCTATATGAAGTTTCATTGATAACTATTTAAATGATATTTTGAAATATCTTATTAAATGGTGCTTATAACAACATAAATAGCAACTTAAAGATGTGTATTCTTGTAGTTTGTTGCATATATATATATATATGTGTGTTTTATTTTAGTATTATTTTATGATCCATCTGGTTTTTTTTCGCCTTAAATTTTATTGTTTCTGCTTCAAAATATGTCTACTAAATTTTATTGTGTTAAACGCTCAACTAAGGTTAGAAAATTGGATCGTTGACTCAAAAGCAACAGATTATATGACTGGGAATGCCAGTTTGTTTGAGAATCTGCAACCGAGCAGTGCTGGTGGTAGAGTCCGGACAACAAATGGTTTCCTATCAGAAGTGAAGGTAGTGATTCCATTAAAATTTCAAAGGACATTACTCTTAAATCCGTTCTTTATGTTCCCAATCTTTCTTACAATTTATTATCTACAATCAAGGTAATGAGAGACTTAAGTTGTATTACTAAGATGACTCCTACTTTGTGTGAATTTAAAGACTCGAACTCGAGGAGGACGATTGGCAGTGCTAAAGAGCGTGACGACCTCTTCCTTCTGAAACCTGAGTTTGTCTTAAAACCTTCAGCATCTTCATGTTTCCAGACCAGTCTTCTCTGGCATCTTCATAACAAAGACGTTCTTCTCTGGCATCGTAGATTAGGACATCCTAGTTTTATGTACTTAAATAAATTGTTTCCCAGTTAGATTAATAAAAATTCAGTTCCACTTGTCAACTATCAAAACACACTCGTAACTCTTATCCACCCCAACCATAAAAGCATCACACCCGTTCTATTTAATTCATGGTGACGTTTGGGGACCATCTAGAATCAAATATTTTGTCTGGAGCTAGATGGTTTGTCACGTTCATTGATGATCACCCCCGTGTCACTTGGGTATTTATCATGGAAGACAAATCAGAAGTGAGAAATATATTCCAAGTCTTCCACAAGATGATAGAAACCCAATTTCGCACAAAGATCCAAGTCTTGAAAACAGATAATGGAACTGAATTTTTCGACTCAAACCTAGGATCCTATCTCAAAGATAATGGGATCATTCACCTTAGCTCGTGTTTTGGCACTCCCCAACAGAATGGAGTTGCTGAGAGAAAAAACAGACATATCCTAGAAGTTGCCCGTTCACTTATTTTTACTGCCAATGACCCACTTATGTTCTGGGGAGATGCCACATTATCATCGGCCATATGCCATCCAGAGTACTAAACTATCACACACCTCTGCAAACACTCATGCTCACTTATCCTCACATCCGGTTCTTATCAAACATTCCTCTCAAAATATTCGGATGCACTGCCTTCCTTCATGTACCACCACAAAGTTGTAGTAAACTCGATCCCAAATCTCTCAAATGTATCTTTCTGGGTTACTCTAGTTGTCAAAAAGGATATAAGTATTACTCGCCTTCCACGAAGAAGGTATATAACTCAATGGATGTCACCTTTTTTGAAAACTAACCATTTTCACCAAATCTGATATTCAGGGGGGAGAATCGTTCTGGGGAATATCACATTTAATGGTCACAAACTCTACCTCTTAATCACTCTAATTTACCGCAAAACAGTCTGCAATATCCAGATTCTATTTTGCCACCTTCTGCTTGTCCGCGTTTCTCGAAATCCCTCTCTCCTAACACCCAATAGCCTTTTGATACATCTAATCCAGCAATCCAGAAAGAAACCTTGGTCTACTCAAGACGACATAAAGGTGAAAGGAGAGAAAAGGTTGGTACGACACACTGCCAGGAGAACAATCCGAGATTTGAGGCTAGGGATGGCAACGGGGCGGGGATTTGGCGGGGAATACAATCCCCGGCCCGGTTTCGTTATCTCGGCCCCGGCCCCGGCCCCGGTCCCCGGCGGGTACGGGGAATCCAATCTCATCCCCGGTATTTTTTTGCTCATCCCCGGTCAATCCCTGGTTTATCCCCGGTCAATCCCCGGTTAAACAATAATTTTTTGAAAAAAGGGTAAAAATTACATTAAAAATATTTATTTTTTAGTTAATATATACATACGGGGACGGGGCGGGTTGGGGAATACATTACCCGGCCCCGGCCCCGGCCTCGGTTTTCAACATCTAGGGGATCCCCGGCCCTGGCCCCGGTACCCGTTTTAACGGGGAATCCCCGGCCCCAGTCGGGGCGGGTGAACCGGGTTCCCCAACGGGGCGGGGCAAATCACCATCTCTATTTGAGGCTGAAATATCGGGTATGAGTCCTACTCACTCTGCAGGTGATAACACAACTAATGATGGTGTTAGAGAATATTCCTCGGATGATGGTCTTGTGAATGAGTCTGATGATTTAGACGTACCCATTGCTCTAAGAAAAAGGAAAAGATTATGCACAGCTCATCCCATCAGCAGCTTTATGACTCATAAAGGCATGTCGGCCAGTAATAGATCCCTTGTAACATCGTTAGACTCCATAACGATTCCAAAAGATATACAAGAGGCTCTCAATCATCCCAAATGGAAGTATGCTGTTAACGAATGACTAAAGGCACTTGAAAAGAACAACACATGGGAATATTCGACATTGCCTCTTGGTAAGAAAACTATGGGGTGCAATGATAGAATCGATATTCTGCAAGTTTGAAAGCCTTGGAGATCGATACAGGCTTCTATTAACAGCCACCATATTCAACAGTCTGTGTGTTGTGTGCGTATGCTTTATAGAGAGAGAAACAAGGATAGATAAAATACGATTCTATTACTTGATAATTAGGGATATACATCAAATATATAGGAAGTGAATGGTTGCCACTAAGAGACGTACCGTTTCACATAGGGTTGCCATGACAGTTATCTATAACTGTCAATTATTCTATATTTACAAAGCAACCCTTCTATTTAATTATATTTACAAACTACTGATTTTACTAATAAGACTAACAGCCTTTTGTGATTTATAAACATTAATTCCAACATTCTCCCCCTTAATGTTTATAATCACAAACTTAGGTGATCGCTATGTCGTTATCTTCATCACTTGAGCTTTGATCCGTATTACTTTCATCATCACTAGCCTCAGTGTCTTCTTCGAAGGAAATAATCAGGTTCTCTCCATCATCAAATTCTACCTTGCCTTTCAAGCCTTTTTCTTTAACGTGCTCCCACATGTGCCTTGCCTTTGTTTCCATGCAAACTGGTGTAGTCTCTTCCTCCGGCAAACCTTCTGCCTTTATTCCACTTTTACCCTCGCACTCTGCTGCATTTGGTACAACATCATCATTGGAATAATCCTTGGCCACTTCGTACTAATCCGCTAAGAGACTTAAGTGTGTTCCATAACACTCCTTTAAACCATCCGCATACTCCTTTGGAAACCCCATTGCATAGGCTACTTCTATCCATTTGTTCTTGATTGTCACGCGGGCATGTCCTCCCATGCCCTTTACTATAGAATAAAGGTCTAATAGGCATATTTCAGTGCTACCTATCTTCACAGGCATTGGTCTTTCTTCACAATGCATAAAGTCCTTGTAGAACCACTTTACCAATTTCTCAAAGTGTTCTGCAACAAGTCCTTTGCATTCTTCAATAATTTCTTGTTCATGGATCATGTGAAGAAAACCGATCAAGCTTTCAAAGTCATTCCTTGATGGTGCTTCCTTATTCCCTTCTCCTTCTTCAATGATTGCGTCTTTGAAGTACAGAGAGTCATATTATCGCATTATGGCTCGTATGGCTTTTTCCTTGTCATGATCCAACTTTTCTTGTTCTTCAATGGGCACATCTTCTTCTATTTCTTCATTTTCTGTTTTGCTGCCGGTCACAGGTCTTTTTCCACAACCTTCTTCTCCTTTTTCCTCGCTACTGGTTGTATTGAACACGCTTCTTATGATACACTTTGAGTTTTTGAAGATCACTTCAAAACCTTGTTGTATTAATTGGGTTAGGCTTAGAACGTTTAGGCTTATATTCGGTACATAGAACGCTCCCAGTATCACAAACTTGTGAGACTCCGTTTGTACCACTATTTCACCAGCACCTTGAACGTCTAACCCATTTTGACTGGTGGCGGTCGAACAACTTGAGTCACGACTGAATTTGTAAAACACTTCTAAATTCGGTGTCATATGTCTTGGGTGTTCATCAGAAACGTACCACATTTCGTTCCACCCTTTTCCGTCCGAGCCGATCACTTGGAATTATTCTGTGGTGTTTTGAAACCCTTCAATCGTTTGTTTTCCCTTCATCAATTCTCTCAGACGATCCTTATTCGGGCAATTCCAATAAGCATGCCCTCATATACAACATATGTAACATCTTGATCGCTTCATTCTTCTCGAATTTTTGAGAGCAATTGATTTGGGTTCGTGTATGTTCATATCGTTCAGCCCTTGCAAAACTTCCCTTTGTCGCTGATTCCAGAAATCGCTGCCTTAAAGATGACGATTTCTGTGAAATTGTTTCTTGATCATTCGACTTGTGGAATTGCAGGCCCTCGCCCCCCCCCCCCTGGTGCTCTGATACCAATTGATAGAATCGATATTCTGCAAGTTTGAAAGCCTTGGAGATCGATACAGGCTTCTGTTAAAAGCCACCATATTCAACAGTCTGTGTTGTGTGTGTATGCTTTACAGAGAGAGAAACAAGGATAGATAAAATACGATTCTATTATTTGATAATTAGGGATATACATCAAATATATAGGAAGTGAATGGTTGCCTCTAAGAGACGTACCGTTTCACATAGGGTTGCCATGACAGTTATCTATAACTGTCAATTATTCTATATTTACAAAGCAACCCTTCTATTTAATTATATTTACAAACTACTGATTTTACTAATAAGATTAACAGCCTTTTGTGATTTATAAACATTAATTGCAACATTCTCCCCCTTAATGTTTATAATCACAAACTTAGGTGATCGCTATGTCGTTATCTTCATCACTTGAGCTTTGATCCGTATTACTTTCATCATCACTAGCCTCAGTGTCTTCTTCGAAGAAAATAATCAGGTTCTCTCCATCATCAAATTCTACCTTGCCTTTCAAGCCTTTTTCTTTAACGTGCTCCCACATGTGCCTTGCCTTTGTTTCCATGCAAACTGTGTACTCTCTTCCTCCGGCAAACTTTCTGCCTTTATTCCACTTGTACCCCTGCACTCCGCTGCATTTGGTACAACATCATCATTGGAATAATCCTTGGCCACTTCGTAGTAAGCCGTTAAGAGACTTAAGTGTGTTCCATAACACTCCTTTAAACCATCCGCATACTCCTTTGGAAACCCCATTGCATAGGCTACTTCTATCCATTTGTTCTAGATTGTCACGCGGGCATGTCCTCCCATGCCCTTTACTATAGAATAAAGGTCTAATAGGCATATTTCAGTGCTACCTATCTTCACAGGCATTGGTCTTTCTTCACAATGCATAAAGTCCTTGTAGAACCACTTTACCAATTTCTCAAAGTGTTCCGCAACAAGTCCTTTGCATTCTTCAATAATTTCTTGTTCATAGATCATGTGAAGAAAACCGATCAAGCTTTCAAAGTCATTCCTTGATGGTGCTTCCTTATTCCCTTCTCCTTCTTCAATGATTGTGTCTTTGAAGTACAGAGAGTCATAATATCGCATTATGGCTCGTATGGCTTTTTCCTTGTCATGATCCAACTTTTATTGTTCTTCAATGGGCACATCTTCTTCTATTTCTTCATTTTCTGTTTTGCTGCCGGTCACGGGTCTTTTTCCACAGCCTTCTTCTCCTTTTTCCTCGCTACTGGTTGTATTGAACACGCTTCTTATGATACACTTTGTGTTTTTGAAGATCACTTCAAAACCTTGTTGTATTAATTGGGTTAGGCTTAGAACGTTTAGGCTTATATTCGGTACATAGAACGCTCCCGGTATCACAAACTTGTGAGAGTCCGTTTGTACCACTATTTCACCAGCACCTTGAACGTCTAACCCATTTTGACTGGTGGCGCTCGAACAACTTGAGTCACGACTGAATTTGTAAAACACCTCTAAATTCGATGTCATATGTCTTGGGTGTTCATCAGAAACGTACCACATTTCGTTCCACCCTTTTCCGTCCGAGCCGATCACTTGGAATTATTCTGTGGTGTTTTGAAACCCTTCAATCGTTTGTTTTCCCTTCATCAATTCTCTCAGACGATCCTTATTCGGGCAATTCCAATAAGCATGCCCTCGTATACAACATATGTAACATCTTGATCGCTTCATTCTTCTCGAATTTTTGAGAGCAATTGATTTGGGTTCGTGTATGTTCATATCGTTCAGCCCTTGCAAAACTTCCCTTTGTCGCTGATTCCAGAAATCGCTGCCTTAAAGATGACGATTTCTGTGAAATTGTTTCTTGATCATTCGACTTGTGGAATTGCAGGCCCTCGCCCCCCCCCCCCCTGGTGCTCTGATACCAATTGATAGAATCGATATTCTGCAAGTTTGAAAGCCTTGGAGATCGATACAGGCTTCTGTTAAAAGCCACCATATTCAACAGTTTGTGTGTTGTGTGTGTATGCTTTACAGAGAGAGAAACAAGGATAGATAAAATACGATTCTATTATTTGATAATTAGGGATATACATCAAATATATAGGAAGTGAATGGTTGCCTCTAAGAGACGTACGGTTTCACATAGGGTTGCCATGACAGTTATCTATAACTGTCAATTATTCTATATTTACAAAGCAATCCTTCTATTTAATTATATTTACAAACTACTGATTTTACTAATAAGATTAACAGCCTTTTGTGATTTATAAACATTAATTGCAACATGCAAGTGGGTGTTCACAGTTAAGTATAATGCGGATGGAACCATCAATTGGTTCAAAGCAAGGTTGGTGGCAAAGGGTTTTACCCAATCATATGAAGTCGATTACGAGGAAATTTTTGCACCCGTAGCCAAACTTAATTCGAGTCGAGTCTTATTCTCACTTGCAGCTAACCTAGATTGGCCATTGCATCAACTCGACATCAAAAATGTGTTCCTTAACGAGAAATCTGAAGAAGAGGTATACATGGATGTACCACCAGGAATCGACTCAAATATTCATTTGGTAAGGTATGTAAGCTAAAAAGATCACTTTACGAGTTAAAACAATCACCAAGAACATGGTTTGAAAGACTTAAACAAGTGATGAAGAAACTTGGTTTTACTCAGTGTCAAACCTATCACACCCTGTTCTTCAAGGTTTCCTTGACTAGAGAAAGAGCTATAATGATAGTTTATGTAGATGATATCATCTTAACAGGTGATTATGCTGAAGAAATACACCATCTTAAGGATATTTTTGCATGAGAATTTGAAGGAAAAGACCTAGGAAGATTAAAGTACTTCCTAGGCATGTAAGTGGCAAGATCTCGCAAAGGTATTTTCTTAGCTCAAGGAAAATATACCATTGATCTATTGAAGGAAACCGGGATGTTGGGATGTAAGTCGGCTACAATCCCAATGGATCCATTGGGAAAACATCAAAATAGGGATGGAAAGACAACTGATAAAGGTAGTAAGCAAAGATTGGTTGGAAAACTTATATACTTGGCTCATACAAGACCAGACATAAGTTTTGATGTTAGAATGGTAGCCGCTACATGAATCAGCCTATAGAAGACCATCGTGAGGTCGTGTTTCGTATTCTGCGATATTTGAAGCAAAATCTAGGGAAAGGGATTGTTCTTCAGGAAAACAAACGATAGGCAGCTACAAGTTTACATAGATGCAGATTGGGGAGGCTCACGCATGGGCATAAGGTCTACTACCGGATACTGCACATATGTATGGGGCAACCTAGTAACCTGGAGAAGCAAAAAGCAAGTTGTTGTCTCCCGAAGTAGTGCGGAGGCAAAGTTTAGAGCCATGTGTCATGGAGTTTGTGAAGGCATTTGGTTGAAACGGATGCTAACCGAGTTAAATCTTACTCCCTCTGATCCAATGGAGCTGTGTTGTGACAATAAGGCAGCAATTGAGATTGCAAAAAAATCATGTACATCACGAAAGAACCAAGCATGTGGAGCTGGACCGACACTTCACTAAAGAGAAATTAGAAGAAGGAGAGCTAAGTCTAGAGTTTGTACCATCAAAGCAACAAACTTCAAACATTCTTACCAAGGCATTGTCCGGACACGTTTTTGAAGAGTTACGATCCAAGCTAGGTATGATTGACATACATAACCCAGCTTGAGGGGGAGTATTGGATCCTAAACTGGCCAGCAGTTGGTGCGTCTCTATCTGGCCAACTGGTATACTCGGTGGTTATCTGATTGTACTTAGTAGTTAGAGATAATTTAGTTGTAGCCTAGTTGTTCCTATTATCGTGGGAGGTAGTTCTGTTTTTCCAGTATTTATATTTATGCTCTTTGTACTTCAATTGAAAGAAATAAATAAAAGGAGAAATCAAGAACTGTGATTTCCGCCGATTCTACTCTCAATACAATTATATACGACCCTATAGGTTTACGCATTCGTTAGCAATATTATTGTGTGACACGTGTCGTAGGCATATAACAACTTACACATACAAATCGTTTTCTCTCTTTTATCCTCTATAATATACGTAATGCACATGCACACATACATCCAATTAAATGTTCACATAAGATGAACCCATTGTAAACATAATATAACTACCTTAAGAATTTTTTTACTGGGATGTTCACAATACATTCATATGATGTTCACAAACGATGGATTTAAATTTAGTTTTATAAAGGTTTATTCTTACATTTATCATGAAAACCGGTATCTTTTGAAAGCAACCCAACCTTATACATTTATATATACTGTTTATAAAGTGAGAAAAGCAATCGTTTCAAAAATGAGAACCAAATCAATATGGAAAAATCTAAAGTAGAATTCTGGGTCACTTTTTGTGTTTTGACCTTTTACGAACCAAGAACATAATCTAACATCATTCAATAAAATAAATTAAAGAAAACAACTTTGCAGATTTTCTTTCCTAATTATCATTATATGTTGGACCCCAAGGGAGTGGACTACTAGGAAAAAAAAAGTAGGAGCATTTTATTTTATTAAATTGTAATATTTTATTAATATTCTAGAAGGAAAAAATAAAATATAAAATCGACTTTATATTTTAATCAATAATCATTTAAAATATGTTTTAAAACATGTATTATAAACAAAAGCATCATTCATAGTGCAATATAATACAATTTGACCATAATTTATGAAGGGACTTTGATGTTTTAAAATAACGTGTTTTTATTGTTTTTTGAGACATTATAAGATTAATTTTACGTAGAATTTTCATGTAAGTCTTATATATCATCGGTTTATTAGTTTTGATATATAATAGTCGTGTGAAAGGAAAGTGATGACGAGACTTGTGTGGGCTAAATCAAGCACTTTTAGTGATTGTCCTTTTTCACCCTTTTCTTATGTTGCTTTATTTTTCTTGTTTGCTTTTGTTGAAATTGTTGGTATAAGAAAACCGGCAAAAGCTTTTAATCGTGGTTTTGTTAATTGATTTTGATTTAATGGGTTTTGTTAGATCAAAATATCATCATGTATTTAGTTTGGATCTTATAATCTATGGGTTTACAAGGAAAAAAACATAGTCAATGACGAATTATTAGATGGTTGATTTTTTGCATTTGGGCATTTCAACCATCTGGCAAGAAATATGATAGTTGATTCGCGTACATAATAGTAGATTTATTCAATAACTTATAATTCAAACTAAAACCATGATTAAAGTTATTGGTTATCCATGTCTTAAGACTTACAATAAAGAGTTTAATCTCTTTCTCTATCGATGTAAGACTGATTGTCACAAACTTCTTCATTTAAACTATTGACTTACTCATCATGTCTACCCTGTGAAAACACCCATAATTGGTTGATTTTCAATCATCTCATCTACACCAATGGAAACACCTATAATTGCATCCAACCATCATATTTAAACCATACCTCCCAAGTTTTACTCACTTTTTATTTGTTCACTTTCTCTTGACTTGAATTCCACCAACGCACGATGCATCGATCTTCCTCCTCCACCACTATCACCACCACATCCGTCAATGGCTTCTACAATTTCCTCACTCACAATCTCGATGATCTTTATCATTCTTTCAATTTTCAAAACTTCATATCAGTCCACTTCTTACAACTTGTTCTTGCATCCCTCCAATCCTTCCATTCCCAATTAACCCTTTTGGTTCACAAACTACACTTACCCGTAGGTGAAAAGTGGCTTGATGAGTATATGGACGAGAGTGCACGCCTTTGGGAAGTATGTCATGTTCTTAAATTAGGAATTTCTAACATGGAGAACTATTGTTCCATGGGTTCCAACATCCCATCTTTCCATGAAAACCATGGCTTAAATCCACAAATATTAAACCAGGTAAATCATACTTATTGACTACTTATGTGTTTTTAGGCTTCAATATAGCTTCATTTTGAATTAAAAAAATTAAGTGAAATATTGCAGGTGCTTAGATCAATCAATCGTAGTCAAAGGGAAAGTGTTAGACTGGAGGAAGAAAACAAGAGCTTAGCAGAAACAAGAATTAAGCCATTGATGATGAAATTCGATGAAGATATGATAATTGAATCGAAGTTTAATGGATTCAATGGCTTTAGAGGAGCACTATATGCATTAAAGAACATAAGCTCATTACTTTTGAAGATTATGTTGAATGCCCTAGTTTATTGCTCTCATGAAACAAGTTTTTCCTCTTCACCATATGGGAATACTACTTGTTATAATGCAAGTCATATGGTGTTTGGATCAGGTTTTATGATCTCAGCTACAAGATTGAACGAGAGAGTAAAGATAAGCGAAGATGGGCAAAATGGTATTTTACTTCACGAGTTTCGAAACACAGAACAAGCCATGGATGAGTTAAAAACAGAGTTGGAAAGTATTAGAGGATTTGAGACAGAATATGATGTATGTGAAAGGGTTGAAAAGTTAAAGAATTGTTTCCAAGAGTTGCATTGTGGAGTTGAAAATATGATTGTACAACTTGATGATTTTTTTGATGAGATTGTTGAAAGCAGGAAGAAGCTCTTGGACTTATGCATTCATACCATAAGGATTTAGGTTCTAGTAGTCTATTTAACCTCATAATGGGACATATGTTCGAGTATCATCCTTTCAGCTCCTATAAGTCCAGGTTTCATGTTTTTTTCTTGAAAGAACGAAACTGCTAAACTTATGTAGCCATATATGTAGTGAAAGTTATGAAAAGGAGAAACTCCTTTCTCGAGAACAGTATACTATAAAAAATTGTATTTCATGTATCAACAATCATACGTTAATATGGATCTGTCAGTTTTGATTCTTGTAACAATCAAACAACAAAGGTGATATCAAACCATGGGTAGCTTTTTAATTGAATTGTTTTCCTCTTTATGGATTGTAGGCTTCACTTTTATGTTTGAGCTTCAAAAATGAATGAGTTTGATGTTGACCCTAGTGATATGATATGGATTGAAAAAGGAAAGAGAATGTGATTCTCCCTTTGAAGGAAAGTTGAAAAGAGAGATTTGCATACAAGTTAGGAGACATGAAGAATATAAATCATCACAAATGTAACTTCAAAGAATGCACAAATTTTACATGTGATTATTTCTTTCGGTTTTTTTGGTTGATTTCAAAAAGTTTTTGGGTTTTTAGGTTGATTACGAGGTACAGTTGCACCTTCTTGAACTCCTGAATATCATATAATCGCACATTCTAAAACGATACAGTTGTACCTTTCATAAACGTAAATTTTTTAACATTTTGAC
The DNA here is from genome assembly GCA_036898165.1 of Silybum marianum. Classification (NCBI taxonomy): domain Eukaryota; kingdom Viridiplantae; phylum Streptophyta; class Magnoliopsida; order Asterales; family Asteraceae; genus Silybum; species Silybum marianum. The sequence goes on from CM072528.1 coordinate 11,736,261, forward strand.
GAAGAAATAATACAGTAACACGTGTCACCGTATGCCCTTAATAAGGTCCATGCTATTAATACAAGATTGATTTATTTGAAATGGTCTTTTTTAATGTACACTAAATTATATTTAAATTTTTACTGATTTTTATACAAATTCCAAGACAATGTTTTTACTTTTTTGTAGAAAGACCTAAAACATATGTGTTTTATATATTAGTACTTCATTTTTTTCATCAATGGTTTTTTTTATAAAGTAATCTCACACGTATATTTTTTATTTTTTTAATTATATTATTTTCATTCAATTTTAATCAAAGCAAGAATGATCAATTAGAACTAAAAGAACAAGAAGAACAATTTGACAAATTGTTACTTCGTTTACCAACATCCATTATCACTTAGGTAAAAAGTGAAACTTAATTTATCTCTGAGACCCGATTTTTTTACATTCCTTAGATGAGAAATCTTGAATAAATCTGTCGTTAAAGAATATAGTTTTGTAATTAATTTGACAAAAAAAATAGACAGATCATTTATAAGAAAATATATTGAAATATAAACACATTATTATTAATGAATATTATTCTCTATATCTTTTGTAGTAATATGTGATATAGTTTTCTAGAATATTGGGATTCCCTTTTTAATTCCTTTTTGTATTATTTATATATTATGCTAATGCTCAATGAGAAGGTAAGGAAATTCATCAATCTTTAATCATTAACTAAAACCATCTCCAATGAATGCACTAAATCTTGCATTATGCCTATTTTTTGCACCAAATGCCGTCTGATGGATGCACTATTTTAATGTAATGAATAGTAGCGCACCAAACTTAATATAAGACTATTCATTAACACTATTTTTTGTTTACCTACACATAATGAAAAAATTACAAACAAAGAAGATAAAAATACATGATAATTATTGAAATAAAAACATAAATAAACGTAATCCTGGTAGGATCAACTTGTTTTTGAAAGAAAAAAATGTGCTGCATGGTATAATGGCGGCAATCGCTCTTTTATTATTATATATAATATGATAATCCACGATAAAATAGATGTTGAAATAGTATTTTTTAGAAAAAGATATCGAAATAATAAAATAACAAAATTATAACAATATAAAATATGTTGGTATAATTTGTATAATAAATATAATGGAAGTATTAAAAATCTATGTAATTAATATAAAAAGATATATTAAGTATTTTTAATATAAAAATAATGTAATATGTTAAAGATGATTCACTATTTATACTATTTTTTAAATGAAAAAGTTCAGAAAAACTCAACAAACTATTCTATTTTGAATGATTAAATCGTTAAATTATTTTTTTTTGAATAAAAAAACCATTAAATTTCTCATTTTGAATTATTAGATCCCTGAATTATGTTTTGAATAAAAAACCATTAAACTTTCTTATTTTGAATAATTAAGTCTCCAAACATTTTTTTTCAATAAATTAAACTATAAAATTTTTATAAATTGTTTATTTACATTCTTTTAACCAAAAAAATCTACTTGTAATCAGTTATCTTTTGATTATCTTCCTTTTGATAGATCAAAAAAAGGAGATCAATGGCAAGATCAATAATATGTTACGCGATATGGAAAACGGACAACGTTGGGGCAACGGGTAGTGGTGAGGGGGACTGGGGGAGTGATACCATTGTTTGCGAGAGTTTTTAATAGGGTAGGGTTTGGTCACGGTAAAACTAATTTAGTTTATACTTTACTCAGTTACAGACTTACAAGTAGCATCTTCATATTGATAACTCTATATTTTAGAATTATTACATGCCATTTATTTCCATTTAGTTTTGTCCAATTTGATCATTTTGCCTTCTAAACCTCCCTTTTTGATCTAATATTGTTCTCTTAGTTATTTGTGAGTATTTTTATGTCTTGGAACCAATTGTGGCGATTTTACATCAAAAATCATAATTTCATCGGAACTGGTATCCAGAGTGACCACTCCGCCATTCAGATTCAGTCATTCGATTAAGTCAACTGCTGGAGGCCAACTAGGTGTTGTTTAGGAGACATAAAAGCTAAAAAGGAAGCTCTCATGATCTACTTTCTGCTAAGAATTGAAGAGGAGACACAAAAGTATGACAGAAATGATATTTTAATCAAAAGCTACCTTTTAGGAAAAATATGCTCTATCCCATGGGTTTTTGTGCTTTCTATTAGTGCAATGACTCTTGTATAATTTTTGTACTTGCTTTTAGCCTAGTATATAAAGGCTTGAGCATATACTTATCTTCAATACGTAGACACAATTTTCTTACCAACAACTTAGATAGAGAGACAAAAAAGATATATATAATCTTTTTATTTTTCCAATTGTTCATTCCTGGGGAGAGGAAGAAGCAGTAGTAGCATTTACTTTCTTTTCTTAGCAAGTAAGATTTGATTTTTGTCTTTATTTTCCAGCAAGTAGTGTAACTTTACTTCCAGTAATTTATCTTAACTGCAGTAACTTAGTTTACAGCTTTGTAAAGCAGTGTCGACGAGAGTGGACACTGCGACTTTCTAGTTCAATATAGAATCTTTTAGTATGAATTCTTGCAATATTTTATCTCTTGTTTTCTACTCTTTTCCAGTCATGAACTAAACTCTTTTTGAGATGTAGAAATGAGAAGTACTCAGACTTTATGTAAAATTCTTGAGTAGTTTTATATATTTTTACCCCTTTTTGATTTGGTCATTCATCGTTCGATAATGCCAATGATGCGGACAAGCCGATCACTTGAAAGTGTCTACTGTCTAGTTTGAGATCCAGAAATAGACGGAACGTAGTGACACGAGCTTGGATGATGCTAGGGAATTCGAAAGGATTCTTACAACACCGATGAAAGTCGGGTTTGCATAGTAAGTTTCCACCATATGGAGTAGAGCAAACCATTTGGTTTGCATAGTAAGTTTCCACCATATGGAGTAGGAGCAAACTATTTGGACATTAAAAATACTTATGAAATTTTGCTTACTGCATTTACCATCGAAACTCGAAAGGGTTCAGGAAACTTACTAACAAATCAAAGAAGGTTAACTACATGTAAAGCTTTAGTTAGAAAAAATGCGAGTATTAGTTGAGATCGGCATTCTGGACAGAGAGTGGCCACTGCTCGTAGTACAATGACCATTTGACTAAATCAAGTATTTAATGTAAAATCTGGGGAAAATCACACATACATCTCTTCCTTTAATTATAAGAACTTTGTTAAGTTATTTTCACCAAACCAACTCAAAAGAATTGATTCCTCTCTAATCGAAACTTGTAAAAGAAAGTTCATGCAAACAATAGTGTCTTGATAGTTCCAGTCCTTGAGGATATGATATTTGGTTCTTACCACTTTATTACTTGGAAAACGATCATAGTGACCGGTGTATACTTGCGCTGTCCACTATGGGCTGAGTTGCTAACCTCACTGCGATACACAGCTTTTAGAAGTTTGATGGTTTATTTATTCAAAAAGATGTTTAGGGACTTAATCAATTAAAATAAAAAAAAATTAATGGTTTTTTAATTCAAAATAACCATTCATAAATTTAATCATTCAAAATGAGAAAGTTTAATGATTTTTTTACATTAAAAAATATCATGATCACTACGGAACTCAATGGTGACTGATAGTTGAGCCAAATACCAATCAATTTCCTTTAACGACTCCAATAAATTTTTTAAATTTTCTTTTAAAATAAATAATCAAAACTCAAGATATAAAAAATTTACATTTAACTTCAATGGATTTTTATTTCATATATTTACAACATTAATTATTATATTTAAATATTTATACATACTATTTCTTTCTCATACAGACATAAACATTTAAAAACAAGGTTTCTTATTGATAAAAATAAAATTTAAAAAATCAAAACTTGTTCCTCTCCTGTTGTGGTCATTTATGATAAGTTCTCCGAATTTAAGAAATTCTCACTCTCTCGTGCTTTTTTTGTGTTAAAATTTTTGTTACGACATGTTACGATATAAATGTACCTAAAATCTCAATTTTATTGAAGATGCCCAAAAGCTAAAGGTTAGGTTTTGTCGATTGGGCCTGTAAGGCTTAAACTTATCTTCAACAGCTTTTTAAAAATTTTGTTAGAAGATGTCATAAATCAAATTTTTGTTCTCTGTAATACTTCAAGAGCTTCTTATAATATTTTCTAAAATATAGAAAATAAAAAATTAAAACTTTAGAGTAAACTACGATTTTCGTCCTTATTGTTTGATGTTTATAACGATTTTCGTCCTTGTGGTTTAAAAACTGCTTTTTTCGTCCTTGTGGTTTCCATTTTATTACGATTTTCGTCCCTGTCACTAATGACGTTAAAAAGGGTCTGTTAAATCAAGGGTGACTTAGTCATTTACCATTTTTACTTTTATTAATAATTTAAAAGTACATGTATGCAGTATGCACAGAGAACGTATGTCTATAAACAAATCCCTTCCATCTCCGATAAGCACCACCACCGCTAGCTGATCTTCACTCCTTTGGTCGTCTTCTCCGATCTCCACCTCCGGCCATCTTCAACCTTTGTTCTCCACACCGCCCAGATCTCCCCCCAATCTCCATCTCTTCATTTTTTTTTTTTTTCATGCTGAAAATTGCAGAGTGCAAGCCTCATGTGATATTCTGGAAAACCAAAACCCAATGATACTTTCTCTTTGATCAAACATAGTGAATGAGAGAGGCAAAGACAAATCTTTGGGTTCATTTATTAAAAAGATCCATCAATCTAAGATTGAAATGGAGAAACCGATGAAGACGAAATACAAATGTTTGCTATTTTAATCTATCTCACAGTTGGGAGAGAAGCCACAACTTTTATTCTATAATAATACACAAAAGAATCTGAAAACCACTTCATGCTTGACTTTCCAATGCACATTAAATACAAGTTAAAGTTAGTTATGAAGCAAAGTGTAAAGACAAAAAAAAGGTCGCATGACCTTGTATTTCGAACACTGTTTTTATAAGTTAGTTATGAAGCAAGTTTGTGAGCTTATGAAATCACATTACACACTGTTTTTAAAGCCTCCCTTTTTGACTGGATGTTGACTTTGTCATGTAGAGAATAACAAGTAGTGAGGAAGAAAGATGGGTTTGAGAAAAAATGGCAAGATTTTTTGTTAGAGGTAGTAAAAGGAAGAAGGTGGGTAGAGTGATTGTGGGTTGGGGTTGATTTTTGTTTTTTCTTATTTTTATTTTATTTTATAAATATTCTTTTGAGTCGGACATTGTATCCAAACTTCAATACAAGTAGAATAATATAAAGTAACTATAAATATAAAAAATTAAAGAAAAGCTAAAAAGACTATATTAGCCCTTAACCTAACAGAAATTATTAACAGAGTTGGTTTAAAGGACGAAAATCGTAGTAAAATGGAAACCACAAGGACGAAAATCGTTATAAACACCAAACCATAAGGACGAAAATCGTAGTTTACTCAAAACTTTACAAGTTAAAAAGATTTTTTATAACTTAATGTTAAAAGATAAAAATGATTATTTTATTCAATCTTAGTGATAAGAAATGAATTATTGTTATTTTATATAAAATTTCTTTTTAAAAGTGTATTGTAATGATAAATTAGAGAATTTTTAAAGATTTTAGCTTTTAGTTATATATTTTAAAGAAATTATACAAAAAACTTATTAAAGATCCTTCGGTAGCACAACCGAGACAGCGACGGGTTCTCTGCCCCTACGGGAATGGAGCGACAGAAGTTTTGAGAATGCTATAATAGGACTTCCACAGCTAGATCGAGTTATAATTAGCGTAACAGGGTAATAATCACTCTCTTTTTACTCGGATTTTAACTTTTCAATATTTCAAATAAACATGACATTTATTAGTCTTTTTAATACTCCTTGCGTCCCAAAATAAATGTCTATAACAAAAATGTGTGCAATTAGTACACTTTTTAAATAACAAAATAACACTTTCCATCTCATATTTAAGTGTAATATATGAAATTAAAAACTTACTTTTTGAGAATAATCACTTATTTTGAGACATACAAAAAATAGTAATGTAGACAAAGTATAAAATTGTGTCCTAAAGAATCCTTTTTTTAACCGCTTGCTTATTTCAAAAATATTTTCTTTGCTTCAATCAAAATATATCAACTATTAAAAACACAATAAGGTTTCTACATATTTAAATTGAATCAAAAGAAAGACCTGGCTGACCATGTTTCAAATAAAAGAGAGACCTTTTTCATATAAAAAGTGAAAAATATAGGCATTGATAAAAAACTAACTAACTAACTAAATTCCAAATCTACCACCACCACCACATACAATAAATAAATACATTCAGAAATTGAAACCATCAATGTCTTTCTCCATTTACAATGCTCAACTTTAATAACAAATAGGACATATATATGTGATTACAATATATAATAATAATAATAATAATATAATATAAAAACAAAAAAGGAAGTGCTATTTTCTTCATTTTAACCAAAGTCAAAAAAATTATATATATTTCATATGATAATGGTATGCATGCTCTCCAAAACCCCTTCTTTTTTTACTTTTCATTCTGAAAAACATATGATGATGATGCATACAAGAAATTGTGTATTACCTTAAAATTTACTACTACGACTACAAATCTTGGCCTGGCATTGCAAACTGAGTTGCAAACTTCTCAACTTGGCCTCCAAGATCAACAATATCTTTGTTGTTTTCAACACCTTTCAAGAAACATTTCACCATTTTTCCATGCTCCCTCTGCACCGAACTTGTGATTTGAGCTGCTCGACACAGAAAGTCTGCCATCGTCTCAAAATCCGATTCCAGGCACCCTCGTGACGTCATGGCAGGAGTACCTGACTCAACCAAGGTATATTTATGTAAATATTACATTACATTCAACACTATCATATATATATATATATACGGTCAGATTCAGGGGAAACCTCAGGGAAAATAAAACTGAAGAACACCCTGTGAACCCTCCATCTAGACGATATGCACAAATGCATGCTGGTAATTTGTGCATACTAATGCATAATATGCACTCGTGCATAGAAAAAAACAGCTTCAATCACTTGTATGCAGTTGTACATACCATTCAGATGAAAGGCTCCCAAGGCGTTCTTCGTTTTTTTTTTTTGAGGTTTTCCCCTGAACCTCTCTCTCTCTCTCTCTCTCTCTCTCTCTCTCTATATATATATATATATATATATATATATGCATGGCATGTTTCAATTGCAAACTCCTCCATTTATGCAAACTTTGCAAACCATTATATTAGGAAACAATTGAGATATATATGTCCACTCTTTCAATAATTGAACTTATGACACTGAAAATTGAAATCAACAAAAACAATAAATTCTACTCACCGATCCTGACTCCTCCTGGGATGAGAGTGCCGTTATCATCAAATATGGCAATTTTGTTCACAGTAATATGACACATCTCGCATACTTTCTCTAAGTTTTTACCTGCAAAAAGAAAACATTACCACCATGTCTCATTAATTAATCACCACCAGGAAAAATATATATATATATATACACACTGCTTTTACAGCATCAATTCCCTCGAGACACCATTAGTACATACAATGATAAAAGCGGGAAACCCAATACGCAAAAGTTGAATGCAGTGAGAGAAGAAAGACATCTACAATCCTATTGGAAAGCATTAGGTGAATATTTCCTAACAAGATAATTAGATGCATTTCTAATCACAGATAACAATCTTGCAAGAAAGTAGAATTCAAGTTCAGCCAACAACAAATTTGAGCTCCAAGTCACAAACCCAAAGCAAGAGAGACTCCCAAAGTGAAACCCTATGGAGACCCAGATGCCCAACCTAGTTGCAAAGAAAACACGTAGACCAGAGATAATAGAAATGCAAGAAAGATGGTGATAAATCATCTCCAAACGGGAAATATCAGCCTATTAACAGATGAACTTTCGTGTGAGGACTTTATTCACATTTTACACATTCCTTATGTTACATAATTCAGGGATAGTGGGGTAACAATCTAACTAACTATCTAGCTATATATATGTACGGATATGGTAGTACCAATTAACTGGGAGATTGCTTCTTCTGGTGTTTGGTGATATTATATGGCTTGAAGAATTAAGATCTAAGAAACCATTAGAACATCGCTTACCACCTTGTGTCATATTCCCTAATAGGACAAACTGAAAACAGGAAAAGGACGGAAATGCAAAAGCATGAAATCGGGAAATCAAAGGAGACAAAAAAAAGAGTTGAGTTGGTCTTCATTTGAAGCATTTCTAAGAAACAATTGATACATTGTGGGATATTAAACTTTCATGAACAAATAATGCAACACAAAATATCCACCACCATGATTTTGCTCTTGATGAGCTTTACTTGCAGCATAGGTGTCATTCAAACAGTAATTTTCTTTGTGGTGCAAGTGTAATAGAGGTTGGACAGATTCATTTTAGCAGATCGCAAGTAATTAAAACTCCAATTCCAAATCTAATGCTTGAGTGTTAGAGTTAGCTACCTTCTGATTTCTATTTAGGTGCTTTGGTTATAATGAAAAACAAATGAATACATTAAATTTCAAAAAAAAATTATAGGAAAAAAAGATTTGGATCCAGAACAAAAGAGCGTGCTATATTAGAATTTATAAATTAAAAGCAGGCTCTAATCATGGGGGAGGAAAGACTAATGTTGTTTGCAACATAAACTCCAACTTTCATTTGTTTTTAAATATGTTCAAACAAACACATGAAAGGAAAATATATAGGGTATAACAAAGAATTAAATTGCACAATATAAGACAAAAAAACACATGAAAGCAATTAAACCTCCAACAAGGGACAAAAACAAACATGTATCCTAGACTAAAGACTCATTGCACCAGACACACTGGCAGAAATTATTTTATTATCTCCTAGGTTTATTGATCCCACCAGAACCTACTGGAAACAGAGTATATGATCAATAACCATGCAGAAGGTGCATCATTCCATTTTAACTAGTGCTTGTGTCTTAAATCTTAATCTTCTTGACAAATGACAATAAATAAAAAAGATGGTACCTGACTATTTCCAATCAGAAACCCACCAAATTTCATATCAAAATCAAAGCAGAAAAACAATATCAGCACTTGAACATCCACATTCTGTTTAAGGGGGAAATAAAAATCTTTCATAACTGTTTGATGTGTAATTCCTTGGTCATTATATTATCCTTTTAGTGAAAAGTGAACTATTGATGAAATGCTGATGAATTCAATATTGGGTCCTAAAGCAAACAAATTGCAATATTAAGAGCTCACAGAAGAAAAAATAAGGTATTAAGGTAAAATAGAGGATTTATACCGGTCAATCCAAGATTTCTAAGATCCCAAAGTAACAAATGATTGTCGGTCCCTCCTGTGACCAGCCTGCAGTTTCTCCTCAACAACGCAGATGCCAATGCCTGCGCATTTTTCTTCACCTGTTGCATATATTCCTTGTACTCTGGAGTAGCCAATTGTTTAAGTGCAATTGCAAGGGCAGCAATATGATTATTGTGTGGCCCACCTTGAAGTGCAGGACATACAGCAAAATTTATCTTTTCCTCAAAGTCATATTTGTCACTACCATCACCCTGATTCAAAAGCATTCCTCTTTTCCTAGGCTTAGGACCCTTCCTATAAAAGATTATACCTCCTCGAGGGCCGCGTAGACTTTTATGAGTAGTTGACGTTACAATGTCACAAAATTCAAAGGGGCTTGAACATTCCTATAGAACATCAACCACGAAACTATGAAAACGTATAGATAGATGGAAGTGAATCGAAAGCATTAACCCGATCTTCATGAATAGCAATTATTAAACAGAATAAAAACCATCACACAAACAAGAAACTGTAGCAATTGTAAAGAGATGAAAATGTTCCTCTTGTTACTCGATGGCAAATCTGTAGTATTTAGTAAGGCCGACTCACTGCTGTATCACATGAATGTTTGGTATCGATGACTCCCTTAAAAATGTAAAGCTCCACATGTCTATTGGTGAACAAACTTGAAAGTTCAGAAACAAAATGTATCAACAGGGCCATCCAAAATTTAGCAATTCATATATGCAATCCAAAAGCCTATAAACTCAATCATTGCACCTAAAATATCTGCATACTGAAGACTATAAGGGAAACAGCACGAATTAAAACACTCAACATGACATCATCATTTGACCAAGTAAGGAATGGAAAGGAGAAAACAACTGATTACTATTTTTAAGCAAACACAGGTTTTGGAGCTATATCATTGAGTAACCTTAATTAGTGGATAACTCTGAGCCAAAATGAAACCTAAAGCTCAATAAAGCTCAAATAGTGATAAACAGCATAACCAGCTCAAATTGTGTTGTGTGAAATTGAATTATTGATCAACACCGATAATGAGTTAGGGGCTGTTTGGTTGGTTTTCACTTTAATGATGTATGGATAAAGTTGACATAGATTGGTCTGTCTGCATAGATTGGCAGGCTTTTTGTTTGAGAGAGTTTTTTCATAGATGGAAGGAGCAAACTTTTTAAATTGGAAAAACTTGGCTTTCTACATAAAACTCTCGCTAGAAGCTCTTTGAATAAGCCACTTTCTATGTCATTAAATCACTACCAAACAGTCATATATAGCTGACGAAATAAGTTGTGAGTCCCATTAAGCTCGTTAAGATGCTAACATACATGCCCTAGGCAAAGTGACAAACATCAATTTAGCAATTACCAAAAGAATTTACCTTGGCAGCAATAAGACCACTAATTTGGGCCATGTCACACATCAAGACTGCACCACACTTGTCAGCAATCTGTCTAAATTTAGAATAGTCCCATTCTCGAGGATACGAACTCCCACCACAAATAAGTATCTTTGGGCGAAAATCAAGAGCCCTTTCCTCAAGCTTCTCAAAATCTATAATGCCAGTCTGTGGATTAACCTTATACGAAAGACTCTCAAAGAAAATCGAGGCACCCGAAACTTTCCTTCCATTAGGTGTATAATACCCATGACTGGTGTTCCCTCCAGAAGGAGTATCCAACCCCATAATTCGATCACCAGGTGATAACAAACCAGTATAAACTGCAAAATTAGCAGACGTACAAGAATAGGGCTGAACATTGACTCCCCAATTCTCGGAATCAAGACCAAAAGCAACTAAAGCACGTTGGCAACAAAGAATTTCGATCTCGTCGATATATTGATTCCCAGTGTAGTATCTTGCACGTGGCATGCCTTCAGAATACTTATTTGTCACATGGCTGCCCAAAGCTTCCATAACTGCTTTACAAACGAAATTCTCCGAAGCTATTAATTCGATCCCCTTATATTGTCTCTGCTTCTCTTTTTCCAATAACTCATATATATCAGGATCTGCAGTCTGAAGGGATTGATTCCCCCATGCTCGAACAGATTGTCTACGTGATTCAAGGCTTTGATCTTGCTTGTTTTGCTCGGTATGACACCGTTTTGATAACATGTTAGAACAAGCTGAATCAGTGGTGGCGCAGCTGCTGTTATTATCGGCCCTCCGCCTTTTCAAACACATAGAATGCCCTAAAATCCGGAACTCCTCAACATCCCTATCCTCGTCTTCTTCTTCTTCTCCCCCAACTTTGCTCTCCTCATTCAAATCCATACTCCCAGCTTTCGTATGCTGGTGGTGTTTCTCATTCAAATCGACATTTTTGTTCTCGGGTGTGGTCTGTTGCTCCATCAATTGAAGAGGAACGCCAGAAACAAGGTGGTGGGGAGGACTTCGAAAACTCGAATCGATCTGAAACGATACAGTGTCGTTGGCTATTTCATTACTGTGAGAAGAGTGAGGTACAAACCCTAACGATAGTTTCGATTGGGTCAAATCCATAGATTTCTATACAAAAACAAAAAAAAAACAAAGGGGAAACGAAGTTTGTTTACCCAATCTTAACAGCGACAAGAAGAAGAACAAGAACAGCAACAAGAATCAAGAACGAAGAAGGATTTACAGTAATTGAGGAAGTAACCGGAGATTATGGGTTCCATTAATTACAATAAAAAAAACCCTAATCCCCAATGAGTTGTAATCAATGCTTGCGTACCTTTTTTCCAGATAAAATGGAGCGTTAAAATGAAGATTAAAAGGGGAAGAGATGTAGAATGAGATTTGGGGGGAAGAGAATGGCGTAGGTTTGACGAAGAAGAATGCAGAGAAGAGAGGGGGATGTATCTGGACACGTAGCAATAACGAAACTTGGCCTGGGGTATATCTTTATCTAAGTTACAAAAATAGTCCCTCAACTACACATTAATAAACAGGTTTAGTACTTTAACTTTTAGTTTTGCACATTTCGTTTCAATCTACAAACAACCGGCCATATTTATGGAAGTAGACTATGAAAAACGTTCTTCATCGTGTCATTCTTAATCACGGTTGTACCTGATAAGGTGGTTCGGACTTCGTGATTAAATCTAAATTAAATTACAATAAAAAAATATTAAATTAAATAAATTACACAAATAAATAAAAACTTTTAAATAGTTAATTTGATGTTATATCGATATATTTTTTTTTAACTTTTATGATATCTTTAAATTTATATTTTATTTAAAAATAAAAACATTACCATATTCTCAAAACTGTATTATAACATCGATAGAGATAAAAAATAAAACGAGACATTAAAATCGATATATATCTCGCTGCATTGTTCAAAATACTTTTCTAGTAGTTCAAAAAACAAACAAAAAAAAGAAGCATAAATTGTTTAATATCTAATAAGGCTCAAAAAGAATTTAGTATCATATTAAGAATCCATACATGTGTAAATAATTATATTTGACAAAAAATATGTATAAAGTTAATCGATCGTTCATTTTATAGTATTTTGTCGTATCTCTAAGTTTTTTATTTAGTATCAATATATAAGATTTTTTTTTGTTTAAAAAGAAAAAACTACTTGTCCATAAAATATTGATATATTCTCAATCAATTCATCTCACACCACCTCTTTTGATTATTCCTTCCGTATGAATTCCATTATTGTAATAGAATAGTACTAACTAAGAAAACTCTTATATTTTGGGGGAAAAATTATCAACCATATAAGACGACCTAATGTATATCTATATTTAGGATTTAAAACTACAATTTCAAGCTATAATATTGAGTGCATAAATCTTAAGTACTTTTCCATCTCTAAAACAAAAAATAATATTTCAAGCTATAATTTGCATGATTTTTTGATTCTAAAATTGATGGTTTCAATAAAATTTGTTTTAACCCTAAAAGTTTAAAACGCTGACGAAAAACATTAAGATGAAATGACCTGGAACTCAACTTATTTATATTGATTTACATAGAGTGTTACAGTCGTTACTCCGAATAATCAACATGGTGATCCAAATAATATCAATCTATATATTACAGATATATAATAAGAGTTTTTTACGGTTGAACGGATCGACGATACTATGTAAAAATGATATGATAGATAATATTAGCTTAGAAGTAATTATTAATCGATTTTGCATCCAACAAAACTCGAAAAAACGGTTTTATCCGAGTTATTAGCCTATCTTGAATTCAATGTTATATCTAATGATAAAAACAATATTAAAGATTTTTCCGTACAAATCGAGAGACCATTTTTACATTTCGCTCGTGATCTAAAAAAAATTGTTGTTCTTACTTCTTATTTCCAGAAATCACCAACCTTTTTTACATTTTCGATGAGAGTCCTTTTTTTACATTTTCACAGAACCCGTTATCTTGAAGATATTGCTTGAGTAGTGTTATTTGGATCGATGTCTTTGTTTGATTAAATTGAAAGTTATAAAACCACCATATCTTTCATGTGAAGGCATTTATTACGAATGAAGTTATTTAAACAAAGCTTTAAAATTCAAAATTATTCAAATCAAATCAAGGGTCTAAATCTCTTCTTACATTTCTCACATTAAGGTTATGTTTGGCAAACTAGCGGATAAGCTAGCTGGTAGCTGATAAGCTAGCGAATGACTGATAAGCTAGCTGGTAGCTGATAAGCTAGCTGATGAAAAAATCATGTTTAGCAAAACTAGCGTATAAGAATGTAAAATTACCAAAAAGAGTATACTAAAAAATAATTATTAATATTAATGAGGGTTATAATTGAAATATGTGACAATAAGCTCTCAAAACGCTACTCTAAGTAGCGTTTCAATAAGCTAGCTTATAAGTTAACTTATAAGCTAGTTTATGGTTTGCCAAACGTGTATACTGAAAATAAGCTAGCTTATTTTTGCCAAACATAGCATAACTCTCCTTCTCACACGATCGTTCTCCTTAACTTATAATTCTCATCTTATCAGATAACATTTCTACTTGTATTTAGTCCATTAGTAAAGACTTTAAAGAATATATCCATATGCATAAACGCAAAATAGCCAAATAATAAATATTGTAAACCAAAGATAAGAAACAAAACTTTGAAAGCAAAAGAGTTTTTAGAGAGTACATAATCATCCCAACAATACAAAAAATCATAAAATAAGACCCAATAATATTTCCTAACTCCTGTTGTATATATGCTGTTAAAATTTATAGTTAATTTAACCTCATGTTTCTTGTTTCTCTTCATCCACATTCTCATTTCCAACCCATAAATCCTCTTTCTGAACCCACAGTTGGGAGCTTCTGATCTGCAGAAAAGCACTTTAACCAAAATCCGAAAACATGAATTTACAGCTACTGTTGTAAAATAAATAAAGAAAAGCAAAAGTTGATGTAAGAGATACAATCTTCGACCAAACCACAAGGGTTGTGGCGTACTGGTCGAAGATGAGGAATATCCCATCCACCCAGGGTTCGAATCCAGGCACTCTCAACAATTGTGGCCACTGAGTTTATCAGGGCTGACATATTACAGTAAAAAAAAACCTTGTTGGAATTAGATACCCTTCACAAAAAAAATATATGCAGACGCTCAATCAATGGTAAACATAAAAATCACAAACCTTGATAGCAGTTGCTTCCTTGGAGCTTTTCCACCTGCAGATTTGCCAGCGGTTTGCTTGGTACGGCCACTGCGTTTAGCTTGAAATTCAGATAAACTAAAAATTCAGGAAAATAAATAAATTTCAAAATCAGAAATCAACAGAGTGAAGCTAAAAAGAGGAGGATTTTTTAAGTAAACCCAACTCAGATGATGATATAGAGCATATAACAAAAGACGATATCACATTTTTGTTCAAAATCCCGTTATCTTTATTGCTTTCAACCGTCTATTTGATTTTAGTTTTTCTAGCAACAATGTGTTTGAAACATAGTTGCTCCCCTAACCATTAAAATCTGCACAAAAGTAATGAAAAAAGAGGTAAATGAATGATATTCTTATTAACATTATAATTTCAATTACAAACACAAAATTAATGAATACCAAGGACATTTTATAAATGTTCTAATCTTTTCATGCTTTTATTTTGTTAACATTATTTATGCACCATGAATTAAATCAATCTCTCTCTGTATCAACTGATTATCTGTAAAACCCTAGAAACAACACAAGAAACAAGATATATGTTGACCGTATAAGTGGTTAGCGCCATTCGGAGGTATCAAGGGAAAATCACTCAGGCCCTAAATGAATAAACATCAATAACTACAACACATATTATAATTACAAAATAATTAGTGTTGAAACACTGAAAAACTAATTATAAGTATATTAAATACAAGCTTGACATCAAAGTCAAAGGAGGAGGTCACCCTAATCTAGACCACCCTGAAGTCAGGTGAACAACAACAAAATTAATATAGATATTAAACGAACAACATACAAAAACCGAAAAGAAATATTTAGCAGAAAAGAAGTTTACCTGAATATATAAAAATGAAGCTTTTGGAAAATCAACTTATAATTCATGCCATCTTCAGTCACATAACGGTTCTTTTACCAATAAGTTCAGCTTCTGATTTAGAAATTCAAGCACATCATCACGTCGTTGATCTATAAGCAATTTCCTAAGCCTTCCAAACGTCAATCTTGGTGGCCTAATTCCTTTCTCAATCATTTCTTCCATTAACATACACGCTTCAGAAACATCTTCATTTTCACACAACCCATTGATAAGAACAGAAAAAGTATGCAAACTAGGAACAAACTGCTTTTGTTTCATAAATTTCCAAACTTTAAGACCCATCTTAATATCACCCTTCTCACAAAACATCTTAATCATTATAGTATATGTATCTGCATCTGGGTCACAAATCTTTATCATCCTTCGAAAAACCTTAAAGGCCTCATCGGTTTCTTTACGTTCTATTAAATAATTCAAAAGAATGTTGCAAGTTCTTGAATTTGGCTTCATCCCTTTACATTCCATCTCATTTAAAACTCTATAAGCATTTCGAAGCTTGTTTACTTTACAAAACGCACTAATTAAAGAATTATAAATAGCAACATCTGCCACAATACCTTTTCTTTCCATTTCAAGAAATGTATCAACAGCATCTTCTATTCGGTTTTCTATTCCATATGTATGAACCAAAATGCTATATATAAAAGATGTAGGCCCACAACCGCTACTTTCCATATCCTTAATAATTTCAATGGCTTCATCTATCCTACCCGCTTTGCATAAAATATCAACCATGATCCCATATGTCACGATATCCGGTCTACATCCATCATTAACCATTTCTTTATAAATTTCCCTTGCCTTTGGCAAATTCGGGTCTCTTCCCCAACCTTCGATTAATATACTATATGTTTTTTGATCCGGAATAAACTTATGTTTCATATTGTCGAAAATCTCTTGGGCCTTTCTTACATTTCTTGATTTACATAAAGCACTCAACAAACCATTAAAAGCCGTTAGATTTGGAGAAATGTTGTATTTTTCCATCACATTGAAGGTGTAAATTGCTTCTTCAACTTTGCGGGCTCTTGCATACTTTCTCATAATTATACAAAAAGTCTCGATATTTAGCAAACTTTTGCTTCTCATTCCGTTTATAAGATCCCACATGATTTCATACTGTCTTATCTTGGCTAAAGATTCGATCATGGCATGGTAAGCTTTTACACTATGCTCATAGTAACGTTGCTTTCCAGCCCATTCGAAAAACTGAAACCCTGACATGCCTGCATTCCCGAATCTCTTTAGGACCTCCTCCACTACTTCAGGTGAAGGGCGTAAACCGCTTTGATCAAGTGCAGTTGCAACCCCGAGCTTTGGACAAGATATCATAATTTTGCATATTTCTTTTGTTGGATCAAGTACCTCATTGTTTGTTTCATTAGAGTAGTACATTCTGGCATAAACGACATTTTTGAAACTTGATTTTTTAGAACAGTTAAGCACTCTGATCATACCGTCAAGAATCACCTAGAAATTCTGAAAGAGAATAAAAGACACCAATTAAAAGATACCATATATCAAGAACTCACCTCATTTAGTAATTAAGCATATTGGTAGTATTCTAACTTCTAAGACTTTCAATTTCATTGGAACATATATACAAAGGGATTGGAATACAAGATTTTCTATAAGAAGAAACAAATTTAATGGAATCATTTGGTGAGTGTTAAAGATCTCTGGCCATAAGAGTTTATTTTATCAATAATTGTAGGTGTCTACATAATAGTAACAAATGTGTTTTTTCTTATGCATTTCAAGGAATGCTTGGTGTGTGTAACTTATAATTCATATCTTGTGTTTATGTGGATGTGCCAAGATTGTTGAAATGAATTACCATATGCTAATATCACTTACTTAGTGGTTGCTAATTGTTATCTCAATATCACTCACGAACAAATAACGAAAAAAGAAAATAATACATCCCCAAATATAGGAATGACCTACTACTAAGAAATCAAAACTCAAATAATAATAATAATACATCCTGAAACAGTTTGCAGGTTGAAGAACAGATAAAGAAGCCAAATGTTAAGCATTAACAAGTAATTTTGCAAGAAATAAGCTAATCTAACTAACCTGAGCATGAAAACGATTTGGGGAATCGATGAGCAAGCAGCGAGCGAGAGGGATGGTCGTTTGGGGTCGATGAGTGGAGAAGGCAGTGCATCAAATCAAATCATAGATGGGCAAAAATGGGTTTCGGGTCGGCCCAAATCGGTTCCGTCAACACCAAATCGGCCCGGTATCTTGTAACCAATCCTGGCCGGTCCAAATCCAAATCGGTACCACTTTTTTAAAAGAAAAAAAGATGATTTTTAACATATTATATTTTTTTTTAAATAGAAAAATGTTATTATAATACATTTTAAAATATGTAATTGGGTCAATATAATATACTTAAAAAATATGTTTTATTATAGTATGTTAAAAACAGAAATCGAATGCGAGCTGAAATCACGAATTATAGTGAGAATTGTGGATGTTTTTTGCGTTTGTGAGTTGGTATCTTCCCCCGTAGATCATGACTTATATATTGTGTATAGAAGGTCAATGAGACAAAAAAAATGGTAAAAAAATAAAAAATGCGGTCATATGACCATTCCAAAGGCAATAAAAACGTAACAGTTTTTAAAAAATCAGGTCGGGCTATAAGCCTATAACATTAACCGATACCAAACTTGTCCCCGGTCGGGCCTTGTTTTTGGATGAAAAATGTAACCGCTCCTTAACCGATGATCCCAAACCAGTCCCAATTGGTCTCGGGTTGAGTCGTTCCCGATCCTATTCTCCTCCGCTGGTCTCAAGTTAGGTCGGGTCTATTGACCATCTCTAATCAAATAGACGCTGAATATTGGGCCTTTTATCACAACTATTTTTTACATTCAAGGGGCAATCAAGGCCCAACTTAGAGAAGGCTTACTTATCTTATAGTTTAGCGGCTATATCTGTCTTTCCTGCATATCCATAAAAGATCCGAGTAGGCGGGTCGAGGTCGTTTTTTATCAGAAGCTTGTGATTTGGTTTTTGATGCAGCAAGTAAGGAAGCTCCATGTCACATACTAGTCTCAAACTAAGTCAGTCAAACTTTTGAAACAACCGACGATTAAGGTAAGTAAAGAGAATGCAAGGGAACTTTAACTGCTTGAGATAACTATTACAAGTGCTTAGAATAATACTTTTAGATGTGTTGGGCCAAATGAGGCCACCACCTATTCGTGTATGGTTTCAAAAAAGATGTTAATCAAAAGATAACTCGATATCCAAGCGAGCCCATTATATCTCACCAAAAGGTGGGATCTAGCCTCTAGGGTAGTTACTTTCGTAAAGACCCTCATCTTTTGCAAACGTAAAAACTGTACGGAAAATGATAAAAAGAAGAAAAACGGGCAATGAACAAGCAAACAACATATGAAGATAAAACCCTCATCAAGTTGTAAACAAACAATCATATAAAGCAAGATACACAAGTTGCTGCTGGTTCTTAATGTCCATGCTTATAGTATTCATTCCCACCATTTATCCTCTACCCCTATACTTGTAGCCGACCATCACACCCACCGACTCTATAGAAGAATCTGAAGGAAAACAAACTTTCGTGTGTGTATATATATATATATATATACATAGATACAAAACTAATTACATGATGCTAGACCACATTGACTACGTAATCTGTGGGTTAATCACGAATCAGAATATGGAATATGATCGAAGGAAGAGGAATCTAAAAGAGTCATATATCTACGTCAAAGTGTGGAACAGGAGCCTGTTGCCTTAAATATCTTAGGCGTCTTCTTCGTGAATACAGCCCAACAAAGTACAAGCTGAATGACAGAACAATAGCAGAGCAATCGAATAAGTCTATAGGATCAAGGTACCGCCCTGCAACACCACCATCCAAACGTTACAAATATTAATAATAATAATAATAATAATACCATTTCTATTAGGTCATTTTGAAGATTATTTTTTTATTTGAGTTAAAAAAATCATCTAATATCGTTTCAATAAATGACCCATGAAATGGTACAGCCACAAACCCACAAGTTCCTGAAAGACCTTTAACTTGGTGTTACTCTAAGTACAAGTTTTATAGAATTTTATAAAGTTATCTTATAATAACAATAGTTGGATCTCGAATGCTAATGGGTCTAGGAGACTTTATCGATCAACTGGTCCAAATATCCAATTCATCTAAGGGATGCTATTTGTATGGGAGGAGAGAAGCTATATATGAATCATTTAATCCTTTTGACATAAGTTACAATTGAGGAAGTAAGAAAGAACTTACATCTTGGAAGAAAATCAAAAGGACTAAGTGTATAAAGAGCACCAAGAAACACCTGCAAAACAAGAAAAAATATTCAGCTAAAATGCATTTAATAAAAATTCGCCTACCAAGAAATATACTAAATATTAAAACAAAAAATATAAGTATACTACATAAGAGAACTCCAAATACTTTTTGATTATGTTAACTTTTTGTCAAATAAGATGTTGATTGTTGAATCCAAAGATGAAGCAAATATTTAACACATATGGTGTAGGCTCGAGATGCATGATTTCTTATTCTAACTCCGTATAGGACATAAAGCTTCAGAAAACCGAAACAAAATCATAGAGGATACTTAATACTAAGCAATTCAGATTTTCTTAACTGCAACTAAACGCAATCTGCTGAGGTAAGCAACCGGTCTATCAGGATCCATCATCGCTTGAAGCAATCTCTTGACAAATAAGGGGAGCTGAAGTACTTGCTGTCACAAGAAAAAAGCACAATCATCAGATTCCTTTAAAATTCTTATCTCTACCATGAATTAATTCAACATCTACGAGACTAGTAGGGGCTGTTTGGCAGTTGCTGAATGGTTTGATGCAGAATGATTAAGAGGCTCTTATGATATAGTGCAAAATGAAATATAATTGTTTGGTAATTGTTCAGGATGTAATTAGGGCTCTTAATGGTAATGGGAGATCCTGGATACAAAATGATTCAGAGGGTTTTGGAACCATCAAAAGGTAGACTTATTTTTTGACAAACAGAATTCACCTCTTAACGATTCAGAGGCTGCCTCTTAATGGAACTGTTAAGTAGCTAGCTTCAAAGATAAAAAAAACTATGGTAAAGAGAAAAAGGGAGATATGAGAAGGAGGAAAAAGATGTGTGAAAACTGTGTGAAAAGACCATGTGATCCATATAAATTTTAGGCCTCACGACCATTTGACCTCAATAAATAGAACTATTCTTGATTAAAAGAAGCAAACACAAGGTACATTGAAATCAGCACCTACCAGAATGAAACCGCAAGCACCTCCAGCAAAAAGGCAATTATACTGCCTAACATTCTTGAGAACCTCACGTACCCCTGCATCCTGTTGCTGGCATAATGTTGCTTCAGGGGTCAATCTTGTAATAGGACCAGAGCACATAGGGCACTTGCAGGGCCGAAATGCTGCAACATGGTTCCAGTACTCCATAATACAACCACCTGCACAAAGAAGCATAAGCTTTTTATTCTGTAAAATTATATCACAAATTAATGGATGTGCATCTTGGCAGAGAAACAAAAACTACTTTGCTGGGAGCATAAGACAGCCCACAGAGATTTTACTTCACCATACCCTGACCACTTTCTGATGCAATTGGATCAAGAATCACACCATTAAACTCACTCACCAGTCGGCTGTTGGTTTGCTTTATTTCCTTTCGAGAGGGAAACGCTCTCCAAAATGCAATTACAAAATGACAGAATGAATATTCCAGATACCCCTCCCCCTATTTAACAACAGTCTCCCACCTCCACTATGATTTGTTACAAAGAGACAGATCCCTAACCGCCACTAAGGGATAATGGACAAACCACTAACTCATAGAAAAGACTGAACTACCCTTTTTTCCTCCTAGAGTAAGTGTACTTAATCGCCTTTGCATCACTTTCTTATCCTTTTAACAGAAAAATCTATCTTTAGTCAGGTTGTATCACATGGAGAATATGTCTACAGATTGGAAGTAATATTCGTAGAGAGTGAATGGTTAGAGAGAGGGGCTAATGATTATGTAAAGGGATCAGTCGATTGTGGTTACACCATCATCAATTACGATAACCTCTTACAATAGAACATACAATAGGGACATTAGTTTGACGCCATTTGGTATGTTTGAAGCTGGTATGTTAACCGGATCGCATGTAATTATGTAATAATTATACCATTTGCTGTAACTTGTTGAGCATCTCCAACAAATTCTCTAAAATAGAGAAAATGGGGCTTTTTGTTCTCTACTTTGCTCCAACAGATTCTCTATATCGTTCTCTAAAAGAGAGAGAACTAGAGAAAGCTCCAAGTTTAGCGAATCCTCTAAAACTTATGTGTGGAGAGAGAAATTGATTTTTTATTCATCCCCACCAATGAGATTGAATTATATAAATTCTTTTCAAAAAGTGTATTCGGATGATAAATTTATAGAATACTTTAATAATATAATGGATGATGAAATCTCAAAAATAGAGTATCTGTTGAAGTTAAATGTAATTCTTTTTAGACATTTTGACTTTTGGTTCTCTATTTTAGAGAAATTATAGAGAATATGTTGGAGATGCTTTGATACCCCCCTACAGCAGTGTGCAATAGTCACCTCTTGTTGGCCTCTCTTCCTATATGCATTTTACACTGAGCCGACTGATTTAGTTAATAGCACAATCCGACAGTTACTTTACTTGAGACGCTATAATACAACTGTAAAAAAAATTATTCAAAGACTCGATAGGTGTTGGATATCGTCACCACTCAAGGGAGATGATTGCATATTTCCTTACACCTAGATCTTCTTTACAATGGAAAACATACATCACCATCAAGTTCACATAAAAAGGCAACATATGACATAAAAGTTGAATAGAAATATAGAATCACATTAACCACATACAGTGCAACCCGCAAGGTCTTGTTCTCCCTCTCAACAGACTTTCTATTATATATTTGACGGTATTATCAGATGAATTATGTTATTGCAAGACAGATTCTACATTGAAACTCCCCAAGAACAAATCTAGTCAAGATATCTTGTACAGTTTTTTAATCCCTTCTGCCACATGCTTTACAATAAAAGGCTAGATATCTAAAATGTCTATTTTGATTCAGTGTCAACAAGCATAGTAAAATTTCTAGCATACCTTCAATGAACTCCCTGAGGTCTAAACTCACACATGTACAGCAGAATTGTCCTGTCTATTTTCCTTCATTTTCCGACAAACTAACCATTCAACAAACAGATACTACCCTGCGATTGCTTCCCCATTATTGTTTCATTAATTTTATTTTTTCGCACGATCAATCAAAAGTTCAAAACCCTCCCATTGAACGCATAATTTCTCCGCAAGAACACAAATCAACAAGCTAGGGTTTAATCAATCAATCAATCAACAAAAAAACATAAAAGAATTGTGATATACCGCAGTACCAGTGGCCACAAGGGCCTCGGCATGGAACGGAGAAGGAGCAGAAACAAATAGGGCAACAGTCGTCTACCGGAGGTCCATCATGGAGGGTTAAACTGTTTATCTCCCTCCCGGAAACTGACAGGCTGCTTCTTGGTGACGCTGAGTGTGTTCCTGATTCTTCCATTTCAGTTGCCATGTCTATATCAGGATCAAAAGTAGTGATGAAATTGGCTCTTGATGATGATGAGGACGATGATGATGAATCATGAATGTCTAAAATATACGTATGTGATTCGTGTCAGAAACAGTTAGGGTTCCAATCACTCTCAAATATCAGTATCCTCTCTGTAAACCGACAAAGGAAAGGATCAGAGTTATCTTTGTGAATACTCGTGACCGTCGAGATAATAAAAAATGGCGGTCCATGGCCGATACTTCTATTTTTCATTTTCGTCCCTCGACTTTTCATCTATTTCATTTCTAGGCACATATTTCTTCCAACATTTTTGTTCTAAAATTAATTGTCTATTTTTTCAAATAGCTAAAAATTGTTTAAGGAAAAGCTCAATAGAACAACAAGAAATAGAGAGAAGAAAAGTTGTAATTCTCATTAATCATAAACCCTTTAAATAGGGATACGTTACAAGTAGATAACTATCAGTTCTAACCTATCTCTAATATATTTATCTCTATCTATATCGTCATATCCATTAGACGATGGCACATTTATCCTACAACACAAACTTATTTTTAATTAATACATAAATGTTAAGGCTCAGGATCGTGTGAAAATAAGAATTAAGATAAAAATTGTAAGAAGAGATTTAAACCTCTGATCATTTTTAAACTCATACTCATTCATGAATTACGTTTTGGAAGGGAGTTTTTTTTTTGAAAAGCCATGTATTATTACCACCATAAACAGACCATACAACAAAAACAAAAAGCAAGAAGCCCAAGACACCGAACAAGCAAAACAAACAATAAGAAAAACTAGGGGATTCCGGTTGAAATCCCACACCAGCTTGCAAGACACAAACCTACACAAGACCGACCAAAGAACCCCAAACAATCGAACAAGAATTACGATCAATCAGTCACTGACCTACCATATCGAATAGAGGCTTTACTAACTGAGCATCTCATCCTAATGCATCTAAGGGTGGGGGTCATTCATACGCTTCTCATCTGAACCCGATTGTTAAAGTGTTGATAAAATAGATACATTAATTAAGGATAAAGTCGTTATTTGGTTAACTAAAAAGTTAAATAATCACTCATGTATAAAATTGTGTCATTTTTATTGTATATGCTTATACTAAAACGAATTGAGCATCTTCCCACCCTCGTACCAATTAGAGATGCATCAAGGGTAGGCTTTTTTGGAACGGACTCTGGTATTTTGAATTGGACCAAGCTTTTCCAAGCCCAGTAGACTAGGGGGTGTTTGGATTAGCTCATTAACTTATAACTTATTGACTCCCGGAAAAAGTCTTTATCAAAGATTGATAAGTTAAAAAATTTAACTTCCTAAAAAATGATTTAACACCGATTTGTCACCGGATAAGTTATTTTTCCCAAACACTCAAAATGACTTATTACCGGTGTCACACCGGAGTAAATCAATAAATTGTTTTTATAAGCTAATCCAAACACCCTCTAGGTCGGGTGTTTTTTTGGCTTAAACCATAATTTGACTTTTTAAAGTGAATAATAAAAATAAGTTATTTTCGATGTTATCTAGGTAGATTTGGCGTCTACTCCAAAAAATAGAGTAAATTGTTTCCATAAATATCTCTAGGTGTCCGTAAAAAATTGCATGAAATAAACAAAGTTAGCTAAAACAAGAAATAAGGAAAGTAATCCTTTTTACGTAATTTAACATATGCACAAACATTTAATTACATATCATTTAAAAATAAAAAGTTTGGTTATTAATCAAACGTATAAAAACATCGATGAAGATATAGGAAAAGTTTTCAAAAGTCGAATCAATTTTATGTTCTGAATGATTAAGTTTTTAAATTTTTTAAGTTGATTTTTTTTGAATAATTAAGTTTTTTTAAATCAGTTTTACGATTTTTCAAACAAAACATCATTCAAACTCTTTGCACCTAACCACGTCACTCCCTCTCATCACCCCCATTGTCATCTGCTCTCCATCATCGTCCATTGATGTCGCGGTTCCCTGCCATCTATCTCTCTATTTTTTATTTGTTCTGTTATCTTTCAATTCTCATTATTTTTCAATTTAATAGAGTGTGTATATATGTATAAAAAAGATGGAGAATAAAAAATTAAAAACAAATCAAAAGAATATCAATGGCATAGGGGGGACAAAAATCAGCCAATGTAGCAAGTTGGAGCGATGGCGTTGGGTACGAGGGGTTTTAATGACATAGGTTTAGCAACTGTAAAACTTATTTAAGTTATTTTTTTTCGTGTAAAACCTTTGCAATCAATTTTTTTTTTATTTGAATTAAAATGTTCTAGATAATCAATTTGCAAAGGTTTAACACTACTAGAAAATTGAGTATTTTCAACGAAAATTTTCAACGAAAAATGTCGTTGAAAATTTTTCTACAAATTTAAAGGGATTATTGATAAAACATAAATTTTCTACGAATTTTCGTTGAAAATCTCTCACAAAATGCATTTTTAACCATAAACTTTTTGACGAGACATTCCGTTGAAAATTTTTTGGTTGAAAATGCATATATTTTTGTGAGAGATTTTCAACGGAAATTCGTTGAAAATTCGTAGAAAATTTATGTTATGTCAATAATCCTCTAAAATTCGTAGAAAATTTTCAACGACATTTTCCGTTGAAAATTAATTTACGTTGAAAATACTCAATTTTCTAGTAGTATAATACTTTATTTGTTCAAAAGTTATTCATGGACTAAATAATTCAAAATAAAAATTTAAAAATTTATTTATAACAATCAAAAGCTTATTCAAAATAAAAAAGTTCCTGTAGCTTTTATTTTTTAACTTTTCCCAAAAATATATATATAAATGAATCATAACAAATTTTCTCTATATCTTGCAAATATTGTCAACATGTTAGTTTTAAACCTAAAAGTATTTTTTTAAATGTTACCTTTATCTTTGGATATCTATTTTTTTTATGTTACATGATCAAATATTCCAAGTGTTAAAGACAAAATATTAGTTATACTAATATTTTATAAAGAGTAAACTTTAATTTTGGTTCCTATGGTTTAGTAAAATATTTGAAAGTGAGACTTAAATTTTAGTAACTCTAGAAATTGTACTTATGGTTTGCATTTTGGTTTGAAAATTATCCCCAATCACTAACTTCGTTTATTTTCTTCGTTAGAGACAGGGTATATTCATCTATTTATCAAGACCTTTAATTTTCTTATAAAAATAAACCATAAAATAATATTTTACTTTTTAATTCTTATTATATAAAATTATATTATATACAAACACATAATATATACAAAGACACATCATCCCTATTCGACCACTTAAATCCCGATCCCCACCCACTTACACCATTTTCATCCCAAATCCCCCCCACCAACCGTCGTCAGTTCTTCTTCATTCCAACTGAAGTTTCCATTAATTCCTATCATCTGTAAGAGTGTTTCTGCTTCGATGGAGATTTACAGTGCGTGTGAGTGTAATTGAGAGAGATATTATGACCGGGTTTTTGTGTGACGGTGTTAGGGGGAAAGGGATTGACTGTGCCCAGGGGAGGAGATGGGTGGTGGTGGTGGTCGGTGATGGAGATGCGTAGCGGAGAAATCTGGTGGCCGTTTGGTGCTTCGGTCTCAATTTAAGCTACAATCTGGGTTTGAATTTCGACCTAGTCGTAGATCGAAATTGCAGTTTGATATGAACTTCGATATGTGTTTGATCTTTGATGGGAGTTAACATCCTGTTTTAGCCAACCCAACGCTCCAGAGTAGACCGTCTAGTGATGGTGGTGTTCGAAGGAAACCTAGTACCGGAGTTAGTTGAGAGAAAGAGTTAAGGGATGAAGAAGGTATGGTTGGATGAAGAAGGCATGGTTGTTTGCTTGGCCGATGAGAGTTCATTACACGTTTGTCGGTGAAAAAGGAGTGCCACCGTTGGTCAAAAAGAAAGAGTGTCACCGGAGGGGAAGGATGACTGAAGGTTTGGCCGACAAGGGGGTATGGGTCGTTCATCCTACAACTGTTTTATACCTATATATAATAATAATAATAATAATAATAATATATATAATAAGAAAAATAACAAAAAGACAAAAATGTCCTTCACTTAACGGATGGGTTTTAACATAGTCAGTGATCGGGGACCATTTTCAAAAAAATATATAAACTATAAGGACGATTTTTAGAGTTATCAAAGTTCAGGTCCCACTTTCGAAGATTTCACTAACCCATAGGGACCAAAATTGGAGTTTACTCTTTATAATATTTAGAGTAAATTACATTTTTAGTCCCTATGATTTTCATCTACTTTCAAGTTTGGTCCCTATTTCAAACTAATTACAAGTTTGATCATTGTAGTTTCCATTCTATTTCAATTTTGATCCCTCTGACCACCTTTAATTAAAATAATTGGTTATATTAAAGGTAATTTAGACATTTTACTTTTTCTTGTTTTATTAGATTAGAAAGTAATTACAACATTAGTCCCTATGGTTTGTCTTTTTATCTATTTTGTGTTTTCTATCTTTTTTTTTTCATTTTATACCCATATTATATTAAGGATAATTTAAAGTTTTTAACTAATAATACATTAAAAAACATATTTCATTTTATAAATTACACTATGAGAAAATGTTCATCGATACAAGTTAAGTATTGAATATTATAAAATTATTATTTAATTTATCTGTAAATCCGTCTACTAATAAAAAAAAAACATTTTTGTTGGGTTTAAAAAAATTTATCATTTTCTCTTATATATGTAAGAAAAAATCAAAATTTATTTATATCTATTTATTAAATAT
This sequence comes from Silybum marianum, assembly GCA_036898165.1. Classification (NCBI taxonomy): domain Eukaryota; kingdom Viridiplantae; phylum Streptophyta; class Magnoliopsida; order Asterales; family Asteraceae; genus Silybum; species Silybum marianum. Next base: position 11,764,550 of record CM072528.1, read on the forward strand.
AAAATGTATCATTTTTAGATATTTTATTCAATCGAAATTTTTCTATGTATACATTTCAAATCAAACAAAGCGATAAGGGTTTGTTTGGTTTAACATAATGTTTTAGACATATTCGGATATTTTTTGTAAGGATTTGGAATAGGTAATGTTTGGAATTTTGGGGTATTTGCCTATTTGGTTTGTAGTTTGGATTAGAAATGAATATCATTCTTTATAAATAAAATATAAGAAGAAACCATAAAAATAATTAAATGACGAAATGCTAAGTACCCGATGAGATTTATTTAAGTTTATATTTAAAAAAAAAACTAAATAATAACTATATTGTAAAGTTTTTTATTTGATACACATTAAAAAAAACGTTATGTTAAATAAAACAATTTTTATAGTTTTGTTTGATCTGAAACGCAGACATAGAAAAATTTGAATTAAATGAAATGTCTAAAAACGATACATTATTATTTAATAAATAGACATAGATAAAAATCAAAATTAGTAATTTAAGATATGATTTTGGAAGGGATATAGAAAGGATATATCAGTAATTTTTAAAATATATTCAATTTAGTTTTAATTATTTGTATTTTTAAAATATTTAATATTAATTAAATTAGGAAAAAGGATATATGCGTGAGTTTTTCTTGTTTAGAAATATATACACGTAATTTGAAATTTTACAAGGATATATGCGTAATATTGCAAGTTTTTAAGGATGTGTATGAAATTCTCCCTTTTTTGAAACCCAACAAAAAAGTGTTTTTCTATAAGAGTAGATAGATTTACAGATATATCAGATAAATTGCATAAAATATAAAAATATTCAATACTTAACTTATTTTAAAATTATTGATAAATCTTTTCTCATGACGTAATTTATAAAATGAAATACGTATTTTTTCAATGTATAACTAACTAAAATTGTCACCAATAAATTATTATAACAAGGATATAGAATGAAAAATAAAATAAAGATAGAAAACACAAAATAGAAAGAAAAAAAAAAAGACAAACAATAGGGACTAAAATTGTGATTTACTTTTTAATATGAAAAATGAAAAATATAAAGAAAAGGTAAATTGTCTAAACTACCCTTTAATATAACTAACTATTTTAATTAAAATTGGTCGGAGGGATCAAAATTGTAATAGAATGAAAACCATAATGACCAAAATTGTAATTAGTTTGGAATAAGGACGAAACTTGAAAGTAGATGAAAACCACAAGGACCAAAAATGTAATTTACTCTAATATTTATTTAATATTATATAAATTTATATATTTAACTATTTAAATAGAGTTTCATTTTAACCGTTTAACTCATATGTGAAGAACACGGGTTCATGTTTGCCGTCTATTTGTAAAAATTACGAATACCCTCTATTTTTCACATAGCCACAATCTTTAACCAATCAAAGCCGCAATCTTTGATTAGTCAAATCTGATCATGACCATATGAAATGTTTGAATCACTTCATAAATATTTACCACTTCTGAAATATTTACCACTTCTCAAAATAACCTATGACTATATACATATATATATATATAAATATGAAACCATAGTACTAGATATACACGTTAGACCAGATGAATGATTGAGATTAGTTTGTATAGCTCGTAGTTGATTGAGACACTATATACATATACATATATATATAGATAGATAGATAGATAGATAGAGATATCTATATATAAAGGGAGGTTCAAGGGAAAACGCTAAAAAAAGAGAAAACCGAACAACAACCTGGATGGCTTCCATGTGGACGGTATGCATTAATGCATATCGGTAACTTGTAACATGCATTAATGAATATTCATCAATGCATTTGTAATGATAGATGCATTGATGCATAGGAACAAAAATTACCGGTATGCATTAGTGCATACCGTCCACATGAAAGCCTTCCAGGTAAGCGTTTTCCCTTGAACCTCCCTTTATTTATATATATATATATATATATATATAGAGAGAGAGAGAGAGAGAAGCATATCCAAATACAAACTCGTGAAAATCAATATAAAAATCAATATATTTTTATGAATTTTTTTTCATCAAGAAGTTATAATTTAAAATATTGTTTTACATATGTTTGTGTTCACAATATGAAAAAGTTATATCTAGAAATAAAAGTTAGTTCACTTTCAAATTATGAAACATATACAGGTGTAAATTTTCACATTATAAAACAAACATATGTGAAATAATATATTAAATCATAGTATTTGATAAAAAAAAATTACTTTTATATTGGTTTCCACGAGTTTGTAACTCTCAGGGAGTTTATATTTGAACATTTGTATAAACAATTTTTGGGGGTTTAGGGAAAACCAAAAGAACACCACCATGGATGATAGAGATGAAAACACCAGCCCAATATTAGAGGAACAGCCCAGGGGCCCAGAGGACTCTAATCCTCAACAGCCCAAGCCTTGGAAGGTTTATGTGAGGAGAAGGCTCAAAGGACAGGTGTAGGGTGGATATGAATTCGGTTATGCATGCATGAGAGGAGGAGAGAAGGAGTGAGATATAAATAAAGATATTCTGTTAGAATAGGGGGGGGGGGGATTTTCCATTCTGATTGTATTTCTTTCGGCTCTATGAGCTTCGGCAGAAGAGATAACCATTTGGGTTAATCTTCTGATTTTCCAATTATTTCATCATCTTTCCTTTCAATCAATACAACTAATCTCTTGGCCTTGAGTATCTTCTGTTTTAGTTTCTATCAATTTGGTTCCATTGCCGGGAAACGAACATCATGGTGGCCCCTGAACCTCAAATCAGTACCCGTTTGCAATCACGAATTGACGCCCAAGATGAGAAGATCGATTCCATCGCTATCCAGGTACGGGATTTGTCGACTACAGTCCTCTCCATGAAGGAACTTCTTAACGAACTACCCAACACTCTTGAGAAACTGACCAGAGATCCCCCTCGACGATCCGAAGAAGGCGATTACTCTGGATCGGGGGTATTCGATTCCAGCGGTAAGCCCGTAAACCTGGGAAATTTCGTTAAGAACAATCACTTTGAAGCATCCCTTTTCTCTATGCCAAAGGTCAAATTACCAGTGTTTGAAGGCGTCGATCCCAGGGGCTGGATTACCAAAGCAGAGCTCTATTACCAGGTTCACCAGACTCCATCCTCTCAGAAACTTAAACTGGTTCAAATGTGTATGGACGGTTCTGCACTCAATTGGTTCACCAATCTCCTCATCAAACATCCACAAACCACCTGGGAACAATTTCGTGAGAAATTACTAACCCGATTTGGTGGTAATCGCTACCACAACGCACACGAAGCCTTGGGATCTCTATACCAGGAAGGAGACATTAATGACTACATAGAGCAATTTGAAGCCCTATCTGCCCTAATTTCCGATCAATCTGAAGAACAATCAGTTGGCATGTTTCTTCGGGGTCTTCGGGACGACATCAGAAACTGGGTTAGGGCACTTCGTCCAATTACGTGTGACCAAGCTATGGATCTCGCTCGTCATGTGGCTACAGCGACTTCGATTCCAGGTGAGAAACGTTGCGTCAAAGAGAAATCGTTTTCTGGCATTGGGGGTTCATCCTCTTCACGTCCCTGGAAGTATAGTCAACGTGACCTGGCCCAACACTCAGATAAGCCCAATTTCTCTTTTCACTCTTTAACCCCTTCACAAGGCCCAATCACTCGGTCCAATTCTAATATTGGGCAGGCCCAATCTAAACCTTACAACCCCAAAACATCCATGTCGGCCAATCGCTCCCTTTGCACTCGCCTTTTTACGAAACAGGAGTGGGATGATCGCCGCCGACGGGGGCTCTGTTTCAGCTGCGGCCAGAAATACTCACCGCAACATAAGTGCACGGAGGGACAGCTCCGGGTTCTTTTGCTGGCTGAGGGCGATGTCGTGGATGAGGACGGGGAGATACGCCGTCTAGACGACCCATTAGATGACGATCTTATACCCGACGGAGAGTGCAACGCCCTGGAATTATATCGACTCTCCTCCGAACCCCCAACCACTTTTAAAACCCTGAAGCTAATGGGTGACCTATATGGAATTCCGGCTTTAATTCTGATCGATGGTGGTGCTTCCCACAATTTTCTCTCTAAACAATTGGCTCTCGCTTTAGGGTTAACAGTTCACCCTATTAAACCTTTGTCCATCAGTTTGGGAGACGGATCTAGAGTCAAAATAGCAGAAATATGTCATGGTGTTTCGATTCAATTGGGTTCCTACACATGTACTGTCGATGCTTTAGTTTATGACCTGGGATCGTTAGATGCAATTTTGGGAGTTGCTTGGTTAGGCACATTAGGTGATATGGTTTTCAATTGGCAAGCTCAATTTATGCGCTTCTGGCACCAGGGCACCCCCATTCATCTGCAGGGGATTGGTTCACCACCCACTGCGCCATCTTCCCTCAAACTGTGGCTCGAAGAGCAACTGCTACTCTTCACAGCTGAAATTGATTTCACGCATACTCTCTCAAACGACCAGCAGGTTCAATTAGATGCTCTTTTGCGCCAATTCTCGTCCCTTTTTCGATCACCACAGGGCCTACCTCCTGTTCGTTCGATTGAACACGCGATCAATCTCCGCGACGGTCAGGGGCCCATCTGTGTTCGCCCTTACCGGTATCCCCACTTACACAAAGATGAAATCCAACGACAAGTTAACGAGATGCTCGAAACTGGAATTATTCGGGTCAGTCAGAGTGCCTATTCCAGTCCCGTAATCCTCGTTAAGAAGAAAGATTCTACATGGCGTATGTGTATTGATTACAAGGCCTTAAACCGTGCTACTATTCCCGATAAATATCCGATTCCAGTTGTTGAGGAACTACTGGACGAATTGCACGGTTCACAATTTTTTTCTAAAATCGATTTAAAGTCGGGATTCTATCAGGTACGCGTACGAGACTCCGATATCGAAAAGACCGCATTTCGTACTCATAGCGGGCACTACGAGTTTTTGGTTATGCCCTTTGGGTTAACCAATGCACCGGCAACCTTTCAGGCATTAATGAACGAGGTCTTCCGCCCACTTTTACGTCTAGGGGTACTTGTTTTTTTCGATGATATTTTAGTCTACAGTCAGACTTGGCCAGCTCATTTGCAAATCCTGTCGGAAGTTCTTAACCTCTTACAAGTCAATCAACTAGTTGTCAATCAAAAGAAAAGCATTTTTGGTCGCAACTCTATTGACTATCTCGGACATATCATCGATAGTAAAGGGGTCTCAATGGATCCTTCCAAAATTTCTGCCGTCCAACAGTGGCCTACCCCAAAAACCGTCAAGGCTGTCTGTGGTTTCTTAGGCCTCACGGGCTATTATCGAAAGTTTATACGTGACTACGGGAAGATCGCTAAGCCCCTTACAGAATTAACTAAACGTGATGGGTTTAATTGGGGTCCAGCAGCTGAATCTGCCTTCAATGAATTGAAACGTGCTTTAGTCACTGCTCCAGTTCTCTCTTTACCCGATTTCTCTCGCACATTCGAAATTGAATGTGATGCTTCTGGACGGGGACTCGGGGATGTCCTTATGCAGTCACGACAGCCTATAGCTTATTTCAGTAAGGCATTGTCTGATAAAAACCTTACTAAATCGGCCTACGAAAAGGAGATTATGGCTCTCGTCCTCGCAATACACCATTGGCGGCCTTATCTGTTGGGACGTCATTTCACAGTTTTTTCTGATCAAAAAAGCCTTCGCCACTTACTCGAGCAACGTCTCACAACGATCGACCAACAGAATTGGATTGCCAAGCTTTTGGGCTACCAATTCTCCATTCATTACAAACCAGGGAAAGAGAATGGCGCAACGGATGCCTTGTCCCGTATAGGAGAGGGAAACGAGCTGAATTCTTTGTTATCTTATCCTCAATGGTTGGACGGTAGTTCCCTGTTAGAAGGCTTTGATTCTGATCCAAAACTTCAAGCACTTGTTATCGATCTCACAAAGGACCCAGATTCGCACCCGGGATTCTCTTTATCTAACGGTCGGTTATTCCATAAAGGGAAGCTTATTATTCCCGCGACGTCCCGTTGGATCCCCAAATTATTATCGGACTTCCATGATAGTCCGACCAGAGGGCACTCCGGGTTTTACCGGACCTATAAACGACTAGCTTCACAAGTTTACTGGATGGGGATGACGAACACGATCAAGGCATACGTTCAAGCTTGCGATACGTGCCAGCGCTATAAGTCCTCTACCACAGCACCTGCTGGTCTTCTTCAACCCATGCCCATCCCAAATGCGATTTGGGATGACATCTCCATGGATTTTATCACCGGGCTACCCAAATCCAAAGGGTTTGACATCATCTTGGTTGTCGTCGACAGACTTTCTAAGTACTGTCACTTTATCGCCCTTAAACATCCGTTGACTGCCCGTCATCTCGCTGACGTTTTTGTTCGGGAGGTTATTCGTCTCCATGGCATTCCTAAAATCGTTCTAAGCGATCGTGACCCACTTTTTCTCAGCAAATTTTGGCAAGAAATATTCTCCCTACAAGGCAGCCATCTTAAATTCAGCTCTGCTTATCACCCCGAGACCGATGGTCAAACAGAAGTGGTTAACCGTAGCCTAGAAACCTATCTCCGGTGTTTTGCGGCTGACCAACCAAAAATGTGGTCATATTGGCTCCCGTGGGCTGAATTTTGGCATAACACCGCCTACCATGTGTCCACCAACACTACCCCGTTCGACATCGTATATGGCCGACCTCCCCCAACTGTCTTACAATTTGTTCCAGGAGAAATCCATTGTGATTTAGTTGCTCAAGATCTGTCGGAGCGTGACGAGGCACTTAAACAACTTAAGTACCACTTAACTCGGGCCCAAGCCCGAATGAAATCCACGGCGGATAAACACCGGCGTGACGTGGACCTTGCTGTCGGGGATCGAGTTTTTCTTAAACTCCGACCTCATCGACAACAATCGGTAGTCCGCCGGATTAATCAAAAACTAGCTGCTCGATATTATGGGCCTTTCCTCATCCTGGCCAAAGTTGGGTCAGTTGCCTACAAACTCGAATTGCCGGCATCTTCCAGGATTCATCCAGTTTTCCATGTCTCTCTCCTCAAACGGGCTATTGGCAACCATGCTGTCGAGACCTCTCTTCCTCCAGGATTGGAAATGGACTCCACTATTCCCCCTCGGCCGCTCAAATGCCTCGCCACCCGTTCAACTACCAATCAGGGGATTCGCACAGAGCAATGGTTGATCCAGTGGACCAATGGCACTGCTGATGATGCTACATGGGAAGACACTCATGCACTCCTACGCCAATTTCCCACCTTCAGGCTTGAGGACAAGCCTAATCTTCATGCGGATGGCATTGATAGAGATGAAAACACCAGCCCAATATTAATATTAGAGGAACAGCCCGGGGGCCCAGAGGACTCTAATCCTCAACAGCCCAAGCCTTGGAAGGTTTATGTGAGGAGAAGGCTCAAAGGACAGGTGTAGGGTGGATATGAATTCGGTTATGCATGCATGAGAGGAGGAGAGAAGGAGTGAGATATAAATAAAGATATTCTGTTAGAATGGGGGGGGGGGAGATTTTCCATTCTGATTGTATTTCTTTCGGCTCTATGAGCTTGGGCAGAAGAGATAACCATTTGGGTTAATCTTCTGATTTTCCAATTATTTCATCATCTTTCCTTTCAATCAATACAACTAATCTCTTGGCCTTGAGTATCTTCTGTTTTAGTTTCTATCAATGGACCACTAGATTAATCGATCCAACAGATGTGTTTAAAAATCACTGTTTACAACATTATTTTAAAAGTAAAAATCTTCGGGCCCTTATATTTTTAATTGAAAAAATATGAAATATGATCAAAATTTGAACAAAAAAGATTACACCAAAATATCAAATATTTTTTTCTCAGTTATTTTGACATCCATTTTGATTACATTTTCAACCTTTTTTTTCATGGTTTTCTTGTTTCCTATTTATTTAACGTTTTCTTGAACCTGGTGATCTTATAATCTTTTTTTCCAAATTATTTGTCGATCTTATAATATTTGGATTCACAAAATATCAAATATTTTTTTCTCAGTTATTTTGACATCCATTTTGATTACATTTTCAACCTTTTTTTTCATGGTTTTCTTGTTTCCTATTTATTTAACGTTTTCCTGAACCTGGTGATCTTATAATCTTTTTTTCCAAATTATTTGTCGATCTTATAATATTTGGATTCACAAAGTTTTCAGTCATAGAAAGTGAAAATTATAAATCTTTTTCTAAAACCTAATTGAATATTTATTGAAAAAGTTGAAGGTGAAAAACTTACCGATAACAGTCTTCAAAAATCTTCAATCTCTTAACCATGTCATGAAGTGTCTTGGATTATTTCCTGAAACTACTAGTTATGTACCCGTGCCATGCACCGAGATGCAAACACAGATATGAAAATTATTTAAAAAATAAAGGGTAGAAGAATAACTTACATATATAGCCTAAAACGATTTCTGTTGTTCTAAACCACCTCCGTCTCTATCTGCAATGCAACCCTAAAACTAGTTGTGTAGTCGCGGCTGTATGCAAAGACAAATATAACATATATAAAAAACATTTAAAAAATACAGGGTAAAAGAATAACATACATATATAGCCTCCGGCGGTTTATGTTGCTCTAAACCACCTCTGCCTGCAACCCTGAAACTAGTTGTATACTCGTCAAGATGCAAACACAAATATAAAAAAATATTTCAAAAATAAAAGATCAAATAATAACTTACATATATAGCCTCCGACGGTTTATGTTGTTCCTCTCTGTGCAACCCTGAAATTAGTTGCGCACCCGTGCCAAGCACCGGGATGCAACCAGAAAAAAAACAAATATGAAAAATATTTCAAAAATAAAGGATTGAAGAATAACTTACATATATAGCATGCGGGTGGTTTATGTTGCTCTAAACCACCTCTGCCTGCAACCCTGAAACTATTTGTATACCCACAGGGAGGCAAACACAAATATAACAAATGTAAGAAATATTTCATAAATAAAGGGTCGAAGAATAGCTTACATATGTAGCCTCTGACGGTTTCTATTGTTCAAAACACCTCTGTCTGCAACCCTGAAATTAGTTGTGTACCCGTTCCATGCACTGGGATGCAACCAGAAATATAACAAATATGAAAAATATTTAAAAAATAAAGGGTTGAAGAATAACTTTCATATATAGCATCCGGGTGGTTTATGTTGCTCTAACCCACCTCTGCCTGCAACCCTGAAACTATTTGTATACCCACAGGGATGCAAACACAAATATAAAAAATATTTCAAAAATAAAGGGTCGAAGAATAGCTTACATATATAGCCTCTGACGGTTTCTATTGCTCAAAACACCTCTGTCTGCAACCCTGAAATTAGTTGTGTACCCGTGCCATGCACTGGGATACAACCAGAAATATAACAAATATGAAAAAGATTTCAAAAATAAAGGGTTGAAGAATAACTTACATATAGAGCCTCCGGGCGGTTTCTGTTGCTCTAACCCACATGGATGCAAACACAATATAACAAATGTAAAAAATATTTCAAAATAAAGGAGCTTACACATATAGCCTCTGACGGTTTCTGTTGCTCAAAACACCTCTGTCTGCAACCCTGAAATTAGTTGTGTACCTGTGCCATGCACCGGGATGCAAATAGAAATATAATAACTATGAAAAACTATTTCAAAAATAAAGGGTTGAAGAATAACTTACATATAAGCCTCCGGGCAGTTTCTGTTGCTCTAAACCACCTTTATCAGCAACTATGAAAATATGAAAAATATTTCAAAAATGAAGGATCGAAGAACAGCTTACATAAAAACCCCATGTGGTTTCTCTGTGCAGCAACTTGAAATTCCCTTGGTAATCTAAAAGACCACATTAGTAGTGGGTTTCTGTCTATAATCCATCAAAAGTTAACAGTAATTCAACACGATCATAATTAATGAACTCTATATTTATTTATATTTATATATATATATATGTGTGTGTGTATGTAATCATATATATTTTTAGTCATAGGTTATTTTGAGAAGTGGTAAATATTTGAGAAGTGATCCTAGCTGTTCATACAGTCAAAAGATTGCGGCGTTTTGCGGTCAAAATTTGCAGGTATGCTAAAAATAGAGTATTTTCGTAACTTACTTGATAGTGCGTACCTCTGAGAAACCGATATCAGCGAAACGCCACTTAAAACGTTGCAGTTCATCCGATCAAAGTTTTATTGATTGATTCGAATGGTCTTTAAAACATCTTGAATGACATATTAAATGAAATAATAAAACATAAATTTTGTATATAAATGAAATAATAAAACAGAAATATTGAATGGTTACCTTGTCGCAAATGAGAGCCGACAGTTCCATAGCCGTTGGTTATCATTTTCCACAAAAACAAACCAAGAATTAAAAAAACAAAAATCAAGGTGTATTTTGTCCTATAAAATTTAAAAAAGAAAATGGGTTACCTTGTCGCAAATGAGAGTTGAGCAGCTCATTGTTTGCCTGCCATTGGGTCTTGGTTCTTAACTTGAATCTGCTTTTTAAAACATTGACATATATAGATAGATAATTATTAATACAATATACTATTTTTGGTTGTTGTATTAATATATATATATATATATGTTCACCAAAGATTTCAAAGAAAGTATTGGAAAAGAAAAACATTTCTTGGGGTTATCTGGTCAATGTTAGTTATGAAGAAACATGCTGTGCCATTGGAGAAAATATCTTGGGACAACCTTAGGTGCGTTTGGTTCCGGGAAACTGTTTTCGTTTTTCTAGAAAACGTTTTCAGAAAATGGAGTTGAGTTTTCATTCTCAGTTTTCTATGAAAATGTTTGCCGCCTATTTGTAAAAATTACGAATACCCTCTATTTTTCACATAGCCATAATCTTTAACCAATCAAAGCCGCAATCTTTGATTAGTCAAATCCAATCATTGACCATATGAAATGTTAGAATCACTGACCATATGCAAAAATCATGTTTAAAATCAGCAAGTTTTAAAGTGCAGATTTAATTTAAACTCTCTACCTGCATATATTGGTGTGCAGTTACATCTTTTTTTAGAGCTTTCCATGTTTATAACACATACAAAATAGTTGGATGACTGTCTTCTCTGTATAGCCTGTGAACCAAGTGAGAAGTAACCACAGTAATAAAAAAACTAGAATCATTAATTGAAAGAAGAACAATAAATAAGCAACAAGATTTTGAATGACGTATGCAAACTTACCTCTACCTCGAAGAGTTCCAAGAAGACCCCCAGCATGTGCAGAGTGCAAAAAGAAAGGATAAATCTTGCCCAAAATTAAGAAATAACGATAAAATGGAAAAATAACATAAGAACTTGAAAAAAGTTCATCAAAAAGGAATCCTTGCAATTTAATAAAACACATCTCAACCCTGAATAAATGCAATTTTCTTGGGGAAAAGGAATATGTCTATAAAATAAATATGAAAAAGTTAACTTGCAAGTAGTCAAAATAAATATGACAAAGTTAACTTGCAAGTTAACTCTAATAAACTAATGTATGGTGTACCTTCCCATGATTTGAAGAAAACAAAATCAAATAGGCATTAAAGAGAATATCAACACATTACTGAAATTAGTCGAAATCAAGGAAGTTAAGGAAGTAATGAACTTGAAACTTGATAACGTGTCATAAGAAATCTTGTTGCAAAGAAAAAGGTAAATTAAAAAAAGCATGAAGTCTAAATTAAGAGTGTCACAAAATTCAAAGATGGGCATGCTTGTTGCACTCCAAGTTCGCAAAACACAAAGAAAACCTTCTACAATGCCAAAGTGTGCCGAATAAACCTTATAGTCAAGGCTGGTTTACCGGATCCTTTCCGACCATTTTCTCTTTTTTTGAGGTTTTCCCCCGAACTCGACCCTGTATTTTTATTTATATATATATATAACTTAATTGTATATAATGTCCGACAATACAATGTTGAGAATGCATGGATAAACTAAACCATTCAAATCTAGGTAGTTGATATAATAAAAAAATGGGATAGGATCGTCCCCCCTTAAAATAGACATGAAGTTTTCTCATATCAGCAAATGAACCATCAACGGCGGTAGAACATCTATGGTGAGATGATGGTGAAATAGTTTGGAAAGGGATTTCGTGAATCTTAATTCTACTTATTTGCAATGCAAAGCACTAGTAAACCATCATAAATTAATTATTAACCCAAATTAAGCACTAGGATTAAAAGCTAAAAAGACGTATTCAATTCCCAAGATATTTGAATGACCCATAAATGAAATAATAAAAAGAGAAAACTAATTGGGTTACCTTGTAGTGAATGAGAGCAGATAGTTTCATAGCCGTTTGGTTGCCATTTTTTCCCCTTTGGATCTTGGTTATCTTCAACAAAAACAAGGGTAAAAAGTTGAGGGAATACGAAAATAAACCAAGAATTAAAGAAAACCAAAATCTACTGCAACTCTCTCTGTAAAATTTAAATGACTAAAAAGAGAATATGAGAGTTGAGCAGCTGAGCAGCTGATTGTTCCTTTTAAAAGTATACTTTAACAACCTATGTGTACATGTATACAAGTATTGTATGTATAGTTTGTATATAGAGTAGACAAAACAAACAGGTAAGATAGAGCAGTAAACAAACCCCACCTGCTTTTATTGCACATAATAAAGAAAGAAAAAAGGTTTAATATAACCGATGAAATAGGATAAACAGTTTGGTCACGAAAAATAGAGTTTAAAACTTCAAATGGATCTTTTTCATCAAGATTCATTCAATTTTAAAATCTCTGTTTTTTCGACATAATAAAATAATGGGACACTTTTATTTATTGCGAATTATAACTAGAAGAAAGGTAAGAGGTTACCCCATCTCTTTCAAAAGATCTGGAAGTTACCTACTCAGATAAGCTAACCTCATAACTGCTTAAGTGCATCCTGATATCCAAGTGCAAAGGAAGATACACATTAGCTACCTGTAGAACATGATAATGGAACACCCAAGACCTATTACACAAACAATTAAATCATCCCAACACACACACACTCTAAAAACCTATAATAAATCATCCCATCAGGCATTTAACTTGAATGGTTTCAATCCTGCAATCAAACAACTAATTTGAACACCAGATTATACAATCAAGATGAAATTTATCAAGAAATCCAAGTTTTAATCTACCTAAAAATGTTGCTAAAATCATTGTAAGCCAGATGGAAGAAAGTTTACTACAACTTTTCACAAGATCAAGAACCTTTTCCAAGAAAGAAATCCACGCATTTGCATAGAAAATGTGACACTTTCAAGAGGGTTTTTATAGAAATGAAGTTGGGAGTTAATAACATAATATAGAATTGGCACAAAGGCATACCTAAAGTTGAACAAAATTGAAAGTGCATGCTTCCTTAGAGTACCACTCAGTGTCCTCAAACTTGCCTCTCAAAATAATAGACATACTCCATTCAACATATAAAACCATATTCAACATCTGTTTTGTGTAACTCAGATAAGAATAGATGAGTTTTGTGTAACTCGTATCAAATTTCAGTAAATAGCTTTCAAATTTTAGACCAACACGTTGCATTTGGATTCTTATGAGCCCGTTTCAAACTTCAAAGTCAATCTGAGCAATCGGGGAAAAAGATCAATTGAAGAACGAATACAATCAGAAACTATATCTAAATTCATCCCCTGTTATCCAAGATGAGGAACAGAAGGCCAAATTAATATTGAAAGTTCATAAACTTTAGAAGCAAACGTCCCGGAGTACTCCTATGGCCGATCTGTCACCCAACCTACTTAAACAACCTAAAGGCTTGGTTCCGCCCCGTTTGGAGAATGACCCCTTATGGCATGGCTTAGTCAGTTATTCTCGCTTTTCTATTTTAGATAAGAAACTAGACCCAATGTTTAGAAAATGTAGGGTTCTCCCCAAAAGGGAACCCTTCTGGAAATTCTCGACGGCTATGGCAGAACCCAAGCCGAGGAGGGGGTTTTCAACCAGCAATTGCTTGGGTTATTACCGTATAGAAAGAGAAGAGCACCGGAAAGGATCGATCAAATATGGAGAGAACAAGATTTACCGTAGAGAAGTGCAGCGGAGAGGAGAGCACCGGCGAGAACATCACCGGAGACGAGGGGTGTCTTTTTTCTTCAAATCCAGAGGGGAAGGAACGACGCGCAGATGGATCAAAAACGATAAACTAAACACGCAATGATATACTCATATAATGAAATTTATGATATTAACATTTCACAATTCATTATTCATCCCAAAAATAACCATAATCTTAACTAAGAACACGAAAACGAACAAGTAATGCATATGATTAAGATCAGAAACACGAATCTGCATAAAAAGGATAAAAATCAATGATCATCCTGTATATAAAACACGAATCAGTGAATGACGATATGAATCAGACACGTAGAACATGAAGAATCGGTAAAAGTGAAGCAGAAAGTAAGAGATTAATGGAGATGACTTACTGATAATATTAGGGTTTTCGTAGAGACGCAGACTTGAGATTTTGGGGGTTTTGAATGTTGGTACAGTCGACCGTTGCTGCTTTTCTTCTGTGTGTGTGTTTTCTGTACGTACATGCAAGATAAATGGCAAGAGCATGACTGATGACACCGTCCTTTTTTTTGATTTTGGAGTAAATTACGATTTTAGTCCCTGTGTTTTGTTAATGATTCGGATTTTCGTCCCTGTGTTTTGTTATTATCTTTAAGTATACGGGATTAAAACAGTAATAACTTGTAAAACCACAAGGACCGAAACAATAATAAGTTATTAATCATATAGACGAAAATAATAATAAATTATTAATCATAAAGACGAAAATTACAATAAATTATTAATCATAAAGACGAAAATAACAATAAGTTACAAATTATAGGAATGAAAACTGCAATTTCAAAATCAAAATGATGAAAATCATAATTTTTAACAAATTACATGGACGAAAAACATAATTTACCTTTCTATTTTAGTAAATTATGATTTTAGTCTGTGTGGTTTGTTAAATATTTCGTCCTTAAATTTTGGTTTTATAACTTATAGTTTGCAATTTATTGTTCTTTTCGTCTGATTTAAATTTCGCCAATGGTTTATTGTTAAGTATAAATGTTGAAAAAAAACATTATAAAACACAAGAATGGAAACTATAGATTCAAAATACAGAGACGAAAATAGTAATTGTCAACGAACCACAAGAACGAAAAAAGTAGTTTACTTTTTTTAGTTTTGTTGTACAGTGAATTTCATTTTGGTCCTTGATGTATGTTAATTTTAAAAATCATTCATACAAACAAAAGTTGTGGGGGTAAGTCTTGGCTCGAAAAAACGTCGAAAATGTAGGTTAAGCTTAAAAAAAGCCAAAAAAATCTGACGTGCAAAATTCCGATCTAACCATTTTCAACCCCAAAGCTGTTTGGGCCCTGCAAAATTTTAGATGTTTTTTTCAGCTCACTGAAAATGGACTTAAAAGCCCAAACCTTATGCATCTCTAGACTAAAAATCTCCTAATAACTGAAAACTTAGAGAATCCATAATGGAGATTCTTAGTGAGGTTCTTTTTGAGATTTTTACAAGAACCTCGACTGTGGGACAGTGGTTCTTGTCCAGTCACAAGTTCTTATTAGAACTCAGGTGTTTGAATAAGAATCCGGGTTCTTTCATACTTTTGTTTTCTGTTATTATTTTATTTATTATCTTAATTATTTCTTAACTACTTTATTTAATACATCTATAAAACATATAAGTTAAAATTGATACAAAAAAATATAAAACAAGTATTATAAAATGATTTTTTTAATTTTCTTTATTTTTTGTTTCTTGTAAAAATTTATACAAGTTTTTTAACTATCTCATTACATTATTTACTCTAATGCGACTTGGTTGAACATATTTTGGTAGAATTGAGTAGGGATGAGCTCGGTACCGGACCGGTACCGAAACCGGGTAGTACCGAAACCGAGAGTGGAAAAAATCAATACCGAATACCGAACCGGTAATGAAATTCGGTACCGGTACCGGTACCGGTTCGGTACCGGGATTTTCGGGACTAGAACCGTTTGGTACCATTTTTTGGGACGACAACCGTTTTTCACCGTTGACCATTAAACACAATAACAAAAACCAAAATCACTTGAGCGGAAACCGGATTGGAAGAGCCGATTGTGCAAGAACCGGGTTTTGGATAAATTACGGAACCGATTTTGGAGAATTGCAATAACCGAAATATGAAGAATTGCAAGAAAAAATCGGTATTTGAGTGGAAAATACAAAAACCGAAAATTGTAATATATTTAGGAGGATTTTCTATAAAGAAAGGAAAGAGTTTGTTACCGATTCAAATAAAAAAATGACTTTTTAAATTCCCAGGTTCGGTTCGGGATTTACCGGGACTAGTACCGGTACCGAAAGTACCGAATCCCGAATATGGAAAATCTTGGTACCGAATACCGAACCGGTAATGATATTCGGTACCGGTACCGGTTCGGTATGGGACCGGTTCGGTTTCGGGATTTCGGTCCGTATGCTCATCCCTAGAATTGAGATTATGAATATTATTATTTATTATTTAGTGTTATTTTTTATAAAAAATAATATTTTTGTAATTTTGCATTTTTTTAATTACTATATAAAATTATGTTTATATTTCAGTTGTTTTTCAAATATGTTAACAAAATATATAAATTAACAAATTAAAATTAATATAGAAAAATAAAATTAATAATTTTTTTTTATTTTTTTATAATTTTAAAATATATACATATATTAAATTCATATAATAATCTAAAAATAAGATTATATTTTATAAATAGTAAACTCTAATTTTGGTCCCTATGGTTTAGTGAAATCTTTGAAAGTGGTACTTAAACTTTAATAACTTTAGACATCGTCCTTATGGTTTGCATTTTGGTTTGAAAATGGTCTCCAATCACCAACTTCGTTTATATTATTCGTTAGAGATAGGGGTGTGTTCGTCTATTTATCAAGACCTTTAATTTTCTTATAAAAATAAAACATAAAATAATATTTTACTTTTTAATTCTTGTTATATAAAATTATATTATATACAAACACATATTATATACAAAAACACATCATCCCTATCCGGCCACTTAAATCCCCACCCACTTACACCATCTTCATCCCAAATCCCCCCACCCGCCTTCATCAGTTCTTCTTCATTCCAACTGAAGTTTCCATTAATTCCTATCATCTGTATCACAAAAAAACACACACACAAACTCACTAAAACAAATCGAGAGCGTATGAATGTATTTGCTTCGATGGAATTTATAATGCGTGTAAGTGTAATTGAGATAGATCAATATGACCGGGTTTTTGTGTGACGGTATTAGGGGGAAGGGGATTGACGGTGCCCAGGGGAGGAGATGGGTGGTGGTGGTCGGTGATGGAGATGCGTAGTGGAGAAATCTGGTGGTCGTTTGGTGCTTCGGTCTCAATTTAAGCTACAATCTGGGTTTGAATTTCGACCTGGTCGTAGATCGAAATTGCAGTTCGATATGGACTTCGATATGTGTTTGATCTTTGATGGGAGTTAACATCCTGTTTTATCCAACCCAACGCTCTAGAGCAGATCGTCCTAGTGATGGTGGTGTTTGTCGGAAACCCGGTACCGGAGTTAGTTGAGAGAAAGAGTTAAGGGACGGAGAAGGCATGGTTGTTTGCTTGGCCGATAAGAGTTCATTACACGTTGTTTATCGTTGAACAAGGAGTGCCATCGTCGGTGAAAAAGAAAGAGTGTCATCGGAGGGGAAGGATGACTGAAGGTTTGACCGACAAGGGGGTATGGGTCGTTCATCCTACAACTGTTTTATACCTATATATCCCTATATATATATATAATAAGGAAAAATAACAAAAAAAAGACAAAATAACAAAAAGACAAAAATGTCCTTCACTTAACGGATGGGTTTTAACATAGTTATTAATCAGGGACCATTTTCAAAAAATATATAAACTATAAGGACGATTTTTGAGTTATCAAAGTTCAGGTCCCATTTTCAAAGATTTCGCTAAACCATAGCGACCAAATTTAGAGTTTACTCTATTTTTAATTGTAATGGAGCATTTGATTGACATGTTGTTAAAATGTATTTATCTTAAATAAAACGAAGTAGTTTAAACGTATTATCCCCGATATCAAGCGGGTGTTTGGGATTGTTTATTTTAAACAAGTTACTGTTTTTTTTATAAAAGTGCTTATTAACTTTTGATAAATTAGAGTTATTTAATTTATTTAAAAACTTCTTATTACTAGTATAAATTGTTTATCTAAACACTCAAAAGTGTGTATTACCGATGTCATACCGGAACAAGTCAATAAGTTGTTTTTATAAGCCATCCCAAACACTCTCCAAGAGGGTGTTCGATTTAGACACCAAAACGAAAATAGAAATAAAAATAAAAATGTTAGAGAATGGGAATAAATTTTCATTTCTCTAGTTTAATTTGTGATAAAAGTTAGACTTTTTTGAGGAAATGGATCCATTTATATTATATAAAATCAAATAATTTTTTTTTAATTTTTATTCTTATTCTATAAAAAAATGATAGATAAGTTTTATACTCAAACTTGTCTTATGAGATTTTCAAAAGTGTTATGTACCTGAAATTCACAAACTTGATCTTGATTTAATACGAAAATTAAATGATTTGTCATGGGTCGCTTTTTGCTTTATCTAATGGTCAACATTTTACACACGTTTATTGTTAGGAAACCTTGCAACATCGTGTCCCACAAATATGAGATTAAGTCTCAGCAAATAATACGAAAACAAAATTGGACATAAGGACACATTTTTATTATAGACAATCACATGTGATATTATTTCTATCATATGTGATAGTAAATCAGAGACAATAACGACTTTTAGTACGATCTATGTTACAGGTCAATTCGCCCTTACACCACTAAGTCGCATCATATATATTATCACATGTGATAAAGGTGTTCTAGATGTGATACTATATGCATCAAGACCATCACATGTGATATTAAAGCATAAACACAAACGACCTTTGGCGCGACCTAAGTCGCAGGGCAAGTCATACGCACACCACTAGGTTCCTTCACATGTATTATCACATGTGATAAGAGTGTTCTCGTAAAATGAAGGTGTTCTCGTTTGAACCTCCATCGTATGATCAATACAATGTTTTAACATTTTTTAATTATATACGTTAACTTTTTCTCCGTGTATATATATATATATATATATATATATATATATAGACGGGTTCATACGAGGACGATAACAATTTACGAGAATGTGATAAACTTTTTTCATGTACAAGATCACATGTGATTTTGTACTAACTGTAGCCGGGCTTTTAAGACCACTTAAATCACATGGAAAGTCGCCCGCATTTAGGGTTTGCAATAACTGTAGCGGTCTCTATGTGAAACGAAACAAAAGAATGATGGTGGTGAAAGAATGTGCTAAAGGAAGAAATGGCTTTGCACAATTAATTCTGGAACACCATCGTGGATATGAAGAAAAAAGAAAGTGTGGCTAGGTTTTATTGGAAATTTCCAAACAGATTCACGGGTTTTTAAAATTACCAAATTTCTTTTTATGTTAATTTAGTAAATATCATTAATTATTTAAAATGATTGGTCCACAATGGATCTCACACTTATCACAAAATAAGAAGTTCTCATTTGATTATGCCCATATATATACATAGACACATTTTAAAATACAAATCAGTCAAATGTTACAAACTCATACAAACCAATATAAAAATAGATTTTTTCATGAATTTTTTTTTCATCAAATGTTATGAATTAAGATGTTATTACACATATGTTTGTTCCATCTTGTGGAAAAATTACATGTGAAAAAGATACATGTGAAACTTTTACATTATGAAGCAAATATATGTAAAACTTTAAACTTATGAAACAAATACATGTGAAACTTTTACATCATGAAACAAACACATGTGAAATATTATCTTAGTAGCATTTGATGAAAAAAATCATTAAAAAAACTATTTTTAATAGATAGATAGATAGATAGATAGATAGATAGATAGACAGAGAGACAGACAGAGAGAGACGGACGTACGGAGACGTACGGACGGACGAGAGAGACGGACGTACGCAGAGACGGACGAGAGACGTACGAGAGAGACGTACGTACGTACGAGAGACGGACGGAGAGACGAGACGAGAGAGACGTACGGACGGACGGAGAGACGAGACGAGAGAGACGGACGGAGAGACGGACGGACGTACGAGAGAGACGGACGGACGAGAGAGACGGACGGAGACGCACGGACGAGAGAGACGGACGAGACGAGAGAGACGCACGGACGAGAGAGACGGACGTACGAACGTACGAACGTACGTACATACGTACGGATAGATAGATAGATAGATAGATATGCATCTGATCATGTGAGAAGTAAAGTTAATGTGAGCAGCATAAGAAGAGATTTGAGTCATTGATCACTTTTAATCTCATATCCGCCCATGAATTGCACCTTAGAAGGGAGTTGATCTGGTGCACCTCATCTCGGTGCATCTCATCTTAATGTGCATTCAAGGATGGATATCCTTTCTTACACTTCTCACTATAACTCTCATTCTCACCGAAAGTCAACCACTTATTCAAATAAACAATGAAACCATGGAGTTTGTACGGTTTGTACAAATTTTTTGGTTTATATTTGAAATCTCCCCTTTATATTTGAAATCTACCCTTTATAGAGAGAGAGAGAGAGAGAGAGAGGAAAGTTCAAATGCGAACTCAAATTTGGTTGTGAACGTTAGGACAAATGAGAGCGCGACATGTGTCTGAACGTGAGGACAAATAATTTTCTGTTGGAATATTATACAAAATCATACTCGAGATCCACCAAATGTTATAAGTCGAAATTGTTTGCAGATTAAAACATGACCGATATGAACCACTGATAACTTTAGTTTCAACAAAATATAGATGAGGGTGTTTTAGCACATCATAGCGAAAACCTAATCGCTTTTGGGCTTCTTAGCACAGTTCCAGGGTCATGTATCTGCATTGTTAAGAATCTTCGATTTGTACGACAAGAGGAAGATCATTATAGGGAAGGGTTCACACGAGAACACCTCCATTTTACGAGAACACGAGAACACTCTTTTACTATAGAAAATCACATGTAATACTATTATTCCATCACATATGATACTAAATCAAAGATGCGGACGACTTTTGGCACGATCTAGGATGCGGGCCGAGTCGACCTTACACCATTAAGCCCCTTCACATGTATTATCACATGTGATAAACGTGTTCTTGATGTGATATTATAATCCATCAAGACCATCACATGTCATACTCAATGTTTTAAAAAGCTCGCTGCACAACCGCCATGGCACCAAGGCTTATGTCTCACGCCACGTTAAACCTGTGGCACGCCATGGCCTAATGTGCAATTTTTGTAATTCGATATTTGATTTTTCTTTATGTTTATAATGTCGTATTTGGTAGTTTTTAATATATAACTTAATTTAACTTGCTTATTACTATTAACTCATTGATTAACAATACAAAACATATGTTTTTTATATATAATATTGCATATGAATTTGAAATTTGACGCCGTAAGTCACGTCTTGAAAACGCCATGGCTTCTCTATGGCTCCTAAGGCTCGAGGCTTGGCCTTGCCGCCATGCCACGCTTCACGCCATTTGAATCCTTGGTCATACTAAATCATGGACACAGACGATCGTTGGCGGCCTAAGTCGTAGGTTGATGTGCGGTGTTCTCGTAAAATGGAGGTGTTCTCATTTGAACTCTTCCCTATATATATATATATATATATATATATAGGGGATGGATCATACAAGAACACCCCTATTTAAAGGAACAAAGGAACACCTTGTGGATCACATATGATGTGGGTCCCACATAATATTAAATCATATGTGATTCAATGGGCCCCACCCCCATCCCCACCCACTTACACCATCTTCATCCCAAATCCCCCCACCCACCATCATCAGTTCTTCTTCATTCCAACTGAAGTTTCCATTAATTCATATCATCTGTACCACAAAACACACGCACACAAACTCACTAAAACAAATCGAGAGAGTATGAGTGTTTTTGCTTCGATGGAGATTTACAGTGCGTGGGAGTGTAATAAATATACTAGATTAATTTGTTGAAACTAAACCCTAACCCGTTTATTTTCGTGTCGTGTCGATAATTACCACCCCTACATTGATGCATAGAAAAAAAGACCTCCAATCGCTTGTATGCATTTGTGCATATGCACTAACGCATAGAAAAAAATACCGTCTAGATGGCAGACTCTCAGGGTGTTCTTCAGTTCTCTTTTTTAGCGTGTTCCCCTGAACCTCTTTCTATATCCCTATATATATATATATATAGAGGCTGTTTCATTTAGAAACTAGACGAAGGGAAGAAAGTATGGAAACTTTGGCAAATCAATATAAAAAATAAAAAATTTCATGATTTTTTTTTCATCAAATGCTATGATTTAAGATACTATTGCACATATGTTTGTTTCATCTTGTGAAAAAATTAGATATGAAACTTTTACATTAGGAAACAAAAACATATGAAATTTTTCATAAAAAAATACATGAGAAACTTTCAACTTATGAAAAACAAATACACGTGAAACTTTTACATTATGAAACAAACATATGTGCAATAATATCTTAAATCATAGCATTTGATGAAAAAAAATCATGAAAAAAATTATTTTTTATATTGATTTACCAAAGTTTCTACCCTTCGTCTAGTTTCTAAATGAACCAACATTTATATATATATATATATATATAGGTCGGGTTCAAATGAGAACTCAAATTTGGTTATGAATGTGAGGACAAATGAGAGCGCGACACGTGTCATATTCAGACTGAATAATCAAAGAAATATTCAGACTGAATATAGTATTTATTCAGTCTGAATAATGTTTATTCAGTGCTTATTCAGTCTGAATATTTCTTTGAGTATTCAATCTGAATAATCTACATTCATACACATGTCGCACTCTTATTTGTCCTTACGTTCACAACCAAATTTGAGTTCGCATTTGAACTTTCTTATATATATATATATGTATATAATAAGAAAAATAACAAAACAAAAAACAAAATAACAAAAAGACAAAAATGTCCTTCACTTAACGGATGGGTTTTAACATAGTTATCTTTGTGAATACTCGTGACCGTCGAGATAAAAAAAATGGCGGTCCATGGCCGATACTTCTATTTTTCATTTTCGTCCCTCAACTTCTAATCTATTTCATTTCTAGGCACATATTTTCTCCAACATTTTTGTTCTAAAATTAATAATGCATTTTTTAAATAGATAATTAAATTTTCAAATTTATTTTTAATTAATACATAAATAAGTCTTAGGATCGTGTGAAAATAAGAGTTAAGGTGAAAATTGGAAGAAAAAATCTGAACTTTTGATCATTTTTAAACTCATACTCATTCATGAATTATGTTTTGGAAGAGAGTTTTCTTTTTTGAAAAGCCGTGTATTATTACCACCACAAACTGACCATACAACAAAAACAAACAGCAAGAGGCCCAACCCACCGAACAAGCAAAACAAACAATAAGAAAAACCAGGGATTTCGGTCGAAATCCCACACCAGCTTGCAAGACACAAACCTGCACAAGACCGACCAAAGAACCCCAAAACAATCGAACAAGAATTACGACCAACCAGTCACTGACCGACCATATCGAACAAAGGCTTTACTAACTGAGTATCTCATCCTAACGTGCATCCAAGGGTGGGGGTCATCATACACTTCTCATCTGAACCCGACTGTTAAGTGTTGATAAAATAGATACATTAATTAAAGATAAAGTCATTATTTGGTTAACTAAAAAGTTAAATAATCACTCATGTATAACATTGTGTCATTTTTATTGTATATGCTTATACTAAAACGAATTAAGTATCTTCCCACCCTCGTAACTATTAGAGATGCATCAAGGATAGGCTTTTTTTTGGAACGGACTAAGGTATTTTTATTTTATGTTCTTCATCCCTGTCCCTTTCTTCTCGTATTCATCTACAGATCTACTCCAAAAAAAATTACACATAAATTTAAATTAAGAAATCCTAAATTAAACCTAAATAAAAACTTTAAATCTAAATATAAAATGAAAAACCATTAAACCAGTATTTTTTACCTCAACGTTCTTTGATTCTCTCCCTCCTCATCTCCATAAAAACCATTAATTCCATAAAATCTTATATCTCGGTTATTTTTTTTCCTTGAATCCAAATAATTTGTACAGTTTGAGACAGTTCCAATAAAACAAGTAAAGTAGGTTTAAATTTTTATTGATGGACTAAATAATTCAAAATTAAAATTTTAAGAATTTATTTATAACAATCAAAAGCTTATTCAAAATAAAAAAGTTCATGTAGCTTTTATTTTTAACTTTTCCCAAAAAAAAATATATAAATGAATCATAACAATTGTTGTCTATATCTTGCAAATATTGTCAACAGGTTTTAAACCTAAAAGTATTTTTTTTTTTAAATGTTACCCTTATCTTTGGATATCTAATTTTTTTTATATTACATGATCAAATATTCCAAGTGTTAAAGAGTAAAACTAGTTATAGTAATATTTTTAAGAGTAAACTCTAATTTGGATCCATATGGTTCAGTGAAATCTTTGAAAGTGAGATTTAAACTTTAGCAACTCTAGAAACCGCCCTTATGGTTTGCATTTTGGTTTGAAAATGATCCCCAATCACTAACTTAGTTTATTTTCTTCGTTAGAGACAGGGGTATATTCGTCTATTTATATAGACCTTTAATTTTCTTATAAAAATAAACCATAAAATAATATTTTACTTTTTAATTCTTATTATATAAAATTATATTATATACAAACTACAAAGACATATCATCCCTATCTGGCCACTTAAATCCCATTCCCACCCACTTACACCATCTTAATCCCAAATCCCCCCATCCACCCTCATCGGTTCTTCTTCATTCCAACTGATGTTTCCATTAATTCCTATTATCTATACCACAAAACACACACACAAACTCACTAATACAGTGCGTGTGAGTGTAATTGAGAGAGATTAATATGACCGGGTTTTTGTGTGACGGTGTTAGGGGGAGGGGATTGATGGTGCCCAGGGGAGGAGATGGGTGGTGGTGGTCGGTGATCGAGATGCGTAGCGGAGAAATCTGGTGGCCGTTTGATGCTTCGGTCTCAATTTAAGCTACAATCTGGGATTGACTTTCGACCTAGTCGTAGATCGAAATTGTAGTTCGATATGTGTTTGATCTTTGATGGGAGTTAACATCCTGTTTTAGCCAACCCAACGCTCCAGAGAAGACCGTCTAGTGATGGTGGTGTACGCCGGAAACCCGATACCGGAGTTAGTTGAGAAAAAGAGTTAAGGGACGGAGAAGGCATGGTTGTTTGCTTGGCCGATGAGAGTTCATTACACGTTTGTCGGTGAAAAAGGAGTGCCACCGTCGGTGAAAAAAAAAAAGTGTCACCAGAGGGGAAGGACGAATGAACGTTTGGCCGACAAGGGGGGTGTATGGGTCGTTCATCCTGCAACTGTTTTATACAAAACAAAAGACAAAAACGTCCTTCACTTAACGGATGGGTTTTAACATAGTTAGTGATCGGGGACCATTTTCAAAATAATATATAAACTACAACGACGGATTTTAGAGTTATCAAAGTTCAGGTCCCACTTTCAAAGATTTCACAAAACCATAGGAACCAAAATTAGATTTTACTCTTTATAATATTTATTTAATATTATATAAATATATATATATATATATATATTTAATATATATCACATTTTAACTATCTAAATAGAGTTCCATTTTAACCATTTAACTCATATGTGAGGGAAACGGGTTCATGTTTGCCACCTATTTGTAAAAATTACGAATACCCTCTATTTTTCACATAGCCATAATCTTTAACCAATCAAAGCCGCAATCTTTGATTAGTCAAATCCGATCATTGACCATATGAAATGTTAGAATCACTTCTGAAATATTTACCACTTCTCAAAATAACCTATGATATATACATATATAAATATGAAATCACACTACTAGATATTCACGTTAGACTAGATGAATGATTGAGATTGGTTTGTATAGCTTGTAGTTGATTGGGACACTATATACATACACACACACACACAAACATACATATTTCAAAATAGAGGGTCGAAGAATAGCTTACACATATAGCCTCTGACGGTTTTTGTTGCTCAAAACACCTCTGTCTGCAACCTTGAAATTAGTTGTGTACCCGTGCCATGCACCGGGATGCAAATAGAAATATAATAATTATGAAAAAATATTTCAAAAATAAAGGGTTGAAGAATAACTTACATATATAGCCTCCGGGCGGTTTCTATTGCTCTAAACCACCTTTATCTGCAACCATGAAAATATGAAAAATATTTCAAAAATGAAGGATCGAAGTATAGCTTACATAAAAACCCCATGTGGTTTCTCTGTGCAGCAACTTGAAATTCCCTTGGTAATCTAAAAGACCACATTAGTAGTGGGTTTCTGTCTATAAATCCATCAAAAGTTAACAGTAATTCAACACGATCATGGTGATGGACTAACGCTCCTTGAGAAAGTATTTATAATTATAAGCATCCTATTCAATCTTAAGTGGCGTTTGTTTTTTAAGAGGTGCTGAAGTCTGAAGTCTGATTCCAGTTCTGAAATGGTTATGAAACGTCTAAACGAATCAGACATAAGTGGTGATTAAGAGCTTAAAATGAAAAAAACTAGTCAACTATCAACAGATTTCAGAACACATTGGTTCGGTACAATTTCTAGTCATAGTATTTCCAATGTTTTATATATGCCCACTTTTTCAGATAGTCTATTCTCTCCAAATAAAATCATGTAAAACTGGATTCTGGAACTTCCTTTTATCCGCATAAGGATCAAGAATATAGTAGTTGAAAGCCATACTAACTAGAAAAACAGCTTACAGTGATGCAATCTTGATTTACACAACAAAAACAGGAAGGCCACGGTAGGTTGTTACTAACTCTAAATGCTGTTGTTTGACAGAAAGATGATAAAGAGTCTACAAACAATTACAATCTCAAATCCGGATCACACAAAAGGGATCTGATGGTTAAAGAAACTCACAAAGACTAATGAGAGTATGTAAAAAAAACCTATTGTTGTCTTTGAAGAAGTGAGAAGAGCGAGATTATAAGCTCTATGGCATGACCTCAATCACACTCTTTACTTTCAAACCAAGAGAAGGGAATCAAACAAACTATTAGCTATCTTTTCTAATTTGAAAACAAATTCTTTAATTCCAGTTAGTTGCAACATGATATAAATGGTTTTAGCAGATAATTAAGGGTAAAGTACTAAAAGCTTGTTGCAAGTAACTATAAGAATTCAGAGGATATACGCATAAATCATGTTTAAAAGAGCAAGTTTTAAAGTGCAGATTTAATTTAAACTCTTTACCTGCATATATTGGTGTGCAATTATATCTTTTTTTTAGAGCTTTCCATGTTTATACCACATACAAAATAATTGAATGACTGTCTACTCTGTATAGCCTGTGAACCAAGTGAGAAGTAACCACAGTAATAAAAAAAACTAGACTCATTAATTGAAAGAAGAACAATAAATAAGCAACAAGATTTTGAATGATGTATGCAAACTTGACCTCTACCTCGAAGAGTTCCATGAAGACCCCCGGCATGTGCAGAGTGCAAAAAGAAAGGATAAATCCCCAAAATTAAGAAATAACAATAAAATGGAAAAATAACATAAGAACTTGAAAAAAGTTCATCAAAAAGGAATCCTTGCAATTTAATAAAACACATCTCAACCCTGAATAAATGCAATTTTCTTGGGGAAAAGGAATATGTCTATAAAATAAATATGAAAAAGTTAACTTCCAAGTAGTCGAAATAAATATGACAAAGTTAACTTGCAAGTTAACTCTAACAAACAAATGTATGGTGTACCTTCCCACTATTTGAAGAAAACAAAATCAAATTGGCATTAAAGAGAATATTAACAAGAATGCAAAACATCAATAAGAAAAAATAACACATTACTGAAATTATTCGAAATCAAAGAAGTTAAGGAAGTAATGAACTTGAAACTTGATAACGTGTCATAAGAAATCTTGTTACAAAGAAATAGGTAAATTAAAAAAAAGCATGAAGTCTAAATTAAGAGTGTCACAAAATTCAAAGATGGGCATGCTTCTTGCACTCCAAGTGCACAAAACACAAAGAAAACCTTCTACAATGCCAAAGTGTGCCGAATAAACCTTATAGTCAAGGCTGGTTTACCGGACCCTTTCTGACCATTTTCTCCTTTTTTTGAGGTTTTCCCCCGAACTCGACCCTATATTTATATATATATATATATATATATATAAACTTAATTGTATATAATGTCCGACAATACAATGTTGAGAATGCATGGATAAACTAAACCATTCAAATCTACGTAGTTGATATAATAAAAAAATGGGATAGGATCGTCCCCCCTTAAAATAGACATGAAGTTTTCTCATATCAGCAAATGAACCATCAACGGCGGTAGAACATCTATGGTGAGATGATGGTGAAATAGTTTGGAAAGGGATTTCGTGAATCTTAATTCTACTTATTTGCAATGCAAAGCACTAATAAACCATCATAAATTAATTATTAACCCAAATTAAGCACTAGGATTAAAAGCTAAAAGGACGTATTCAATACCCAAGATATTTGAATGACCCATAAATGAAATAATAAAAAGAGAAAACTAATTGGGTTACCTTGTGGTGAATGAGAGCAGATAGTTTCATAGCCGTTTGGTTGCCATTTTTCCCCTTTCGATCTTGGTCATCTTCAACAAAAACAAGGGTAAAAAGATGAGGGAATACGAAAATAAACCAAGAATTAAAAAAAAACCAAAATCTACTGCAACTCTCTCTGTAAAATTTAAATGACTAAAAAGAGAATATGAGAGTTGAGCAGCTGATTGTTCTTTTTAAAAGTATACTTTAACAACCTATGTGTACATGTATACAAGTAATGTATGTATAGTTTGTATATAGAGTGGACAAAACAAACAGGCAAGATAGAGCAGTAAACAAACCCCACCTGCTTTTATTGCACATAATAAAGAAAGAAAAAAGGTTTAATATAACCGATGAAATAGGATAAACAGTTTGGTCACGAAAAATAGAGTTTAAAACTTCAAATGGATCTTTTTCATCAAGATTCATTCAATTATAAAATCTCTGTTTTTTCGACATAATAAAATAATGGGACACTTTTATTTATTGCGAATTATAACTAGAAGAAAGGTAAGAGGTTACCCATCTCTTTCAAAAGATCTGGAAGTGCCCTACTCAGATAAGCTAACCTCATAACTGCTTAAGTGCATCCTGATATCCAAGTGCAAAGGAAGATACACATTAGCTACCTGTAGAACATGATAATGGAACACCTAAGACCTATTACACAAACAATTAAATCATCCCAACACACACACACTAAAAACCTATAATAAATCATCCCATCAGGCATTTAACTTGAATGGTTTCAATCCTGCAATCAAACAACTAATTTGAACACCAGATTATACAATCAAGATGAAATTTATCAAGAAACCCAAGTTTTAATCTACCTAAAAATGTTGCTAAAATCATTGTAAGCCATATGGAAGAAAGTTTACTACAACTTTTCACAAGATCAAGAAGCTTTTCCAAGAAAGAAATCCATAGATTTGCATAGAAAATGTATTTCAAGAGAGTTTTTATAGAAATGAAGTTGGAGTTAAGATCAAGAACCTTTTCCAAGAAAGATATCCACACATTTGCATAGAAAATGTGACACTTTCAAGAGGTTTTTATAGAAATGAAGTTGGGAGTTAATAGCATAATATAGAATTGGCACAAAGGCATACCTAAAGTTGAACAAAATTGAAAGTGCATGCTTCCTTAGAGTACCACTCAGTGTCCTCAAACTTACCTCTCAAAATAATAGACATCCTCCATTCAACATATAAAACCATATTCAACATCTGTTTTGTTCCATATTAAATGATCAAAATGAACTTCAGAAGTGATAAGTGCTTGAGCAACAACTAAGAAACAATATCAATAATTAAATTCTAAGCAAGCCCTAAAATATTTAGCCTTGATCACAAACAAACACTAAAAATGTAAAGCCCTAATTGCAAAATGCACGATGAACATTAATAAAATAACAAACAAATAATATTTAGCCCTAAATAATCCTAAATAATGAAGGGCCAACTAAAAATATAATTAAAAATAGTAATTGAAGTTTTTTATTGAACTTGGTGCCTTAGCTTCTTGGTGGGTGATTATATGAGGGGCCATGTAAAATTCCAATTGAAATATTACCAATCTTATTGACTCATTCTACTATGCAGAATCAAAATCTGACAGGGGTCATGGCCCCCTATAGCCACATAAGGCATCCGCCACTGTGCTTGACTTTTGGGAAAAAGCATGAACCTACACAAATCCTTAACTTCAGATAAGAATAGATGAGTTTTGTGTAACTTGTATCAAATTTCAGTAAATAGCTTTCAAATTTTTAGACCAACACGTTGCATTTGGATTCTTATGAGCCCGTTTCAAACTTCAAAGTCAATCTGAGCAATCGGGGAAAAAGATCAATTGAAGAACGAATACAATCAGAAACTATATCTAAATTCATCCCCTGTTATCCAAGATGAGGAACAGAAGGCCAAATTAATATTGAAAGTTTATAAACTTTAGAAGCAAACGTCCCGGAGTACTCCTATGGCCGATCTGTCACCCAACCTACTTAAACAACCTAAAGGCTTGGTCCCGCCCCGTTTGGAGAATGACCCCTTATGGCACCGCTTAGTCAGTTATTCTCGCTTTTCTATTTTAGATAAGAAACTAGACCCAATGTTTAGAAAATGTAGGGTTCTCCCCAAAAGGGAACCCTTCTGGAAATTCTCGACGGCTATGGCAGAACCCAAGCCGAGGAGGGGGTTTTCAACCAGCAATTGCTTGGGTTATTACCATATAGAAAGAGAAGAGCACCGGAAAGGATCCATCAAATATGGAGAGAACAAGATTTACCGTAGAGAAGGGCAGCGGAGAGGAGAGCACCGGCGAGAACAGCACCGGAGACGAGGGGGTGTCTTTTTTCTTCAAACCGAGAGGGGAACGAACGATGCGCAGATGGATCAAAAACGATAAACTAAACATGCATTGATATACTCATATAATTATGATATTAACATTTCACAATACATAAATGTAGCTTCGTATTGATGGAGTATTCATTATTCATCCCAAAAATAACCATAATCTTAACTAAGAACACGAAAACGAACAAGTAATGCATATGATTAAGATCAGAAACACGAATCTGCATAAAAAGGATAAAGATCAATGATCATCCTGTATATAAAACACGAATCAGTGAATGACGATATGAATCAGGCACGTAGAACATGAAGAATCGGATCAAAACATAAGTATAAGGGATTAAAACAGTAAAAACTTGTAAAACCACAAGGACTGAAACAATAATAAGTTATTAATCATAAATACGAAAATAATAATAAATTATTAATCATAAAGACGAAAATAACAATAAGTTACAAATTATAGTAATGAAAACTGCAATTTCAAAATCAAAAGGATGAAAATCATAATTTTTAACAAATTACATGGACGAAAAACATAATTTACCATTTTATTTTAGTAACTTATGATCTTAGTCTATGTGGTTTGTTTAATATTTCGACTTTCGTCCTTATATTTTGGTTTTTGCTTCGATGGAGAATTACAGTGCGTGTGAGTGTAATTGAGAGAGATCAATATGACCGGGTTTTTGTGTGACGGTGTTAGGGGGAAGGGGATTGATGGTGCCTAGGGGAGGAGATGGGTGGTGGTGGTCGGTGATGGAGATGCGTAGCCGAGAAATCTGGTGGACGGAGAAAGCATGGTTGTTTGCTTGGCCGATGAGAGTTCATTACACGTTGTTTGTCGGTGAAAAAGGAGTGCCACCGTCAGTGAAAAAGAGTGTCAACGAAGGGGAAGGATGACTGAAGGTTTGGCCGACAAGGGGGTATGGGTCGTTCATCCTGCAACTGTTTTATCCCTATATATATAATAAGCAAAATAACAAAACAAAAAACAAAAAACAAAATAACAAAAAGACAAAAATGTCCTTCACTTAATAGATGGATTTTAACATAGTTAGTGATCGGGGACCATTTTCAAAAAAATATATAAACTATAACATAAGGACGATTTTTAGAGTTATCAAAGTTCAGGTCCCACTTTCAAAGATTTCACTAAACCATAGGGACCAAAATTAGAGTTTACTCTTTATAATATTTATTCAATATTATATAAATATATATTTATATTTATATTTATATACTTAATATATATCACAATTTAACTATTTAAATAGAGTTCCATTTTAACCATTTAACTCATATGTGAAGGACACGGGTTCATGTTTGCCGTCTATTTGTAGAAATTACGAATACCCTCTATTTTTCACATAGCCACAATCTTTAACCAATCAAAGCTGCAATCTTTGATTAGTCAAATCCGATCATGACCATATGAAATGTTAGAATCACTTCTCAGATATTTACCACTTCTCAAAATAACTTATGACTATATACATATATAAATATGAAACCATACTACTAGATATACATGTTAGACTATATGAATGATTGAGATTGGTTTGTATAGCTTATAGTTGATTGGGACACTATATACATATACACATATATAGATAGAGAGAGAGAGAGAGAGAGGCATGTCCAAATACAAACTCGCTTACAAACTCGTGAAAATCAATATAAAAATATATATTTTTATGAAATTTTTTCATTAAGAAGTTATAATTTAAAATATTGTTTTACATATGTTTGTGTTCACAATATGAAAAAGTTATATCTAGAAAAAAAAAGTTAGTTCACTTTCAAATTATGAAACAAATACATGTATAAATTTTCATATTATAAAACAAACATATGTGAAATAATATATTAAATCATAGTATTTGATTAAAAAAAAACTATTTTTATATTGGTTTCCACGAGTTTGTAACTTTCGGGGAGTTTATATTTGAACATTTATACACAATTTTTGGAGGTTTCGAGAAAACCGAAAGAACACCACCATCGACCACTAGATTAATCGATCCAACGGATGTGATTAAAAAAAGTGTTTACTACATTATTTTAAAAGTAAAAATCTCCAGGCCATTATTTTTTTAATCGAAAAAATATGAAATATGATCAAAATTTGAACAAAAAAGATTACACCAAAATAACAAATATATTTTTCTCGTTATTTGACATCCATTTTGATTACTTTTTCAACCGTTTTTTCGTGGTTTTCTTGTTTTCTATTTATTTAACGTTTTCCCTGAACCTGGTGATCTTATAATCTGTTTTTCAAATTATTTGTCGATCTTATGATCTTTGGATTCGCAAAGTTTTCAGTCATAGGAAGTGAAAATTATAAATGTTTTTCTAAAACCTAACTGAATATTTATTGAAAAAGTTGAGGGTGAAAAACTTACCGATAACACATCAATCTTCAAAAATCTTCAATCTCTTAACCATGTCATGCGTCGAAGTGCCTTGGATTATTTCCTGAAACTAGTTATGTACCCGTGCCATGCACGGGGATGCAAACACAAATATGAAAATTATTCAAAAAATAAATGGTAGAAGAATAACTTACATATATAGCCTACGGCGATTTCTGTTGTTCTAAACCATCTCCGTCTTTGTCTGCAATGCAACCCTAAAACTAGTTGTGTACTCGTGGCTGCATGCAAAGACAAATATAACATATATAAAAAAAACATTTCAAAAATAAAGGGTAGAAGAATAACATACATATATAGCCTCCGGCGGTTTATGTTGCTCTAAACCACCTCTTCGTTGTATACTCGTCGAGATGCAAACACAAATATAACAAACCTAAAAAAATAAAAGAGCAAATAATAACTTACATATATAGCCTCCGACGGTTTATGTTGTTCCTCTGTGTGCAACCCTGAAATTAGTTGTGTACCCGTGCCAAGCACCGGGATGCAACCAGAATTATAACAAATATGAAAAATATTTCAAAAATAAAGGGTTGAAGAATAACTTACATATATAGCCTCCGTGCGGTTTCTGTTGCTCTAACCTACCTATGCATGCAACCCTGAAACTATTTGTGGGTTATACCCACATGGATGCAAACACAAATATAACAAATGTAAAAAGTATTTCAAAATAAAGGGTCGAAGAATAGCTTACACATATAGCCTCTGACAGTTTCTGTTGCTCAAAACACCTCTGTCAGCAACCCTGAAATTAGTTGTGTACCAGTGCCATGCACCGGGATGCAAATAGAAATATAATAATTACGAAAAAATATTTCAAAAATAAAGGGTTGAAGGATAACTTACATATATAGCCTTCGGGCGGTTTCTGTTGCTCTAAAGTCTAAACCACCTTTATCTGCAACCATGAAAATATGAAAAATATTTCAAAAATGAAAGATCGAAGTATAGCTTACATAAAAAACCCCATGTGGTTTCTCTGTGCAGCAACTTGAAATTCCCTTGGTAATCTAAAAGACCACATTAGTAGTGGGTTTCTGTTTATAAATCCATCAAAAGTTAACAGTAATTCAACACGATCACAATTAATGAACTCTATATTTATTTATATTTATATATATAGAGGCATTCTGTAACCTTTTACTGTTTGTATTTTAAGATGTGTCTATGTATATATATATATGTGTGTGTGTGTGTGTGTATTTAATCATATATATTTATAGTCATAGGTTATTTTGAGAAGTGGTAAATATTTGAGAAGTGATCCTAGCCGTTCATACGGTCAAATATCGGATTTGACCGGTCAAAATTTGCAGCTATGCTAAAAATAGAGGAGTATTTTCGTAACTTACTTGATAGTGCGTACCTCTGAGGAACCGATATCAGCGAAACGCCACTTAAAATGTTGCAGTTCATCTGATCAAAGTTATCAAAGTTTTATTACAGATTGATTCGAATGGTCTTTAAAACATCTTGAATGACGTATTAAATGAAATAATAAAACATAAATTTTGTACAGAAATGAACTAATAAAACAGAAATCTTGAATGGTTACCTTGTCCCAAATGAGAGCCGATAGTTCCATAGCCGTTGGTTATCATTTTCAACAAAAACAAACCAAGAATTTAAAAAAAAAAAAAAATCAAGGTGTAATTTGTCCTATAAAATTAAAAAAAGAAAATGGGTTACCTTGTCGCAAATGAGAGTTGAGCAGCTCATTGTTTGCCTGCCATTGGGTCTTGGTTCTTAACTTGAATCTGCTTTTTAAAACATTGACATATATAGATGATTATTAATACAATATACTATTTTTAGTTGTTGTATTAATATATATATATATATGTTCACCGAAGATTTCAAAGAAAGTATTTGGAAAAGAAACACATTTCTTGGGGTTATCTGGTCAATGTTAGTTATGATTGGGACAATCTTAGGTGTGTTTGGTTCCGGGAAACTGTTTTCATTTTTCTAGAAAACGTTTTCAGAAAATGGAGTTGAGTTTTCATTCTCAGATTTCTATGAAAATTTTAGAAAACGCGTTCGGTTGAAATGTTGGAGTTTTCGTTTTCCACTTTTTGAAAATTAGAAAACGCGTTTGGTTGTGCATTTTATATCACTTTTCATTTTCCATTTTTTACAAGTTAGAGTGTGTGTGTGTGTGTGTGTATGTGTGTGTGTGTTAACCTCTTCCTGGAATCTAAACAAAATGAAATATATGCATGTGTGGGGAAGTCTCTATATAGGATAATTTATTAAGAGACTCGCATAACAAAAA
Organism: Silybum marianum; assembly: GCA_036898165.1. Classification (NCBI taxonomy): domain Eukaryota; kingdom Viridiplantae; phylum Streptophyta; class Magnoliopsida; order Asterales; family Asteraceae; genus Silybum; species Silybum marianum. The sequence goes on from CM072528.1 coordinate 11,800,517, forward strand.
TTTGGTATTTTGTGTGTGGGGGAGGGAAGCCTCCTAGGAAATTAAATAATTTATTAAGATGAGACTCACATAGGTGAGAAAGTGAAATTTAGAAGAAAGCATGAATCCATACCTTCCATTTCGGTTTTCCTTCTGTTTCCAAAGAAATTTCATCGGATGCCATCTCACTGAACATTATTTCACACACTTCAAAATGCAAAAGCCCAAGAGCCATAGTTGTATCATGCTGAAATCCAATAAAAAAATTTAATCAGCTTGGGGAATGTATAGAGTTCGAGCCGCTGCACTGTATAATGAGTGAGAAGTTTTTTACTTCTACTGCATTATATGTATAACGTTACAGCTGACTAATACTCACTTTGATCCTTCACAAAATAGATGGTAAACCGTCGCACGGATTTTTACCAGTAATCACTTTGATCCTTCATAAAATAGATGTAAAATGTAAAAACAAGAAGAAAATGTGTTCTACAACATCTATGGTGGGTGCTTGCTCATTTGATTGGTGAACTGACTGCTTACCATCTTGCTTCACATTATTCAGCAAACATTAAAATGAGCGAAAAAGATATCCTTGTGATTTTTCCTATTCAAACATTATTATTCAGCAAACATTAAAAAAAAAATTCTTATTCAGCACTTCATTATTATCAGGTAAGGTATGCACTTCAAACACTTGTTATTCAGCAAACATTAAAAAACTCACAGAAGATTAACACAGACCATGGTTATGGACTAACGCTCCTTGAGAAAGTAGTTATAATTATAAGCATCCTATTCAATCTTAAGTGGCGTTTGTTTTTTAAGAGGTGCTGAAGTCTGAAGTCTGAATCCAGTTCTGAAATGGTTATGAAACGTCTAAACGAATCAGACATAAGTGGTGATTAAGAGCTTAAAATGAAAAAAACTAGTCAACTATAAACAGATTTCAGAACACATTGGTTCGGTACAATTTCTAGTCATAGTATTTCCAATGTTTTATATATGCCCACTTTTTCAGATAGTCTATTCTCTCCAAATAAAATCATGTAAAACTGGATTCAGGAACTTCCTTTTATCCGCATAAGGATCAAGAATATAGTAGTTGAAAGCCATACTAACTAGAAAAACGGCTTACAGTGATGCAATCTTGATTTACACAACAAAAACAGGAAGGCCACGGTAGGTTGTTACTAAGTCTACAAACAATTACAATCTCAAATTCGGATCACACAAAAGGGATCTGATGGTTAAAGAAACTCACAAAGACTAATGAGAGTAGGTAAAAAAACCTATTGTTGTCTTTGAAGAAGTGAGAAGAGCCAGATTATAAGCTCTATGGCATGACCTCAATCACACTCTTTACTTTCAAACCAAGAGAAGGGAATCAAACAAACTATTAGCTATCTTTTCTAATTTGAAAACAAATATTTTAATTCCAGTTAGTTGCAACATGATATAAATGGTTTTAGCAGATAATTAAGGGTAAAGTACTAAAAGCTTGTTGCAAGTAACAATAAGAATTCAGAGGATATAAGCATAAATCATGTTTAAAATCAGCAAGTTTTAAAGTGCAGATTTAATTTAAACTCTTTACCTGCATATATTGGTGTGCAATTACATCTTTTTTTAGAGCTTTCCATGTTTATACCACATATAAAATAATTGAATGACTGTCTACTCTGTATAGCCTGTGAACCAAGTGAGAAGTAACCACAGTAATAAAAAAATAAACTAGACTCGTTAATTGAAAGAAGAACAATAAATAAGCAACAGGATTTTGAATGTTGTATGCAAACTTGACCTCTACCTCGAAGAGTTCCATGAAGACCCCCGGCATGTGCAGAGTGCAAAAAGAAAGGATAAATCTTGCCCAAAATTAAGAAATAACAATAAAATGGAAAAATAACATAAGAACTTGAAAAAAGTTCATCAAAAAGGAATCCTTGCAATTTAATAAAACACATCTCAACCCTGAATAAATGCAATTTTCTTGGGGAAAAGGAATATGTCTATAAAATAAATATGAAAAAGTTAACTTCCAAGTAGTCGAAATAAATATGACAAAGTTAACTTGCAAGTTAACTCTAATAAACAAATGTATGGTGTACCTTCCCATTATTTGAAGAAAACAAAATCAAATAGGCATTAAAGAGAATATCAACAAGAATGTAAAACATCAATAAGAAAAAATAACATATTACTGAAATTAGTCGAAATCAAAGAAGTTAAGGAAGTAATGAACTTGAAACTTGATAACGTGTCATAAGAAATCTTGTTACAAAGAAAAAGGTAAATTAAAAAAAAGCATGAAGTCTAAATTAAGAGTGTCACAAAATTCAAAGATGGGCATGCTTGTTGCACTCCAAGTGCGCAAAACACAAAGAAAACCTTCTACAATGCCAAAGTGTGCCTAATAAACCTTATAGTCAAGGCTGGTTTACCGGATCCTTTCTGACCATTTTCTCCTTTTTTTGAGGTTTTCCCCCGAACTCGACCCTATATTTATATTTATATATATATATATAACTTAATTGTATATAATGTCCGACAACACAATGTTGAGAATGCATGGATAAACTAAACCATTCAAATCTAGGTAGTTGATATAATAAAAAAATGGGATAGGATCGTCCCCCCTTAAAATAGACATGAAGTTTTCTCATATCAGCAAATGAACCATCAACGGCGGTAGAACATCTATGGTGAGATGATGGTGAAATAGTTTGGAAAGGGATTTCGTGAATCTTAATTCTACTTAATTGCAATGCAAAGCACTAGTAAACCATCATAAATTAATTATTAACCCAAATTAAGCACTAGGACTAAAAGCTAAAAGGACGTATTCAATACCCAAGATATTTGAATGACCCATAAATGAAATAATAAAAAGAGAAAACTAATTGGGTTACCTTGTAGTGAATGAGAGCAGATAGTTTCATAAATTAATTATTAACCCAAATTAAGCACTAGGATTAAAAGCTAAAAGGACGTATTCAATACCCAAGATATTTGAATGACCCATAAATGAAATAATAAAAAGAGAAAACTAATTGGGTTACCTTGTGGTGAATGAGAGCAGATAGTTTCATAGCCATTTGGTTGCCATTTTTCCCCTTTCGATCTTGGTCATCTTCAACAAAAACAAGGGTAAAAAGTTGAGGGAATCCGAAAATAAACTAAGAATTAAAGAAAACCAAAATCTACTGCAACTCTCTCAGTAAAATTTAAATGACTAAAAAGAGAATATGAGAGTTGAGCAGCTGATTGTTCTTTTTAAAAGTATACTTTAACAACCTATGTGTACATGTATACAAGTATTGTATGTATAGTTTGTACTTTGAATATAGAGTAGACAAAACAAACAGGTAAGATAGAGCAGTAAACAAACCCCACCTGCTTTTATTGCACATAATAAAGGAAGAAAAAAGGTTTAATATAACCGATGAAATAGGATAAACAGTTTGGTCACGAAAAATAGAGTTTAAAACTTCAAATGGATCTTTTTCATCAAGATTCATTCAATTTTAAAATCTCTGTTTTTTCGACATAATAAAATAATGGGATACTTTTATTTATTGCGAATTATAACTAGAAGAAAGGTAAGAGGTTACCCATCTCTTTCAAAAGATCTGGAAGTTCCCTACTCAGATAAGCTAACCTCATAACTGCTTAAGTGCATCCTGATATCCAAGTGCAAAGGAAGATACACATTAGCTACCTGTAGAACATGATAATGGAACACCTAAGACCTATTACACAAACAATTAAATCATCCCAACACACACACACTAAAAACCTTTAATAAATCATCCCATCAGGCATTTAACTTGAATGGTTTCAATCCCGCAATCAAACAACTAATTTGAACACCAGATTATACAATCAAGATGAAATTTATCAAGAAACCCAAGTTTTAATCTACCTAAAAATGTTGCTAAAATCATTGTAAGCCAGATGGAAGAAAGTTTACTACAACTTTTCACAAGATCAAGAAGCTTTTCCAAGAAAGAAATCCATAGATTTGCATAGAAAATGTATTTCAAGAGAGTTTTTATAGAAATGAAGTTGGAGTTAAGATCAAGAACCTTTTCCAAGAAAGAAATCCACACATTTGCATAGAAAATGTGACACTTTCAAGAGGGTTTTTATAGAAATGAAGTTGGGAGTTAATAGCATAATATAGAATTGGCACAAAGGCATACCTAAAGTTGAACAAAATTGAAAGTGCATGCTTCCTTAGAGTACCACTCAGTGTCCTCAAACTTACCTCTCAAAATAATAGACATCCTCCATTCAACATATAAAACCATATTCAACATCTGTTTTGTTCCATATTAAATGATCAAAATGAACTTCAGAAGTGATAAGTGCTTGAGTAACAACTAAGAAACAATATCAATAACTAAATTCTAAGCAAGCCCTAAAATATTTAGCCTTGATCACAAACAAACACTAAAAATGTAAAGCCCTAATTGTAGAATGCACGATGAACATTAATAAAATAACAAACAAATAATATTTAGCCCTAAATAATCCTAAATAATGAAGGGCCAACTAAAAATATAATTAAAAATAGTAATTGAAGTTTTTTATTGAACTTGGTGCCTTAGCTTCTTGGTGGGTGATTATATGAGGGGCCATGTAAAATTCCAATTGAAATATTACCAATCTTATTGACTCATCGTACTATGCAGAATCAAAATCTGACAGGGGCCATGGCCCCCTATAGCCACATAAGGCATCCGCCACTGTGCTTGACTGTTGGGAAAAAATCATGAACCTACACAAATCCTTAACTTCAGATAAGAATAGATGAGTTTTGTGTAACTTGTATCAAATTTCAGTAAATAGCTTTCAAATTTTAGACCAACACGTTGCATTTGGATTCTTATGAGCCCGTTTCAAACTTCAAAGTCAATCTGAGCAATCGGGGAAAAAGATCAATTGAAGAACGAATACAATCAGAAACTATATCTAAATTCATCCCCTGTTATCCAAGCTGAGGAACAGAAGGCCAAATTAAAATTGAAAGTTTATAAACTTTAGAAGCAAACGTCCCGGGTACTCCTATGGCCGATCTGTCACCCAACCTACTTAAACAACCTAAAGGCTTGGTCCCGCCCCGTTTGGAGGATAACCCCTTATGGCACGGCTTAGTGAGTTATTCTCGCTTTTCTATTTTAGATAAGAAACTAGACCCAATCTTTAGAAAATGTAGGGTTCGCCCCAACAGGGAACCCTTCTGGAAATTCTCGACGGCTATGGCAGAACCCAAGCCGAGGAGGGGGTTTTCAACCAGCAATTGCTTGGGTTATTACCATATAGAAAGAGAAGAGCACCGGAAAGGATCGATCAAATATGGAGAGAACAAGATTTACCGTAGAGAAGGGCAGCGGAGAGGAGAGCACCGGCGAGAACAGCACCGGAGACGAGGGGGCGTCTTTTTTCTTCAAATCGAGAGGGGAACGAACGATGCGCAGATGGAGCAAAAACGATAAACTAAACATGCATTGATATACTCATATAATTACGATATTAACAACAATACATAAATGTAGCTTCGTATTGATGGAGTATTCATTATTCATCCCAAAAATAACCATAACCTTAACTAAGAACACGAAAACGAACAAGTAATGCATATGATTAAGATCAGAAACACGAATCTGCATAAAAAGGATAAAAATCAATGATCATCCTGTATATAAAACACGAATCAGTGAATGACGATATGAATCAGACACGTAGAACATGAAGAATCGGTAAAAGTGAAGCAGAAAGTAAGAGATTAATGGAGATGACTTACTGATAATATTAGGGTTTTCATAGAGACGCAGACTTGAGATTTTGCGGGTTTTGAATGTTGGTACAGTCGACCGTTGCTGCTTTTCTTCTGTGTGTGTGTTTTCTGTACGTACATGCAAGATAAATGGCAAGAGCATGACTGATGACACCGTCCTTTTTTTTTATTGTGGAGTAAATTACGATTTTAGTCCCTGTGTTTTGTTAATGATTCGGATTTTCGTCCCTGTGATTTAGAATTGTGATTTTCGTCATTGGACCCATTCTTAAAACAGTAAAAACTTGTAAAAACACAAGGACCGAAACAATAATAATTTATTAATCTTAAAGACGAATATAACAATAAATTATTAATCATAAAGACGAAAATGACAATAAGTTACAAATTATAGAAATGAAAACTGCAATTTCAAAATCAAAAGGATTCAAATCATAATTTTTAACAAATTACATGGACGAGAAACATAATTTACCTTTTTATTTTAGTAAATTATGATTTTAGTCTATGTGGTTTGTTAAATATTTCGACTTTAGTCCTTAGATTTTGGTTTTATAACTTATAGTTTGCAATTTATTGTTCTTTTCATTTGATTTAACTTTCGTCAATGGTTTATTGTTAAGTATAAATGTTGAAAACAACAACACATGGATGAAAATAAGACATTATAAAACACATAAATGGAAACTATAGATTCAAAATACAGAGACGAAAATAGTAATTGTCAATGAACCACAAGAACGAAAAAAGTAGTTTACTCTTTTTAGTTTTGTTGTAGAGGGAATTTCATTTTGGTCCCTGATGTATGTTAATTTTAAAAATCATTCATACAAGCAGAAGTTGTGGGGGTAAGTCTTGGCTCGAAAAAATGTCGAAAATGTAGGTTAAGTTTAAAAAAAGCCAAAAAAAATTAGACGTGCAAAATACCGATCCAACAATTTTCAACCCCAAAATTGTTTAGGACCTACAAAATTCTATATATTTTTTTTCAGCTCACTAAAAATGGACTTGAAAGCCCAAACCTTATGCATCTCTAGACTAAACCCTCAAGCCACCCCAAAATTACACTCACACTCTTCAAATATCCAACTTATTTTAACAAATAATATGAAAGAAAAACTAAATTCTTGAAATGCATTTAATTAAAACATTTTAAAATCTTATATGTAGCACACTTCATATTTGTTGTTGTGGGTGGGACATGTTTTTAGTCAAAATTGTCAACAAACCATAACATTGTATATAATAGTAATTTTTGTACTTAATATTTCACATATGTTGCACTATACAAAGAGGGTTGATGGAAAACTTAAAAATGGACAAGAGAACCCTTTCTTCCTTAAAGAAACATATGCTAATATTTAAATAATATTTTAATAGATATTGTGAAAATTAAGGAAAAACCTTAAACATGCAAGTATATATTTGGAACAGGTAGATATAAAACCTGAAAGTTTTCTTAAATTGTCGATTTTATGACAATTATCAATTATCGGTTATATTTGTTTCTAATAAAACATACATAAAATTGATCCAATATTTCTCTTCATTATGCATCCCTGACAATATTCACTGATTCTTATAGTGCATGAGGTATTTGCGGTTTTCAGATTGATATATCAATCGGTAAAATTTAACTTATGAAATACTTAAACCGTTAAACGTTTTGTTTCTTTTTCTCGGCAAGTGAGCATCAATTCTTCTAACATGTCAACCAAAAAACTTAGAGAATCCACAATGGAGGTTCTTAGTGAGATTTTTTTTGAGATTTTTACAAGAACCTCGACTATGGGACAGTGGTTCTTGTCCAATCATAGGTTCTTGTTAGAACTCGGGTGTTTGAATAAGAACCCGGGTTTTTTCATACTTTTCTTTTCTGTTATTATTTTATTTGTTATCTTAATTATTTCTTAATTACTTTATTTAATATATCTATAAAACATATAAGTTAAAATTGATACAAAAAAATATAAAACAAGTATTATAAAATAGATTTTTTAATTTTGTTTATTTTTTGTTTCTTGTAAAATTTTATACAAGTTTTTTAACTATCTCATTACATAATTCACTCTGATGCGACTTGGTTGAACATATTTTGGTCGAATTGAGATTATGAATAATCTATATTATTATTTATTATTTAGTGTTACTTTTTATAAAAACTAATATTTTTGTAATTTTGCAATTTTTTTAATTACAATATAAAATTATGTTCATGTTTTAATTATTTTTCAAATATGTAAACAAAATATATAAATTAACAAATTAAAATTAAAACAGAAAATAAAATTCATAATTTTTATTTAAATTTTTTTATAATTTTAAAATATATACATATATTAAATTCATATAATAATCTAAAAATAAAATTATATTTTATAAATACCAAACTCTAATTTTGGTCCCTATGGTTTAGTGAAATATTTGAAAATGGGACTTAAACTTTAGTAACTATAGAAATCGTCCTTATAGTTTGCATTTTGGTTTGAAAATGGTCCCTAATCACAAAATTCGTTTATTTTCTTCGTTAGAGATAGGGGTATATTCGTCTATTTATCAAGACCTTTAATTTTCTTATAAAAATAAACTATAAAATAATATTTTACTTTTTAATTCTTATTATATAAAAGTATATTATATACAAACACATAATATATACAAAGACACATCATCCCTATCCGGCTACTTAAATCCCCATCCCACCCACTTACACCATCTTCATCCCAAATCCACCCCACCCACCGTCATCAGTTCTTCTTCATTCCAACAGAAGTTTCCATTAATTCCTATCATCTGTACCACAAAACACACACACACAAACTGATTAAAACAAATCGAGAGCGTATGAGTGTTTTTGTTTTGATGGAGATTTATAGTGCGTGTGAGTGTAATTGAGAGAGATTAATATGACCGGGTTTTTGTTTGACGGTGTTAAGGGGGAAGGGCATTGACGGTACCCAGGGGAGGAGATGGGTCGTGGAATATCGAAGAAATCTGGTGAACGGAAAAGGCATGGTTGCTTGCTTGGGTGATGAGAGTTCATTACACGTTGTTTGTCGGTGAAAAAAGAGTGTTGCCGTCGGTGAAAAATAAAGAGTGTCACCGAAGGGGAAGGATGACTGAAGGTTTGGCCGACAAGGGGGTATGGGTCGTTCATCGTGCAACTCTTTTATACCTATATATCCCTATATATATATATAATAAGAAAAATAACAAAACAAAAAACAAAAGAACAAAAAGACAAAAAGACAAAAATGTCCTTCACTTAACGGATGGGTTTTAACATAGTTAGTGATCGGAGACCATTTTCAAAAATATATATAAACTATAAGGACGATTTTTAGAGTTATCAAAGTTCAGATCTCACTTTAAAAAATTTCACTAAACCATAGGAACCAAAATTAGAGTTTACTCTTTATAATGTCTATTTAATATTATATTAATATATATTTATATTTATATATTTAATGTATATCATATTTTAACTATTTAAATAGAGTTCCATCAAAAGTGTGTATTACCGATGTCATATCGGAACAAGTCAATAAGTTGTTTTTATAAGCAATAAAGTAACATCTTATGGACCACATATGATGTGGGTCCCACATAATATTAAATCACAAATGATTTAATATTATGTGGGAGCCACATTATATGTGGTTCACAAAGTGTTCCTTTATTCATTTAAAAAGAGGTGGTTCTTGTATGATCTCTCCCCTATATATATGTATGTATATATAGAGAGAAGTTCAAATGCGAACTCAAATTTGGTTGTAAACGTGAAAACAAATGAGAACGTGACATGTGTCAAAATAAGCAATAATCAGACTGAATATACAAATGAAGATTCAGACTGAAATATTCAGTCTGAATATACAAATGAATATTCAGACTGAATATTCTTTTGTATATTCAGACCGAATATGTACTATAATATTTTTTTTAAATGGGACACGTGTCGCACTCTAATTTGTCCTCACGTTCACAACCAAATTTGAGTTATCATTTGAACCCGCCATCCACGGCTCCACATATGTGTGTCTATATATATATATATATATATATATATACATATTCAAAACCAATTTGAGTTTGACAATTATTAATGGTCCGAGTCCGATTAGCAATAACTGAGCACTAAACAAATCAAATAAAAAAAAACTGCTAATTTCCTTCTCCTTCCATTTTCAGCTCCATCATGAACGCTTCATCGACGATACTCACCCTCCGCCCATTCAAGCTCTCCGACGCCGACGACCTCCTCCAATTCGCCGGCGACGATCAGGTGACGAGGTTCTTACGGTGGGAGACGTTGACCACGACAGATGAAGCGTTGACTTTCATCAAGGAGGTATGCATACCCCACCCATGGCGTCGGTCTATTTGCATCGACGACCGTTCGATTGGGTTCATCTCGATTTTCAACGACGGTGGACACAAGGCGGATATAGGGTATGGAGTGGGGGCAAAGTACTGGGGGCAAGGGATGGCGACGGCGGCGGTGAAGATGGCGGTGAAGCAGGTGTTTATGGAGTTCCCTGAGATAGTGAGGTTGCAGGCTTTTACACACGTGGAGAATAAAGGGTCTCAGAGGGTGTTGGAAAAGGCTGGTTTTAAAATGGAGGGGCTGCTTAGGAAATATGCGATTATAAAAGGGTCTATAATAGACGCTTTGGTATATAGTTTGTTACGAGGAACTGATTAATAAATTTTTTAGAGTAAATTACGTTTTCAGTCCTTGAAGTTTGTTAATAGTTGTGAGTTTTATCTGTGTAGTTTTAAAATTATGGTTTATAATTTATTGTTATTTTTGTTTTTATGATTTGTTTCACTCTTTGTGGTTTATAACTTTTTACTGGTTTGGTTCTTTATACTTTAAGGTAGGGGTGTTCGCGGTACGGTTTGGTGCGGTTTAAAACCGCACCGCAAACCGCACCGCATATGCGGTTTGAACATTTTCCCAAACCGCAAACCACACCACATAAATCTCAAACCGCACCAAACCGCAATGTGGTTTATGCGGTTCGTACCTATCGCAATTTATGTTTACAATACAATAATTATACGTTTAAAATTCATTATAAAATCAATGATAAAACGACTGTAGTTCAATCAATATATCCAATTCCCATATACATATTGCATAATTAAAAATAGTATAAGAAATGAAAAATGAACTTCAAATTAAATTGGACGTGTGAGTTGTGACGTGACCAACTAATTTATTAGTATTGCTAATTGTAATATTGGATCAAAACTCAAAGTCCAAAACACAAAATTAAAAGTATTACATAAATAATAAATTATTCTATATGTATATATGTGTATTATGTATAAAATAAAATAAAAAATACAAAATATGCGGTGCGGTGCTGTTTGAACAGCGGTTTGATAACTCAAAACCGTACCGCATAGTACGGTTTGATAAAAATACAAACCGCAAACAGCACCGCGGAAGTTCTAAACTGCTCTTTGCGGTGTAGACGGTTTATGCGGTTTGAATGAACAACCCTGATTTAAGGTGGGAATTAGCTCAAGAATAAAAATAATAATAAATTGTAAATCATAATAATAAAATTGCAATTTTAACCAAAGAGTGTTTAGCCTAGCAGTATAGTAAGAAATCATAGGTTAAACATCATTAAAGGTAAAAAAATTATGTAAACTATTTATTACATTGTTGTATATAAATATTATATACTAGAATTCATTTTGATGGTTAAACCGATAAAATACATGATCCCCCGACCTAACAAGGAGTTGATAAACAACCCAAACATGTAATTCAATTTTTATAAAGACGCTAAAACAAGCATCACATGCCTCTGATCCGGGCAGAGGCACTGAATGATATCTAATCAGTGACCGACAAATAAATATTTGCCACGTGGCAGAGTAAGTGACAGACCACTTGGTCGACATGACGGCCGGGGGATGCTTCGAGGCCCCATTAATGGTATCTCTTGCTTTACTCAATATATGGATTTCCCCCTCTCAGGAATCAGCAGCTCCACCTCCGTTTCCACTTCCATTTTTGATCGCAAGGTACAGACTTTACTCTTTACTCTCTCCTTTTCAATTGCAACGCCAATTTTTTATTCCGTTTTCTTCTTCGTAATCATAATTTACTAGGATTTCTACTACATTCGGACAAATTTCTGGTCGAACTCGTAGTTTGTTCACAATTATAGATGGATTGTGGTTTTCGTGTCTATATAACAAGGAATTTTCGAATTATGTGATGATTGATCATAGATTATAGATTATACTCTTGGCTCCACTCCAGCACACTTTTTATGTTAATTTCTGACCTAGTATTTGTTTATTGATTGAAAACGTTGATTACTGATGGATTGTGGTATGATTTTTAAGTTAAACTTGTTCTAATTGAAATTGATATGAATTGTGTTTCAAGGTCTGGCACCAGCATTTTTCTATTGATAGCATCTTTTGTAATGGCTAATGAAAGTAGTTATTCTCAAATTCTGATAATTCATGTCTATTTTGAAGTTAAAATTTTGTTTTTGAGACCTAGAAGTTTCATTGTCTACCAATTTGAAAGATATTCCATCTGACCATAAGGTTTGGAGCTTTAGCCATGGTAACCACTACTCTTAGACTTCAAGCAATGGAGGTTGTATATTTGTACTTACCGAGTAACTAGTAAACATTACAGGTATAAGTATATTTGGTGGTTTCTAACTTTGTGGTCAATTAATCTCAGATATGTGCAGTATCGAGTTCAAGACAAGCTGGTAGGCAAGGGTTTGATCAGTTTGGTGATTTGACTCTTAAGGCAATGCCGGAGGAAAAGGCCTTAACCATCACAAATGGCTCCAGTAACAAAAAAATCCCACATGTTTTGACCGTTGCTGGCTCTGATTCTGGAGCCGGTGCAGGAATTCAAGCAGACCTTAAAGCTTGTGCTGCACGTGGAGTGTACTGTTCCACTGTGATCACCGCTGTTACTGCACAGAATACCCTGGGGGTTCAGGTTTAACAACATATTGCTTTATATAGTTATTTTTTTGTTCTTTTTTGTTTCTTTCTTTAAGCTTTAAGAATTCATTTTGCTCCTTGTTAGAATGTGAGCATTCTGCCAGAGGATTCTGTTGCAGAGCAGTTGAAGTCTGTCCTGTCAGATATGCGGGTTGATGTTGTAAGTTTGTTGTATGAGTATGATTGATTTTCACCTTTGTTTGTGATTGGCTTGATATGTTGAATGTGGATTGTATGCCAATCTTATCTTGAGTTTGTTATTTTGTTGGCTAATGGTTCCAAATATATTTGATTTGTTGGCAGTTAAGGTTTTTGCAAGTAAGTGCAACTTTTTGCCCAAAACTGAAAATGATGCGTGCAACTTATTTTTATTGATAAACTACGTCCTCGATAAAATGGAATGGATGTAGGAAATGGTATATAAATAGAATACTTTTGATGTCTATCATTTTGTGATCATTAAGCAGTGACATTGCACATCAACTTAGGACCTGTTTGGTTTGTCGTATAGATCCTCGCAAATTGAATTGGTGTGGTCAAACATTTATAGCGATTGCCTTGTGTCTGACAACTATACCAGGAAAATATATTTATCGATGTGTTAGGGTGTTAGAATGCAAAGAAAGCATGAGTTGCGAAAGCCTGTATCGGGTTGATTGGAATTGGCATAGCTAAAAAATGGTTGATACTGGAAAATAACTTGGAGTTGCTGGTCTTGGTTTAGTTATTTGAATGACATGAAATCAAAATAACATGCAATATTAGCCAGCAGTTTTACAAATTACAATACTAACAGCAACTATAAAAGCATAATCTATTTTGGGATATATGCATCCTTTTCGTATTTTTGAACTGCAACAAGTCGTTCTCTTCCAATTTCCAACCTATTTGTGGACAAAAGTACCTCCTTCATATTCTAAAACTGCAACATTAAATAGGCCTGTTGGTTAATGCACAGGCTGTTAACTACTTGATCAGTTAGGTAACTGCTTAGAAATCGGAAAATATGTAACATTGAGCTCTTGCAATGTTATTTTGTTCGTAAACATTGACCACAATCTAATACCTATGTCAACTTAGGTGAAAACTGGCATGCTTCCCTCAATTGGCATGGTTAAGATCCTTCATGACAGCCTAAAGCAATTTCCAGTTCAAGGTATGACACATTGATTTGAATTAGAGTTATGTCACTTCTGAATTGACTTGATCTAATTTCTGAAGGCAGCTTTAGTGGTTGATCCTGTCATGGTGTCAACTAGTGGAGATGTGCTTGCTGGTCCATCAATTCTTGATACATTTCGGTAAGATAGCTCCTGCCATACTATAATTCAAGTAACTATATTTCCTGCCAATATTGATTGTTTCATACTGGAACTGCGCTAAACTTACGTCTTACTTGTAGCTAATATGTAATATATTGTTAAAGCTGGTTATTCGTTTGAAGAAGATTTTATGGCTGAAAATTGTAATAGTTTACACAGAGTTTGCTCAAGTTGTATTCTTGTTGTGAAGTAGCTGCACCAGTCTGCATAGTTCAGAGATCCTATGACTCGAAATGAGTGCTTCCTGTTGCGAATTCGTTTTCAAGCAACCTTTATTAGACAGTTTATATAGTTACATTACATCTTGACATCCTCATCTCTTAAATAATTCTGCTCTATTTAATCTTCCATCTACGTGATCTTTCTTTATTGTGCACATATTCATAATTATGAGCTCTTTTGTGCATCCATATTGGTTTATTGTATTATCAGAGAACACTCATAGTTTGCACCTGGTTTGACTATATTTCTGATTGCAGGCATGATCTTCTTCCTATGGCTGATATTGTGACGCCAAATCTAAAAGAGGCTTCTGCTTTACTCGGTGGCTCGCAATTGAAAACAGTTTCCGACATGCGCTCTGCAGCAAAGTCTTTACATAATATGGGACCACGGTAATTTTTGAAATGTGCATTATATTTTTTAAACAGTTACCATGTGCTTACTTGAAATGGTAATTTTTGAAATTACTACTTCAAATTGTTTCAGAAATGTGCTTGTAAAAGGAGGCGACCTCCCTTCTTCGTCGGACGCTATTGATGTTTTCTTCGATGGTATGTTTGGATGGCATTAATTCTTCTCAAGACTTAAGCTTATAAATGCTATAATATGTGTAACTGGAAATTATTTGCTTTTGTTCTATATACTTGTTCTTTCTCTATCTTCTTGATATCTAAATATTATTTGTATTAGGAGGTGTTTGTACTATTTGTGCCGGCTGCTTACATACTTTACTCTATTGGTCATGCAGGTAAAGATTTCTATGAGTTACGTTCAACACGCATACAAACTCGAAATACTCATGGAACTGGTTGTACCTTGGCATCATGTATAGCTGCTGAGCTGGCCAAGGGCTCTTCGATGTTATCAGCTGTCAAGGTAGTTTACTATTTGCATGGCCACTTCTTTACTGGAAATCGTTCATTCTTGCACAATCTAG
Source organism: Silybum marianum (assembly GCA_036898165.1). Classification (NCBI taxonomy): domain Eukaryota; kingdom Viridiplantae; phylum Streptophyta; class Magnoliopsida; order Asterales; family Asteraceae; genus Silybum; species Silybum marianum. The sequence goes on from CM072528.1 coordinate 11,815,779, forward strand.
TTTTTTCAATTGCATTTTTGCAAGAAAGATGGTTTCTTTCAATAACTTATGTCACAATGGCGAAGAAACATTGCATAGCCCCATGTTGCTAATGCTTGTCTTATCAATTTTATTTACGGAATTATGGTTTTATACACATATATAGAATCATATAACATTCTTTTATCTTGATGTGAGAGAAGTACTGTAATTCACAACATATAATAAGTCTTTAGAACGACTGTAGATGAAGGAAATCTGTCGACCCATGTAACTATATATATATATATAGGGTCAGGTTCAGGGGAAAACGCCAAAAAAAAATAGAAAACTGAGAACACCCTGGGACCCCTCCATTTGGACGGTATGCACAAATGCATACAAGCGATTGAAGTTTTTTTTTTCTATGCACTAGTGCATATGCACAAATGCATGTTACAAATTACCAGTATGCATTTGTGCATACCATCCAGATGGACGGATCCCAGGGTGTTCTTCAGTTTTCTCTCTTTTTGGCGTTTTTCCCTGAACCAGACACGTTATATATATATATATATATATATGTCTGATTTTGTTTTGTCAACTTTTATGATGTGTACTTGATTAGCTCTAACATAAATAAGATGTGAGATTTATTCTACCGACATTATATTTGGCTTTCCTTGATTGGAGCTCTATTTTGTATTTGTTATGAAGGTAGCAAAACGTTACGTGGGGACTGCGCTGATGTATAGCAAAAGCATTACAATTGGAAACGGACCTCAAGGTCCTTTTGATCATGGATTTAAGCTAAAGAGGAATGCTGGCAATTCAAGCAGGCTTCATCTATTTGATCCAAGTGATCTCTTCTTATATGCGGTCACAGATTCAGGGATGAATAAGAAATGGGGTCGTTCCATTACAGATGCTGTTAAAGCTGCCGTCGAAGGAGGCGCCACCATTGTGCAGCTGAGGTTTCGCTTTCTGTATTAAGAATTCTTTCTTGATTATTTGATCTCTGGGATTGCTTCTAAAAATCCAACTTAGTACTACCAAACTTAAAAATCACCCAAACATTTTGGAGATTCCCGAATCCAACTTTTGAAAAATGTTAGACCATCTCCAACAGTATGCTATAATTTTTCTAAAACATAGTGTCTAAAATCAAAATCTCTGAAAAAATGTTACTCTAGAGGATACTCTATTTTAGCTATTCCAACATTGATTGTATTATTAAAATGTTCTATAAATTCATCATCCTAAATGAACTTTGAAAAACATTATAAAAAATTATAACACATTCAGCCTCGTTGGTGGAAACAATTAAAATAATCTCTTTTTTTTGAAAGGCATAACGGAACCCACGAACGACTACCATGAACACACGCACACACGCACGCACGCCTCCCCGGCGGTATCGGGCATCCAAGGGCAGCCCACTAATCCGCCGCTGTCCCGGCCCAGCTTACGCTGGACCTAGAGCCCAACCACAGTCTATGACTGGGCTGGGGGGCAGCCCAGTCAAAGACTGGACCAGCCCAAGGACTGGGTACTCCTCATGCCCTCAAATTGACTCCCCTTGGATTCGAGTTTTCGAGTTTTTTCCAAATTTGGAGATTTCTATCTTTCTCTTTCTCTTTCTTTTTCACTATTTTAGCATACACTTTTACCGTAGTTTTTGGAGGAAAAAAGAATCCCGAAATCTCTATTTTAGCATAGCTGTAGGAGAATGATTATATTTTGTTTTAATTATTACTCGTCCGATTATAGTCTTGGCTTCTTTATTTTGGTTTAATTTATTATATATCATGTACCCGATCTTTTTCTTGACACAGACTATTTTTCGTGCATTTTCAGAGAAAAAGATGCCGAAACAGGAGAGTTTCTAGAAGCCGCCAAATCTTGTCTCGAAATCTGTCGCACCCACAACATCCCGCTTCTAATAAACGACAGGATCGATATCGCAATAGCATGTGATGCAGATGGTGTCCACATCGGTCAATCCGACATGCCGGTCAACACCGCCCGATCCCTTCTCGGACCCGAAAAAATCATTGGTGTATCATGCAAGACACCGGACCATGCTCTAAAGGCATGGGCCGATGGTGCCGATTACATAGGTTCAGGTGGCGTATTCCCAACTAATACTAAAGCAAACAATCGGACCATCGGTTTGGATGGTCTAAAAGACGTTTGCTTGGCTTCAAAGCTGCCGGTGGTGGCTATTGGCGGCATAAATCTTTCAAACGCTAAATCGGTGATGGAATTAGGTGTGGCGAATCTGGAAGGAGTGGCGGTTGTTTCGGCTTTGTTTGATAAGGAATGTGTGGTGGCGGAGACTAGGAAACTGCACGGTTTGTTGACGGAAACCGTTGAGAAGATGGGATCGAGAGATATGAAGTGAAGTCGGTTTCGATTTTTGGAGTAATGAAATGTGATTGTTATGAATATTTTGGTTGGTTTTTGGATGTTTGAAAATGTGAAATAAGCACTTGGAAAAACGATTTTTACTTGATTGTTAAAAAGCTTGGGAGACTTTGATAACTAAATCACCTTTTATCTTGTTATTATGGTTTTTTTATATTTATATGTTTTTGTTATCTATTGGTGTTAATCAATAAATGCAAATTTCCGTTGAATCTTACAATTATTTTTTGTAGTATTTCACTTCCAATGAAACTAGCTCTATATCGTACTTGTTAGGTTCAGACGTTTATATGTTTATGTTGTATTTGAACATATTTATTAATTTTTTATAAAAAACAAAAAACACAATAGACTAAGGAAATATCAAAGAGTGAAACAAACTAAACTTCACAAAAAAATAGCAAAAAGAAAACACCAAAAAGGAGGATAACGAGAGAAACAACAACAGAACCTCTTGAGGTAGCAAAAGAAGGGAACCTAAAACCAAGCCAGTCATAGGATTTAAACTGGATGTAACTGAAAAGATCATCGTGAGAATTTTAGCCCCTTGAATATACAGGCATTCCTGAATTTCCAAAGAGAATAAGCTGTAATCCAAAGGACTGCTCCAACGATCTCACGATTTGGATCCCACAATCGAAAATCAATAACTCAAAAACGGGAGGTAGAACGGAGTTGATATTCCACCATTTAAAGATGAAATTCCATAGCGACGAGGAGACCTTGCAACCAAAGTTGACAATAATCCATCGATTCAACATGATCTCTGCAAAGCAGGCAAAGCATTGAATGGAGATCGATTCCTCTTTTTGTTGAACTCCTGAAGAACCTGTAATTTGTTACCAAGTACCCTCCAAAATAGGATGTTCACTTTCCTAGGAACTAGCTTGTTCCATAACGTGGCATTATCATCAAGAGAAGAATGAAGAAAAAGATCCATCCACACCATATGCTGAAGAAATGTAGTAGTGAAAGATCCATCCAAAGTAAGGAACCAATGTTCACAATCCAAGTGCCATGATCGCGAACTTTCACTTCAGGATTGCATTCCAAACGAAAACCTGCCGCATAACTGAAATTACCTGTCCATTTGTCAACCCAAAAACATGTATCTTTCTCATCCCCGATAAATTTCCCAAAACAAGAGAGAAAATTTAGTCCAAAACATTCTAAATCACTCCCCACTTTATACCTAAGTCGAACCAATTTTACTAAGCCTCGCTCAAGAAAAACTAAACCCACCCTCCCTCTCTTATAAACATCTAATCATTAAAAAAAACGCCACCACCAGTTAGCTAGAAGGCTCAAAATTTGGGCCCTGAGACTACATATATTAAGCCCTCCCCTCTCGATCTCTTTAAGAACGTTAACACAAAATCGAGGCACGGAACAAAGAAAAGTAATTCGACCTCCAAAGGATATCAATTTCTTTTTTTCCAATTTGGCAGGTTATTTTGAAATGTGTCTGCGATAGGTATCCAATTTACCGTCTTGCTCATTTCGACTCCAATTAGAAGGCCAAGGAAAGAAAGGGTAAAAGAGAGTGCACGACAATGCAAAGATGATGCGATGTTATCAATCTCAACCATGGGTACTCCAACACCAAATAGTTTACTTTTGCCAAAAATTTATTTTTAACACCAAAGATAACTCAAAACATTAAGAATTGCCATAAAATTTAATGCGTTTTAGATATTCCATTTTCGGGGGAAATTTTTTTATATCATCCGCATATTGCAAGTGAAAGATCGTTACTTAATTTCCGGAAGGCCCTAACAAAATCCCAGAAAATAAATCTCTCTTTCTAGTTTCATGCAGTGAAATGTTAAACCCCTCCACTGCAATAAGGAAATGGAACGGGGATAGAGGATCACCTTCTCTCTGCATTCATCAGGTGAAACTCCCTTACTTGGAGAACCGTTGACCAAAACTGAAATTTTGAGGCCGTTAATAAACATGAGCATATCCAATTGCGTCATTTTGCTCGGAAACCCATTTGATCCATCACATAGAGTATGAAGTTCCATTTGACACACCAAACAACCGCTTTCTTGATATGGTCTATAAGCTTACTAGCTATAAGAACTTCATTGTGTATGTACCTCCCCCACAAAAAATGCACCTTTTCCCTAGGGGTAGCAATTCTCGATACAACACGAAACACGACACGAACCCGACACGAAAATAAACAGGTTAGGGATTAATTTTTTGACACGCCAACCCGCCAAATAAACGGTTCGTGTTCGGGTTGACAAGAACGGGTCGCGGGTTGACCCGCCAACCCGCCAAAATTTATTAAAAAATAATAATATATATTTTATGTTTTACTTTTAACTTTTAACTTTTAACTTAAAATGTTTGAAAGGTAAAAATAGGGTTTGTGAATAATGATTTTAAGTTGTATAAATGGAATTTTTGACCCGCGAACCCGCCAACCCGTTTTGACCCACCAACCCACGACCAACCTGCCAACCCGCGGGTTAACCCGCCAACACGACCGTGTGCGGGTTGGTATTGCGTATCTTGACACGATTAGCTAAACATGTCGTGTCCGGGTTGACCCTCTCTGACACGCCAACCCGAACACGACACGATTGCCACTCCTACTTTTCCCTCCACAATGAGTTTCCAAATAACTTTATTTAGTTTGTCCGCAAGGATTTTGGTTATAATTTTATAGTAGAAACCAATTAAACTCATTTGTCGATGATCTCCCAAGTGATGGGATCTTTCCTTTTGGAATTAAAGTGATAAAAGAGAGAGATTACAACCCTTTTTAATTCGATCACATCCAAAACCAACTAATAGCTTTAGCAAACAAGGACATCCTTGATAATAGTCCAAACTTTTCGTAAAACAAAAATTGAAACTATCTACAACTCGAAACCGCTTGCCAAAATTTGGAGTCTGCCAACTTTTGCTTCATCCGTGGAAAGTCCTTTAAAATCGATGTGAAAAATGAAGCAAAAGGAATTGGTTTCTGCAAATGTCATGGAGAAATTATCAAAACTTTATTACAGTTGGATCATCAATAGAAACACCTTTGATTTTATTCTCCACTTGATGTAATTTTGAAAAAATTAGTATTTTCATCACCCTCAATATCCCACTTTAATCGTGCCTTTTGACAAAGCCATATCATTAGTAAGGTCGTCCTTTTCCAACCAACAATGTAGCAAATATCTCCAAGTTTCCACAATCAACTCCCAATTACGTGCAATAGATTTAGCCTTAACGACATATTCCTTTATTTTTGCCAAATTTATCTGAATCCCACACTTTGAAATTTTTGAATTTTGCCATTAAAATTAAATCCAACAATATTCCCATACACCGTCAACTTCCAAGCATTCTCTACAACGTTAAAAAGCGCATCAAAATCATTCTAACGGCCGGCTCATTATGAAGTCAACTACAAATGGCTTAACCAAGATCATGCTTCACAAGTCACAACAGTTGCTAGATGTGTTTGGCCTTCATATATCTCACCCGAATGTAGGGTCTAGAAAGAGTGAGATGTACACTGATATATCCCATGTCTGCATACATCTGACCCTCTCCATACCCCACATTCTGGTGAGATGTACACAAACCTAGGATAAAATAATACATCTTGATATATCTTAGGTCAGCATACATCCCACCCTCTCCAAACCCCACGTTTAGATGAGATGTATGCAGACATGGGATAGAATAATACACAGTGATATATCACATGTCTGCATACATTTGACCCTCCCCAAACCCCACGTTCAAGTGAGATGTACGCAAACCTGGGATAAAAATAATACATCTTGATATATATCATGTCTACAAACCCCACGTTCAGGTGAGATGTACGCAAACCTGCGACAAAATAATACATCTTGATATATCCCAAATGTTTATACATCTCACCGTCTACAAACGCCACATTCAGGTGAGATGTACGATGACCTAGGGTTTGGGTCAAATAGCCGAACCCTTTGACAAAATGGCTCACGACCCAACTTTATCTTGCCTACATCCCTACCCAAGGAATTTGTTACATGTTTTTAACATCAGCAGTTTTCATATTCCCAGAACAAGAAAAAAAAACTTATTTTGCTACTAAATTTCATCATGTCAAAATCTATTCTAATGAAGAAATAGGCCGAGGAACTCGAGTTCAATCTCATTCCTTTGATGAATGGAAAGTTATTATAACAAAAGCAAACCAAAACAAAATTTGCCAAAGGATTAATGCAAATGATAACAAAGCTTACGATAGGAGCCGTTATATGATATCAGATGAGCGCCCGGATGCCAACTTGTTGCATATCTCTAAGCTTCCACATCGGCATATGTGCTTCTTCTGCACCTTCTTCTGCCTCCGCTAGTTGCATTGCCCATAAGTAATGGACGGTGTGGATCGTATCCTAGTAAACCAAATCGTTGACCAACAAGATTAAAGTCAACCCAACAAACAATCAAAAGAAGCCAAGCAGGTGGATATGATCCTTACTCCCTCTATTATCAAGGGTATAATCGTCATTTAGGTTATTAAAAATGGTAACAATTATATACTTTTAAAACTGTGTTTTTTATTTTGGGATGGAAGGAGGATTAGAATACTAGTAAAATATCAAAATACCATCCATGTTTTGTAATCACTAATAATGGGGGAAAAAAGGTGGATTCTGCATTGAAAATAATTTAGCCAAAAAGAAAATGTTGCATTAGCTTGGGACATAACATCCCATAAATGCTACATTTCATTTGAGACAAAAGATGTATCCTTTTTAGTTAATAATTGATGGGCCTAAAGAAGAAAGGAGATAAAGGACAACACCTTATTTTTTATTACAATTTTCTACTTTTGACCAATTTTCAATAAAGAATGAAGTTCACCACAAAATCCCCTCTCTGGATTTAAACTTCAAGAATGTTGGAAATTAGATTTTGTGAAAAAGAATGGGTCAAAGACACCCTAATATCAGTTCCACCCGTAAAAACACTTGATATTACAAAAGTGCAAAGATGCAAATTGGATTTATTACAAAAAAAACACACCAACAAAAGTAAATAACAAGAAATACAACGCAAATTACCTTGCCACCTTCTGTTATTTCACCAAGTCTATCTCGTACACAATACACTTGTTGTGTTTGAAACTGTACAACAGAAGTTACAAGTCAGTACAAGCTGTTAGCACGGGATGTCAAGATTTGAACTGGAAAAAGGTCAAAGGTGTATACCCCAACAATAATCAAGGGGCTGTCACCCATCATTTTGGTCTCTCTTACATCGACTTCAGATATATGTAATATCTGCATCAAGTAAACAATTAGCAAAATCTCACTGCATATATAAACTCAAAATCTACTGTATTTGTTCTCTGCTCTGTGGACTAAAGATAAGTTAGTTGACAAAAAGAACAAAAGTTCTTGAAATAAGATAGCATCAAATTAGATCACAATGATATGCATGGGACCAACTTAAAGGCCTCAGCAAGTTTTTACCCTATTGCAACATATATATATATAGGGGAGGGATCATATGAGAACCACCCATCTTTAAAGGAACAAAGGAACACTTTGTAAATATTAAATCAGAAATGATTTAATATTACGTGGAACCCACACCATATGTGGTCCACAAGTGTCCTTTTATTCTTTTAAATTTACAAAGTTCTCATTTGAACCTTCCTCTATATATATATATATATATATATATATGTTGTGTTGGTTTATAAACAAATAAAACAATAACATTTGCAATAGCTTATGCCCTTAAAGTGCAGGATATGTGGATTTTAATTTTAACCATGAATAGTCAAAATAAATTTTTTCTCTTCTAACCTTGTTATCATAAAAGGTGCCCTGCATTTCACAAACCCTATGCTCTGCTTTACACCGCTCAATTATTTCAGGTGAACAATATTTCTCCAATACTTCAGTCTCTCCCTGTAAACAGTTATATTTACAATCAGATATGAAATAAATGCAATAACCAGATGGTATAAAATAGAAGTTAAATGGACATGTTTAGCAGATAATTGGTGCATACAGATCCATTTAATATAACTTCAAACTTACTTTAGTGTAGGCCTTGAGGACTGGTTTCACAATTTCTTGCACATCAGATACAAAGTCAGGTAAAGAGAAATACCTGAAAAAAGACCAATTTTAATTAGTTAATGGGTTATCAAATTTTCTAAACAGAAAAATGGAGGAACCAAGATGCATCATATCATACGGGTCACGGCGACGAATTTCCTTAAATGACATTGCCGCATCTGTCTCTCTAAAAACACTTTCATTGATACTGTTGCAGAAAGAACAACCATATCATTACCCTCGGAATCATAGAAACAGAAAGCTAATATTTGTGACAAATATATAAAGTAGCAGAAAGAGAACGTACTCCTGAATTTTGTGAACTACAGGATGATCACTTGTCTCCCATCTTTCCCGCATATCTTCTGCAATCTGAAAATCCCCATTTGAGAAAGAGATCATGAATGAACCACTGACAACAATAAATGATAAATACATGGCAAAAATGTCATCTTTATCGTGAACTGTGATACTGATGAATCAATACAAGCAGGGCCGGCCCAATGGGTGGGCGAGCCGGGCGGCGGCCCAGGGCATCAAAGCCCAAGGGGCATCATTTTAAGCCCAGTGATGTTATTACTAATAAAAAAAGATCTAAGGTGGAGACCATGAGAATTGAACTCTAGACCATGAGTATTTTATCTTTATCGTGAACCCTAAATACTTTCTTCACCTCGTTTAATTTTATTACTTTTCTTGTTGATTCATTTTTTTTCTTATTTTTCGACTTTCGACTTGTTTTTCATGGCAACACTTATTTATCTGAAATAAAATAAAATTACTCATATTCAACAATTAATACTTTGTATGCATTTATGTTTTGAAAAAACATGTAATAATATTTGAAAGTTTATTATTCTTTTCACCGAACATTTTTTTGCAAGGAATTGGTAGGATCAAACTTTACATGAAGCAATTTAGATTGTTAGCCAGTTTTCAACTCGGAACCACATACATCTTTTGTTATATTTTCTATAATTAAACCATGTATGAAATAATTTAGATTACTACATACGTTCAACTATTTTTTTTAATTTCCATAGTCATAAGTACGATTCTCAAAGATTATTATTTATTTTGTTTTTTTAATTCGATGTTGAATCTCATCAATCCAATTTTTTTGTAACCCATAATTGGTTTGTTGTCTAAAGCTATATAGGGTTGTTTAGACTACATAACACTCTACTTAAGAATGTTTAGATATTTAAAAATATGATACAAATATAGTATTAAGTTTTCCTAAGTTTTTGACAAATTAAACATCCTATGGTTGTATAAAATTGGCTTTTAAAAAATATTTTGTTTTCTTTATAGTTTTTAAACATTAGGGGCATTATTTAGCCTTTTCGCCCAGGGCATGAGAAACCTTTGGACCGGCCCTGAATACAAGCTTAAACCTAGCTTGACTACACAACCTATTAAACATGCAAATTAGAACCAATTACTACTACCATTATGTATCATGATAATTAAAATGATTAATGGAATTGCATATGCTTGTACCTCTTGGCTCTTCGTCACAACAGGTTCACTAAAGCCACTGACTCGCTTGAATACTGGATGACCTTGCATCTATAAGTATACAACAAATTATATCAGTTGAAAAACACAAAAAACTAAAATTTACTCAACTAGAACATAAAAAGAAATTACTTTAGCCTTGAACGCCTCCCACTTCTTGTTAAATCGCGACTGCTTTACAGGTACAATAGCTATATCTGTTCTAGTACTTCTTTCGACATTAGCTTGGGAAGCAGCAGCAGAAGCAGCTTTGGCCCGTTTCCTCTTACTTGAGCTACCACTCAACTCATCCTTCACAATGTCATAACCCTTTCTCGCCAAGTCAAGGACCTTTGCGTCCTTAGCCGTTTGAAAAGAAGACGAAACCTTGGGAAATACAGAAGAAACACCAGACCGAAACTTGCTAAATATTGTTTCTGCTGTGTCACCATACCCAGATTGTTGTTTCTTATCTTCTCCATCAGCAGACTGTTTATTATCCTTATCATCTTTCCCAGAAGAAGCCTCATTAGCTGAAGAACTGGAGGATTCCGAGGAGTCCTGCTTCCCAATTCCTAAAGTTTCTTTCACCTGTAACAAGATGGAACGGATATGGTAAGCTAGTTATTCAATCTCGTATGGCAGCATGAAACTGTTCAAAGCAATAAACTTAAATAGCTCCACGGACCTCCTCTTTAGCAGCGGAAACCTTTTCCTTAAGATTCTCGGATACCTGCAAGGTGATCATAATGTCTATAATTTTCTTGCAGATATCATATATGATACTAAAGATTAATACAAATAACATGTGACATTTTGGTTACTTCATTAACAGCTTCCAATGCTTGTACATAAAGATTCAAGTGAAAAAAATTATAATGATAATAAAATATTAAAAAGAAATTTAGAATGGAACCTTCTTTGCTGTAGCTTCGGCTTCTGTCCATGCACCATCCACCTGCTTGTAAAGCTGCTCCGTTTTCTGCTTCGTTCTGCATTCGCCAGTTCACCATCTCAGGGCCTTCAATTGAAGTGTCTGCCCAGCTTTGACATACAACAGTATGTCTCAGCCTAAAAGCAACTAAAGCAAACTTAGAAACTTAAAAAAGCTTTGTGGTAAAAATTACCTAACTTTTAGATCTTCTTTCACCCCTTTCAGCTCTTCAGTCTTCTCCTTAAATTCTTTTACCGACTGTTGAAACTCCTGATTTCTGAAAACAGGTAAATTAACACAATGGAGGAATTCTTTCCGAATTATCAAGGCTTGATGAGAAAAGCAATGCGCCAATGCCAAATTTACAACCTGCTAAAACTGATAAAGTGCCTCTTTTATTTCTTACAAGCTGAATTGAACTGTTGTAGCAATACAACTAATAACAGGATACTATATATGATGATAAGAGATCCTGAGTTGTATCCATATCACATAAATGAGCTAGATGTGACATAGATGAACAAATTAAAACAAACACTAGCTGTTAATACAGATGCTTCAAGAGTTCTTGGAGACATAGAACTAGGGTAGCATGCTTGATGTAGGAACATGTAATTAGAGTAGTAGACGAGAGGAAGAAAGTTAGAGAGGTTGAGGATGGGAAAGGGGAGAGTTAGAGAGCCGACAGAAAGGCTACCAGAGTATTTGATTAGATAAGGGCTTGTGTAGTTTTATATACCATGTATATGTTCCTCTGTGCCTACTTCTATATCTTTTGTGTATTGCAGATCTTTTACTTAGTATTCTCTATAAGGATCGTCAATTTTTTCCTTTCTGGTTTCCTCCTATTCGCTTTCAAATCTTTTCTTTTTTTAAACTCTTCAACTTTTGGCAAGCTTTCTGAAACTCTCAGGTCAAAACTTTTTCACATACACTGTTTTGCATGCCAGGGGTTTATATAAATCTAGTCCCTCTACTCTTTGGGATGGTAGACTTGTCTATATACAATTCCACCACCAGGCTCTACTTCTAAGTGAGATATACCAGGCTTGTTTGGTTGGGTTGGTTTGGTTTGGTTTGGTTACAGATGCTTCAGAAACCATAATGTATTCAAAGGTCATACCTAAGGAAACATAGGAGGTGATTTTGTACTTAAAACCGAATGTGCTGCTCGTATGTCTCACTTTCTCTATAAATTTCTTGCCTTACAGTCAAATAGGACTCAAATAGCATAGCCATCATATGCTCCAAAGAGCACTACCATTAAAAAAATCCATTGCCAAAGATACATACTTGACGTCTAACATCTCAACCCAAACGGTTTATTCTTTGCCAGGGCTTCTCAATATAATTTATGGTTGTTCAAAGATCCTTTCGGCAGTTCCGTCTTTCATTTTATCGTAAAAGACATGAGTCGCCCATTGTGCCATCAGTGCCTATCAAAATTGTTTGTTCTTGGATATACAGCTGGAAACAGCTGCTTTTAGGACCTCTGTTTTGGTGCCTTTAGTAGGCCTAGTCTTTCCGACAATCGCAATGGCTTAACGCATAAGAACCTGCCCTTGGTAGGGGAACAACAGCTGGAAACAGATGCTTTTAGGACCTGAGCCGCTTGAAGAATCTTTTCCATTCTTCGGTTATGTATGGAAAGATAGAAACAAAATTACCACAATTTTAGGTATTCACTTAATCTTGTTAGGTATAGGTACTTTTCTTCTAGTATTCAAGCCTCTTTAATTTGGGGGCGGATATGATACTTGGGCAGTTTAACCACAAAGAACCAAATGTGACTCTTTTTCCTTCTTCATATTAGGTTTTCAAGTTGCTTGTTTCATAGAAAGAATAAAATTCAGTGGTCTCAGCTACACTTAAGTCTTATCTTTTACCAACCACATATTTTCTTCAAAACCAAGTTAAAGATAACAAATGAAAATACTACAGTAATCCTACTTCGTCCTTAGAACATAAAATTTAACACCACCTTCAAGTTTCAAAATCAATTCAAGAAAACTACCTGTTCACTTCGCCTTTAATCTTTTTAGAAAACTCATTAAACACGCTGAATTCACGGTACGTTGAGTTCCCATTTGCAGCACCAAGTAACCTTAACCTCGGAGCTGCTGTTGAAACCTAAACACATCAAAACCGAAAAACAAAACACATTAGAACAAAACATTTCTCAAATTCAATACAATTAAAACACTTTGAAAAGAAGAAAGATCAAGAACATCAAGTTGTACGTAGATACTGACCTGTTTGTAAGCTAAAAATTGCCGATAAAGCGGCTGCTTGGAGAAAAAGTTATCCCGAACCAGCTTTCTTGTAGCCATTGGAGAATTTGCCCAAAGAAATTTCAGTGGCTTTTTTGTGACAAGAGCTATGAATCGAAATCAATTTAGGGAACGAATATTTTTTTCCCTGAACGTATACAGTGACAGAAAGGGCTTTGCGTGGGGATGAAGATATTTTGTGCCCTAACACGTTCGTCTACTATTACAATATTCCCCCTCCAAGTATGATATTTTCCCATTTAGGCCCTTCGATAGAGAAGCTATTTTCACCTTAAATAATTAAATAAAATTCTTACTATTTGTCAAACATTTAATATATTTGTTAATAGATTTATTTAAAAAAATCGACTAAAGGATATGATTCTAGTGGTGTCTTTTTGCGAAAATATAGTTTTATGGGTTTGGTTTGATGGAGTGGTTTTAAAATATTTGGATTTGATAAAATGGATTTTGTAATTTTGGTGTATTTGGTTTGTAGAATTCGAAATGAAATTGAATTTTTAATGTTTTAAAACTCGGGTTTTTAGTTGATTCAGTGTGGTGACTGGATCCCGGTTTAACTGGTTCAACCTGTTCAACCATCGGGTTAACCGGTTTCAATAATTCTCTTAATTTCTTGCATTTTTCATTTTCCTGTGTACATACATATATATATAAAGTAATAATTTGATGTTCACAAGTTCCATTAAAAATACACAAACAATAAGTTTTACATCTCCAAATATATTAAAAAACACACATAACACACATTTTTTTAATTTTTTTTTAATTTTAATATAAAAACGGGTTAACCGGTTTGAAAAACGGGTTTACCACCGGTTTAACCGGGAATTTGAGAAACCTGACCGGGTTGAAACGGGCCGGTCATATGCATTAACCCGGTGTTAGTTAAACCGGTCACTACCCCGGATCCCGATTCGACCAGCCGGGTTAACCCAGGTTTTAAAAACATTGTGAATTTCATTCTTTATAAGTAATTTATAAAAATAATTAAATTATCTTTTTATTAATTTATTACTATTACAAAACAAGTGTTTTTAAAATATTATTAATGTTTTTAATATATTTTAAAACATTATTTATTACAAATAAATCTTACAAAAATCATGTGAAATATTGAATACCCCATGAAATTTCTAAATATCATGTTGCGGGATTTAAGGGAAATTAATTATTTTGACCATTTTAGAAATCAAAATTACAACAATGACCATTTTCTCTTCACTTTTACCAAAATGACCAAAATACAATCGAAATACCCACCAAAATACATCTCAGATGGATTAAGTTTGCTAAACCACCAAAACGATGTCGTTTTGGATAGAATCCTTGTCAATTTCTTATGGGCAAAATGCAAGAAATAGCAACCTACTTTTATAAATTTCTCTATTATAGCATTGTACTTTCAGTTTTACTTATTACAGCAGTGTACTTTCAAATTATTTTTTATTAAGGCATTGTACTTTGAAAAATTTACTCATTATAGCATTGGGTAACATTTTCTTTTAAATTTACCCACTATACTAGGTTTCCATGCCACCTCATTGTCCATGTAGATTGTCCACATGTAATATATTGTTGATGTGGCATTTTTTTATTATAGCATTGTACTTTACATATTATTTAATAAATATATTAGACTAATTAAACTAAACTAAATTATTCATAAATATAAGAATATTCAGAAAATTTATAGGTAATAATTTATTTCCCTAATATTAAAAAATGTTTAAAAATATATTTTTTAACAAATAAAATAAGAATTGTTACGGTTTTTTACAAATAAAATATTTATATGAAAAAGAATATATCTATTTGTCTTAAAAAATTGAATTGACATATCATTCAATAAATGTATTAAATTAATTAGATTATTTTTAAAATATTTATTAAAATGTAACAATATTAAGAAGATTTCTAAAACACAATTTATATCCTTAATTTTTTTTTTAAAGTATACAATAAGTATTTTTTGAACTAGAAAAATTAAATCACAAGTTTTACGTTTTTTATAAATAAAATATTTATCTTCAAGAAAAATATCATATTTGTTAAAAAAGGTAACTCTAAAATATTTAATTTGCATACAATTTAGTAAGAGTGATTTTTTTTTAAAAAGGTGATGAAGTGAAGAAATTACTAAAAAATTGAGATAATGAAGAATAATATAAACTGGATAGGATATGAATAATCAGAAAAGAAAGTGAGAATTTTTTTTAAAAAAATTACAAGAGATTTTTTTATTAATGTCATGTAATCATGATGACATGTTATTCATGTCATCTCATTTAAGCCATGTAAGCAAAAAAAAAAGTGGGGGTTAACTTGTTTAAAAGGTAACAAGTTACCCATTGCTATAATGGGTAAATTTTTCAAAGTACAATGCCTTAATAAAAATAATTTGAAAGTACACTGCTGTAATAAGTAAAACTGAAAGTACAATGCTATAATAGAAAAATTTATGAAAGTAGGTTGCTATTTCTTGCATCTTGCCCCTTTCTTATTTACATTTTACATTTTCTACTCTTAGAGTTAGTTAATAAATTACTTTAGATACTTTACTTTTTAATTTTTCGTTTTACACCCTTATCACATTAATACACATACTCGTATATCAATTAAAATACGTCTAAAAAATACATTTTTATTTTAACAAGTTACACCATTATAATCGTCTCGACAATATCTTCAAAATGAGCCGAATATTGAATATTTTTCGATTTAATTATATACTTTTATATCCAATTATTCTCTTGATCGGTGAATATGAATATTTTTCACAAAATTCATAATATTAATTAAAATATAATGCTATAATTAAAATTGGTGGAGGATTTGAACGGTTTGGCGGAGGATTCTACCCAAAACGACGTCGTTTTGATGGTTTAGCAAACCTAATCGATCTGAGATGTATTTCGATTGTATTTTGGTCATTTTGGTAAAAGTGGAGAGAAAATGGTCATTTTGGTAATTTTGATTTCTAAAAATGGTTAAAATAATTAATTTCTTGGGATTTAATCATTTAAATACAAGCGAAGGATTTCAAATTAACGCAATTCCCAAACCAAACATGAGATTGAAATGAAATTTAATTTTTAAGTCCCTCAAAATTCAATTCAATATTTTATGTGTTTGGTTGTACAATTGGATTGATTTGGAATTCAGTTTTATTTTAATCTCATGTTTGGTTTGGATAATTTTTGGATTTGAAATCCCACAAACATAGAATTTTTGAAATCCTATGAGATCAATTGATATTTCACCGGATTTTGTAGACTTTTATCTGATAATGTTCTAAAATATATTAAAAACACTTGTTTTTGTAATAATCATTAACAAAAAGGTAATTTAATCATTTTTATAATTTGTTTTTACAAAATATTTATAAAGAATAGAATTCAATTTCATTCTAAATCTAAACACCAAATATTCCAAAATCCCTGTGATCCCGTCTTTCCACGAAATCCAACTCTGTCAAAACCGTTCCATCAAAACCAATGTCCTCTTAGTGATTTGCAAATAGTCCTCAAAATCTTTTACTTATAAAAAAAAATATTTTGCATGTTGCGAATTAAAATTTGTGTTTGAAAGATCTAACACGCCCGACATCCAACATAACGAAAATCAATGACCCAAAAAATGTTCAGATGTTACCATATACACCCTAATCTATATCATGTCCCCTAATTAAATTATGCTGTATATGTCTACTTTGATATTTTTTTTAATATTACCATAGGCGGAACATAATAGGGGCCTAGGGGGGCCATGGCCCCTGCGTTTTATCTCTTAAATACTAGATATTAGAAATATTATCAATGAATTACGCTTAGCTCAGGTGGTTATGTGTATATGGCCCCTGTATATGTGGTCATAGGTTTTACTCTCCTGTCATACACTTTTTTTATAATGAATTGAGCTTATCAATGAAGATGTTTTGTTGGGTTCGGCCCCCTTAATTAAAAAGCTTGTGTTCCGCCCCTGAGTGTTATCATAAACTAGGGTGTGTCTGAAAAAACCCAAAATGTTCTAAAAGATATGGGCGCTGCCGGTAATCCTTTATGGCAAGTCATGGCCCGATATGATTTTTTGTGAAGACATTAATTTAATCCTTTCTTTTACTTCTTTTGTTTTTTTTATTGTTTGATGTTTTTTTTTTTAGTATATAATCTATTTGTATATGGTTTAAGGTAAATTTAAATTATTTAATACCATTAACTTATTAAGTAATCACCGAGATGTATATATATTTTATGTGTGTATAATGTAGGGTAGGGGTGTAATCAAGCCGAGACAGCTCGTGAGATACTCGAGATCGACTCGAAAAGTATTTGAAATCGACTCGTGAATTGTCGAGTCGAGCTCGAGCTACCCGAGTAGATAATCGAGTCGAGTTCGACCTATAAATTACTCGGCTCGAGCGGCTCGCGAGCCTTATCGACTTCTATAAAATTACAATTATACCCCATATATGTGTATATATTAAATTATCGAGTGAGTCGAGTCGAGCCTTATCGAGCTTCTATAAACTTACAATTAATATTTATGTTGCTATGCGTTTTGTAAAACACAAGCGAGTCGAGTCGAGCTCGAAAGTGTCGATACTTGTCACGAGCTCGAGCTTGAAAATTTAGGCTCGACCGAGTTCGAGTCGAGTACCGAGCTGCGAGTTTGAGAGTCGAGTCAAGCTCGAGCTTGGCACTGTGTCGGCTCGACTCGGCTCGATTACACCCCTAATGTTTGGGCGGGTTCAAATGAAAACTCAAATTTGGTTGTGAACGTGAGGATAAATGAAAGCGCGACACATGTCATATTCAGACTGAATAATCAAAGAAATATTCAGACCGAATAAAACTGAATATAGTATTTATTCAATCTGAATAATGTTTATTCAGACTAAATAAATACTATATTCAGTTTTATTCGGTCCGAATATTTCTTTTATTATTAAGGCTGAATAATGTTTATTCAGACTGAATAAATACTATATTCAGTTTTATTCGGTCTGAATATTTCTTTGATTATTCAGTCTGAATAATCTACATTCAGACGCGTGTCACGCCCTCATTTGTTCCTTACATTCACAACCAAAAAACCCGAACACCCAATCTAACATTAATTTACCTTACGATGACAAAAATCGCACATTAGAGCCTTTGAAACAAAATCGAACATTTGATAACATTTAGCATTTAGCCTTGAAACAAAATCGAACATTTGATAACATTTAGCAAATACAAAATCCAATCTAACATTAATTACCCAATAACCGACATTCCCGGCTTCCGAAAAACCAACGACCCAAACCAGATTTCAAGTATACAAAAACCATCAACACACCTAAAATAATCTCAAACAGCAAACATGCCATAAGAGATTTACAGACTTTTTGAATTATTAAGCTCCCCAAAAGGTAAAATTGGCTTTTTATACAAACTCGAAAAAAAAAAGACTTAATCAGGTAAGACAAACTTCTCCACTCTGATGAGCTTCTTTAACCCTTTTATCGTATTCATCTTCATCATCTTCATTTTCTTTTTCCCCTGTTTCTTTATCATCATCATCTTCTTCTTCACCCCATCCAAACCCTCCAATGGAACGAGAAGCTGCTGGCGGGCTTCTTGCTTCTTCCACAATTTTCATTATTTCTTCAACGCTTTGTGGTGAAAATGTCGGGTTTTCCTTCCTGTAATAAACAGCTTGAGCTGCTTCTGTTAATTCCCTTGGCAGATTCTTCAGGAACCATGGGTGACTTTTGATATCTTTTAAGCTAATCCTCTATGGAAAAAAGAAAAAGAAAGTCAAATGTTATTATGCAAGTTCTGTTGTCAAAAGTCAAAGTAAAAATAGACGACATAAAGTCGGTAAAATGCCACGTGTACTTTGGTTAAATGACCTTAAATGAGCGATCAATTAGTACGGGACCCACAAAATGAGAAAAATTGGCGTATAAGAAAAGAAAATAGACTTTTATTATAGTCAAAGAAGCTCATTTCAGCCACATAAAATGCAAAAGAAATATGATTATTACTTGTTTGAATAAAAGGGTACAACTTAGTTGTTGCAATAAATTGTTCAACTCTTGACTTTAAATGTGAACAAATTTAGATACTGACTTGTAATTTGCATGCAACCATGAAATGTAAAATAGACAATCCACCAACTTGTTTTGAAAAAAGCTAAAAACTTGAAGTTCTTTAATAAATACACAAAATCAGTATATATATATATATATACACGTACCCTGGAGGCATTTGCGACAAATATCCGAGAAAGGAGATGCCTACAGTCTTGAGATATGTGAACATAATCCGGGATCTTGTATTGCACAGCCATTATTCGCTACCAAAAACGAGAATCAGAAGTCAAAGTCAGCATACATAAGAAACTTTGTGTTAAATATATATATATATATATATATAGTCGCTTACTTGAATAGTCTTCCTGAAATTTTTTGGATCTTCTTGGTCTTCAAAAGGGTATGCTCCCACGAGCATCACGTAAAGTGTCACTCCACAAGACCAAACATCAGCCAACTAAACAAACCCAAATCAGAAAAGTCGGGAAAACCCCAAAATACAAGCATAAAATCAACACATAAATAAACCCAATGGTAAATTCTCTACTACGTGCTCGTATATGACAATATTTTAATAAATAAAAAAATATCCATAATCATTTTCCGAACAATGTTAACAAATTATATAACAGTTAACAACATAATTTTTTACCTTGCCATCATACTCCCTACGAGAAAGAACCTCAGGGGCAATGTATGCAGGAGTTCCAACTGTGGATTTGGGTCTCGAGTGAAGCAGAGATGACTGCAAAAAAAGTTATATAACTATTAGCACCCTGATTTTATAATTTATATTTACAAGCTAGTTTTAACCTTCAATAACCGATGGAAAATACCTTTGAGTAGCCAAAATCACAAATTTTCAGGCGCGGTGCAGGGCTCCCATCTAAAAGAGTGTTCTCAAGCTTCAAATCTCTATGGCATATTTGCTACAAAAGGTTGATATATAATCATATAGTATTGAAATCTAATAGTTATTAAGCACATAATAAGTTGTGAATTAAATTGAACAATATACATTCAACTTCTCAAAGGGGCATTTAGTCATTTACCATGAAATGACAGTAGTGAACTCCTGATATAAGCTGCTGAAAGAAGTATCTAGCCTGAAATTTTGATGGATAGCATCAATAAAGAGAAGGGATTGGCTGAATACGAATAACGTCAACTAAATAGTTAATAAAATTATTTGTACTATAATAAATTAGACCTCATCTTCACTGAATCTTCCAGCATTGCAAATCCTATCGAAAAGCTCCCCTCCAGCGGCATACTCCATGACAATGGCGAGGTGGGTGGGAGTCAATACCACCTATAGAAACACCACCATGATTATAAGCTTATGATTCAGAATCTTATAAGAGTTAAGGGGCTGTTTGGCAATTGCTGAATGGTTTGGCGCAGAATGCTTAAGTGGTCAGAATGATTAAGAGGCTCTTATGATATAGTGCAAAACAAAATATAAGTGTTTGGTAATTGTTCAAGATGTAATTAGAGCTCTTAATGGTTAAGGGAGGTCCAGGATACAAAATGATTCAGAGGGTTTTGGAACCATTAAAAGGCAGACTTATTTTTTTGCCAAACAGGATTCACCTCTTAGCGATTCAGAGGCTGTTTTGGGCACATAGTTTAACGGAAGCATTTGACGATTAGTCAAATTCCAAAAATGCCCTTGAACAATGGCATGATAGAGGGTTCTTGTGAACCAAAATCATTAAAGTTGATAATTTCGTAATGATGACAATGAGTGATTTATGCCATTTATCTTGAAAATTTTCAATAAAAAAGTAAAAGTTGCAATCTCCATGGGATGGAGGGAATAGTTATCATGAAACCAATGTAAATATCATATCAATGGGATAAAGCAAAAGAAGAAGACTACTTGCCTCTCTAAACCGAATTATGTTCGGGTGTCGAAGTGATCTGTGATTTATAATCTCTCGAGCAACATTCTCATCAATCTACAACCAAAAAAAGATTATAATATATATATATGTATATCTATATACCCTCTTGCAATTCAGGCTATTGGCCAATATTCAAACAAATAAAACAGAAACAATTGACTTCAATATTAGATGTATAATGTATTTATGAAATCACAAGTGGGCATTATATATAATCAAAAACAAACGAATTCATGTTAACAATTACAATTTACAAGTATCTTTGAGCAATTCTAACTTGCAAAACCTACCAAATTTGAATAAAAACAACATTAAATTAATAAAATAACATTAAGAATACGAAAAAAAAATCGTTTATACCTTATGCCCTCTTTCTATATATTTCATAGCAACAAGTTCTTTGGTGACCTTGTTCCTCATTAACCTTGCAACGCCAAAATTTCCAGACCCTATATCCTTCACAAGCTCGTACTTGTCCATTTTCTATGATTCTAATTAACCATAGAAACACGATAAGAGAGTTTAGTCACGAATTAGAACAAAAAAACGATGTTTTCTTATAATTGCAAAACTCCTTAACCCTAAATTTAATCAAAACTTACCTCAATGTTCTTCCGAGATATAAAATTTCCCGAACAGAAAGCCCTAACCCAGATAAAATGTGAATCAAATTGGGAATATTGGGTATCAAATTCTAGAAATTTGAGCTTCAATTCATTGTTTTCCTACACCATGGAAACCGAAAACCCTAATCTCCGGTGTAATTAGGATAAATCAGATAGCGTGAGGGTGAAATTATCCAAATATTGGATATGGGTTTTGGTGTAAAGGGGGGAATTTAGTGGAAAAAGTATGTAGGATTGCGGATGATTATTATTAATTTAGAAAAGGTTATGAAGAAACATGCAAGCTGAGAGAGAGAGAGAGAGAGAGAGAGAGAGAGAGAGAGAGAGAGAGAGAGAGAAAGAGATCTAAAAATAGATTGCAGTTTCTTGGAAAGAGGATCAACGACAGGGATGATGTTGAAGACATACAGAAGGGGGTTGAATGACAACCTTCTAATTCTTCAAGGATCAAAATTCGTTTTATTAAAAATAATTCAAAAAAATCAATGAAGCACCATCAAAAAAATTGAAATTACACATCTATGTGTTTTTGTTAAAGTATTTAACAAAAACTCTAAAAAATAGTTTTTTATATTAGGCCTTGTTTGTTTTTTCATTTTAAGCTCTTAATCATCACTTATGTCTGATTTGCTTAGACATTTCATAATCATTTCAGGACTGAAATCAGACTTCAGATTTCAGCACCTCTTAAAAAACAAACGCCATCTAAGAGCATTTCCAACAAATTTTCTAAAATTTCTTTAAAATGTAGAACTAAAAAACAAAATCTTCAGAACAATTTACATTCATCTCCAACAAATTCTACATTTTGGAGAATTCAACATTGATTAAAATATTAAAAAATTACATTAATCTATTAAAATATTATTTCTTTCTCTAAATATTTCTTTTTCAAAGTTTCCTATTGGTACTTTCATTTGGTAATCATTTTTTTAGTGAACTTCATATTTAGAGGAAAAAACCACACTCTCTCGTACTTTCTCTATTTTGGAGATGATTATGGGAAAGCTATTGAAGTAAAATAGTTGTTCAAAATCCTCATTTTCTTCATTTTTTCCATTTTAGAGAAGTTGTTGGAGATGCTCTAAGTATTATTTATCAATACAAATTACTTAAAAGTTAAAATTTTAAGTAATTGTATGTAACTGCAACTTAATAAATCATTATTTTGAATTTGTGTAACTAACTTCAGATAAGCATAATCAAAGAAAAGATAAACGTCTCGTTTTAAATATTAAAGTATAATTAGAATACTCGTTAAGTTTGAACATAATATTTAATTATTGTCTTGAAAAAATTACAAATTTCGTCCCTGTGGTTTATTGTTTATAATACTTTTGGTCACTATAGTTTAAAAATTACAGTTTCATCATCTGAGTTTGCAAAAGCTACCAGATTTGGTCCCTGGCTCTAACAAATGTTAAATAATCTCGTTAGATGAAGGGTATTTTAGTCTTTTTTTCTAATTTTATCACATTATTTTACTAAATAAATAAATATGTAAATTCTAGGGACCAAAAATATAGCATGTTATTAAACCGGTCATCTTCTCCGAGTCTTCCAGGATTACCAAGTTGTTGCCTTACATTTCTCCGCCAGTCGATCAACATTTGTAGGGGTGACCCTCGGTTTTGAAGATCTGTGAGCAAGGCATGACCAAACATCATCTGGGGGGATGGTCGACGCTCGAGATTTGTTGTTTCTGTGGTGGGGTTTGCCGGAGATAGAGAAGGAATAGAGGGAACGGGTTAGGGCGGGGAGCCTATGATATGGGATCTTTGTCGGGAAAGTCATGGTCGCCTTCTTGTTATGACAAAACTAGGAGGGGTCGAGTGAACAAAGCTTGGGATGAGGGAGAGAATGATGACTTGTAACTGCTGGAGAAGAGAGAACATGTGTAGAGGGATACTGAATGAACATGTATCACACTCTCCTTTGTTCTCGTGTTCGCAACCAAATTTGAGTTCTCATTTGAACTTCTCTCTCTCTCTCTCTCTATATATATATATATACACACACACACGAGCAAATTACATTTTAGTCACCATAATAATGTAATTGATATATATTTGAGTATTTGTTATACAAAAAATGAGATAAAAATTTAAAAAAACTAAAATGCACCTAATCTAATTGATTTTTAACGATCGTTAGAGGGAGTGATCAAATCCGAGCGTTTTTACGTACCACAATGACAAAACTGTAATGATCAAAAGTGTTACATACAATGAACCAGAGTAACCAAATACGTAGTTTACTCTAAAATTTAAAATCTCCTATAAATATTGCATTCACTCCAACAACTTCTTCACTTTAAATATTACATTCATTATATTATTAAAATATTACATATATTTAATAAAATATTATTTCTCTCACCTAAACATTTAATTTTAAGATTTCTTATTGGTAGGATATAATAAAAAACGTTTCTCCCTCATGGTAATCATTTTTTTGTGAATTTTTCCAAATTGGAGATTTTTGCACCATCTCTCCTACTTTCTCCGTTTTAGAGAAAGTCTTAAGGAATTTGTTGGATTTTTTTTTTGTTAAAATCCTTATTTTCTTCATTTTGAATTTTTTTTTGGAGAAACTCTAGATTCCATCTTATACAGTATCAGTGACCTATCCTTAATATTTTATATATTTGTACATAACTATAATTGTAATTGCTATGGAGTTGTCATTATAAGCTCGTACATAGCCTTAATTCTCGAATGAAGTAAGTGAAATTAAATTATAAGAATATCGAATAATCAATGGATTATGAAAATGAGAGACTATCTCTATTTATACTACTCTATGAAATTATCTAGAAAATATTTACAAAGAAGGTTCTAGCTAATCAAGCACTATAGGTGTATGAATCCCTCCATATATGTTTGGTTCCTCTTGATCTTTATTTACCCATTCTTGATCATCCTCCAATTTCTCGATTGATCTGCAATGTTTCGAATTTTCGAGGATCTTCTACCGAGACATGTACTTTTAAAATTAAAGTGTTTTAGCAAAATAACTTATAATATAATAACACTATAGATATCAATGAAGACACAAACGTTAAAATAATATTTAAAAGTCTGTTAGTGATTTTCTTAATCATTTATAAAATATAGTTCGAATCATTGCTAAATATGATTACGTGAAAACAATGGAGCTTTAACTTTTGATTCGCAATTTATGTTTTAAACAACACTTATCATCATTATATAACTCAATAAATAATCATTTAGAAGCTCATAATTGGTATAAATTTACAAACTAGTGTTCATGTGTTGTTTCATACATAAAACAAACAATACGTTAAAAATACAATGCTTATAAAGTGTTGTTTTATATATAAAACGTTCAAGACTTTTTTACGTGTAAAAACAACTTTAAACATTTTACATGTAAAACAACATTGTATTTTCACTTATATAAACTGGTTTGTAATAATATTAATTACATTAAAGATAAAAAAAAAAAAATCAAATGTTTGAAAGGGACTTGTTATTCCCTCTAAAAGAAAGAAACTTGTTATTGATTATTAATTTCAAAGCATATAAAAAATTAAAATATCCCAACATTTATTTGGATTTGAAAGAGAAATTTGGCTTTTGGCCAAGTGAATACAAAATAATTTTTATTTTCCGCATTGATTGATTGACAAAATGAGTTGGTGATGGACCCATGGCCATATGTATCAACTTGATTCTCATTACATTTTTATTTCATGCCAACGTCTTAAATTATGGGTCCATAAAAAAAAATACAGTTTATATAAGTGAAAATACAGTTTAAATACATTTTTATTTCATGCCAACGTCTTAATTTTTATTTTCCTAAAATTTCTTTAAAATAGAGAATTAAAAAATAAAATCTTCAAAAAAAATACATTTATTTTTAACAAATTTCTTATTTTAGATAATCTAACATTGATTATAATATTAAAATATTATTTCTTTATTTAAATATTTATTTTTCAAAGTTTTTTATGGGTCGTCTCATTTGGTAATTATTTTTAGAGTGAACTCCATATTTGAAGAAAAAAATCACCCTCTCTCCTACCTTTTTTATTTTAAAGATGATTATGGAGAAACTATTGGAACAAAATATTTGATCAAAATTCTCATTTTTTTTTTATTTTCCCTTATTTTGAAATTTTTCTTACATTCCATAATATCTCAAACTCAATCTTCAATTCTTAATCCTCGTTCTCGATATTAAAAGATTAAAATTAATATAGAAAGGTGAAACTAATAAAGTATATTTAATTTAGAAAAACAATTGACACACACACATATATATATATATAAAGAGAGAGGCGGGTTCATACGAGGACGGTACCAATTTACAAGAATACGATGACAATCTTCGGCCAATCATTTTGTACATGAAAATTTTCATGTACAAAATCACATATGATTTCATGTACAAAATCATATGTGATTTTGTAAGCATCAAAAAGGACATGGGCGACTTTTCCCGCGGGCAAGTCGCGGCTAATCATATATGATTTTGTACGTGAATCATATGTGATTTTGTACATGAAAGTTTTCATGTACAAAATGATTGGCTGAGAATTGTCCTCGCGTTCTCGTAAAAAGATACCGTCCTCGCATGAACCTCCGTCTATATATATATATATATATATAATTTATAAAATAATCTTATACATAAAGTTACATTTTATAATAAAAAATGAAAAGTCGGGTTTTTATAAGAATATTTGTTATAAAATTTTATTGAGGTTCTTATTTTGTTGATGTGATAGAAAAAAATGTGGTTTTTTGGAGGTTCTACGATTGTAAATGCTCAAGTTTCACTTTCCTGTTTTAACTTTAATTATGAGGTAAAGAAAGTTTCCTTTTTTATTATCAAAGGTAAAAGTGTCATTTATTTATTTAAAAAGTATAATAATTATATATTTTTAAAATTATATGTAATTTTTATTATAACCATTTTTTTGTGTCACTTGAAAAATGGCCCTTGAAATAGACCGATGAACATTTGTTAGTAGTAATATGAATTACAAGTTACGGTAGCAAAATGTATTATTCCCTTTTAAAGGCTTAAAGTAAAATAACAACCATTCACGTTTGTAATTAAAGTAGGAAATTTACCAATAAACCCCCTAATGTCCACGATATAATTGAAAAAATTTGACCTAATTCCTTTTCGATAAGCATTTATAACTGAACACTACCAATAAAGAATCCTAACCATATTCTTTTTATTTGTCGAACACGAATGAATACGTATCTCTCTTTTTATCTTTCTACGTAAATTAACCAGTTGGAGATAACATAACATAATGTAGTCATCGTATATTTAATGTTGTGTTCTCGAAACATTTTTTTAAGAAAGAAAGGAAAGGGATGGAAAATAATGATAAATTTCCTTCTAAAACTTTCCTTCAAATGTGGGAGGAAAGGGAATGAAGGAAAAGAAAGGAAAAAACTGAAATATTTTAAAAGGGTATATTGGTAAAAATGACATATTCCTTTTTTTTTCTTCAGGTAAAGAACATGAAAAATTATTTTCTTCCATTTTTTTCCTCCTCTTTCAAGAACACAAATAGAAAAAAAAATACTTTTTCTTTTCCATTCTTTTCCCTCCCTTTCTCTTCTCTCCAATTTCAAGAATGCAACGTAAGGTTAATAATGGGTCGGGATGTAAGTGTTTTTATGTTACTCTATTAAAAATGACAGTAGCACAACAACCATTTGTCTATATTATGAAATACAATGTAGCCACTCCAGGCTTTGTAAGGACGACTGACCACTCTTTTTTTTCAAAGCCTGGTAAAAGTCCATTAAAAAATGTTTGGATAAAGCTTGTTGTCTGGACCCAAATTCAACATGGGCAAGGCTAGAAAAAGTTCGATCAAAAGTAACTAATGGCCGATATTCTCTTGCTGGCCCTTTTTTGTTTTTGTTTTTTTTTTCAAAGATGACTTTTTATTTTATTTTAAAGCTAGTTGTTTTTTTTTGAAAGATAATTTAGTATAAATATAAAGACCATGTTTTATGTTTCTTTTTTTCATACCAAATCCCTCAAGATATTTATACAGAAGTTCTCTCAAGTTCTAGTATTGTTTATACTAAATCACCAAAATAACTTTTATAAAGTACCTCTTCGAACGACTAGTTTTAACTGTATAAAGGTCAATTTTATAGAAAAGAACAAAAAGGCATTAAAAGACTAGCAAGTAGTTGTTAGTTATGTGGACCATATTTGGATATTTTTCTAATCAGAACTATGATGACACGAGCCAATGAATGATGTCCCTAAAAGATAGGGTAAGTGGAAATCATGGCCAAGGCATATAGATGGATAATAAAGCCAAAGGGTGGAAGTTATGGAATAGAGAACTTTGGATGAACACATGGCAAGTAATGTATTTAAGATTAACAAATTGAATAAAAAAAACAACTTGAATCTTCTACACACCCACGTCGCGATTATGAAGGACTAAAAACCCATCATATATGATTAATTAATCATCGATGTGGCATGTCATTATTGGGCAACTGATATTTGAAGTCTATTTGAGGAACTTGGGCATCATAAGAGACCGTTATCTAAATATAAATGTTGTTCATGTTTTAGTATATTACTTGTTATCTTTTATTCTATTACCCTTGTATGTTATTCTACCATTCATGTTTTATCTCTTTCATCTATGTCAAACTTTTGTCTAATTTTTAGAACCAAATGTTTTTTGTAAAATCATGCAAGTCAGGGGTTTTTACATAAACAATGTCTCTGCCACTCAAGGTAGAGGTAATATTTGCATAAATCTTACCTTTTCCACACTCTACTTCATATAGAACTCATTGGGTTTGTTTGATTCATCAAAATATAAAAGTTTCAGCCTACCAAACTTCCTATCATTTCAAACTAGCTCCCCATTTTCAAAATTTTGCATATGGCATAATGGCGCCTCATCATAAAAAGCACATTCCACCTAAAGATAGCTAAATGCAAGTAAAAGAAATAGATAGGCTAAAGGGCTATTTACCAAAATACTTATCAAGTAAGCATTTAGTGGTAAGATTCACCACTCATTAGCCATATCAGGTAAGATTCTTGGCCATTAAAATGGCATCATATGCAACAATCTCCGGCAAGCGTTTATCGGTAAGAGTCGTCGTCATCACTTACCGAGTAAGGCTCTCCTTCCTTGCCTTGCCTCTTACCGGATATGATTATCGACCCTTGTCATGTTAATTCGGTTAGGTAAGTGACTCAGTAAGCGTTTGATAAACGGCCCCTTAAAGAGGTAAGTACCTACTACTGATTTGGTTAACATGACATCAACATGTTTGCCTCTTACCAGGTATGATTATCGGCCCTTGTCATAGTAATTCGTTTAGGTAAGTGACCCAATGGGTTCTTCGGTACCTATTGGGTACTAGAGACCACTGGTTGTGTTTTGGGACATCTAGAGACAATGTTCAAGAGTATGTTGATTCTGACTATGGTGGTATATGGATAGTTGATGCTCTCATACCGGTATGTGTTTACTACGGGATCATGTTTTATTAGTTGGAAGGTCGTTCTTTAACCAACGGTTGCTCTTTCTACAATTGACGCTGAACACATCATCGTTGTCTCTGATTGGCATCCATAGTGCATTGACGATCCCTGTATCGTACGTGGTTTTTACCCTCGATGAGGTATTAAGTATCACCAATTCTCTTGTTCTTTTTACTCTAATTATTTGTCGTGTTTATGTTGAAAAATCCTTTTTTTATTTGTAAAATCTCCACAGAATAATCTTAAATTTCCTTTGGCGTAATTTTTGGCATTAACATTATATATTAATAAATTAGTATAATAATAAATACATATATTATTTTACCATTATTTAGTATTAAAGATGTTTTTAATGTGTTTTAGTGTTCAATGGACCCATTATTTTTAGTGTTATTTTTTAACGGTTGGATTGTAGATGGTCTCTGTCGGTAGTTTGCAAAACTTATGTTTGCTTTTTTAAATGGTAACCGTTTAAAGTTTTATTTTGTTTTTTTAATTGATAAGGAATGGTATAAAAATCTGAAATCATAATCAATAGAACTGTTTGTTTTTATAAAACGATAAATATCTAAATATATATAATTATCTATTTTACTTCTTAAAATATTATATATTTATTACATTTCACCTATTTATTCACCATAATTTCAAAATTTACAACAAAATTATAAATTAATCAGATTTCTTATCCTCAAGTCTTCAACGTATCACCATATGAAACAAAATAACTTGTGACATTTTCTTTTCATTACATATTTTGGTTTCGTGACCAAAATAAAATAAATTTGATTAAAATTTAAATATTTTTGCAACGAAGGAAACTCGTGTTGATGAACGGGTTGTTATTGTATTTATTTAAAATATATAAAAGAATAGCAAATCCGACCGCATAGCGCAGTGGATTAGCGCGTCTGACTTCGGATCAGAAGGTCGTGGGTTCGACTCCCACTGTGGTCGTTTTTTCTTCTTTTTTTTTCTTTCTTTAAAGATTTTTTATTTTATACAATTGTCGAAATTAATAACCGTCCTTTTAAACCGTTTATTCAAAAATTAACACTTCATTTGAATAAAAATGTTCAATGTGATATTTTCTATTTCGCGTTGTTTGAAAGAAAACACAAAGGATTTTGTTTTGTTTTGTTATACGTATTTGAAGTATGTGATATTAGTTAAATACCCTAATAAAACTATACATTAAAATTAAATCAAATATACAATTTTTTTAAGAAGAGGTAAAAAAAAAGTCTTATGAAACATCTTATAAATTATAGTTTTCGATAATACATGTTTTTGAAATTTCAAATCAGATGTTTCAGAATTTTATGCAACAAAAGTTTGTACCGATAAACCTCTGAGCCAACTCGAAAACATCATCCCAAAAATCATTATGTAATACGTAAATAATACATATAGCAACCCATTAGATGGAGCCAAACCTAATCCAATGCCAAATACCAACATACTCCGAACTTGTTAGGCCTTTGGAATTAGCTCAACTGACAGTAAAGTTTAAACCTTTAGAATCCTTTTTAAGAGGTCTAGTAATTAGCTCAACTGACAATAAAGTTTAAACCTTTAGAATCCTTCTGAGAGGTCCATTATGAGTCCTACAAGGCCACCAGGTATTTTCCTGATTATTCTACAGCCTCTAGGATTAGTCGAGGTGCTCACAAACCAACTCTGACACCCATTGTTAACAAAAAAAAAGTACATATTCAAACCCTTGTTCATTTCAATAAACATACCACACCGAAAATTCTCTCCATTTACTTTGCTCTAATCTTTGTTTGTTCCATTGTCAATTTATACGTTAGATCATCATTCCAATAACGTCTTAAAACCAACCATAAAAACTCAAATGCAACAAAAAAAAAACCCGACCCCAGTTCAAGTCAAGTCAAGCCGAACACATACTTTCGACACCTAAAAACATCAATGTATAATATAAATTACATACAAAAACAAGCATCTAAACATCAAAAACCCAAAAAACAAGAACTAAACCATCATATTATGCCGTAGCACCAGATGCCGGAATCGGCTTCACTGCAGTTTGAATTCTTCTAAACGCCACTTTCACTCGTTCCTTCAAACCCTCATTTTCGCTCTCAACTTCTCCGTTTAATTTATCGAGATAAGCCACGTTATCGTCCACGCTGATCACCAAGCGACCGTCCTCCCCGTATTTCACGTTTCCGAATAAAGAAACGAGCAGGGCGTGCACGATCTTCTCCACTTTCTTCTTCTCTTCGGTTTCGTCTTTCACCGGCTCGGTTTCCACCACCACCTTCGGCATTTCCCGACCAGCGTTCAACACCAAAGCCACGATCGAATCTGACACCATATCGCTAATTGGGTCGGCCTGCCAATGAAGCGAAAGATGGTTCTCGGAATCCTGCTTTACGGTAACCTGTTCGTGGACCCGTAAAGTTGGAACACCGGATTCGTCGTCGGTTGAAGACTCGACACTTTCGTAGATCTGTTTCAGTCGGTGCTTAATGACACCGAAAGCACCTGAATACGGGATGGTGATCCTTTGGGTGACGTTAGCGGTTGATAACTGAGAGAAAACGTGTAGATCATCTGGTGCGATGATTTGATACGAGAACCCTTTTCGTACCAATAAGCCGCTAACGCTTTCACCCTCTTCAGGCGTTCGTTCAGCCAGCTTTCCGATCGTTTTCGCCATTTTCTCTGAATTGAAATGCATTTCAACGGATTGGCAGTTCTTCGGAGTGATGATTTTGGTGTTACGGTCTGCAAAAAACGTTACGAGCTTTTGCTTGAGTCTTCCCATTTCGTTGGCTTCTCCATGAACGAGAATTATGTTTGGTGGCATAAGTTCTTCGAGAAAAGTACTGGTCTGAGCGTAATCAGCATGAGCTGAGAAAGAAATGTAATGAACCTGAATGTTAAGTGGAGCGGTTAAGCCGTTCATTAGTGTCACTTCTTTAGGCTCGTTAATGATCGTTTTCGCTAAAGTCCCTTCAATAACGTAACCAGGGATCACACACGCGTTTTTCTTCTCGCCACACCATTTATCAAACAACTGTCGAGATAACCCACTTTGTAGACTACCCGGGCTCGCCATCACCACCGAGGGACCCACATCGTTGAACTCCTCGATACTTTTTAAAGGAGATATGTGTTTGAAATCAAACGGGTTTGAATTCGCAAACTGGGTTCG
The DNA here is from genome assembly GCA_036898165.1 of Silybum marianum. Taxonomy (NCBI): domain Eukaryota; kingdom Viridiplantae; phylum Streptophyta; class Magnoliopsida; order Asterales; family Asteraceae; genus Silybum; species Silybum marianum. The sequence goes on from CM072528.1 coordinate 11,848,289, forward strand.
AATCCTTTCGTTCATTGAATTTATATAAGTTTGATAAACGGCCATGCATCTTTTTGCAAGTGGGGAAGCGTAATATATAGGGACGTTGTGTAGCTCGGGGTGGTTGGACCAGTATTCATCGAGGATTAGGAGTAGTTCTTGTGCACGGCCAAGGGCAAAAGCGGGAATTAGGACACGACCACCTTGAGAAATGGTGGAGTGAATGACGTCTGTGAACCGCTTTTCGCGAATGTGGCGTGGCTGGTGAAGCTGGACGCCATAAGTGGACTCGATGATGCATATATCTGGTGAAAACTGTGGGAGTTCAGCGGCTCGAAGATGGCGGTCTTCTTCACGTGAGTAATCACCGGTGTAGAGCACACGTACACCAGCAATGTCGACCATGAACATGGCTGCACCAAGAACATGGCCGGCTGTGTAACACCAGAAACGGATGCCGTTCACTTCTAATGTTTGATGGAAGTCGATTACCTGTAGAAGGTGGATATTTAATTATATATATTGGCTTGAAAATAGAAACATATGTGCAACTTGTCTGTTTATATACAGATAAATATACTGGATGCACAAAATTTTCAGATTCGGATATACATGAATGTATTGAAAGCTTAAACACTTTATCAACTCTATAATGTGTTAGCCCCATTATATAGAATGTGCTTTCCCTACTTTCAAGATGGTACCACATATAACAAGTATAAATTGCCAAGTAGAAAAGTTCTACTTTCCCATTTTTCTCCTAAAAGTTGTCTGCAGACCCTGCAAGCCTAAATACCAACCACACCTAAACCGTCACTGAAGTTGGTTAAAACTATGTTTTATATTTAAAAATGAGTAATAGTAAGAATTTATGTTCATATAGACATCTGACCTTATTTCAGTATATATTAACTACTCTCTTTTTCCATAGCTTCAACAGCAGGGGAGTATGAGTTACAGTTTGACTTGTATGTGAAAGATGAAATAGCAACCATAACATATATCATGACAAATGGTGGTGCATATCAGTGCAGAGTTATATCCATGTAGTTGGTCAAATAATTGGTAGGAAAATAAAATGAGAGAGAAGAAAGAGATTATTTTACCAAGCGAGAGGTATTAATTAGGGTTTATTTTTATTTAGTCAGCTTAATTTCATGTCCTTTATTTTTATTCTGTGGGTCCAATTTAAATGATGTGAGGATACATGAAGATGTCATTTAGAAAATGAAGATTAAAACTTAAGAAGCAATGGAACCAGTATATTAACTCATACTATTTCCTACCACCCTCATTATATATGTTGGTTTGTAAGTTCTATAAGGATGCACAATGTTTCTGAAATCCCCTTTTAGGGCCACTAAATTGGCTGCCTCGAAGTTAGGGATTGCCAATGCTTCAATTAGCAACTGCTTGTTGAATCAGTTTTGCAAAACTAAGCACGGATCAGCCACCTTAATTTCTCAACTTATGTTCATTGATCAACCTTTTTTAACTAAAAGGTAATAGGTGCAGTCATTTCTTTGTAATTGTCCTAATCGAACAATGAAATTATCCATCTAGAAAAGTGAGTATCAAAACCTTAACTTTTCATTTGGTAAAATATAATCTAAATAGTTACATTTTATATACTTCATGAGTTGCTCAAGTGTCTGCTTAGCTGATTAAGCGCTAGAAGGTCACTTGACCTACTACCTCTGCTTAACGCTTTTTAGAAAACTAACCATAAATAGCTATTCAGAATTACTCTAAATAAATAAATTTACAAAAAATACCTCATGCCATGGCCCATGGGTAAGATTCCTGATATGGGATGTGATAAGTACAAAGATGCACCAGTTTTCTTAAACAGTAGCTTATTGCATAAATAATTCAACTTTACTTCAGTAAGGTTTACGCAAACATAGTAACTGTGGTAAAACATACCTCAATTTTATCCATGGAACGAAGAATGTCTTGTTCATCAAATAACATATCCTCAACTGAAACTTTGCTCACTTTCACATAATCTGATAAAAGCAACTTGTAAATGGCCTTGGTTGCATGAGTCATGAAGACCCTTCCTTTGAATGTGGTCTGAAAAGCAACCAATTGTATTTAACTAGAAGCAAAACATAACTTAGAAAACGTGAAATACAGCAAAAAGTAATTGAAGCTCATTTGAAGTAGAGTGAAACCTTTTCTAGAAAATATGGAAGGGACGCAGCATGATCTAAGTGAAAACTGCACAAAGATTGCAACACAAAGTTAAGAAGATAAAAAAAATCAAAAAGAAGAATTTTAAAGGCTGCAGAATTCGGAACCAAGGATGTGCAACATAACACAGCTATATAAAACAAAAGAAGCATAAAATGAACTCAACAAATTCCTTAGCACACCAATCCACTCCCTACCCAATTTAGAAGCTAAAGCCTTCTAAAATTACTAAGTATACAAAATCTGTAGTCATTGGAACAAGAGTGTTTTTAAACAGAGGGCCAGGACATCACTTCACTTGTTTCATTCATTTCATATTTTCATGTCAGTGGTAAGTAGTGACAAATCTCTCTCCTGAAAACTTCCGAAGAGCCACGAGATACCTTATTTAGCAGATAGAATTACTATCAGTTAAAACATCTCAAATCTCCTGATAAAGGCACGAAAAAGAGAGAGCTAAAAAATGTTATGAGAGCCTGGTCATTGATATCTTTTTTCTTCCTGTAACGAGAGTTTAAGTTTACATCGAGATGTAATTCATGATGTTCTTCAACTTCCAGAGCTTGTGTATTGTGTAATCAAGCATTAAATCCAATTTTTGGTTTATAGCAACACCCATGTGCTCTATAAACTTTTACTGTAATTCAGTGTCAGTGCTCAAGTTGTGTTTCTGGATGAAAGTTGGAGGCTAGTACAAATCTCTACTCCTTGCTTTTGAAATTTATTATTGTAGATTGCTTGTGTTGTTGGTCCTCTATAACAACTCCTTCAGCCTTTTTCTAGTCATTTTCATTCCACATATCATCATATCGTGTACAGAATTTCTGGTCACTTGCCTGTTTTTGTTTTATCGGCAAAACTAATTACATAAATGGGTGAGAAAACATTAAGGGACCATAGGAGGAACCAGGAAAGACATCAGACAACCAACTGGTGTACTTCAGGTAATTTAAAAGTAACCCATCTTTCAGGCTAGTTGATTACAGCAAATTGTTAGTCGGAAGTCCATCCAAAAACATATCAAAAAGCAATTTCTTGTGGGTATCCGCAAATCAAATTCCGTTGTTAATTGACAAAAGTCCTTCACTTTTTACAACATCGTAGTAACAATAAAACTTCAACAGACAAGTTAAGTAAGAAGTATTGTAAAGAAATTGTACTCCTTCCCTTATTGAAAGAAACACCTCCTTTGGCTTTCATATCAAACGAAAGTTTCAACTTAGATGTGAATTTATAACTTGAAAATAGAACATCTACGACCATCATGAACAACATAACTGCTATCAGCTATGAATAACCAAAGATGGTGTCAAACTTGTAGCATAACTGATATTCATTTCACATTTTAGCTTTGTTTTCTAATAACTCTTTTTTGAAGTATATAATATTTATACACGGAAAATGCAACAAATAACCTCACACACCCTCCTCACCTTTTTCTAATAATTTTCATTCACATATACAAAATTTCAGTTAAGTGGATACTTATCTAATTTTCTGTCATTGGCTAAATTAATTAGGTAAATGCAGAGAGGTAATATAGAAGGAACCAGGAGGGGTATTAGACTATCAGTTCTTTTCTCGAGCAGATAAGTAAAGCCACTTACTGAGTAATGAGAAGAACGTCGATTGTAGAAGGGTCGATTTCGTCAAAGTAAGGCAAAGCAGCCATTCCCGAAAACGCCGGATGAATTCCGCAATCAAACTATCAACAACACAATAATTACATCCAAAAACAAGTTATGAAATTTTCGAAAAATACGAACAGAAACATACAACACAAGAAAAAATAACAACCAAATTATTTTACCATAACGGTTTTCCCTTTGAAAGTCATGAACACACATGATCTTCCCACTTCGCTTCCTGCTCCTAATGGAGTTATAGTGAGCTGATCTGATTCTCTAGTCATCATGGAATCACGCCTCTTCAATGAAGATGACGATTGTTGTGGCCCAGTTGAAGCCATTTTCAAACACAGAGACAAGGGGATTTGGTGATAACTGGTGTATGTAGAACCCTAATTTGAAGAGCTCTTGCGCGCGCTCGTTGAAAACAAGTTCGTGAGAAGTGTTTTGGATGATAACCTACTTCTATTCATTACTGTCTAACAATTCTAAGGAAATTGAAAGAGTAAAACTATAATATATAAATTTGGTCCTTGCGGTTTGTCGAAATGAACACTTTATGTCCCTGTAGTACAAGCCTGCCATCGTGGTTTGCAAAAAAGTACAGATTTGATCCCTCTATCTAACAACGGTTAAAATTTCCGAATGAGGGGTATTCTCGTTTTTTTATAATTTTTTTTTTTTGTTTTTTACATAATCAAATCAACTTTATAATGGTCCATATAGTTTTTGATCGTGCAAAGATTAAAAAAATCGATAAAATGACGAAAATGTCCTTCATTTAACGAATTTTTTAAAGGACGTCAAATGATGGAATTAAACCCGGACATATTTGCAAATCATCATGGCCAAAAAAGTGTTATATTTGACTAACCATACATATCAAATTTGTAGTTTACTCATATTAAAGTTGATTATTACAAGTTTCAAGCATTATCCATATATATATATAAAACAGAAACATTTGGGAGTTCACGTGGCGGCGCCTTCTCCTAATTTCTTGATTTTTTCTTCCTTTTTTAGTTTTTACATTTAATCTAGATTAAAAACCCTTCGATTTCTACAGTTACACTTATTTGATCTTCTCCATCAAATAAATTCTGCAACTCTTCGTTTTCTTTTTGGCTTTCGATGATGAAACGGCCAAAAAAATTCGTCTTCAAAGCGGATTCTTCAGATGAATTCACAGACGCTTTTCTCAAGAAATACGTCACCAACGCTTTCAGCCTGAGTCCTAATTCGACCTCATCATCGCCTCTTTCTTTAGCTAATACGGGTGAAATGATGAACTTTTTGAATCCCCTTTGGACCCTTTCACCAAAATTAATGATGGTAACTGAGCAAGAATCGAACCATAATAATCTATATATCTATATACATATAAAAGTAGGATGATGGATGTCCTATGTGACATCCTTACAATTGAGGATTTCACCTCATGCTTTTTCTAATATTTTTGATTTTTTTTAATATTCTAAACATTAATTAACCTTAATTGTAGACTATTCATTTGCTCCTTCTTTACTTTCTTTTTAATTTTTTATGTTTCAAAATCAGAGCCCTTAAATTCACTTTGTAGTTGCCATGGATGAAGAGAAGGACAAGAGACATTTGATGAATAAGCATGAATGAAGTTTATGAACTCCATTGATAAATCTCCAAATCAAAGAATTCCCAATTAGGATGAAGAATACATTCAATCACGAACATTTCGAACATCTACGTAGCCATCATCTTTTCCAAGAAAAGTAAGATTCTTCTATGGGACTAATAAGTTTATGTAATCTTTCTATTATTTACTCCTCCATTGTGATTGATTAAAGTTTAGAATTTGTGTATAAACAAGTATGAAATTAAACTTTTTTTTATTTTTTACGTTTCAAAATTAGAACTCTTAAGTTCACTTGGTAGTTGGTATGGATAAAGAGGAGGGCAAGAGACACTTGATTAATAAGCATGAAAGAAGTTCATGAAGTCCATTGAGAAATCTCCAAATCAAAGAATTCTCAATTGGGATGAAGAATACCTTCAATCATGAACATTTCGAACATGTACGTAGCCATCATCTTCTTCGAGAAAAATAAGATTTTTCTATGGGGCTAATAAGTTTATGTAATCTTTCTATTATTTACTCATCCATTGTGATTGATTAAAGTTTATGATTTGTGTATAAACAAGTATGGAATTGAACTCTTTTTATCAAATGTTGAATTAATTTATTAGAGGTTTTAAACATAAATTTTCATTCTATTTTGGTGTTATAGTTTGATTACTGGTTTTTAAGCATTTAATTACTACTATGTAGTTATTTTATTAATGGATTGCATCTATCATCATATATGATTATATTTGTTAGGTCCGATTCAACAAGATCAAAGACGAATCATATGCAAATCATTAAGTCGAATGTTTTATTGAAAGCTTTCTTATGAAACTACAAACGCGAAACTACTTTAGACGACTCTCATTAACGAAACCTCTACCCTAGACTCTTTTATATAGTAGGTGTCTATTACAATAAAATTCCAAGCCCATAAGATCTTAAACACAATTTGGAATATTACAATGAATCATTTCCTTCTTTATAAACTTTCTAAACTTAGGACTTTTGGTCCTAACAATCTCCCCCTAAAGTTTTATAAAGGAAGCATCTTCAAATTTTCTCCCCTGCTTTCTTTGGAAACACTTTAGTATCGTTGGTCTTCCAAGCTCCCCCTTGAAATAAGCTCTTAGTCTTCGGTTTCAACTGAAAATATCAGATCCAATGTGCTATAACCGCCACTGATTGCACAAAATACAGCTTCAATCTGTAGATAACTCGACACAATTGTTTGCCACATAAATCAAAGATACATGTGCGAGTTGCTTCAACGCTCAGTGCATAATCAGTAAGAAAAACATAGAATCTGTATTTAGCCGCAAGCTGAATAAGAATTATGTGTAAAGAGCTTTAATCGGATAAGCTCAAAGAACTTGGACCACCGATGCAATATATATCATGACAGGCTGGGAGATGATATTTCTTGATGAGCATTGCTTCTTTAACATATAATTGTTCAGAATATAGCCAATTTCCAGAATACTTCCAAAACAGAAAGCAACCAAACTTAGATCCAATCTTCTTAATCAGATGACTGAATATCGTCACTCAACATTCTAGATCACAAACAAACCTCCAGAAAGTAAATGGTTAGGAATTATAAGCACATAACAATAGCATACACTTACTGAAACTGATATCTAAGGAAAACTCCAGAATGATGATTGTAGAGAGTCAGACTTCTGATTAATCCAATCAGATACAGAATATAATCACTCTTGTTCTGAAAACTTTTCAAATCTGGTTTTGCATGAAATCCATGAACAATGTTCCCCCTCCCGAGACTCAGCACGGGGGCAGCGCCCCGAGAGAAAATTTTTCTCTATATAAAAAAAATGATGCAGGGCTCTTGGATATTTTCTTTTGACACTATAAGGAATCTTGGGTTAAAACTCAACTGTGGTCGTCGAAATAAGCTTTGGTCGAGATCTGCATGAAGTTCTCAGCTGTATGGATGCGACGTTCATGGATGTCGGGTCTTCAAGATGCGACAAGTGAGAATCTCGAGTCACATTGATCCGAGAAACATAGGTCCGATAAGCATGGGTCCGAGAAGATAAGAAGTCGGGCCAAGGTAAGTCGACATAAGATGATGTCGGGTCAAGCTGAGCCAACATAAAATGATGTCGAGCCAAGCTGAGTCGACATAAACACTTGAGTTGACCAAAAAAAATTGAAGTAAAGATGTCGAGCAAAAAGAGTTGACAAAAATTGATGTCGAGTCTAACTGATTCTACATAAATTCTTGTTTCGACAAGAATGATGAAGGCTTTGTGTGGTCCGACATGTATGAACACCGATGAACCCAGAAAAAAAAACTTTGCAACAATTAGGGTTTCGACTGCTTTGGCCCTTGCCTCTATCACATGAAATTTCGAATATCCAGCAATTAATAGATCCAATCAGATCCATTTATCAATATAGACTTGATGAGCAAGAAACTTCAAATGATGAATCCAGTTTACAAGCAACAAGGTGAAATCGATAAAGAACATATGGATATTCAATTCAAACACAATAATAAAAACTTCAGATCGAAAAAAAAATACCATTAAATCAAAAAATTCGAATTTGCAGTCCCGAACTTCAAGAACGACGCACAGTGAGAGAAGAAAAGAAATACTCGATAATACCTTGATCTTGCTGAATATAATGATCGTATAAAATCAGATGGATTCGATTTCGGCTCTGATACCACTTGTAGGTCCGATTCAACAAGATCAAAGAGGAATCATATGCAAATCATTGAGTCGAATGTTTTATTGAAAGCTTTCTTATGAGACTATAAACGTGAAACTACTTTAGACGACTCTCATTAATGAAACCTCTACCCTAGACTCCTTTATATAGTAGGTGTCTATTATAATAAAAGCTCAAACCCATAAGATCTTAAACACAATTTGGAATATTACAATGAATCATTTCCTTCTTTATAAACTTTCTAAACTTAGGACTTTTGGTCCTAACAATATTGCGCATAGTGATCTCTTTGATGGTGCATGTGGAAAATCTGAATGGACGCAAATTATAAAGTTGAAGACGGAGACCTTCGTGAGAGAAGAAATGGTATTTGATGTTATTCTTAGTTACTTTTGTGTATCATGTTTATTACTGACCGGTCACAAAAGTTTCAATAATTTTCTTTATGATATTTCCAATCAACCACTACAAAAAATTCTAAAATTGAGGCTCTTTCTTCTTCAACACACTATTATAATACTAAAAAGTAAAAGCTATGAAGGTAATCAAAATTGGTCTTTATATTTAAAAGTCAAAATGTTAGTCTTTATATTTTAAATATTAATATTATTGATATTAATTAACATTTAACATATTAATTAATACTTGGTATTAATTTTTGTAGTGTATTAGTTTTTGTTTTTAAATTATAAATTACATTTAAATAATTTAAATTTATATTACAAAAATCAACAAATTAATAAAAATGTGCATAATTTTGCTACAACGTTGATTATTAAAATTTAAAGATACATATATAATACATTTATAAAATAATGAACATTTAATAAAATAAAATATTGTAACCAAAAATTTGAAAATTACATGATTGGATATTTAATATAGTACTTATAATTAAATAAAATACATCATTTTGATTTAAGTACTTCATTGAATAAGTTATGTTATGGATCAATTAACAATATTTATTAATCAATATATAAAATTTAAATCAATATATAGAATTAAAAAACTTATTGATGATTTAAAATCAATATATATAAAAATCAAATTAGAAATCAAATATATAAAAATAAAATTAGAATGACATTTCCCATTTTTATAAGAACTTCTGTACTAGAAACAATGATATCTTCAATTATAGCCTTCATGGGATGTAAAATATATCTCTTCTCAGCATCCCTATAATGCATGAGACAAGCGTATGCATTTCGATTCAGGTTGTATTCTATGGTTACGATTCTACCATATATGTCTTTTTCATTCCGTCGAAAATCTATTTTACGGTATAGACACTTATGACCTCCCCCTCTATTCCCTGCGGTAATGATTCCTCTGACATTACGACCTTTACCATAACAATGTTGTCCATGAATCAAATTATTTCGAGGATTGGATTTCACTTGACTGTCTATAGTTCCGTTGCGTAAACTTGTATCGCTACCGTGCAACACGCAGTGGCCACACTAGTTTATACATAATATTACAATCCTCGAGCATTATTGTTGCTCTGTACGACATAATTCAAGTAAGAAATACTTATTATAATGGAGGAAGAAGAGTAGTACTACACTTTTTGTTGTAGGCACTCTGTATTAGTAGTTATGTCTGTGTTGGATAAGATTATGCACTTTAACAATATAAAGAACAACCTTATTTGGGAACAATAGTGTTTTTAGTTTATATAATCTTGAAAGATAGATAAGCCATGATTTGAGATATAACAAAAATGAGACCGGAAACTTTATAATATAAAGATTCTTGTGTTACATGCTCATTAGGAAAAAAAAGTATGATTACTTGAAGGTGTATGAGCCCATTATTCCAGAGAACAAATATACATTTTGGTCTTATCGAGGGGTTGCAAATGTATAAGGTATAAGAGACAACCCACATTATCTCGCTCGAGCGCAGAAGCGGAGTACCGAGAGTTGCAAATGTGGTTTCCGAATCCTGTTGGATACAAAATCTCCTTCTTGAGTTACATTGTCCTATTTAGAAAGCAATAGTTGTGTATTGTGATAATGTTAGTGCTATATGTTTATCAGACAATCTGGCGACATCATAAAACCAAACACATTAAAATGGATATCCATTTCGCACAAAAGAAAGTGGCGCGGTGTCAAGTTCGGGTGTTACATATGCCATCCCCTCATCAAATTGTTGATACTTTTACCAAAGGCTTACCGTTAGTTCTATTCGAGGATTTGCGAGACAGTCTCAACATCCAAAACCCTCCCGGTTTGACTGCGGGTTGTGTTATAATATGGAAGTTATTCAATGTAATCGTTATAATTTTGTAGATAGTTTTATATTGCTAGCTAACGATAGGTTTCCTCTTTACAAGGGTTTTTCCCTAGCTGTACTGTACTCATATGCGTTTTCGGTTTAATGAGGGGTCAATGAATTGTCTTCTCACAATGATCAAACTTAAAATATTTTTGACAAAAACAATAAAGCATCCCTAATTGCAGGGATCAATATCAACTTCAACAAAACCGTCACATCTCTTCGATAAATATAGTTGTTCCAAAAAATTTGATACATAATACTTCCTGTTTACTTGAAACATAAAATTATTTATGTTTTTTAGTCTAATGTGTTTGTCGACTATTTCTATTGAATTGTTCATATCATATCATATGAATGGTGCAATCAATTACAGAGACGATAACAATAAGGTTTTATATGTCAACGATACATGTCACTTAGTAATACTGCCAAAAAGTATGTAAACCTAAAGGGTCGCACACAAAGAATACGTATGCTTCGATAGGGTTATTGGATAACCATGAACCCAAATTACGTCATATTGTTATTGAATAATTATTCTAGCAGAATAACTAAAGTATGTATTAAAAGTTTAATTATGCTAATTAAAGAGTTTTATGTGTAAATATATTTACATATAACTTTATATGATTAATAAAATTAAATTAAAGTTACAAGTCCGATCCATGTTTGAGTATTATGCTTTGTCTATAAATCAAACATGCTAACTATAAATAAGTGACAGGTTTAAACCTAAAAGGTTACTCAATTTTTCAAAATTAGTAAATAGAAATGAAAAAAATTCTTTATTTTCTGTTAAAAAATTGAAGGTTTTGAGTTAGCACCTTGTAGAGGCCAATGCTCATTCGTGTGTGGATCCACAATAGAGGAGACATAATTTGGTTTATAAGTGTTGTGTCATATCCTACATCAAATCTAAACATCCTATGGTTTGTTTAAAATAAATTAAATTCATTGGACCAGAACAAGACTTTCTTTTAGAATAGTTTTTTATTTATTTATAAAAGTAACCTAAAATTATTTTTCTGCTACATTTTCACAAGGTTATAATTTATTTGTAACTCTATAGCAACCCATTAGATTAAAGAAAATACATCTCAAAAAATGCGTTGAAAACAAATCTATTTAATAAATACTCATTTTTGCATCTTGATTGTCACATTTTTTAGCATTATAAGTTTATACGACCCTTTTCACCATATTTGTTCTGTTATTGACACTTTAGTTGGAAGACTTTCGGTTTATAGCTTAGTTGGTAAAATGGTAGGACAACTTTTTATCATTGGAAGTGGGTTCCGTATAAAATCGATTGGAGTTGTCGATATGTTCAAATCATTTTCTGATTAATTTTCAAGCAAAAATGATATGTAATCACAATTTTCATAAAATAATATGATTGCAACATCCCATAATATATTTATAAAAAAAAATCAATGGGCCTTTGTGTAATTGGCTAATTTCAGAAACACAATTATAATCATCTAAAACAAGGTCAAAACCCTTGAGAACTTGATTTGTAATATGAAACTCTCACAGTAGGGATGAGCACGGTTCAGTTCACTTCGGTTTTTGGTCAAAACCGAACCGAAAATCGAGTCGTTTGGTTTTTAAAAATCCAAACCGTTCGGTTTTTGATTTTTTTTGTCGGTTCGGTTTTAAAACCGAATGGTTTAAAATGTTTTGGTTTTTGGTTCGGTTTTTTGAAAAAATACAAACATTTCATATATGTTTAAAATTAAAATTAGGTATATATATAATAATAAATTAAAAACATTTTATAGTATTATATATATACACACACAGAGTAAAAATTAAAAATAATTATATTTTTTCGTTTCGGTTCAGTCTTTTTGGGTTTCGGATTCGGTTTTTTTTCCGGCTTTTTCGGTTTCGGTTCGGTTTTTGCTCACCCCTTTCTCATAGGAACCCACATATATGATTAACTAAAATTAAATACAAAACATAATTGTATCAAATATTATGCAAAACAATATTCACGAATTATTATTGGTTTAATATCTAAAATGATAAACGATTTAGAGTATAAACTAAACAACATCAATGAGATGCTCATTTTTTATCCCATTCTCTTGTATCCTTATTTCAATTTTCATTCACATTCCTTAATATGAATCAAACGCCCCTAAGTTTGACCTTTGACTAAATCGTGATTCAAATAAACTCTTTAACCAAATCTTAATTGTAAACTGGAATTTTGAACATGCTCTCAAATTTGTAGGAGCAATTACGTTTTATCGAGTGTAAAAAAAATACCAACTCAAAGTTATAAGATTGGGTTAATTGGCTTTGGTTTTAGGATTTCATGAACCCATTTTGAAAACCTTCTGAAATAAAAGAGTTCAATTATTACTTTATCAAAATCACTAGATAATTACGTATCTATGGTTTTAACTAACAATCGTTTACAAGAACATTAATTAATTGGCCCAATCAATTAACATTCAAGTAAAATCGACATTAAACGAAGGATCGTGTGAGAATAAGAGTTAAAATAAGAAACGTAAGAAGAGATCTAGACCATTGATCACTTTTAATCTCACCCCACCCATGAATTGTGCTTCTCATGGGAATTGATCGATGCATTTCGATGCATCTCATTAGTGTTAATCAATTAGGATTGATCAAAGGGTGAACATCTCTTCTTGCCTTTCTCATCATAACTTTCATTCTCACCGGAACCCAACTCATCAATATTAAACATATAAATACAATAAATAAACCTGTATCAACCAATTACAATGAAATCTCAAAGTAAACGCATCAAAACCAAAGGATTAACTATTGTTGGAATGTGATAAAATATCCACACTTGGCTAAACTAGGGCTTACAACTTGAAATCAATGAGAATTTACCAAAACTGAGTAGAAATTTATGTTTGGGATTAACTATTATGTTCCAGTCGCTCCCTTCATGCTTTTTTACTTGATTTTGGTCGAACCCTCAATGAAAAAGTACTGTGAAAATCAAAAAATACGACCTTATTATTGGCATAGTATGCAACTACGCCCGCAACCACAGATCACAATGCTAGTCGCACGTGTGCTTTTGCTTTGGGACATTGGCTTACGCGAATCTGGGCCGACCCAAACCATGTGCCTGGTCACACGGACGGCTAAGGGCACCAACTCCATTGCCATGGGTGACTTCCATCGCGATCAAAGTTGCCTAAAAGGTCGTCGGACCTTCAGTTGTTTGACTCATTTTGAACTGTTTTTTTCCATGATCAAACATTAGACTTAGATTAGGCTTTGCAATACATAATTTAGGCATATAAAACACATAAAATTGGAGATTTTAGCCTATAAATAGGTATTTAAATGCAATTATATCATTACAAAACCATAAAATACAATAAAAAGGACAAACAATAAAACAAAGAATAAAATTAATTGGGATTCAACCCTCCCATGCCACTAGATCCATAATGACCTACAAATATGGATATAACCACATGGAGCCAACACCTCTCTCCCCAATAGAGTTCGAATTATCAACTTTATAATAAAAAAAATTCTCAATATATTATACGGATTAATTTTTAATATAAAAAATAATCGTAAAAACTGACAAAGACAATTTTAAAATATAACTTAGATTAGGGATGAGCTCGGTACCGGACCGGTACTGAACCGAAAATACCGAATCCCGAATATGAAAAAATCTCGGTACCGAATACCGAACCGGTAATAGAAAGTCGGTACCGGTACCGGTTCGGTACCGGGATTTTCGGGACTAACACCGTTTGGTACCGTTTTTAGGGACGACTAACTTTTTTACATAGCTCAAAATGGTTTTTCTAATTGTAGAGTAAGTCGGGAGGAACTCATTCAACTTAAATTGACCTAAAAAAGATTAAAAAACACCAATAAAAAATTATTTTTTAATTTTACAATTTGACATCCAAAATATATAACGATAAGAAAGTGGACTTCGTTCGTATATATGTATATATATACGTATATTTGGTATGTATACAGTGTTACATACATGTCAAAAAAGTGTGGAATATTTGGGTGGAATATTACAAGAAACCGGGTTTTGAAGAAATTACGAAACCGAAATATGAAGAAAAGATTGATATCTGGGGGAATATTACAAGAACCAAAAAATTTAAAAAATTTAGTGGATTTGGTATAAAAATTGAAGATATAATGTTGGGAAAAAAGGTTTTTTATACCAATCCAAAAAGAAAAGGTTTTTTTTTCAATTTGAAAGTGTCCGTTAATATTACCCGGTTCGGTTCGGGATTTATGGGTACCAGTACCGGTACCGAACCGAAAATACCGAATCCCGAATATGAAAAAATCCCGGTACCGAATACCGAACCAGTAATGCTATTCGGTACCGGTACCGGTTCGGTACGGGACCGGTTCGGTTTCGGGATTTCAGTCCGTATGCTCATCTCTAGCTTAGATCATCCTTGAAAAACATATAACAAAAGATAAATAATTTAGAACGCCTTTAACATCAACAGTTCCCTAAAATAAAGAAAATCATCTTTTTATTCTTTAAATTACTCCAAAAGTTTATTTATCCAATTTTCTAAACTAGAAATTCATAAAAAATCTTCAAATATAAAATTTCAAAATAAGAAGTTTTTTGTTCATTCCACTAACGAAAGTTAAACTAATATCATCGTACAATAAAGTACATTAGAATCATAAAATTATAAATATTTAAATAATATAATCAATAATATCTCTAAAATAAAGAATCTACCGGAATTGATTGTAATTTATTTTAAAGTTTTTAAGTATTAGTTTTGTATTTTGATTTTTAGCTCTCTTTTAAAGAAATTACGGATAAAAAATTACAGAGAAATGCCGGAGATGGTCGGGTTTAGGTTAACCGGTGTAAATCCCAAATAATACTGATGATTGACAGAAACAGAAACAGAAACCCTCATCGGCACATCCTCAGCCCATAAGTTTTAGGGATAAGCGTTTCGAACATTCGTCACTGGAATCGAACATTCTTCTTTTCTGTATTTTTATGGAAGAGGAAGGAGAAGAACAATCTGGAGACGACGATTCTTCTCCCACCTCTCTCCTTCATCCCACCATTGATTTCATCGATCCATCATATTAAATTCTTGAGAAAACAGAATCGGAGGAAAAAAAAGATCCAAACTCCATTTGTTTATTATTATTGTAAAAGCCGCACTCCGATTCACATCTATTACAGGGTTTGAAGGGAGGGGAGATAGAGAATGGGGAAGGGCAACCCATTCTCGTTTCGCCGGAGCAGTAGCAGTGGCAGCACAACCAGGCGTCGCCGGACAACCAAGAAGGTAGGTGAGTCTTCGTTGCTTCTGTCGAACCAATCGGCTAATACGCCGTCTCCTTCTTCGCCGGCTAACGTAGGAGATGGCGGGGAGCCGGCCGGACCCGGGAAACCGATGGTGGTTGCGGTGGCGAAACCCAAGAAGAAGGCTGGTGGAGCTAGGTTGTGGATGCGGTTCGATAGGTCTGGTGAATCTGAACTGTTTGAGTGTGATAAGAGCACGATCATTAAGCGGGCGGGTATTCCGGCTAGGGATTTGAGGATTCTTGGTCCTGTTTTCTCTAACTCCTCCAATATTCTTGGTAATTGCTCTGATTTAGGGTTCTGTTTTTTAGGGCAACTTTCTATGATAACCTCATGTTGGACTCAGTAGCATCCCTACTGAAATTCACTTGCAATAAGATGCAACATATATGAAACCGATTATAGATTTGTGATATCAGTGTTACATGCTTAATTGAAGTTACAACATTATCTAGTTGTGCTAGGAGCCTAGAATGCTAGCAATTCTGTCTAGCACTTAGTCAGAATCTTCTAGTTTATCTGCTGGATCCGTCTTCTAGTAGTGTGCTTAGTCATGGTAGCTTCTTTTGTCATATTTATTTTATCATCTAATTCATGGTCTTGTAATCTTATTTGTGGATGTAGAAACCTAGTGGATGCCTTATAGTTTTTTACCTTTTTCTTAGAACGTGGCTGGTTTTTTCTTGTGCATAATGGTAGCAGATTTAGGGCCTTTTAATGAGACTCATAGCTTATTCGGTTAGCTGTACATGACTGTTTGATAGTGGCTTAATGATATATGAAAAAGCCCTTCCAAACAAAACCCTTCCCAATCTATGAAAAAACCCTCCCAAAAACCTTCCCAATCTATACAGACAGATTATAATCCACAGACAGCTTTATCCATACAGTACTTAATGGAAAGCCAACCAAACAGCCCTTAGTTTTAACTACTAGAGGGTAAGAAAAACTCGTAACTTTTTTTTGTGTCAGGCTGCTTTTGCTGTTTAGGCCGGTAGTTTATAGTCTTTCTGATTTTAATAGAGCATCCTTAATGTCAAATCCAGGTTCACCACATCACCTAACACATATCAAATCATAGTTAATATGCAAAGAACACACACAAACACCCACTCACTTGCTTCTGTTTCTAAAGTCTAAACACATGCTAGATATAAATGCACTGCAGTACCATGAGGCTGGTGGATTATGCTTATCCTATTTCCACTTAAAAAGAGGAACTGAAAAACCAATGTACCACATATATGTATAATGGCACTAATCAAAGATTACCACCACTTAAAAAGTGCATCTGCTATTTTTCAAGACCATGGCACTTTGACTGACATGGGAAAAAAAGAGGACTATCAAATCAAATGGTGGTTAGTGATCTAGATAGGTTTCATTGTTTATGTAGGTGGTGGGAACATTAAAAGAAGAAAATCTCTACATAATGTGTTAAAATTAGTTGAAAAAAGAATTTCAATACTATGTAGATTTAATTCAATGGAAAATCATGTTTTTCACCCATGAACTATAACTCTTTTGGCCTTGAACTAAGAATGTGGAATAGGTACATCCAAAATGAAATTCGAATGTATGATCTTTGTCAGTTTTGTTAAACAATGAACGGAATTGTTTAGTACATGCAAAGTTTGACTGATGGATTTGAATGTTACTCCAATCTTTCTCCCACAGTTATTTAGTGGTTGTTTGTGTGTGAGTGCTAGGCCTGCATTCTTATTTTCTGTATGTCGGATGACATGCTGCCTGTTCTGTGATGTTAACCTTATACTGTTACACTTGTATCTTATAAAAAATGTTTGTAACAAGATTGCTTTGTTATAGCTCAGTTGAGTCTCTAAAGACTCTTTTACCATTTATATTTTATTGTATGAAAAACACCAATCTTATGTGTATTTGCTTGCATATCGTCTGCTGCACAGAGAAATATATCATGGTAAGTAGGATATTTAGGAGCTGTTTGTTTACCTCTTAATGGTTCCAATTAAGAGGCATCGTCTGAATCGCTAAGAAGTGAATCATGTTTGGCAAAATATAAGTTTGCCTCTTAATGGTTCCAAAACCCTCTGAATCATTTTGTATCCCGGTCCTCCCTTAACCATTAAGAGCCAAAATCATAAGCCACTGCCAAACAGCCCCTTAGGCTTTAGAGTAACTTTTTACAAGGAATTATAAAGCATTTGCAACCATAAGAGTATCTTCTTCTGTAAGCATCGAGCATAGAGGACAGTCTACAAGCCACTGAGAGCTTTCTCCTAGTATTAGTAATGATCTTTATGTGTCTGTGTGTGCATGATGTGTACACACATATATATATATATATTATATATATGTTTGACGGAAGAAAGAGAGGGATGCCCGCTATATTAATGAAGAAAGCTAAAGGAAATACTTGATGGGTGAAAGAAATGAAAACATGAATTAAAAATTGGCAGTTCTCCTAACTAAATAATATGTGCACCACAAATACTTTTCTCGAGCTTCTAACTTAGTAACTATAGGGTTTTTTAAGGCATAAAATAAATCTTTAACACATTACTTGTTCATTCAGCTAGGGAGAAGGCAATGGTTGTTAATTTGGAATATATAAAGGCCATAGTCACGGCAGAAGAAGTCCTTTTGCTTGATCCTTTACGTCAAGAGGTTCTTCCATTTGTGGATCAATTAAGGCATCAACTTTCTCATAAGAGCCATTTAAATACTCCTGGTACCCAAGGCAGTCGTCAACTTGCTTTACGTGATACGGAATCTGCTTCTGGACGATGGCTACCTGCTACTGAAACTGCTGACGGTTTGCAAGCCGAACTTCCATTTGAATTTCAAGTTTTGGAGATTGCATTGGAGGTAGTGTGTACTTATTTGGACTCGAGTGTGGCAGATCTTGAAAGGGATGCTTATCCTGTTTTAGATGAACTGGCTAAGAATGTCAGCACCAAGAATCTTGAACAAGTTCGTAGTTTGAAAAGCAACCTTACTCGTTTGCTTGCAAGGGTACAAAAGGTATTTTCTATTAATGATCTTTTCTCTTTTGATTAATTTGGGTTATGAAATTATGTTGTCGACTAAATGGGATATTTTGCTACACGCATTTTTGTTGTGAAATAAGGAGCGACATGATATCTGTTTGTTTATTTCATTTTTGTTAAGTAAAAAAAAGAACGTAATCTATAGATTAATTTTAAAAACAACAGCACAATTATGCAATAACAAATTTCTGAAAGCTTAATTAACCATGCAATGATAAAAAAGCATGACTTATAAGTTCAATTGAAGACATAACTGCACCGATACAATGAGAAATCTATAAATTATTTGAATTGAAACTTATATTAGATGGAAACTGCTTTTATAATAAATATTTGTTGTAATGCTAATATGGCAGAATTTCGGTTCAGTGAATTGGGTATATTCTTTTCAGTGAGTAGTAGTTCCCTTTATGTTTATGACCCAATGTATCATTTGCAAAGTAAACTCTTGGGATTCTATTTTTATATCTTTTGGTGGAACTTTTGTTGTAGTATTTGGCATTCGATTTTGTATCTATGGACTATGGAGTAATCATGGCTTTAGATGGGAAAATAACGAAAATTGTTGGTGCCATCTGGTTCATATATCAAGGCAGAGACACAGTTAACCATTGAATTAAATAAGAAACAAAATCTGTTTGCAACCAGTTTGAGTTCTATATGAAGAAAAAGCAGAAACAACTCAATATATAACATTTAAAAAAAAATATATATATATGTTTGTTTGATCAAATTTACAATGAAAAAAATATAGTTGAGGAATAATTATGTGTCTATTTTGTTTCAGGTGAGGGATGAACTTGAACATCTTCTAGATGACGATGAAGATATGACACAGTTGTATTTAACAAGGAAATGGTTACAGAATCAACAAAATGAGACTTTGTTGGCAGGTGTAGGTTCCAATAGTCACAACAATGGTGCACAACATCTACGTCGACTTAGTTCTGTCAAGAGTGTAAGTATGCTTACAAGCATAAATATGAGTGACAATGATGTTGAGGATCTGGAGATGTTGCTCGAGGCTTATTTCATGCAACTTGATGGAACTCGTAACAAAATCTTATCGGTCAGTATATACATACATATATATATATATCTATATCTTCCTTTGTTCTTTGAAGTTTCTAAAATGAAAAAGTTTCCTGTTTGATTGGTAAAAATAATAAATATTTGTTTTTGTTTTCTTGTTCTATCAAGTTAACCACTTTACCTAATGAATGTATTTATTTGACTACACAATATCATTGTTATCTGCCAATCCCTCTTTCGGCCAAAAAAGAAAGTGAATTCATCGGTTGTTGCTTATTAAAATGAATGCTTTTGGCAGAAAGCATTTATGTTTATATAACTACGAGTACGAGGGAGGTTCGGGAGAAAACGCTAAAAAAGCCCTCCATCCAGACGGTATGCACAAATGCATACAAGTACAGTATGTGCAAATGCATACAAGCAATTGGTGCTGTTTTTTTTTCTATGCACCAGTGCATACATATGCATTTGCATATGCACAAATGCATGTTACAAATTACCAGTATGCATTCGTCTAGATGCAGGGAGGGATCCCCGGGTGTTCTTCAGCTTTCTCTTTTTTTGGCTTTTTTCCCCTGAACCTGACCCATATATATAGCTACCTTTGGTACATGTTGGGGGTCTCTCAGTCCCACCCTTCTAGACCCTAGTTTCGAGTGGGATATATTGTGTTTGTTTGGTTTTGTTTATTTATTTATTATAATGAAGAGAAGACATTAATACTTTTGTTTTTGGGAGTAGGTTCGTGAGTACATTGATGACACAGAGGACTATGTGAATATTCAATTGGACAACCAACGTAACGAGCTTATTCAACTGCAGTTGACGTTAACTATAGCGTCATTTGCTGTAGCCTTTGAGACCCTGGTGGCTGGATGGTTTGGCATGAACATTCCATGTCGTTTATACGACATTCACGGAATATTCCAACAGTTTGTTGCAGGGATTACGGCCGTTTCTTTTTTGCTCTTTCTTGTTGTTCTTGGTTACGCCAGATGGAAGAAGCTGCTCGGTTCATAATATAATACCTCCATTCAACTTTTGCATCTTGCTTTATTGCATACTATGCTATATGTCGTGTTGTTCCATGATAACGTTGATTCCGACTACATCCTGAATCCAAATCTTCTTTTTCGGAGTATATAATATTTTTATATATATGGCAAATATTTACGTATATTTTTTCGCCTTATTTGCTCTCTTGACTTGTAGATTTTTAGATGTATTTTATTTAGCTTTAGTTTTAAAATAAATGGCATATAATTTTAGAAATGTGAATTATTGTACTTTTTAATTAATTAGATGATCGGCCCCATCACTGCTCTCTGCGTTCTCCGGCAAGGAGACCCAATCTCTACGTATCTCTTCATATTATGCATGGAAGGGCTTTCGTCTTTCTTAAATCGTGAAGAAAAGGCAGGAAGATTTCACGGTTGCCAAGTTGCCAAAGGTGCTCCCTCGATCTCTCGCCTCTTCTTCGCGGACGACGTCTTTCTTTTCTGCAGGGCTTCGATCGATGAGATTCGCCACGTCAAACATATGTTGTCGACGTACGAGCAGGCTTCGGGTCAAGGGATCAACTATGCTAAATCTGGTGGCATTATGGGAAGCGAGAACTTAGCTACTGACCTCGTCCACGGCTTCTTGTGTATTCTCGGCATTGACAAGCCCATTAACACGGGTCGTTATTTTTTCTACTGTCGCTTGTTGGGCGATCTAAAAAAGCATCTTTTGCTCAATTTGGGACAGTGTATCGCAAAAGTTGCAGAATTGGGGGAAACGTCCTATCTTCATGGCGGGAAGGGCTACCCTCATAAAAGCGGCGGCTTAAGCAGTACCGGTTTACTACATGAATGTTTTCCTTTTTCCAACTTCTACCGTTAAAGAACTGGAGAAGATGATAAATTCCTTCTGGTGGGGTGGAAAATCTGATGGCCAAAAATCTTTTAATTGGCTTTCTTGCGACAAACTGTGTCGCCCTTTGATGCATGGAGGTTTAGGCTTTCGAGACCTCACTGCCTTTAACGTGGCCATGCTTGGTAAACAAGGATGGAGAATTGCTACAAATCCTTCTTTGATACCATCATAGTATCTTCAAGCTTCCTCCCCCCGTAGATTCGGGTCGGGATAGTCTCATTTGGCATTGGTCCCATAATGGGGTGTACTCCGTTAAATCTAGCTACAAAATCATTCTGGATCGCTTGGTACATAATGCTCAACCGGTGATTAATGGTGACTGGCAGTGGATTTGGAAAGCCAATATTCCCCACAAGGTCAAATTCTTTGCTTGACGTACACTTCGAGGAGTTATTCCCACAAGGGATGCGCTCCAAAAAAAGAGGATTACAAATTACCCCCCTTTGCAATTGCAATCCAGAAAATGCCTGTCACACGCTCTTTGGCTGTCATATGGTTAGATCGGTCTGGAGTGAGGCGAATCTTGGGGACATAGTGGAACATCACCTGGACAAAACTGACTCGCTCCTTGACTTAGTCTTCAGTATCCTCAAGGCGTTACCTAATGCAGAAGGAGACAGGGCCATAATGGTTTTATGGAGCATCTGGCATCGGCGGAACAATATCCTTTGGAATGACGGGCCTCGTGACCCGGTTTCGGTCATTAGGCGTGCTAACATCTTTTT
Source organism: Silybum marianum (assembly GCA_036898165.1). Lineage (NCBI taxonomy): Eukaryota > Viridiplantae > Streptophyta > Magnoliopsida > Asterales > Asteraceae > Silybum > Silybum marianum. The sequence goes on from CM072528.1 coordinate 11,870,716, forward strand.
GGACTGGCTTACCACAAGGGGACTCATTCTCTCGGACCAACCTCAGAATATTCCTCTATGCAGCTCTAAATGGCACCCCCCCCTAGAAGGGGATTCGTTAAATGCAATATAGATGCTGCCACCTTTGAAAACTCCTTATTGGCGGGTTTTGCGGCTGTCCTCCGAGACTGTAATGGAGCCTTCATTGCTGCCAAAGCTACTTCTATGCCTTCCCTCCCCCCGGTTCGTGAATGTGAGGCGCAAGCTCTTAAAGATGCTATCTTATGGGCTTGCGATCGAGGCTTTACCAATGTCTTGTTTGAAACTGATGCCAAAACTGTCGCGGATGCCATTTATGACATGAACCAAGACATCTCGGAATTTGGAGACATCATCCTAGATATTGGCGGACCCTTGAGAACCATGGAAACTTCTCGATTCATGCAACTGGGAGACAAGCTAACAAAGTGGCTCTCTTAACTGTTAGACACTCTCGTTTTTTATCTTGTCCTAAAGTTTTCTGATGCAACCCCGTTCTTCCTTTCACACTGTATTAACGACTTCTGTAACGATCACTAGTTTAATGATATGATTGATCCTCGATCTGGTGATGGCAATGTCGTAGCTTGGTCGCGACTCAATCATTCTTCTTCTTCAATTTTTTTAATTAGATGAGAATTGTACTTTTGATAATATGGGGTAATAATATTTTTATTTCATAATTAACGGTAGAATTAGCGGAATAGACATTTACTTTTGGAAGTCTTGTTGTAAACTATCTTTAAAATAAAGATAGGGATAGTATCATAATGTTTATTACACTTTTTTATTTAATTTTTTGTTGTAAAATGATGGTATAAAAAATAATACAGTCAAGCTGATTTAATCCATATATATAGGAAAGTTTAAATGAGAATTCAAGGTTGTGATCGTGAGGATAAATGAGATCGCGACACGTGTTTGAATGTAGATTATTCAGACCGAATAAATACTATATCTAGTGTGAATATTTCTTTGATTATTCAGTCTGAATATGACACGTGCCCCACTCTTAGTTGTCTTCACGTTCACATCCAAATTTGAGTTCTCATTTGAACTCGTCCCTATATATATATATATATATATATAGAGAGAGAGAGAGAGAGAGTGTGAGAGATAGAGAGAGAGGGGGGGGGGAGGAAAGTTCAAATGCGAACTCAAATTTGATAGTGAACGTGAGGACAAATGAGAGCGCGACACATGTCATATTCAGACTGAATAAAACAAAGAAATATTCAGACTGAATATATTATTTACTCAGTCTGAATAATGCTTATTTTCATTATAAACTCTGAACGTCCTTCATTATTCAGACTTAATGAGACATGTGTCGCACCTTCTTTGTTCTCATGTTCACAATCAAATTTGAATTCGCACTTGAACTTCTCTCTCTCTCTCTCTCTATATATATATATATATGGTTGGGTTCCGGTGAGAATTGTTATATATGATGAGAAGTGTGCGAAGTGGTTATTCACCGTTGGATGATAAATGGACGCACATTAGGATGAGATGTACCAAGATAAGATGCATCGAGATGCACCAAATCAATTCCCTTATAAAGCCCAATTTATGGAAGATATGAGATTAAAACTGATCAATGGTTCAGATCCACTTCTCACGTTTCTTACCATTAACTTAACTTCTCACACGATCATACACCTATATATATATATATATAGAGAGAGAGAGAGAGAGAGGAAGGATCAAATGAGAACCACCCCTCCTTAAAGGAACAAAAGAACAATTTGTGGACCACATATGATGTGGGTCCCACATAATATTAAACCATTTATGATTTAATATTATATGGAACCCATATCATATGTGATTCACAAGTGCCCCTTTGTTACTTTAAAAATGCAAAGTTCACATTTGAATCTTCCTCTCTCTCTCTCTCTATATATATATATATATATACATATTAAGGGGTGGTATCCGTTGCAAACTAATCGATTTTTGCAAACTGTGCAAACTCCTCGTGAACACAATGATAAAGCACCAATTGGATATTCATGAATGTTGAAAGTGTTCACGAATGGTGAAAGTGTATTCACGAATGACAAAAGTGTATTCATGAATGAGAAAACTTGCTGGAAAACTCGCTAGAGAAGACGAAGTCGTCAGAAAGTGTGTTCATAATAGGAAATTAGTAAATATTAATTTAAAAATGGTTAAATTATAAAATGATGATGATACCCTCAATGAATTAATAAACTATTAATAAAATATTAAAATAATATTATCTACATGGTTTATTTCTATTGGATAATGGTGAGTTTGCAAGTTTGCAAATATTGAATAGTTTGCAACGGATACTACCCCTACATATTAATATTTTAACATACAATTATATTATTGGTGGGGTAAACCAACTTGCCAGGCTAGACCAAACAGTTTTGGACTAGACTCGCCTTTTGTTTTAAGATATTTAACTTCAAACAGTCTTTTATTTTGGATTAAAGTCAAACATCTTTTATTGAACTGGTTGTTATCATGTTACGTTCTTCCTTGAAAACATGTTTTCATTGCAATGATACCCATGTAAGCAAGCATGGGTGCACCAACCATGACTTCATCACAACAACAAAAAAAACGACTTGAAACATTCAAGAATGTCAAAAAATAACCAAAGTGAACAAAGTTGATGCTTTGTGATGAAACCCTTCCTAAAGTTTCGTGGACTTTTGTAACCCACAATTGGTGATATTTATATTTGATTATTTTGTTAAGATTAATTATTATAACTTATGTTACCCTCTATTAAGATTTATGCTTATAAGTCATGTTAGAGCATTTTTATTAGGGTTATTTTAAGAACCTCTTTTTGTACATTTTTTTGCCACATTTAATGCCACCTCATGAAATTAGGAACTCATCAAAAATTTTACAATGAAGGTTCTTATATAAAAACCTCCTTTTTTTGGGTCCCATTGATTTTTTTTAACATCAATATTTATATTTTAATAATTAAATAAGTAAAAATAAATAAAACATGAATGAAATGACCTTTTTCACAAAAATTATGGTAAGAATCAAGGTTCTTGTTGGGGTATCTATGCCTTGTTAGGTTATTATAAAAACCTCTTCACAATGGTTGTTCTTATAAGCTGATGCACTTTTTGCTTATAAGAACCTTGCATTGGAGATGCTCTTAGATTTTATTTACGAGTGGGTTTTTTAAAGTCAAATGTAATAAAATGATGTATACTTTTTATTTTTGGATTAAAATATTGAATTGATCTAATCTAATAAACAACCAATAGTAATATTAAATGAACTAGACGGGTACTCGCGCAATGCAGCGAGATACATCTTAATTTTAATGATTTATTTTATTTTTCTGTCTCTATTGATGTTATAATAGTTCTATTTGATTTTGAGAAAACGATTTTTACTCTTTCATTTAAAAACTCTCTTTTTTATGTAATTTTTTAATTCAGTTTTTTAATTTAGGTTTAATAACGAAATAATTTATTTTTTGTTTAATAATATAACTTTTTATAAAAATAATAATTAAGTGTCTATTTTGTTAGAAGTCAATGATTATTCTAATTATATTCTAGATTTTTTATATTTAAAATGAGATGTTTATCCTATATTTGATTATGTTTATCTATAGTTAGTTACACGAATTAGGAATTTAGCTTTAATAAGTTGTACTTACGCATAATTACTTGTAATCTTGAATTTTAAGTAATATGCATCAATAAACAGTACTACATGCATAAAAAATGGATTTTAAGAATTTTTGCCAAATGCTTTATAATATAGTATAGATAGAATTAATAAAAATACAATGATAGATTATTTAAAAGTTAATTAATTAACAAAGATAATCCGTTTTATTTCATGTCAAAATTTATACTTAATCAAATTAACTTTTGAAAACATGTTTGCAAGATTGCAATAACATGTTACCACTTACCGTGTCCCAAATCCAATTTACACTTCGATTTCATAAAATTACAATAATTTCACTAAAAATCAATTGTTGTGTTTTTTAAACTATTTTCTTAACTTAAACACATCTCTTGCATAAAAATTGTATATTATACTTAATTTAAAATCAAATTTGTTATAACAATCTACATCTCAAAATCTAATTATTTTAGCCATATATAAATATTATACACATCTGATATGTAGCTCGGTTGACAAATGGATGATACGACTTAACTCAAATACAAGACATGTCTCGTAGCTCTATCTCGAGCCCCTCGCTAGCCTCGACTGTAGAGTGAATCAAAAACTGCTCCCTCACATCGATGTCCTTAGAAGAGGGTTCCGTATGAAACCGTTGAGATTGTCAGTAATCAACTTTTTGCTCAAATATAAATATTATAATCGAATTTGCCAAAAGTATAAGAAATGGTTTGTATATATTAGGTAGACAAGATGAAGAAAAAGTTTTAGATACCAAATAGTTACAAAAAAAAGTGTTATTAAATTAAATACAAAATTAATCTAATTCCATACTCGTCAAAACTTTAGATCAAAGTAGCTATAAGTTCAAATTTTAATAGTAATATGAACGTACCGGTATTTTGTTTCTTTATTTACAGTTGATGTTATTTTAAATTGCAAATTCGAATATATACAACTAAAGACCAACAAAACCAAATCTAGGCCGACAAAACCGAATTAGGAATGGACCAAATAATTATAAAATCAAAATGCATGTGTTCGGTTCTTGATTCTAGATCTTTTTAAACTGATTTTAGCTTTATTTTTTTTGTTTTTCAAAAAATCACTTTTACTTTAGTCTAGTTCTATTCAAATTGGAATGGGATCAGTTTTTTATTTTTATTTTTCAAACTTAAAGATCACATTATTTTTAATATAAAAAAACTAAATATGTATTTGGTTCGCAACCAGGTTAAAACCAAAAATTGAATTATTTGGACTGATTACATTTTTTTATTCCATCAATTTTTGTTTTTTCACTTTTAGGTTTCGATTCTATTCGGTTTGGTCCAATTTGGCTCTAATCCTATTCACACGTTTTGGCAATTTGAAAGTTATCAAAAGTATAGGGGCGGTAATGTAATTAAAGGAAACCTCGAGGAAGGTAATGTAATTAAAGTAAACCTCGAGGAAGGTAATGTAATTAAAGTAAACCTCGAGGAAGGTAATTGTAATAATCCAACAAATGCTCTCTTCCTTTGCTTGCAACTTGACCATTTTACAGCTTGCAACTTGCAAGTGGACAAAAGGTGCGGTGGATTATATGATTTTTATTTACTTTTTAATTTCACAAGTATTTAATAAAAAATCAAAAAGAAAAAGAAAAATCAAATTTTATCAACGAAAATTAAAGATATACATACTTTATCTAAATTATATTTGAAAAATGTGTCATGTTATAGTTTCAAACATTTTATGTATTATTACATTGGTATTTTGTTGTATATGTACGTATATATTATTTTTAATATATTAGTTGTGAACGTGAGGACAAAAGAGAGTGTTTAATATATTAGTTGTGAACGTGAGGACAAAAGAGAGTGTGACAAGTGTCCCATTTAATTTGAATATATTAAGACTGAATGTTATGTTATTCACTCTAAATACGTTTATTCACACCGAATAATTAATGAACTTTATATTCGTTATTCATACAAAATAACCTTCATTATTCAGATTGAATGTGACATGTCTCGTACTTTTTTTTGTTCTTATGTTCGTAACCAAATTTAAGTTTGTATTTAAACTTTCGTCTGTATATATATATAATATTTTTATACATGACAAATCTTACATACTTTCTTAACTTTGATGTTTTTTAAGTTTTAACTTCTAAGATCTTCTTCAAACGAATTCTTAATATTTTTTTATTAAATTAAAGAATCAAAAAGTCAAAGTTTTTAAAAAAATTACATTTAATTTCAACAATCTCTTTATTTCAAAGATTTTATTATTATCATATTATTAAAAGAGTACATAAATTTATCAACTCAATACGCTTTTTAGAAAGAATTTACATAAAACAATAATAATTTATTCTCATCATGATAAATAATAAAAAAACTAATTTATATCTTTATACATCAAGTTTAAGAGAATTCTTTAAATCTCCAATTCCTCGATGGGGATCATCGTGAGGATGGGAACGAGGATGGAGGTTGGAAAGCGAATGTAATCCTCGATACCTCTGACCCGTTGCCATGTCTATATATAGGGAACATAAACATTATTTTCTCAATTTTAAAGAATCTAATGAATATGCTATTAAATATATATATATATATATATATATATATATATATTCTATCACTAATCTACATACTGATGTTTAAATTTATTTTTTATTTATGAATAATTTGATTTGCTATTAATAATATTTATTTTGAGCCATAAGGTGTACTGGTTGAGGCTCTGGGGGATGTGATGAAATATCTCATTTGTACAGGGTTCGAATCCAGACGTACAATAAAATATCCTATCTGCTCTGAGTTTACTTAGTGACTGATGTATTACAGTCATAATTTGTCGAGATTAGTCCAGACATAGTCTGAGATATCATCCAAAAAAATATATATTTATTTTGTTTAAAGTATTTTTTTATCTTGAATTAATAATAAAATATATCATTAATTATGTACGTAATTAAATATAATATATTTTTGTTTTTGTTTGAGGTAATAATAAATAAAGGGTGAAAAAGATGTAATAACAAGAACATCTCATTTGGGTTGTCCAACGGAGCTTTATTCATCATTCAAGTCAACGACAATTGAAAGATTCGTGAGACGAAGAAAACCCTAATAATATAAAATTAGGAACAACAAGGAACTGTGCTTCGATTCGATTTCTAATCTTCGCTTTTATCTCATCACATTGCCAAGATCTTTACTCACTAAATTAGAGGTAATCGTTAATTTAAGGGTTAAATTTGCGTTAAACAAAATGTTTTTGCTTACTTTGAGCTTTCGATTTTTCATTTTTGGGAGAATGTAGGTCAGGGAGACTTGATTACTGTTTGATTTTTTGATTGATTGTTGCAATTACGAATGATTAGAGTTTTAGGAGTAGAATGTAAGTATGAGATGAACTGTACGATTAGAAATTAGTTTGACTTGATTTTCTTTTCATAAAGAGTGTCGTAAATGATCTGTGATGTTTTTGGAAGCTGCTGTCTTTCTAGTTATTAGCTCTGGGTTTGATTTGCTGCTATTGAATTCGATATACATAGTTAGAAATGATAATTGAGTTATGATGGTTATATATGGATTTTGATTTTTTTTTTGGTTTTTGGTTATGTGTATGATCGAGATTATTATTTTGAAATGACTAAAATTGTAGGGTTTACATGGGCAATCCACAACTTAATGAGGTGGTTCTTAATTAGGCTGGGCTGTGAAGGGTTTTCTTAGGAATTTCATTATAGTTATAGGCTGTAAGACTAGTAATTATCCTCAAAGTTTTTACAAACTGGCTTATTGGTAAATAATTAGGGGGGGGGGGGGATAAGATAAGTGAACTAATACTAAGATCATTGAAAATCCGAGCTTTATTGAGAAAATATGAAATAGCCAAGCAAACAACAACTGAAACCCAATTGTCAAGATCTTCCTTTTGAAACTTTGGAAAAAGATGATATATAAGGCACTGAAAATATGAAACATATTGCAAAATATGACCTAGCCAAGCAAACAACTGAAGTCTAATTGTCAAGTTCTTTTATTAGTGTATATGATATATTTATTCAAGCAACATATGATCTGTGAAGATGGGCATTGCATACCGAGGATTCTCCATGGAAGAGCATACAACATTCTAGAAGGGCCTATAATGCTCTAGGATACCTTTGTTTCAATCACAAAGTTTTCTTGTTTAATATACTTATGATTTCAATCTTTATCAGGGATCTGTGCTCTTGCTATGGCAAACTCCAAGGGGCCTTCAACAATGAGAAATATGATGTACAATGGAAAACACTCTTTACTTCCCCCTAAAAGTCCATTTCCAAGCATTGCTCCCTCATATGCTGATTATGTCTCAAATTCTGCTATTGGGCCAAAAGGACCACCGAAATATAGGGATGGGAATTCACTCCATCAACGTACTTCCTCTGAAAGCTTTCTGATAGAAGAGCAGCCTTCTTGGCTGGATGATCTTCTTAATGAACCAGAAACACCTGTCCGTAGAGGGCATCGGCGCTCATCAAGCGACTCTTTCACATACATGGAAGCGGCTAATGCTGCTAATAATGAATATAGAGCACAAGATGAATACAGGTTGAGAAACCTGACTTCTGCTCTATCATGGGGATCTCAAGAGTTTGATATATATACAGATTCTAGAAATCCATCTTTTTATGCGGAACCAAATGGAATTATGAAGAATAAGAATCGGGCATGGGATTCATCACAAAATGCATTAAGTCATTCTATTGGCTCGGCTTCTTCTCCTAGGGACAACTTTGTTCTTCAGAATTCTATATCGTTGGCTGCTTCACGAGAAGTTGATGGGAATACCTCAATTGCAACTGAGAGAAAAGATGCAATTGAATCTCTCCGGCAAGATGCAGATACTTCTGAAAGAAAGGATTCTTCTAGCAACAAGGCTTCCGCATCAGAAACAGACACAAAACGTGCCAAACAGTAAGCAAACTCTTTTCTCTTTTGGTCATTATAGCAATTCGTGCTCCTGTAACTAGGTACAACTATTTATCTGGGAATTTGGAAATCCTTAATTTTTACAGGATAAATAGTAGGAAGAAGATGTTATTTTTGATATTTTTCACAATCAGTTACCTACTTACCATAATAGTCTTTTACATCGACTCTGTGGCATGCAATGCAACTTTACTTGAGGTCATCTAGAATATTAGATTGTTCATTGAAGGCACTTTTCAGTTTTCACCATGAGTTTATGGGGATAATTAATAATACATATTTGGGCCTTTGACTTTTGGCTAAATTTCACTACAACCTATTACCTTCATTTCAATGAAAAGGGGTCTATGAAGTTCAACTGGCGACTATACAAGACTTTCACTTTTCTCCAGTAAAAATGATGGCTTGGTCGTTTTACCCTCAACTTTTAAAGGGTTTTTTTTTTCTTCACACAAGTCTGTTAAAATAATTCTCCAGTTTTATTTATTTATTTTACAAGATTATGTTTAAAAAAATCCTCCATGCCTCAAAGTAGGATAATAATATTATCTGATCAAACATGGCATGTGTAAGGACCTGAGTTTGTTCTGTTGAAACGACGATCTTCATACGTTTGCATTTACACTTCTAGAAGCTTCTTTGTGTTGGACCCCTTTAGGATACACAATAGAGTTGCTTCACGTTAATGGGCTTGGTACCAGATTGAATTCTTTTTACTTGATATGTACTGTCAGAAATAGCATCTAGCTTAGATGTTCATTATTAGTTTAGTGATGTCTCTAAAAAGTTTTAGAGTTTTTTCTTCTTTCTGTAATGGACTACCTATCCACAAGTTAGAAGAGTGAAAAATGATAAAGCTACACGCAAAAGTCTGGCATTTAAAACAACTATTAAATGCTTTGGAAAGTAAATTGGGCCTCTAATGTATAATGTAAATTGTAAAATGAACACAGAAGTTATAAAGGTTTAAAAAGTTAGCAGTACATCCATTAATCTAATAATGACATAATTACAGGCAATTTGCTCAACGTTCGCGGGTTCGGAAGCTTCAGTACATTGCTGAGCTGGAAAAGAATGTGCAGGCCTTACAGGTAGATTTAGAACGTAAAGAAAACTTTTTAAGGATGGATGATATCTATTCCAACCAGGTCATGTTACATCTGTGCTGTTTGCAGGCAGAAGGTTCTGAGGTTTCTGCTGAGGTGGAATTTCTAAACCAGCAAAGTCTTATTTTGAGCATGGAGAATAAAGCACTGAAACAACGCTTAGATACTTTGGCTCAAGAGCAACTTATCAAGTACAGTAAGTTTTTATGAACTCAATCATGCTCAACGGGAAAGTTATCGAGTTTGTGTGGATTGATCTGTGTATATAGATTAGGAAAGTTTTTGTTTAGAAGGGTTTTTTTAGTAGACAGAAAAAGAGTATTTTTAATTGGGTGGGGCATGTAACATGTTAGTAAAAAAATATGGCTTTCTGCATAAAGCTCTCCCCCTGAAAGCTTACTGATTAAGCCACTTTCTATATCATTAAGCCACTAGCAAACAGTCATGTATTGCTGACCGAATAAGCTGGGAGTCTCTTTAAGCTCATTAAGCTGCTAGCAAACAGGCCCTAAGTTTATATGCAAAACATGATCAAGATTCAAGGGGTTTCAATGTTAGTCCAGTTTTTCTAAAATATGTAGTTTTAATTTGGATCTGTTGGCATTATATTTATATGCAATTCTAACTAATAAAAAGTTTATAACCCTAAATGAGATTTTAATTAAATCCATGACCGCCTGACCTATTAAAAGAAAAATGGCTTCATACTCATCTTTAAGGTCATGGATTTGATTTATATACCTAAATATCTCATTTAAAAGTCAATCAACTACTATAGTTACATTCCGTTCTTTTAATCTTCTTTTCTCTACAAAGAAATAAATAAATTATTTTAACTGATTTGTGAAAACTGTTTTCTCAGTGGAGCATGAAGTTTTGGAGAGAGAGATAGGGAGACTGCGAGCCTTATATCAACAACAACAACAACCACCACCACCTCCGCCTACTAGACACCGGCGAACCGCCAGTATGGACAAACTCGATTCTCAATTCACAAACCTTTCTTTGAAAAAGGACTCTGGGACTTCACATGATGTTTCTGGCCCACTCCATATCTGAATACAATCAGCACAGTGCTGAACCATTCTGACTCTTCCATTATCGACATTTTTGTCGTCACCCAACAACTATTTGCAGGTTTCACTTGTACCCTTTTGTGGCTTTTACTTTTTTCTTTAGCTTTAGGGCTCGTGTTTATTATTACATTATTGCCTGTTCTTATTTCACTAATTTTTAGTAAATTTTCTCTGCACCTGGTAGTCTGGGAATCTTGATTTTCCCAGTTGGAGACTCACCGGAGGTGTGTTAACTTTAGAACCTGATACAATATTTCTATATGCTCATTGATGATCAACTTCTGTTATTATTATTATTATTATTATGATTCACCCTAGTTTTGTGCAATAATATTTGGAAATTTGTTTAATCATCACTTACTGTTGAAAGCTTGATGAACTTGCTTTTTAACTGTTGGATTGGAATCCTTCAATATTTTGCATGTTTTGCCTGCAATTTATGGTTGGTACTTCTAGGGTTTGGGTTCAGGTGAGAAGTGAAGTTATGTTGAGAAGTGTAAGAAGAGATCTCCACCCTCGGATCAATCTTAATTGAATGTCAAGGTGCACCGTGATGCACCGGATCAATTTCCTTCTAAAGCACAATTCATAGGTGGGCATGAGATTAAAAGTGATCAACGGTGAAGATCGTTTCTTACGCTTCTCATCTTAACTCCATTTCTCAGTTCTCACATGATCCTATGCCAGTACCTCTATAAATATAAGTTGAGGTCCCCTTATTACTATTTGCATATGGTCCTTCAGACAATGTGTTCATATATGTTTTAGTTTGAACCTTTTAAATAAAGTTTAAAGCTTTATCGATAAATAGGAAAATAAATAAAAACCGAATCTTTATTTATAAAGATGGTGACTACAGAATATGGAATATAAGCAACCCAAACCAATAAACACCACATAGTTTGATTCCATTCTTTGCGATAGAATCAATAAAAGAAAGGAGTAGAAGCAGATTTGTTCACTTCGTGAACAGAAATATAAAACAATAAATAATGTAAAAACCAACTTGTTTTAATGTCGAGAGGCAAAATTCTGCATGGTATGAACCTGTTCTTAAGGTTTTATACGACCACTCTAAAGTCTTCTAATCACAAAGCCCCAGGATTTAATGCAATAACATATTTCATTTACCAACAACTTATGTTAACGAAATTAGAAGCAAAGTTGATGCAGAAATCGTAGGTAGTAGAACTCAGGGAAGCAAAAATAAGAGAGCAAAGTGGAAACAGATTTTCAGTGTATTTTTTTTTTCTTTTTCCGGAGAGGTTTAACCCAGTATTTATATTGGGATTAAACCCCTATAATCCTCATCTTTCTCCCCAAAAATGGGACAAGATTGGTTAGTTGGTAGACTAAGTCTCCAACATAAAATATCTTCTATTAAACACGTTTTTAAAGTTTAAAAATTTGAAACTTTAATAATTAAAAATTCGATTTTTATTATCAGCTTATACTAAAGATAATTATTGAATGATTTATAATTTATTCAATAATTATCTATAAAAAGAAAGTCAGAGCTCGAGGCTCCTTCTGCTCCGTTTGCTACAAATCCCCCGCCCTCAGCCGCATGGGTGTGCGTTGGACCTTCCACTCATGACACCCACCATGAGTCCACCAACATGTTTAAAGCCCAATTGAAGGTAAAGGCTTATAAAATCCATTAGGTCCTGCTTTTCTAACGTGGGATGGAGGAAAACCTCCAATCTCACCTAAAATTTCCAACATGTTTTTCACAAGCTGGTGGTCTTTACAGAGACAACCACTTTGCTCTTTGCGGTAAGATGTAATATTTGCGTACACAGTACATCTTGCTCTTCCTAGACCCTACCTCGAGGTGGTATGTACTAGGTTCGTTTGATTTGGTTTTAGATGCTCAACTAATAGCTAAATTTTCCTCCGAGGGGTTGTTATAGCTTCTCGGTTGTATTGGTAGTATGGTAAATGTGGTTTCCTTCTGGACTCTACTTTCGGGTAAGAATTAAGATATATATTGGATTCGTTTGATTTGGTACACAACTCTTCTCATACTCAATTTTTTTCTTCTCTGTTGAAAAGAGACCTTGTTCTTGACCCTTCTATTTCAGTTGGGTCACATAAATTGTCATTTTTCTAAAAAGTGAATTGTGGATTTAGTTCCTGTTTTTTAATATATTTTTTTACTAATTAGATCCGGAGATTCCCGAATAGGTTAACCTTTCAAACTGCTGCTGAATCCATGGGCAGGCAAGAGACAAATTACCAAACGTCTAGCATTCCCTCACGCTTGGCGCCAATGAGGCTTTATTTTAGTTTTATCTTTTCTCCCACCTTCAGAAGAATAAAACATAGACATAACTTTTCCGAATAGATAAATTGGTCTCTGGTCGACGCAATTATCAGGGGCGCGCTCTACCCACTGAGCTAATAGCCCGTCTAATCCTTTATTTCAGTCTTAAGAAAAAAAGACAAAAGACCCACACCCAAGTTCCATAGCTTTTGGTCCGCTATCCCGATCATGATTTTCCTACCTGGTTCCTATGGTATGTTTATTGTGTTATTTAGTTTGTTTTGACCATGGTCCATTTGACTAACGTCTCCATTAACTCTCTTGGTCATTTTAGCTTTTTTGACTATTATTTTGTATTTTTCCTGTAAAATAATAAATATGATATTTTTATATACATACATATATAGAGGAAAGTTCAAATGAAAACTCAATTTTCACGTTAGGACAAATCTCAGCCCCTCTATCTCTATTGATCTAACAATTCATATTAAATAGAGTTTTTAATTAAAATAATTAGGGATAAAAATGGAAGATAATTTAAACTTACGCGTATCATATTTGACTTTTTCTATCCTTTTTAATTAAAAACTTTTACCCACTTAAAGTTTAAAATAAATTATCTTAAAAATTACTAATATTTTAATCATACAAATTTCCATAAAAAAAACAAGAATTCCGTGTTCTTCGATATGACATTTATCTCGATAGAGTTTTTTTTGTTTTAACCGTTTTTTACATGAAATTCTATATATGTGTTATATTCATTATGAATATTTATGTATGTTAAAGTGTGTACAACACCTCGACACCGTAGGTCCCTAACTCGACATCACCTTCTTCAATACTTTCTTCAATGTTGTAAGGCATTGCGTTCTTCATCACTGTAACCCAACACTTATCGAGTTTCAGTTGTGAACTGGGGAATAAAAGAGAGCACGTCACGTCTCCACACCTTCACGGCTCATTCACATATTATTCATCATGAATAATTTATCATTCAGGATGAATAATACACGATTCATGAATTCGTGTATTATTCATCCTAAATGTTGTATAATTCATCTTGAATATTGTCTTATTCATCATGAGTAATGAATTTTAGTGAATGAACGCTCACTATTTTTATCCATACTGTAGGTGGACACCCTAGACGTGCATACATATTCATAATGAATGTAACACATATATACTATTTCACGTTAAAAAATAGTTAAGATGAAAAGAAAAAACTATATCGAGATGAATGTCATATCGAAGAGCATAAAATTCTTCTTTTTTCGGTGTAATTTGCTTGATTAAAATATTAGTAATTTTAAAGATAATTTATTTTAAACTTTAAGAAATTAAAAGTTTTTTAATCAAAAAAGAAAATAAAAAGTCAAATAAGATAGAACGCTGATTCAAATTTGCAGTTCTGTCTCTAATTACTTTTCAATTAATCTTATTATGTTTTACCAATTGATTAGTTTTCTAAGTTTTGATCAATGGCCAAGATTGGTATTCATGTTCACAACGAAAAATGAGTTTCATTTGAGTCCCACCCACCCACCCACCCACACACACACACATATATATATATATAAACATATGTGAAATAATATCTTAAATCATAACATTTGATGGAAAAAAAATCATGAAAAAAATTATTTTTTATATTGATTTGCCAAAGTTTCTATAGTTTTTACTCTTCGTCTAGTTTCTGAATGAACCAACATCTATATATATATATATATATATATAATATGATATCAAAATTAAATAAAACAAGGTATTATTTTATGATTTGATTTATTTAAATTAAATACAATTTAATTTTATTGTTTTTTTTACATATTTGGGTATGAAAATCTGGTTGAAGTTCATATAGAACTGTTATAAAAATGATAATATGTACGAATATTTCATTTGGTTCAAATTTAAATAGCTGATGTTGAGTTTTTGAATAAAAACAATATGGAAACTCGGACACCCTAATTTTAGAATGATAAAATTGTAGAGCATTTCTTGGTTTCAATTATGGGAGTTGTTATTCCTACCCACTTACACACATACCATTTACTTTCTACCCCTACCTTACTCACACACCATTCACTTTTTACCTCCTCTATTCACTCACATATAGTCATATACCATATAGAAGGGCGTGTGGACACCCTAATTAAAGACAATTTAATTTTAAACTAGACACCCTAATTTTAGAATGATAAACTTGTTTATTGCAATAATAAAAAGGATAAAATTAAATCGTCTTTAACATGATTAATTTTTTAATTTAAAAAATCAAATCATAAAAGCATAACTTATTTTATTTACTTTAAATAAAATAAGATATAGTTTTGTGATTTGATTTATTTAAGTTAAACTTTTACATTAAAACAAGAAAATCATATCTTTTTCCACCATTATAATTAAACAATAAAATAATAGTTTTCAAATATAATTAATGTTCAAAAATTTTAACAAATAAAATTATACAATAACATCTTGGAAACATATTGTTTTTATTTTTTTTAATAGAAAAGAGACAAATATTAGGCAAAAAAAAACTTAAAATGGTCCGTGATTTAATAGAATTAATGGAAACGTTAATGAAAAAATCATGACCAAAATAAATTGAATACTATAATAAACTTCATAATAAACATACCATAAAAACCTTAAAAATTAATATTAAAAATACATTATCAAATATTTATTGATTAGGCCCCTCCTTGAAAAAAGGAGTACCCCAATAACCAATTATCGAATTAGATCCTTTTATAAGGAATAGAGGCATATTCTATGCAATACACCGTTACATCTCGTTTTTTAATATTTTGTTTTATTATTTATCTTTATTAATTTCATAATACATTTCATATGATTTTTAAAAAAACAATAATATTTTTATAGTCAAATAAAAATATAAATTTTTATTATATTTCCGCCTAGCATTAAAAATGATGTTTAAGAAATTCTGTTCAAAATGCTTGATTTTGATAACATAAGTATATAAATATAAAATTATCATTTAGTTGAGTTTTAAAAAAAAGTTGAAATGATTAGTAAGAGAATCTCTAAAATGGAGAACGAAAAGATAAAAAACTAACAAATTCTTTATAATTTCTTTAAAATATTATTAAAATATTGCATCATCTATTAAAATATTATTTCTTTATTTAAATATTTATTTTTTTAAGTTTTTTATTAGTCATTTCATCTGGTAATCATTTTTGGAGTGAACTTCATATTTGACAAAAAAACCACTCTTTCTCTCTCTCTCTCCTGTTTTCTCTATTTTAAAGATGATTATGGAAAAGCTATTGGAATAAAATGGTTGTTCAAAATCCTTATTTTTTTAAAAAAAATTCTATTTTAGAGAAGTTATTAGAGATGTTGTATTTTATTTCGATTTAAAAAACTGGCAATGACGGTGGATGTTGCTTTAAAAAAACTGGTAATAAAACTTTGTTTCTTTTATTGAGAAGTTGAAAGCCATCATCAGAGATGGCGAAGGAGGCGAAGGAGCCTTGCAAGAAGGAAGCCTGTGATATTCAATCTTGTCTTTCCAAGAACAATTTTCTTCCCCAAAGGTAAACCTAATTTCATTCCATTTTCTGTTTTTGCTTAATTCCATCCATCCATTTACATGTTTCTACTTCACTTTGTGTATCAATCATAGTTGATGATTGTTCCATCTATTACATCATCAGATTCGATACTGAAAACCCTTCGCACTCGTTTAGGGTTATGTTATGTGTTTGTTGCCCAATTCTCATCTTAGGGCTCGTTTGGTTGGAGGGATTTGAAGGGATTTGGAGGGATTAAGATTTCAAATAAGTCATTCTCAGAGTTCGAGAGTACGAACTCTGATGATTTTCTTGAAATTATACTGTATTATATCTTAATATTTATGCCAAACACTGCAGCCAAATAAGTCGTCATATCAGTAATCTGAGAACTATCCTCAATATAATGGATTGGATTGAAATCTCAATCCCTCCAAATCCCTTCAAATCCCTCCAACCAAACGGCCCTTAGGGTTTTGGTGCACTCTGGTTGCCCTAACTAAATTGTCAATGAATTCTTTAAAATGTAATTAAGTTTGCTTCCTATTTAGTGTGTAAACACACACAGACTTCCCTTTCCAATCAATGCAACATAGTTTTTGAAAATTTCTTATTTTATACCATTTTTGATCCGTAACCAGCAGCTCCTCTTGTAACATTCATATGATTTTTGGATACTGTTTATGAAATGTTTACAAAAGGGTTATCGCGGAAAGGGACGAAAAACATGACATCCATCCATGTTATTATAAGTAGTTAACAAAAATACAAGTTTTTTTAAACTTCGTTACATCAAATAAGAAAGTTTTAAACTTTGTTATATCAAATAGGAAAAATGGTTAACTTTGTTCCATTGGTTATATCATATCAAATATGGTTTGCAAGTCACACAAACTTTCTCAAATGTTGTATTCTCGAAATGTGTAATAACATTACCGGGGTTCCTTTTGTTAAGGAGGTTGTTTCAGATTCCTGTATTTCTCTAATCATCTCTTGTTTTGCATTCAGATGTGTATTAGGGTTTTTACAAATTTGACTAAGAGCATCATGTTGTATCTGCTTCCATAATTTCCTTCACCCTTTAGTTAGGAGTTGTTTGGCAGTTGCTGAATGGTTTGGTACAGAATGATTAAGATGCTTTTATGATATAGTGTAAAATGAAATTAGGGCTCTGAATGATTAAGGGAGGTGCAGGATACAAAATGATTTAGAGGTTTTTGGAACCATTAAGAGGCAGACATATTTTTTGTCAAACATGATTCATCTCTTAGCGATTCAGAGGTTGCCTCTTAATGAACATGTTAAGAAGTAAACAAACAGCCCCTTAGTGTTAATAATATACTTGCTATTTCTGTTTCAGTCAATGAGTCTTAATCTTAAGTAGCTAATTTTCAGGTGCATCAGAGTTATTCAGTTGCTACAATCGTGCTGCGAGCAATGCGAGTATAAATCAACTCATTGTGGCTCTGTTTCTGGTCTTCTGAAGCAAATAAACAAGTAATGTGTTATGTGTCTACTACAAACAAAAAGGGGAATTGGGCTCTATTTTTGTGGCTTTCTTCTTGAGGAAAAACTGAGTTAGTTCAACTCTTTCTCATGCTTTTTAATATTTAAATCTCTTGCATCCAGTGCCTACACTACACACTAGTTCTTTTTTTTATATATAATGGTAAATTCCTAAATATATCTTGGATTCATTCACATTCTTTCTTCAAAAAATAAAGTTTACTTCTCGCTCATCCTTTCTTCGATTTGGAGGATAATTTTGGTGCCGATTTTTATAAAAGAAATCTTATTTTGGAGATGACCTATGGCTGGATTAAGGTTTTAGCCTTCTCTTCTTTATATATATATATATGTAGTGTTAGGTTCAAATGTGAAGTCAATTTTGGCTGTGAACGTGAGGACGAATCTCAGCCACACATCTTCGGTTATGGTGGACGCGATCACGGAGGATTGACGCGATTCATGGGAGGGTGGAGATTATTAAAGAAGGGGAACCAGGTCAAAGCCGCCTTTATTGACCGGATAAGTGGCTGAGATTCGTCCTCACGTTTACAACCAAAATTGAGTTCACATTTGAACCTAACCTTATACATATATATATATCTGCGGCAAGCGTCAAATGTGTAGCTTTTTGAGCATCCTACTGTTACATGTTTTTGATCATGTCTTACCGTAGTAATAATTGAATTTTGGCTGCAAACTGCAGGAATAAATGATGATATACGAACAAAATAGAAGCACATTCCGTGAACAGAAGCTGGGGAGGGGTCTTTACTCTTTATGCCATATTCAAGAAATCTTTATAGAACTTGTATACTGAAACCATATATGTTTTCCTTCTTGTTAGAATGTAGGAAATAGAAAGAGAGATGCTTGCCTAATCCTCTCTTCAAACATTAATTGTCTTTTGTTGATTTTAACAAAAACAAAATCCTAGTTACAAACTTAATACTTTCACTTTCCTTTTCCTTGAGGTCAATTCTTCAATTTATTAAGCCAATTTGTTGGTTAAGAGATGGAAAAGGGGGATGCATTTTGAATAATGAAACCAATGCGCTTACAACAATTTTACACTGAGGGAGGGAGGGAGGGATTTCTTCCTACCTAAAACAAGATCTGCCCCCATTTCCTGCTCTATCCATCCATGGTTGTTACTTGTGACGAATTCAATGTGGAAAATTGTAGAAAATATGACCCAAAAAGAAAAAAAAAATACATTATGGAGATCTCGCACTAGTGTCTTGTCGTCTCAAGGGGATGCTTTCGCTATCTATACCATCTTCCTCATCCTCCATGTGCTTCGGAGATCGAACCGATAGAGGTATTGGACCTGTAAATTGACCATCATTACAAAACCTATTTCACAACAATTATTTCATCTTTTTTACCAAAAGGGTTTGTATAAATATGCACATAAGTGCTTAAAAATGAAATGGTACCATGGTTACAAATCTTTTTTACCAAAAGGGTTTGTATAAATATGCACACAAGTGCTTAAAAATGAAATGGTACCATGGTTACAAATCTTTTTTACCAAAAGGGTTTGTATAAATATGCACACAAGTGCTTAAAAATGAAATGGTACCATGGTTACAAATCTTTTTTACCAAAAGGGTTTGTATAAATATGCACACAAGTGCTTAAAAATGAAATGGTACCATGGTTACAAATCTTTTTTACCAAAAGGGTTTGTATAAATATGCACACAAGTGCTTAAAAATGAAATGGTACCATGGTTACAAATCTTTTTTACCAAAAGGGTTTGTATAAATATGCACACAAGTGCTTAAAAATGAAATGGTACCATGGTTACAAATCTTTTTTACCAAAAGGGTTTGTATAAATATGCACACAAGTGCTTAAAAATGAAATGGTAAAACCTATTTTCACAATCTTTAATGAAACCCCTACAAGAAATCTTGATCTTTGAGGGTGCCTTTGGAAACATGTATCTGGTTATAGAAAGGTTCCTTTCATTTGGTTATTCAAAAGTACTTGAACATGACATAGCAAATCCATTTCTTTATTTTCATGAAACCCCAACAAGATTTCTTGATTACTGATTGGTACATTTGAAAACATGATTCTGATTACAAAAAGGGGTTTTTTTTTGGAAGGGTGTCCCAGGCTATGCCTAAACTAATCCTGACAAATTATGACTGCAAGACATCAGCCCCTGATAAACTCAGTGGCCACAATTGTTGCGTACGCCTGGATTCGAACCCTGAGCAGATGGGATATTCCACCACATCCCCCAGGACCTCAACCACTACGCCACAACTCTAGTGGTTAAATTATAAATAAAGAATTTGTTTGGTTGGGTACGTCTTCAAATTTACCAAGTTTATAAGATTATGATGGAAATGAAGTAAAAACAGCATACCATCAACCATGTCTTTGGTTTTGTGAAGAAGAAAGGTTCCAGAAAGGATTGTAACGAATCCACACAGTTCCGTGATAATCTGGGAAGGATTCTGTCTATCCCAATCCTGTTCATAAAGATAAATCGGATTTGCTTTAATACCCACAAACTGACCAATACCCTACACGGGTTTATTTATTTGCATAAACATGGAAATAGATGAAGTTACATGCATGATTAAAAGGGGTGAGGTTAATATCGTGGAAGACAAAAATAAAACATTTTCAATAATTACTCGTCTGTTGTATTACGAGAATAATAACAAATGAACGAAACGAGTAGAAAATGATGATCTGCAGGATCCAACATTCACAATTCCTAGGACAACCAAAGGTCTGTTTGTTAGCAACTTAATGAACTTAATGGGACTTGCAAGTTATTCAGTCAGCTATACATGATTGTTTGGTTGTGGGTTAACGATATAGAAAGTAACTTATTCAGTAAGCTTCTGCAGAAAGTCAAGGTTTTTCTAAACCTATCACTCCCAATTAAAAAACACGTTCCTTCCATCTATGAAAATACCCTCCCAAACAAATACCTTCTCAATCTATATAGACAGATTAATCCATACAGACAACTTTATCCATACTACAAGACTTGATGAAAAACCAACCAAACAACCCCTAAATCTGATTGCAATAAGTTCTATAAACTCTGAAAAGTATTCTTGTAAAGCATGATTATTCCATTAACAAGCCTTAAAATATATAGTATGTGTAACTTGGACCATATCATGGTAAACCGTAAAAGTAACAAAACCTTGATGACAAACTATAAGATATCATGAAAAGGTTATTCTCTTAAATTGCATTTATTCCATTAACAAACCCTTAATATATAGATATCCATGTACTCATTGGTTGTACACTTGTACCATGGTAAACCCTATATGTAACCCTAATTGTTCTAAGTAACATATTCTTTTGATCATATTTGTCTACGAAATTAAATTTACTTATAGTTGGCAAAGAATTACCTTGAACATGATCACGCTTGCCAAGATCGTAAGAGATGTGAACATAACATAGTATATGGGGGAGACAACAGCTGTATTGAATGTGTCAAGTGCCTGCAGTCAAATAACAAATGTTGTTGGTCAGAATTTAATTACAACTGAACGCCAATAATGTGGCCATGTAGGCAATAAACAAAGGCACTCACTATAAGGATGCACACATATTTGCAATTATAAATGCAAATAGAAAGTAAAAAGATAATATAGACACTATGCACAATTCAACTCCACTGATGATGACAACCTTAACCCGTGAGGATTTATATATATAGGCACACACACACACACACATATATAGGGGTGGGTTCAAATGAGAACTCAAATTTGGTTGTGAATGTGTGGACAAATGAGAGCGCGACATGTGTCATATTCAGACTGAATAATGAAGGAAAATATTCAGACTGAATGTAGTATTATTCGGTCTTAATGTAGTATTATCAGTCTGAATAATACTACATTCAGTCTGAATATTTTCCTTCGTTATTCAGTTTGAATATGACACGTGTCGCACTCTCATTTGTCCTCACGTTCACAACCAAATTTGAGTTCTCATTTGAACCCTCCCATATATATATATATATATATAGACACATAAAAGTTAAACATGCCTCTAAGATAGAATGATCAACTTAACTACAATTCTGGCAAAAGAAATGGGGAGTAATTACCTTGTTTAAATAGTTCATTTGAGTGATGATACAAAGCAAAACAATGAAAGTGAAAGCCCATGTCTGGGGAAATACTAGCTGATTCATTCCTGATAACGTAAGCTTCAAAGCAATGCCAATAGCTTTCACGCTCATGACCTGAAAGAATAAAATTTAAGCCAAAGATGATAACCGGATATACCACAAGCATCTTGTAAAGAAATACAAACAGCTAACGATACATACCGACAATGAACCAACCAGCGAACAAACTCCAATATAGCACATTATATGTGTCTGACCATATGACGGTATATAGTAATATACAAGTATAAAAACAGCTATCAACACCAATATTGCGTATAGAACAAAAGCTGCAGAAAAGATAACAAAAGTTGAAGCCAAAATATGTCAAAAAGAGTCAAAGTTAAAAGAATAACACGATCTGAAAAGAAAGAAAGAAAGAAAACGAATTTTAAAGTTAAAATCAAATTAAACGAGGCTGTTACCTGGCTCAGTAGCAAGATCCCATACTTCTGTTACTGATTCAATTTGACGTTCCTGAGGAGCATGTAGGACGATTGTGATGGAACCCACAACACATAGAACACAACCAAGAACTCCAAAAATATGTAGCTTCTCTCGTAATATAATATGTGCAAGTACAGCACTGCAAATAATATGGTTTGATATATATAAGAATCATATAAAGGAGGAGAAAGAATATATGGATTATATATTTATATGTAGATTTTGATTTTTGTCATGCCTGATGATAATGCTGAGTGCGCCAAGAGGAGTGACCAGAATAGCTGGTGCGAATGCATAAGCTGCAAAATTTGCAATTTCTCCAACAATCACTGTTGAAAATATAGAATAGCAGTGTTAGTATTCACATATGAAGATCAGAATTTAAGCAACTTTCCATAATAAATGCTTCTCACATTCAGAATGAATAGTTATCTACTTTCCTCCATGCATGTTTGAATTAATTGTTTTGTTTGGTTACTTATGTATTCAGAACGCTTTATCCCGTTTCTGGTGTGTTGGTTGGTTACTTACTGGTGTGAACACTAAACTAAACACTCAATCTTCAGGACAACAAGGTAAAAAAGGCTATCAATTTAGACTTAAAGGAAATAGATGGAGCAAGATTCAAATAAAAGTATCATAAAGCTTAAGTCTGAAGTTCAATTTTATTGTTTTGAAATAGAAGTTATTTTCCCAAAAAAAAATAGAAATAAGAATGATAGTCTAAAGTCGAACCCTTCTTGCTTATGTGGAAGTAATCTTCATTAGAACATCCCTTCTTGCTTATGTGGCATGTTGTTTTGTTACTAGTATGGTTTTGCATTAGTATCATGTAAAATACATAACAAACTCCGGCAAAAAATTGTTAGAATGGAAAATTAAATACTAAATTAGCTTAAGAGTTTGTGCTATGGTCTCATCAGGCACTGGCTCATCTTGTATTCTTCACTCTTTTTACTTTCGCAGGTATTCTCGATGGAGAAGCATATAATTTTGTTTCTGTACCTTTTTTCTTAAAGACAAAATGTGGTTTGTATACCTAAATAACACCTCATACCTGCTTATAATAAACATGATGGCTCTTAAAAGATATCAGGTGACCAAAATACACTGACATCCCATCTCTAATCATAAGTAGATGCATTCTAGACCAGCTTGCTAGAAGGAAAAATCTCTTTAAACGAGTAAATCCACGGAAGAAAATATTGCGAGTCTCGTTTGTATTATGGTTTGTGTTTTGATTATGTATAGAACATAAAAAACAATAAAGTTAGGGATGCACTGGGAGTCTGGGATTCTAAAAAAGCCAAATTTTAACAACTATGATCCCACTCCCTTATTGTGTCTCCTAATACAACTCTTTTGCTTTGTGAACAAAATAATCTTGGAAACTAAATCTCCTGTGATATTATTCAAATTATTTTTTACTGTAAGTAATTAAACAACAAGAAACAAACATACTCACTCGTTATCATGCCTACCCACCATAGAGGCTCGTATAAGTATGAATATCCTCCAACTCCTGAGAAAAAAAGGTAAAATTTTGTTAGTGGGAAGTGTTATCAAACGCATATACTAAAAGGCAAGCCAAATCACATACATCCCGAAGCTAATTTCGTATGTTCAGGATTGCTAAAATACATTATGTCAAAACAGGCTACAAGGCAGATTTGGGGAATCACATAGCAAAGTTCATTAATTGGTTATGCATACGCAACAAACATTACGATATTTAAAGATTCTTGTGTTATGAATAAATCAGATGCATTGTACTTCTAAGTGATTACAACATACAGAAAAAAGAGAAGAGGATGTAAGAGAGAGAGAGAGAGAGATGCATAAATGGCAGCAGAAAGAAACAGCAGAAGCTTCATCGTCTTCCTCAATCCTTGTCGTACAAGGTTTTTCGTCTTCATAGTGCATCGTCGACCACATCATCAAAAATCAGAAACTGCAGAAGCTTCATTGTCTCAACCAGACTTTTGAAACTCAGGTTTTGTACTTCTATAGTGCTCGACTTCTCTATTGTTCTGCATTCTGGTATTCCATAGTCTCCAATTGCATTGATATGCATCTATTACATATATAATATATTAAAGTACGTATGTGTGTATATATACATATGTAATTTATGTATTGCTATACCAACATGATATATGACCCTGATTCTAGTTCAAACGGCTTAGTTACAAAAGAAAGCAGCCGTTCTGGACTACATGTTTTCTGACAGTGAAAAAAAGATTCATCCCTAGTTCACATTTCTTCGAGAGGAGAATTGATAACACTGTTGAACTGAATCTCCATCCTTAGATCCAACATATTAGCAGAATGGTGCCAAATAGAATGAGCTTCAAACAGGAAACACCAAGTTCAATAAGCCACTCAACAGTCAAAGGTACAATGCTAAGATCATCATCTCTCCAAGCATGAGCATTATTTCCCATCTTTTACATGGAGATCCTCCCTCTCGTAGCTCTTTGGGGGGAAGGCCATCCTCTGTGACACGAAGAACCTATGCCCATGGTCTCTTACCATCCAGATCGTCCTTTTCTATACACATTCAGAGTTCTGTAACCCACTGAATGAAAACTCTCCTCCTCACCTTCTCCATGTGAATAGCCTACCTCTACTTCAAGATGTTATCAATTAATTCAGCAAACGCTTGGATCTTTAAGAGGGAAGCATACTTAAATCTCAAATGTAAGTTGATATGAAATGATAACTCAAAATGGAATTGACTGAGAGCTTCTACCATCTCCATTGTTAGTGACCATTGAACTTAGAATTCTCAAAAGAGAACAAATGGATCAATCAAGGTGAACTCCCAAATATCTTGATTGACAATACAAATATGAAGAACAACTATTAACAATCACAACTTGAATCAACCACCCATTCTAAGTTCAACCAGACCACATTTTGAGAGGTGAAGTGAACTCAATTTTGCAAAAGAAAAAATGTCAGCCAAGGAAAATATTATGTTGAACTGTATGATCAGGTCATCTGCAAATCACAAATGAGAGGATGACCATCTAAAATGTCACTTACAAATCTCTCCTCCATGTCTGAAATCTATTTAATGAAGAAGACCTTCAAAATACTGTCAACAATGGAAACATATATTATAATTCATAAAGATAGATAAGACTGGATCGCCTCTATAAAATATCACTGAAAATGAAAACCGATGATGGCCAATGATTTGCCCCCATTAGAGTTCACACTATCACGAAAGCAAACCAAAAGATCCTTCAGATCTCTCGACGTGTTTAGTGGGATTCATAGTCCAACGTTTTCCAATTGAAGTCAGCACAAGTCCATAACCACTTACAACTTAATTAACCTAAATCACTAACTTCCCAGCAGATCCAAGGGTAAAATCACATTGAAGTCGAAAGAAATCAGAATGATTCTATGTAAGTAATAAGAAAACAGAAACAAGGAAGCACAGTTATGCAAATTGTGATATAGAAAATCACCTGCTCTAATACCAGAGGCGCCTGCTTTCTTAAGACCCTTTTTCTTAACAATGAAGCTAGCACCAATAAACAAACTGGACGACAATGCTAAAACCAAACCCTTGATATTATCCGCAGACATGCCCCTGTAAGCATCCCTCCAGCTGTGGGACGCCATTCAACATCAAAATCAAGAAAACCCCCCTTTTGCTTTTGCTTTTGCTTTCAGGGCTCCATACTTTTTGGCAAGAAATAGTGAAATTTAAGCAGAAATTGAAGAAAGAGATTGTTGTGGATAAAAGGATTTGAGAGAAGATCGAGTGTAGAGTTAGGTTGGAACAGCTGGAGTGTGATGTGGTATTTGCAATTGCATCAGATCGGGGAAGAGAAGATGGAAGAGATTAATGGAGGTTGGATTTGATTTATTATTGAAAAAGGAAGCAGTGGTAAAATATACACACACTTTGGGTGGTGAAGAAAATGGATGACTCCATCACTCCACGTCTCATCCGTTCTTTCCTTTTCACTCTTATCAAGTTTCCATGGGATTGATTCCATCTATTATTGAAAACTACAACACATTATTGTTTGGCAAAAATAAGATGACTAGTAAGTACTTTATAAGGAATGTTATTTTTATTATAGTTGTTTGCATGATCATAAATTAACTTATAAGGTACCTTATTGATAAGTTAATAAAAGTAAGATTTTGATAAGCTATCTTATAAGTCATAAGGTACCTTATTAGCTACTTTTACCAAACATAGTCTAATTTAATTTTTAAAGTTGGTTCTACTTTTGGGTGTGACAATTTCTTGGTTTTGGTCACTATAATCTTGATTCATGTGGTTTATATCCAACTATGAAGAGTGTATCTCAACTTTATTAAGGTGTTGTTTGTTTTTTTAAGAGGTGTTAAAGTCTAAAGTTTGATATCACTATGAATTATAAGAGGTGGTCTTTGAAGTACGAAATCCGAATCGATCGGTATTTGTTTGTTTTACGTACGAAGTACGAAATACGAATCGATCAACTTTGTAGTTTCCGAAATGAATGTAAACACAACGAATGTTCTTGTAATTTCCAAATGATTTTTGTAAAAAAAATCCAAAAAACGGGAATTAAAAAATACATGTGGAGTTCCTCTTCTTACTTTCTTTCACAATTAGCAGAAAAATGATTTTATACATCTAATCATTTTATGTAAGGTCATTGTGGTTTTTATTTTGCTTTAAAAATGGCCCTTTTAGTTAACTCTTTTAAAATATGTTCGTTAAATTAAAGATAATTTTGTCTTTTTTTGTATGTTTTTTTTCTGTTTTGCCTTTTACCCATTACTTATTCTAGGGGTCGACCTACTTAGGGTGCGTTTGGTATGGTGAACAGGATGGAACAGAACAGAACAGAACAAGCATGTCCCATGTTTGGTGTGATAAAATGTTGGACTAAGTGGAACTAAGTGGAACACATGTGGAACAAGGTTGTTCTATCCTACCCCCCTAGAACTAAGTGGAACAAGAATTAAATGACCATTTTACCCTCTACCCTAACATACACACACTCTCTCCTCCCTCTCTCTTTCTCCTCCCTCTCTCTTTCTCCTCCCTCTCTCTCCTCCCTCTCTCTCCCCTTCTCTCTCTCTCTCTCTCTTTCTCTCTCTCTCCCCCCTTCTCTCTCCTCTCTCACTCTCTTCTCCCTCTCTCTCCCCTTCTCTCTCCTATCTCTCTCCTCCCTCTCACCCCTTTCTCTCCTCTCTCTATCTCCCCTTCTCTCTCTCATCTCTCTCACCCCTTCTCTCTCCTCTCTCTCTCTTATCTCTCTCCTCTCTCTCTCACCCCTTCTCTCTCCTCTCTCTCTCCCCTTCTCTCTCCTATCTCTCTCTCCTCCCTCTCTCCCCTTCTCTCTCCTATCTCTCTCCCCTTCTCTCTCTCCCCCTCTCTCTCTCTCTCTCCCCCTCTCTCCCCTTCTCTTTCCTCTCTTTCTCCCCCTTCTCTCTCCTCTCTCTCTCTCCTCCCTCTCTCTCTCATCTCTCTCTCCTCTCTCTCTCTCTCTCTCTCTCTCTCTCCCCTTCTCTCTCTCCCCCTCTCTCTCTCCCCTTCTCTCTCTCCTCTATCTCTCTCTCCTCTCTCTCTCCCCTTCTCTCTCCTCTCTCTCTCTCTATATATATATATATGTGTGTGTGTGTGTGTGTGGGTTATTTGGTAAAAAGACACTAAACAGCTCACTGGGGTAAATTGGTCATTATGTTTTGTTCTGTCATGTTCTGTCCCGTCTTATCATGTTTTACCAAACGTGTAACAGTTGTTCTGTCCTGTTCTGTTCTGTTCTGTTCCGTTTGTTCTGTTCTGTCCTGACTGCGTACCAAACGCACCCTTAAAGAGTAGGAGGTGCACGATTATGCTCAATTATTCGGAATTTTTTTATTGATTGCAAGTGTGAACATGCTTAATTTTGAGGGTGCTCGTGTCCTTTTTAAAAACCAAAGTTAAAATAGAAGCTTGAAGTTGTTGGAATGGCGCTACTTGTTTTTTTTTTCTTGAGATCATGGGTTTAACTTTTGTTTATAACAAATTTCTAGTTTTTTCACGTTTTAAATTTGGGTTATTAAAAAAGAAAATAATTATGCAAGAGAAAGTATTGAACTTAATACCTCAACCATAGAATGACAAAGACTTACCAATCAATTACTATTATTTTTGATTTATGGTTGTGCTCATCTTACTTCTGTTTCTTTTTATCTGAATATTTTTCAGACAATTTATCCATTAATCTTAAAGTTGTTTTTTGTCTCGTTTTAAGTACAATATCTGTTTATCTGAAATGAACTGAAAAATGGCTCAAATTAATCACATTTAACAATTAATATGTATGAGTTTTTATTTGTAAAAAAATCTTGATAATACTTTAAAATTGATTATCATCCCTTTGCATATGATGTCACCAAACATGTTTATGTAAGAAATTTATAAAATTACATTTTGTTGTTGCATCTAATGCCTATGATGAAATTAGCCCAAAAAGGTAAAGGTGGAATTTGGCCAAAAACACGTAGGGTGTAAGACGTAGTCTTGCACGTTGCTCAAAAAGTTAAGATTGATTTCATGTGAATCATAGTTTTGACTTTTCCCCGGGTTAAAATGTGTTGACCTTTCATTCGGTTAAACTTTACAAACCTTTGATCGGTCGTAAAGGTGCACTCACTCAAAAAAATGTGTATGCCACTATCTGTTTCCTCCACAGACAAAAACCTCATATTCGGCCTCAGTTTTGTTCAATTTATAAACTTGGTTGTGTATACATGTTAGTATAAAGTTTTGCATGAATTAAAAGATCGAAACTCAGAGGATTTCAAGCAAAACAAGGTAGCTCGACATTGGTTCCCGCGGCTCGATACGTGGCCTAAGCCGTCGCGTAAGGATCTGGCCTCGGGATATGGTAGTTAGCGACTTGTAACGCTACCTAAGATCACGGAAAAAGGTTGCATAGATTATGTTTAGGCCCATATAGACAGTTGTTTTTACATAGCTTCTCCATTTTTCCTCTATAACTTCTCTTCTCTTTGTCTCCCTTCATTTAAAATTGTATGAAAAAACATTTAAGATTGATTTTCAAGGACTGGGAAGCATTTAAACCAAATAATCTATTTGGCTCAAGCTCCAAGTCTCTTCTAGGGTTCTTTGTCTGGTTTTCTTGGTTTTCTCTTAACACCTAGCAAGGGAATTCATTATACTTTTACCAAACGATATATGTGTCAAAATCTCACTATCTTGAAAATTTTATTTGTCTCGACTATTTGCTTTGGTAATAATACAAATCAACGTGAACCTACATTTGGAAGATTCTTAGTTGTAGCCTTAGAATAGTTATATCTGAATTATGACATTTCATGTTCGAATGTAATATCAAGATTGGATATTCGGACACGGTCCTCATCATCCAGATTCTATGTAGGGTCCTATAACGAGGGCTCGTTTCTTAATATCTTAAATTAATGTTCGAATTTGATATTCAATATTTAGGACTTATTATTTGGCTTCAAAAATCCAATTTCATCATTCATTACCCAAATCTAAAATTCGGATGAAACTTTCAAATGAGTCATCTAGTCTAAGTTCCCATAAGCCAAAATATAAGTCTTTCATATCATCTGAATCTTACACTTCATAAGTAATCTTGCTGGAATGCGATATGTGGCTTATGTTTCGAAAAGAATATTAGATGCGATTTTTCCTTTGTAAAAGTCTTACAATTATCTGTGTTGATCCAAGAACAAGAAGCCTTTAGCGAAATCAAAGACTAAAAGCGAGGCTCAGATCGTCACCAAAGCAAATTGGATAGTCTTCTAGTCAAAAGAAGATCAATACAAGATAAAGTCAAAAGTAGTATGATAAATACTACTTCTGGCAAGTCGATTTTAGAGTGCAAACTTATCCAACAAGTTTGGCTCACCAACTCTACCAATTTTTGTCCTATTATAAAAACATGTTTGGCATGTCAAACAACATAAGTTCTAAAGTACTATTTTATTAGTATTATGCTTCCTTTATTGTTTCCCCTGCATACAGGCAGCAGGTCGCGTTCAACCATTTTCTCCCTTTAAACCCGATTTTTCAACTTTGTACCTCATTTATTTCTCATCTATTCCCTTCTCCTCCTCTACACTTCGATCCTTGAGCATTAAAGTCACCATATTGAAATATTTAAGAAGCATCAAGAGTTTGGAAATAAAATCTAAGTATTGGGTATTTAAAGCTTCAAAATCTTCATCTTTTCCATTCTTTTTCACCATTGTTTACCATATTCAGGGTCTTCTTAAAAACTCATTTATGAGTGCATCTTAACCCTTTTAAACTTTATACATGTCAAAATGTTTTGTTTTAATCTCCTAAAACACTTTTCTTGTTGTATTTTACATATTTGTGAATTTTGACCAATTTTGGGTATTTTGAGATTGTTTTTGGTACATAAATGTTATATTATGAACCTTAGGGGGTGTTTGGTTGGAGGTACTAGGAGATAATGAATGGAGATGATAATCATTGATCACTTAGGGTCCATTTTGTTTGCGGGATTGTTTTTAAGGGATTTGGATTTCATGGAAGGATTTGGATTTGAAGGCATTTGGACTGAAATGAATTTGAAAATCATAGGTGTGTTTGGTTTGTAGGATTTGCAATGGAATTGGATTTCCATTATTTATAAATAATTTATATAAAAATATAAAATATTATAAAAATAATTAAAATTACATTTTTATTAATTAATTATTACAAAACAAATGTTTTTAACATTTTTAAAACATTATTTCATATAAATCTTACGAAATTCCGTGAAATCCTGAGTATGCGCCAAGAATTTCAAAATCCAATGTTTATGGGATTTTAAATGAATCCATGGATTTTAAATATCTACCATTTGGCAAACAAACACCGAAATGGATTGGATTTGGAATCCAAATCCCACCAAATTCCTTCAAATCCCGCGAACCAAGCACGACCCTAGAATATGAAAGTCCCTTAAATGTTTTTGGATTTTCTCTAAAACTTTACTACAATAACCTGTTTTATAGGTCATAATAATTAATTCGTTCGGTTTCCATAAATAAAATACTTTATTGTTAAAAATTGTCAATAAACTTAATATAATAGTCTTTTCGATTGTTTCAGACCCATCTTTAAATTAAATGATAGTAAAATAGTTATATTTATTACAATAACCAAAAAAATTCACCCACAATTATCCGTTTTTCTAAATTTGATTTTTTAATTCTGAAAAATATAAAAAATTCCTATTTAACTTTGTTAAATATTATAAAACCAATTATTATAAAGTATTCGGATTAGAAGGTTTTCTAAGCAAAAAATCCAACTTATCGAAATTATTAGCATAATTAAAAAGTTATTTGTATAAAAACGTTTTAACTATCGTGTGAAACATTATTTTATTAAATTTATTTCTATATTTTCGACTTATATATTTAGATTAAATTTTTTAACAACAAATAAATCACATTGTATAATGTTTAACTAAATTAATCAAATTTTTTAAACATAAATAGATAAGCGAATTTGCGGTTTGGTTTGGACGGTTTAACCCTTCAAACCACAATGACGGTTTAGGAAATTTTCAATCTTTGACAACAAGTGATCAAACGTTTAAAACGGCGTTTCAAAAAAAGGGTATAGTTTAACTAGTTTAGACGGTTTGAACCTCTTATATACTTTAAACTAAAAAACAAATATCTATATAAAAAATGCTATCAATATAATATTATTAAAAAGTAGTATACCAAATTATAAAATAAATGACTATCTATAAAATAAATAAATAAACCATTGAGCAAGTTCAAAAAGAAAAGGTTAAACAAGTTTACCAACAATAGTTGAAATTTTGGACAAACATTGAGCACGTTGAATGATGATGTGAAATTTTGGATAGATTTCGGCAATTTGTCAATTTAGATAATACGGTCCATTGGAAAATGAAAATTAAAAACTTATGGTGTGTTTGGTTACTGAAAATTTTCCAAGGAAAATGAAAGTTTAGAAAACCCGTTTAATTCATTCGGTTTTCAAAAAACTTCCAAGAAAAAAGTTCATTTTCTAAAATCCTAAGTGAATTAGAAAACTAGTTTTAATAGTTTTCCAAAATTTTGTTTTCTAAAAACTTTTACAGTGACATTTTGGCCCACGCACAAAGCCCATACATTTCAAAAACCCAGACAAACCCTATCGTATCTTCATTGTCACTTCAACATCTCTGCAATTTCTTCCCTGTCGTAGCTTTCAATTCACTGCAGCAGAGCGTCAAGTCGACAACTGCGAGACGTTTATCTCGCCGGAGCACTGGAGCACCAATCTTTCAACGTATTTTCTCCATCGCCTCTTATTCATGCATCGATATTGGAACCAGGTACGTTATTTATGATCTCACAGTTTTGCTTTGATACAACTCTCACTTATGCTCCTTCACGTACGTTGTTTCTCGTAACTTTCACGCTTCTATGTTGAATTTTGTTTTATGGTTTAGTTGATTTTAGGAATTTGGGTGATATATAGATGGGTGGACATAATGGTGATTCTATAGAGATTCGATTGCTGATATGTTGTGGGAAAAGGATACAACGTCGTTAGAGACAATTGTGATCTTGATACTATTATGGTATTAAAAAAGATTATTTTTATGCTACATTTATGTTGATACT
The DNA here is from genome assembly GCA_036898165.1 of Silybum marianum. Lineage (NCBI taxonomy): Eukaryota > Viridiplantae > Streptophyta > Magnoliopsida > Asterales > Asteraceae > Silybum > Silybum marianum. Next base: position 11,904,134 of record CM072528.1, read on the forward strand.
CTTATATTAAAGTTTTGTTTCATGTTATGTTAAAATATGTCTAATATTGTAATATTTTAAAAATGAAAAACGAGAAGTGATAGAAAATGCACAATCAAACGCGTTTTCTAATTTTCTAAAAGTGGAAGATGAAAGCTACGCCATTTCAACCAAACGTGTTTTCTAACATTTTCATAGAAAACCGAGAATGAGAATTCAACTCCATTTTCTGAAAACGTTTTCTAGAAAAATGAAAACAATTTTCCGGAACCAAACGCACCTTTAATGTCTTGGACATTTTTTTAATTGGACCATAAAAGTTGAGCCCAAAATATGAAAACTAAATATAACTAATACATTTGTATTTTTGGTTGTCGTTTCGGTCCAAATCGCTCAAAAAACATTTAAACTGTAGGCAAACTGTAGGCCATACCAGACTGAACGGTTTGAATATTTCTCAAACCAGACCTAATCGTAACACCACTCAAACCGTAAAAAAGCATCTGGTTTAACTTGGTTCCACCAGTCCAACGAACACCCCCATGAATAGATCCCAACAAACACGATTGCATATAGGCGTTAATACATAGGATCGTAAGAGTAGCAGAGTTAATTTGAAAAGTACAAAAGAAATCTAGATCTTAGGGGACGTTTGGTTTACAGAATGAATTATGTAGGAATGAAATCTGTCAAAAGAATTGGAATCCGGAAGAAATTGGAACGTAATGTTATCAGATTTGATATATGTTTAGGAATGGAATGTAAGATTTGAAATCTTTGTCTTTGGTTTGCAGGAATCCATTTCATCCCAAGGGTGGTCTCTGCCCCTTTTCAGTTTGACCCTCGTTCCCACCGTAACCCCCAACCCCCGACCGTTAACGGACGTTATCCGTGTATTCGACTCATCAGCACTGCAAGAGCCAACGTAGCATTATTTGGGACAGTCAAAGGGATCCCACTCAGCGGCGGCGTTACATTCTCTCTCTCTCTCTCTCTCTCTCTCTCTCTCTCTCTCTCTCTCTCTCTCTCTCTCTCTCTCTCTCTCTCTCTCTCTCTCTCCTCCCTAACAAAGTATCGCCGCCGACGAAGACCTCCGCCATGTCCCTCCTGCAAACATTTCTCCACCAATGCTCCGTCGTTTCCGGCGGTTTCAATCAATCTCTCTCTCCTCCATCACTGCTTTCTTCTACTAAACATTCCGTCAAGTTCACCGTCTCATGTTGCTCCTCCGTCGCATCGCCGGTGACCGTTGTTAAGGAGAATGTAGACAGGAAATCTACCGAGAGGAGCGAGATTAGGCTAGGTTTGCCTAGTAAAGGTCGAATGGCTTCCGATACTCTTGATCTTCTCAAAGTATTCTCGCTATCTCTTCATAAGTTTTGTTTTGATTTCGGTGTTTATTTTTGTTAACATTTGTATTTTGTTCTATTTTTGGAAGGATTGTCAATTATCTGTGAGGCATCTGAATCCTCGGCAATACGTTGCTGACATTCCTCAGGTTAGTTTAACTTATTCGTTATACTTCAAATAGGCTATTTCAACTTCAAATCAATATGCATTCTATGCTTACTTTAAGGAATTGGTAAATTTATTGAACTTATATTCTATCAAACAGTAAAACAGCTGCAACTTTATAACTAGTACGATTAATAATCCATTGTTGCAAGTTTGGCGTAGAATTTAAATCGATTTTACTTTCTGTGATACCAGGTCTGACATCCAAAAGCAATGTTATGACTGTTTTCTGAAGGACTATAGGGAGCAAAGTAATAGAAGGATTAATAGGCAGAAGTTGATGTCATTTTGGATTGAAACGTTGTGCAATATGACCAACAGAGTGAACAGAACAAGTAGAAAAAATAAAGCGAAGTAATTAATGTGAAGTGGTACAATAATTGAGAGTGAGAGCTAAGAATGGGAATGTTGGTTTAATCTTACATAAACATTAAAACAAATCATAAAAAAATTCAGAAACATGTCAAATATTGCATTATGTGTGTTGTCCTGATTTTTAGTGCAGAAAAGAGATTGCTACATGACTTTTCTGGCCATCCATTGTCATTTTATGAATTGAAGTTGGGAAGGATATATCAGCAGAAAAAAGAAAACGTTGTGATTAGCTTATATTTTATATGGTGCAATAGTGCATTACAACACAAACCACATCATTCAATAATTAAAGAGAGTTTGCATGGCACGGATTAGAGTTGGAAATGTTACCATATTGGCCACCAAAAGTTGAACTGGGACTTTGTTTTGGGAGGAATCAGGGAGGGAGGTCGTATATTTCTCTACTACTTCCCACTCCCAACTGTAAAAATTGATAGCATTTGGATTTTAAAGAATGAGTAAAACTGTATAATAGACTTTTTTCTCCTTTGACACCATCCAGTCAGACGGTTCTGAAGACACTTCCTTGATTTAATACCCAATCCATATGAAGGTAATTTGTATGATTCCCTTGGCCCTTGTTGTCAGAAGCTTAGGATACCACTTCAATATTCTAGTACCACCTCTAATCCTTGGTCATTCTTGTTTTCACATAAATTGGTAGGCCCAGATTGCTGATTTTTTAATTATTGAAGTTACTTTGGCCAAAATGAATTGAACTTATGGTTGTGTTTTGGAGTTATGCTCTAATAAATCGAATACAAAAGGTGTTTCTAGCACGGGTGAGTGTCCCAAGTCAACTGGGTATGAGACCCTGATTGCCAAAACGTGTTTTTAACACGTTCTTTCCAAGATATACTGCTATCTGTGAAAGAGAATGTTGAACAATGATATCAAAATGGATATCAACATGGTCTAACATGTGTTTTTTTTTCCTTTTACCAACCCATTCTACCCTTTGAGAGATCTGTTGTTCTAACTAAGCAGAAACGAGCAGAGACCGACTTTCATACCCTTTGCACAAACACATTCTACTTGATGTTTGATGAACCTCATTTGAGACCATAGTTACATGGTTGATATTGACTTGTTTACAATATCTAATTGCAGCTTGCAAACCTAGAAGTTTGGTTTCAGCGTCCAAAAGATATCGTACGAAAACTGGTTTCAGGAGATTTAGACCTTGGCATTGTTGGTCTTGACACAGTTAGCGAATATGGACAGGTAACACAATGTTATTGTGTATTTTTTGAAGTATATAATATTTTTATATGTCAAATACTCACCACACTCCTCACCTTTTGTGAGGTGTTTGACTCTTTGGTAATGTTGTTTTGCATTGTCATAATTGATAATTGTTCTTGTTCCTAGTTGACATAACCTCCTCCTCGGTTTACATATTCTTTTCCTGCTTAATTTATGTTGAACTATGTGATACATTTGCATTGGCAGTTTAGCTACTTAAGTAACATTCTTAACTGACTTAACTTTTGATTTTGTAAAGTCATTTTAATGTATCACAAATGAATATGCACAACTTTTCCTAAAATTTGAGTGGCTTAATTTACACAGCAACTACTTCAATGGTAATAAACAAGTTTTTATGTTAAAAGCACTAACTTTGCTTAGAACAAACCAAGGCCATAAGTTCCAGCGAATAACATATCCACAGTTTTGAGAGGATTCGACGAGTACAAGTTCCAAACTGAACTAACATAGCTTGCTTCAATTTTGGTTGTGAAGTTATTTCTAACCAGGAGTTTTGCTGCTACCAAGTTACTTTTTGTATGTTTTCAGTGCCACCTACCCGTTAGTTTTCTTAGTTTTTCTGTCAGGCATGCCGGAAGGGGCTGTATTAGGCAGCGTTGGTACTTGTACTGGCGCTGACAGCGGCAGCGGATAGGGTTGTTGCAATGGATGAATTGGCTCTGATACCATGTAATCAGATTCAGGAGAATTATATCTTACATTTCATGAGAAAGGATGACAATATATTATATACAAAATGATAACCTATATTAGGACATCCTCCTTTAGATAGTAGAAGGCAAAAACCCAAAAATGTGACAATTTACAATATACAACAATTCCCATTGGCCCTTTATCTCCATTGTTTGATTTCACTACATACACTATACATGTTGTCATTATTTTGAATGTGTGATTTTAGCATTGGTTATAACAAGAAGAAAAAATTTCACCTAGGGATTGATAACTACAAATGTTTGTTTCATGGGTAAATCATGGTTCCCAGGTAGCCTTAGGGGCCATTTACCAAACGCTTACCCAGGTAAGTGCTTACCGGCAAAATTCAACACCATCACTTACTTACCGGGTAGGATTTTAGTCCACCAAAAACGGTATCATATGCAAAAAATTACCTGGTAAGCGCTAACCGTGGTAAGAGTCGTCCTCCTGACTTGCCGGGTAAGACTCTCGGTCTTTGCCTTCGCTCTTACCGGGTAAGATTTTTGGTTCTTGCCATATGTATCCGGTCAGGTAATATGACTTGGTAAGCGTTTGGTAAACGGCCTCTTAATATTTTATGAATGATTCAGTTTATATCCTTGTTTATCATTACCAGGGTGGTTGTTTGGATAATATAACATTATGTTTGTTGATTATTTCTGTAGGGAAATGAAGATCTAATCTTTGTTCATGATGCACTTGCATATGGAGATTGTCGCTTATCTCTTGCAGTAAGTCAACCTTTCATTTAATGAATTGACTTAAGAACATTAACTTATCTTTTTAGATCTTGAATCTACATGTGTAACATTATTTCCCCACTCTTTCAGATTCCAAAATATGGGATTTTTGAGAACATCAATTCAGTTAAGGAGCTAGCACAAATGTCTGAGTGGACTGCTGAGAAGCCTCTAAGAGTCGCCACTGGTTTCACTTATGTAATCAGTTAATTTCTTACATAATACTGTTACAAATTTCTACCAGTATGTTGACCAAACCGGAAGTTCTGAAATGGATGTTTGTATTATTTCTCTCTCTCTCTCTGCAGCTGGGTCCTAAATTTCTGAAAGAACACGGTCTTCAACATGTCACCTTTTCAACCGCTGATGGGGCACTGGAGGCAGCTCCTGCAGTGAGTCTTCCTTTACTCATTTCGAATATACACCTAGGTTCTGATGCAACGTGCTCATAAGATGATTATGCAACAATAAAGTTCCATTTGATTTCATTTTCATGAGAATAGTTACATACAAAGTCCCATCTCACAAGGCCCAAAACATATCTTCCTATATCCTAGGTTGAGGAAAGCTATGTCAGAATATGTATGTGACATTTTAATTATAGAACAACTATATCAGACACTTGGATACTACAATGCTTCTTCATAGTTGCATACTCTCAATATAACTTGAATATAATGGGCGTGGATAAATTGCATATTTGCATTAGCAGCCTTGCTGATTGGGACAACACAGTCTCTACTCTCTAGGCTTAAATGAATGCAGAAATGATGAAGGCAACAGAACAAATTACAACAATCAAGCTTTAACCATGAGGGAGTAAACTCCTACTTTTGGTTGGTTATTAGACCTCATAAAAGCTTCCTTATCGCCACATATGTGATGAATAAGCTATGAACAAGCAAATATAAGAGTGTCTAGGTAATCTTCACAGTTTTTAGCTGAGATGTGGATTGTTATGGTTATTGTAGTCAATTACTTTTACTTGTGAGCCTCATCAAAATGAGAAATTAAATCTATCTATAGCCATTTTCAGTTCATGAAGTTGTTACAAACTTACAGTGAATGCTTACTCTGTTTGTGCTTGTGATTTGAAATAGCCTAGAACACTGATTCTGCAAATCAAACAGATATTTAAGAGTTATAAGCCCAGAAAGCATCCCTACATAAATTTTCGGAAGATGTTGTCATTTTGTTTGGGTATCAATCACCTAAATACGCCTTTATACCCTTTTTTAGAGCATTTAGTACGAAAATGCCATTACAAGTTTCCCTATTAGAAAGGAAATGTTTCAAAAGATAACTGAGAGTTATTTGTCATGCATTTGCTTAACATATAACAATGGGTATTCTACAACTTATGTTGTCGATGTGGTATTCTAATCTATCCGTTACATATTGATAGTAATATGCATCCATTGTTGGCCTACATGGCTACATGTCTGTTGGGGAGTGGATTTGTATCTATTGGTATATTATTGTATCTATTGGTCTAGGATTTATGCATTAAGAACCACTTCTCTTCAATTTGTATCCCCATTGAACATCTCACTTTTGAAGATCGAAATTTTCAATTAAACCAGGACAATTTAGGCTTTGCATTTTGGGATTCTTGAAACACAATATTGTTTGTAAGCTACATTTAATTATGCTAAGAGCTTCTCCTAATATAATTTAATCAACCATTTCCATATATGGTTTTGTATATAGTCCACCTAGATGCATGCACAATGCTGTACATTCTTTTGTTCTAATGTTTACATCTTTTCACTTGCTTATTTAGATGGGTATAGCTGATGCTATTGTGGATCTTGTTAGTAGTGGAACCACATTGAAAGAAAACAATCTCAAAGAAATCGATGGTGGAGTCCTCTTAGAAAGTCAGGTGAAGTTTGAAGCCCGATCTTCCAAGATTCTTTTTAGCTATTGAATTCGCTGGTTTTTCTGAGTAGGATATTTTTACAGGCTGTCATGATTGCTAGCAAGAAGTCCTTAATCCAGCGTAAAGGTTTATTGGACATCACACATGAAATTCTTGAAAGATTCGAGGCACATTTGAGGGCGCTTGATCAATTTACGGTAAACCGACATGTGTTTGTTTATTGTCTCTTATTTTCAAGAAAAAGGGTACAGTTCGGTAGACTAAAATCTTACTGGGTAAGTAAATGATAGTCTCGAATTTTGCCAGTAAGCACTTACCCGGGTAAGTTTTTAAAATCCCACTTTACTTTCCAGAAAATGACAGCATTTCCATTTAGAGTAAACTTTTTAAAATCCCAGTTTTACTTTTTACCCTTCGGTAATCATTACTTGAAATTAGCAACTTTGATTGTGAAGCTCTTCTATCTTTTATCGTCTTATTAAGGGACATTTTTAGACCTTTAATTGATAGTTGAAACATTTTTATCAGGCTATGTGCCAATAAAAACGTTGCATCTTTTTTGGGGGGTAGAATGGTAAATTCAAACTTTACTTTCCTCAAGTCGATCACATATGATGCATCTCAGGTAGTCGCCAACATGAGGGGAAATAGTGCTGAGGAAGTAGCTGAGCGAATTCTTAGTCAACCATCATTATCTGGGCTTCAGGTGAAATTTTATCTGCATATTTTTTAGTTAGCTACTAAACCTACAACTTAATGTTTTTCTCTATATTTTCAGGGGCCAACTATAAGTCCAGTTTTCCGCAAAGATGATGGTGGGGTAACACCTGATTATTATGCTATAGTCATTTGTGTACCCAAAAAGTTGCTGTACAAATCAGTTCAGCAGCTGAGAGCGGTAAGCAAATCTTAATCTTCAACTTTTGTAATATGCCTGATTGCAATTATTTATATACTAGTCTTTTCTAGTATTATGAAATGCTGATCATATGATTTGCATTTGTTTTTCTTATTTTCCCTTTCATATTTTTACTATTGGAGTCCCACATCAGCTAGATTTGATCAAATTTCTACTTGATATATATATATATATGTATATATATATTTTTAACCTCTCTTATTTCATCAATGACTCTTTTGGAGGGCAAATCCAATCCTAATGGGGTCCCACATATTCACACACTTACTAAATGGTGTCCTTACAGGATCTAGAAAGGAAGAGAGATGATACTCATTAGTTTATGTGTGAGAAAACAACTACTAGAATCACTTTCTTTCAAGTGTTCCCTACTTTTAGTATAGCAGGCATAGGATCGTGTGAGAAGAAGAGTTAATGTGAGAAGTGTAAGAAGAGATCTAAGCCCTTGATCACGTTTAATCTCATACCCACGGCCCACCCATGAATTGCGCCTTATAAGGGAGTTGATCCGGTGCATCTTATCCTAGTGTGCATCTAAGGGTGGAGATCCCTTCTTACGCTTCTCACCATAACTCTCCTTCTCACCGGAACCCAACCCTAGTCTAGCATCTGTGTAAGAAAACAAATACTTCAAATATGGCACCTTTTATTATTGTGTATTTCCATTTATATGTTTGATGATAACGATGGTTAATTGTAACACTATATAAGAGTTGCAAATAGGAACATAAACCTGAACTTATTGAAAGCTTGAAATGGTACAAAGAATTAAATTACAAGAAAACTTAATGAATTAAATGCATCTCGTATCGTTTTTTTTTTAAATTATTTTGCAGATTGGAGGTAGCGGAGTTCTGGTGTCGCCTTTGACCTACATTTTCGATGAAGAAACTCCAAGATGGCGTGAGCTTCTTTTGAAGCTCGGGCTTTAAGTTGATATCCAACTCTATCCATCCATCTTGTAAGATTAGTCGTTACCGTTTCCATCCTCAAATTTTTAAATAAACCAAGCCGATTTTTAGTTTTTAATTTTTTTAACGAGTTATCTGCTCATTTTTCGTATCTCAAAAACCATGATGTTCGCAGTTTCTTTACAACATCGGAAGGGGGTTTTAAGCAACAATTGTTCCCATTTGCAAAGCCATGGGATGGTTTTTGATGTTAGAAGTATGGTTTTTTTTTAATGCAGAACTTTTATGGGTTATTTTTTTAGTTTGCAATAAAAGATGTTGAATGCAAAGGCATTTTAACTTGTACTGTTGTGAAGGATATTTTTTTTTCATAATTTTTTTATGAGTTGTTAGTTTTGAGGGTGAGAAAGGTTGTGTACATCTTATCCTTACCCGACCCCATTTTGCTTGTGATTTACTCGGTGGTTTTGTTCTTATGATTTGTTACTCTTTTTATGATTGAATTGGCAGTGTATCGTGAAATGGACATCATACGAGTCAAGAATTCTAACGTTTACTTTGTATTGTAATATAAGAGAGAATTCCATTTTGAATGATCAAAATTTAAATTTTTTTAAACGAATAAATCCTTAAACTTTGTCATTTGGAATTATAAAGTCTCTAAACTCTTTTTTAATAAATAAACGATCAAACTTTTCTAGTCACCTACAGGTAGCGTTTTTGGGTTATACATAACCGGTTTATAAAAGTTTGGTTGTTTATTTATTCAAGGAAGAATTTCATACACGTTCTTAAAAACTTACAATATTACGTATATATCCTTGTAAACTTTCAAATTGTATATATATCCTTCTAAACTTGAAAAACTCATATATATATATATATATATATATATATATATATATATATATATATATATATATATCCTTTTCCTTACCCCTACAAAGTTTTGTGAAACCTATGGAACCCATCCTTCCATAAAACCCACTTCATCATATCCTCTTCAATTTCAACCCAAAATCCAACAAACAAAACTGTCATTCGAAGCAAGTTTGAGCAGGAATGTTACTAGGGTTTTATTTATTCATAACCCTATTTAATTTTTGTCTTGTAATTGGTTTTTTAAATTGATGGGTTATAAAAATCTGATGTCTTTAAAAAAAGGAGGAGGAGGAGATGGCTATAAAACAGAGAAGGGATGAAGCAGATGGAAATGGTGTCGTAAGTTACTCTCCAGATTTTGGAAGGGATAGGAAAAGGTTAAATTAGTAATTTTTAAAATATATTTAATTTAGTATTAATTATTTATATTTTTAAAATGTTTAATAATAATTAAATTGGAAAGAATGATATATATATATATATATATATGTGAGTTTTTTAAGTTTAGAAGGATATATACGTAATATTATAAATTTTTAAGGACGTGTATGAAATTCTCCATTTTATGGGTAACAACATACTTGAAAACGATACCCAAAAAATTTATGAAAGTTTAGTTTGAGGTCAAAGTTTAATGAGAGCTAACACCATCTCCATTCTCCAACCCAAAGTATTAAAAATAAGTGTGCTAAATTGTAACTATTCACCAAAATAACATTAATCATCTCCAACCGATTACTACTAGACTAATACACTTTTCTATATTTGTTAATTTATCATTTAATTATAATCATTTTTTGTATATGTTAATGAGTTTAAATAAATTAGTTAAATTTATGTTTTATATCTTACTAGTTGAGTACCCATACAATGCAGCGGGAGTGACAAATATAAATGACTTTGAAGCTTCGGTAGTTTTGTTAGAGACGATTTTAAGACATTAAGATGATATGATTTGTACTTAGGGTTGTTTACTAAAGTATTACCCTGTAAGTATTTACCGGATCATTTATCTTACCAAAGTTCTACCGGTAAATGAGGGGTAAATGAGGGTAACGACTCTTACCATTTCCAAAACTAAATACCAAACATCTGATTTCTAGAATTTGACCTGTAATAACCCAAGTCTTTATTAACCTAATATTGGGATTAAGGGATTAAGCCATGGGCTTGGGGATGTTCCGGGTTCAAGGCCCAAGTATTTAAATAGAGGAAATTAAGGGTTTTGTGTCAAGAACCCTTTCATTTGGAAATTTTCAGGAATTTGTGTGTGTGTGTGTGTGTGTTGACGTGAAAGCCAAGGGATGGTTTAAGGGTTTTAGCTAGAAGATTGGGAGCAAGCATTGGAGTTTTATTGAAAGTTCATCATCTTTGAGGTACATCTTTTACTCTCTATAGATTGTATTCTCCTTTAATGGAGTTTTGCTTTGGATTTTGAAAGTGGGTTTCCATAATGTGGTAAACATGGACAAATTAGTTGGGTAATGATGTTGGAACATGATTAGATAGATTTAGTCGGATTTAGTCAATGAATCTTATTCAGATATTGTTCCGTCTCATTGAGTTCACATGTTAATCATGAGTTTTGTTCAACAATTCATCTTGTGCTGGAACATGATTAGATAGATTCAATCAATGAATCTCCTTTAGATATTGTTCCATCTCAATGAGTTCACATGCCATTCATGAGTTTTGTTCAATAGTTCATCTTGTGGGGTATATTTTGGGTTGAAATTGATAGATTAATCTATGTGTGTTTTGGGATAAGTGTTAGCTTTAATTTGGTATTGAACCAATCTTTAATCTTGGATTTTGGGCAAAAGAAATCGATTGAGAGTGGTGAATATTGAGATTTGGGAGCTGTTTGGGGCTGCAGGGACAAAGTCGAGCAAACAGTAAGTCCCGTGGGTAGAGGTCGTGACTAAGGCCACGTAACTCACTGTTTAAAGTGTGGCCTCGTCCGATTCGATTCTCGTCTCGAGTCAGAGTTCGATCCATCATTCTAGGGGTTCATTAGAGATCTTTAGTAGAAGACTTTTGAGGGTTTTACTTAAGGTTAACACCTAATTTATTTTGGTGAAATTAGGCGTTCGGTTTGGGAATTTTGATCGTTTTAGGCTTGGAAGTATTTGAGGCATCATCAAGTGAGTTCCCTTGACTTTCAAACTACATATTTGGCAATGGCATTATATGTTTCATTGATAATGGTAATTGAATTCGTAAGCATGCTATATTTCATTATCAAACATTTTATAAAATGCTTGATTGAGATGTTGGACTATATCATGATATATGTGGATGATTGGACATGCATAATAGTTGTAGTGTACCTCGAGACCTTGCAAATCTCTTGGGAGTTAACATCCGTGTACCTCAAATTCATTTTGTGGTTACATTAGATGGGAACCACTTTGGGCCATTAATTAGAGTCGCATGGGGAATTGTGCAGCAAGTGTTAGTCTACGACTATTGTGCATGAACCAAATGGAGAGTTTTACAACTCCCTTTATTTAAAATGTTATTTTTATAACTGTGGCTTTGTAGTGAATTCACTAGACCTATTGGTTTGACCTCGCTTTCAAAACTAAAACCATTTTCAGGTAAGACGTTTGTTGAGAGCACGTCCAAGGGTAAGGGAAAACTTTGAAGCTTAGCTAACATGGATGTGACGAGATTAGTGCCTGTTTAGTTAGATAATTTCTCAGCTGTGAAGGTTTTTACCGCAGTAAACATTGGAATGTAATAGATTCTAGATTTATTATTTGTTGGTTGGATATTAATTATGGTTTATTGCCTTATGTGAGATTGGGTTGTTACAAATGGTATTAGAGCCATGGTTTTAGTGAATTAGGCGACCTTGGGGTACCTAGTCTTAGACAATGAGTTAGGAAAACACGGCTGAGAAACAGGGGACCATAAGACCCAAATCTTGACAGGGAAATTGATAATAGGGTAGTAAGAACTAGCTTGTAAGGTAAATTTGAAACTACACTTGGCCAATGTAATTGCGAATTTACAGGTGCATGTGCGTACTTGTTTTACCTTATTGCATTTGAACTGCTGTTTAAGTTATAATTGTTATGTTGTCGCAGAGTAGAAGTATGGCAATTTGACCTTCAAGGAGTAGAAAATCTCCAATTGTGGGACCGGACTTGTCTGAGCCGGAAGAGAATGGGACTCTGGAGCCAAGGGGTGCGAAGAGATATAGAAACCAAACTATTTTTTTCTCCTTTCACAGTTGTAAGCAACCCATTGGTGCTTGAGGTTTAAGCAAACAATACTGAAGTTTGCTCCCTTTTATTTTTAGATAACAGACGTGTATATGAAATACAATTTTGACAAAAGTCACTATATGCTTGGTTAAACAAATAACGAGAATTGGTTTTAAGATTGTAGGAAAAAGAGTTTCACCAAAATTGAATTATAACTAAATTAACCGAAAAACATAAACTAACCCGAATATTGAGTCCAGGCCCGTGTTGAACACGATTTCCTTAAAATTGGTTCACCCCCTACCGGTGCGTCAATTTCCGAGGATACGATGACTCGAAAACAGAATCGAGTTCTGCCGGACTTTACACTTATGCCTGAACTTGAGAACCTCTCTTTTATTGTAGTTCCTTTATTCTTGTCTCTAAAATCACATGAACTCAAGGTTTAGGTTCGTTATATATAGAACACGTTTGTAACCCATGAAATGTTAAAAGCCACCTTAATGGAACATAATTCCATTGATTGTAACCGTATCATATGGAAGATCTAGAGACTCCATTCCTAATTTCCATTTAATTTAAAATTATCTATTAACTTTCCAACACATAAGAAGGCAGAATAATATTATCTTGAATTGCATCATGAACAAAATGACAATCAACTTCAATATGTTTGGTATGTTCATGAAATTCAGGGTTTTGAGCTATATGAAGTGTTGATTGACTATCACAATACAATTCAATAGCACATGTATATCATATACCCAAGTTATATGGCAAAACCTTCAACCACTTAAATTCACATGTAATAGAAGCCACCAATCGATACTCAACTTCATATGAGAATATTAATATCATATTATGTTGTTTCTTGGTTTTCCAAGACACTAGAGAATGGATAGGGAACATGATCTAATCAGTGAGGGATCTACGCGGACATCCCTCCCAATCAAAATCACACCAACATGTCAAATGCATGTCACCGTTAGCATAAAGAAGAATGCCTTGACCTGGAGACCCCTTCAAGTATCGAACCACTCTTAGGGTTGCATGCCAATGTTCTTAACGAGAAGCATGAATGAATTGAGAAAGTATATGAACGGGGCATGCTAGATCAGGACGTGTAATGATTAAGTAAATCAAACATCTAACCAATCTTCAATAACGTTCCAGATCATCCATAAGCGTTCCTTTTGCAAGATTGAGTTAGTAATTTTGTTCAATTGGGAAAAAGGCTGGTTTTGCACCCCAAAAGTCTAACTTCTGAGATGATATCTAGGGAATATTTTGTTTGGTATAAGTAAATACCTTCAGGATTGCGCGCTACCTCAATGCCATGATACCATTTCAACACACCTAAATCCTTCGTATGAAAGCAACTACTCAAATAGGCTTTGAAAGCACTCAATGCCTTAGAGTTATTACCGAAAATGATTATATCATCGACATATACGAGTACATTAATCTGTACGATCCCTTTTAGGGGTGAGCAAAAACCGAACCGAAAAAACCGAAAATCCAAATGGTTCGGTTTCGGTTTTGGTTCCCATACCGATCGAGAAAACCAAACCAAACATCATTGGTTTCTCAAAAAACCGAACCGAACCGAAAAAATATATTTATTTTTAATTTTTATTATAATATATATATATATATATAAAATACTATGAAATGTTTTTAATTTTTTATTATACTAGAAGAGCGTACCCGCTGCAATGCAGCGGAATTTAAATATTTCATCAATATTAACTTTAGAAGTCTCGGACTTTTTCAAAATATTAAATTGTTTACCGTTTTGAACTTATAAATCCGTATTCATTATTTTTATAAAAACTCAAAACAACCATAATTTAAAAATAACAAAGTAGCACATTTAGGACCCATTTGATTTGACAATTTTTTTAATAATTTAGAATTTTTTGTATGTTTTGATTGTAGGATTTGAGATAAAATTGAATTTTATTATTAATTTATTTTTACAAAACATCGATACTATTAATTGATAAAATTAAATAATAACTACACTTTATAATATAATAATATAGATATAGATAGATAATAGTGTAAAATGAAAAATTAAGATGTTAAATTAAGTTATAAAAATAACTCGGTACATATTTATGATTTTTAATATTATTATTAAATCCAAAAATATCGATATTGAGCTCTTTTGAAGGTATTGAAGAAAACAATTATAATCGTATAACTTATAAAAACGAAAGCGTTTTTTATATATTTTAGTTAACATACGATTGTGTATGTTATTACGAAAAATGTGTTAAATGAAAATTGTAGGGCTATAAAATAAATTATAACAAATTATAAGGGTTAAAATAAAATTTACAAATAAAAATTAATTATCATACTGAATCATAGAAATTGTAAAACTTCAAAAATTTTACATAATGCATTAATATTTGTATCTCTTAAAAATCTAAACAGTAACCGTTTAAGACTCTTTATAATATAGTATAGATTTAGATAGATAAGGGTGTAAAATGAAAAATAAAAAATAAGAAATTAAGTTTTAAAAAAAAATTCGGTACATGTGTATCATTTTTAATGATGTTATTAGATCAAAAAATAATCGATGTGATTTTCATTTTGAATGCATTGAATAAAGACGATTATAACCGTACAGTTTATAAAAAAAGATTTTATTTAATATACGATTATACATGTTAATACGAAAATGGTGTTAAAATGAAATATGGAAAAAATAAAAGATATAAAAGTTAATTAAATAACTATAATGTGTAAACTATAAGTTTTAAAAATAATTCACTACGTTTTTATGTTATTTGATAATATGATTAAGTCCAAATATATTCGATATTTGGTTCATTTCAAATGTATTAACAAGACGATTATAATGATATAATTTGTAAAAATAAAACATATTTTTAATGTAATTTGATTTACGATTATTTATTTTAATTTGATATGGTGTAAAGTAAAAATAAAATACTAAGGGAGCTGAATGAAATTTAAAAACTAATTATAGTATAGATAAAAGTATAAAATGAAAAGTTAAAGATTTTAAATAAATAACTATAAAATGTACATTTTTAAAAAATAACGCGTCACGTATTCATGTATATAATAATATGATTAAATCAAAAAATATTCAATATTGAGCTTATTTTGAAGGTATTGACGACACGGTTATAATGGTATAATTTATAAAACTAAAAACTTATTTTTTAATAGTATTCTGATTCATATAGATTATTTATGTTAATATGATAAAGGTATAAATTGAAAAATGAAAAAGTAAGGGACATAAATGAAATTAAATAATTAATTATAAGGGTGTAAAGTGTAACTTAAATTTTAAAAATAATTTAATTTATAAAATATTATGGGTAGTGGGAGGTTGGTGAGTTATTTTGATGCTTTAAATGTTGTACTTTATGCATGAAATTTTGTAAGTCTTAAAATTCTAAACATAACCGTCTTACGCTCTTTATATAATAGTATAGATATATAAACATATATGAAATGTTTGTATTTTTTTCAAAAATCGAACTGAAAACCGAAAACCGAAAACCATAATTACAGTGATAACCGTAATTCATGAATGAGCGTGACATTAAAAAAGATCAAATGTTCATATCTTTTCTTATTTCTCACTTTAACCCCCGTTTATCACACCATCTTTTGTCTATAACTCTATAAGGTTAAAAGTGATAATTCCAAAACTTTGAGGGGGCTAAAACGTAACTTTTTGCCAATCGCGTGACCAAATAAATAGAAATTTAGGGCTTTTCAACACCACCACCCTTTTCTGGGCCTGTCTTCTAAAACCCTTCGCTTCCTCAGAACCTCCCGCCGGCAAGTCGACTCCCTCTTGCGCTGTTCGGAGACGCCCTGTGGTCAGTGTTGATAGTCTGTGTCATTTGATTTCTATCCGCTGATACAGGCAGACACTGAGCAACCAAGATGCGGAAGGAAGGGAAGAAACTGAAGGACGATGATTTGAAAGCAATAGAGAAAGAAGTTGTTGTGAATGGAAGTGAAGTTCTGAGTGATTCTGAAGACGGTAGTGTAGAAAGTCCTGTTGTGTCTGATGATGATGAGGTACGTCCGTTAATTTCAATTGTCAGCACCTTATTTTGATAATTAGAATGTTCAGTTGTAGAGAATTTAGTTCGAACCAACTTAGGGTGACATTTGAAGTTCAATTTTGATTAAAAAAAATTAACATCTTGATGGAGCAAACAACTCAAATTCTCAAATTTATGATTGGAATGGGGGAAAACATGCGGCACTTGGTTGAATATGGGTGTCACTTACTGTAATGATAGAGTTACCATTTTTTTATCTGTAAATAGATTGTGGTTTCCCTTATATTTCTTACCTCTGTTGCAGTTATTCTAATATATAACCGACATTCATACAAACTACCCTTTGTTGCTTAACCAAATAACATATAAGAAGAATAGTCATAGCCATAGTCATTTAATTGTTGTTCAAATTTTGAGATTCTTGTAGTAAATCAAGACCAATTATTAAGACGTTTAATTTTTTTAAACTGTTAGTAGGTGGCATAATGGGCACTTAAAGCTTCTCATGGTAAATACCTGACATGAATTTCTCAAATGAAGATTTTGCTGTGCTGTGTGCACAATGAACCTGTGGTAGAATAGAATTATCACTATTATGATCTACATAACTTTATAAAAATTGCATTTGGAAGCTTAAAAATGACTGCTTTTGAGTTCAGCGATATGCTTACATTACTATTGATATATGCACCTCGAAGTTATAATTATGTTGCAAGAACTGAATTACGTGTGTGTATCATTGTTCTGCTTGCTAACGTGGTGTGTCTGGTTCCAGAGCTTCTCGGAGGGTGATGACTCTTCAAGGAATTCAGATTCAGAATCAGAATCCGGGTCCGAACACAGTGCCTTCTCAGAAGATGAGGTACATGGTAATTACCTGTTTAGTGAATTGTAAACATATTTTTTTACTTTGTTCCTATCAAATCGAAGAATTTTACAATTTACAAAATTTTTGGGCTTGCTCTTGCAAAATTTTGAAGCCAACATTATCAATGACTTGACATGCGTAAATCTGATTTTTACTTGCAGTCTATCTAGTTCTCGATCTTTATTTAGTTCTATGTTTTCACAGTGGTACTATTTTTCCACATTGATAACTTTTACAGTATAGAAAATTTTGGTTGTTTTCTTTGGAATTTTTTTGGAGTAATTGTTTTACTAAATAACCTGACATGCAAAAAAAATGATATTTACTTATCTGTATTGTTATAATGTCAGGATGGTGAAAACCCAAGCAATGAAGGTGGCTTGAGTGATGGAGTTGATGATCTTAATCAAGGAGATCAAAGTGCAAGCGAGGATTCTCGTGAAGTAGTTGATGAGAGTGATTCATCAGAAGATGAGGTGTATATAATACCTTTCTTTTGGTTTGAAACATAATTGTTTTTGGTGAAACCCATGCAAAGTCAAAAGACATATATTATTTGTTTAATCAGAATATTATGAGCCAAGACATCTATGTTCACAGGGAGTTCCTTTTATATTTTTGTTGATACATTTTTGGTGCGATCCTAATGTTAATTTTTTATAATAGGTTGGTCCTCGGAACACTATTGGGGATGTTCCTCTAGAGTGGTACAAGGAGGAGGAACATATTGGATATGATGTTGCTGGAAAGAAAATCAAGAAGAAGGAGAGACTTGATAAATTGGATTCATTTCTAGCCAGAACCGATGACTCAAATAGCTGGTGGGTTGGAGATTTATTTCACAGAACTATTAGCTTTCATACTGCTATTTTTTTACCATGATTGAATGAGTATATAATTCTGCGTGCCAAATTAATTGATGTGTCAAAAGGGTTGTTTGTATTCTTAAATTCTAAGTTGCAGAACGTTTCTTTCGTTTGTTAACATTTTTAGGCGCAAGATTACCGATGAAATTGAGGATGAGGAAGTAGAACTTACAAAAGAAGAAACAAAGCTTATCCGCAGATTGTTGAAAGGACAAGCGCCTCATGCAGACTTTGATCCACATGCGGTTGGTGGCTTTTCATTTTTTCATGTCAACATATTGTGAACGGTATTTGAGGGGACCTTTACCTTTCTCAATTGCAATTCTCATAAATTTTAATCTATCTGCAGCCTTATGTTGATTGGTTTGCATGGGATGGTGCTAAGCATCCACTCTCAAATGCCCCAGAACCAAAGAGACGTTTTATTCCTTCGAAATGGGAAAGCAAAAAGGTAACTACTCTTGTGACCTACAGCTGCTTATGAAGAAACATGGTTCGTGTAGTGCATGTTGAACTTGGTTATTTATTATTGTTATTATTATTATTATTATTATTATTATTCCTTTTTGATTACTTTAAAAACAAGTTACTGATTGGTGCCTTGTGTTTAAGTATGATGTGGCATGAGTATGGCCTTCTTCTACATTATAATAATATTTGGGAAGTAAAATAATGTTCGATGACATTCTTTGTCTTGATTGTTAAAATAATATTTGGGAAACAAGTTATTGATTGTTTCTTTTTCTGTTTAGTATGCCTAAGGAATAACATTTGTAATTGATCCAACTTATATTTTAAGGGAGATATAAGTTTGTTCCTTTGTAGAAACTAAAACATATTCAATCCACTCACCTTCTGACTTCTTTACATCAGGTCGTTAAGTATATCAGGGCAATTAGAAAGGGACTGATAACGTTTGACAAACCAAAAGAAGAACCTCGTTTCTATAACTTATGGGGTGATGAATCTAGCTCAACGGATAAGGCAGGACATGGATTAGCATATATCCCTGCACCCAAACCTAAATTGCCAGGTTTCAGTTTCTTCTCTGCTACTTTCTAAATTATTCTAATTGCATAATGTTTTTTATGTAAAACGAAAAAATTACAATCCATCTGTTTATTTCCAGGGCATGAGGAATCCTATAATCCTTCCTTGGAATACATTCCAACACAAGAAGAGATTAACGCTTATCAGCTTATGTTTGAGGAGGACCGACCTAAGTTTATCCCAAAACGGTAATTTGTTGTGCACAAGTACAACCATTGATTTGATTCACTCCTCGAGTTTTGCTTTACTTGTATATATATATATACTAATATATTTACATCTGTCGATTATTTAGGTTCACATCTTTGAGAGGTGTTCCTGCTTATGAAAAGAGTGTTAGGGAATCTTTTGATCGTTGTTTGGATTTGTACTTGTGCCCTAGGGCACGAAAGAAGCGTGTAAGTGTTTTGGCAAACTAAAGATTTCCATGTGGCAGTTTATCTTAAAAAAATTCCATATACTTACCAATGAGATTTACGTTTTCCTAGTATGACATGAAGTTTCATTGATGTTTCAGATTAATATTGATCCCGAGTCTTTGAAACCCAAGCTTCCAAGTCGCAAAGATCTTAAACCTTACCCAACAATGTGTTATCTCGAGTATAAAGGCCATAAGGGTCCAGTTAAATCACTTTCTACTGACCCCTCTGGGCAGTATATTGCTTCTGGTAACTGATATTAAATCAAGATTTTTTTTTAATTTATAAACATACTTTTGGGTCTTTGTGTAACTTCTTTTCTGTGATCAATCCAGGCTCACAGGATGGAACTGTTCGTATCTGGGAGGTTGAAACTGGTAGATGTATCAAGATATGGGAACTTGGTGAACCTGTTCATCATGTTGCATGGAATCCTTTACCGGAGCTTCCTATCTTGGCAGTCTCTATGTAAGATTCATGCGTTAATTAACTCACTGATAATTTTTTCTAGTTTTTTTGTGTATATTTTCTTAAATTTAAACTATTTGCAGGGGACAAGATGTTTTTATTCTGAATACTGGGATTGAAAAAGAAGAACATAAGATGATTACAGATCTTTTACATGTTGAAACTTCCACTGTCCCAGATGAGTCTGGTTAGTGTCTCTTGGCTGTTTTATTCGGCTTTTTTTATATATTTATAAATTGACTTTACTTGACTACTGGTGTTTGCTTTGTTTTAGAAAGCATGGCATCCGCTGTAAGCTGGTCTCAATGTGAAAGATATGAGGGAATCAGGATTAAACACTTTAAGGTACTTTTATGCTGTCGATTATTACTTCATTTTCAAAGGAAAACGAAGAAGTTAAGTTGGTTTTGAACTTATTTAAATATTTGTTCGTAATTGCAGACTGTATCTTCGGTGGAATGGCATCGAAAAGGAGATTATTTCTCTACTGTCATGCCTGCTGATATCCTTTTTTGTTTTATCAGTTTTTTATGCTTTCACATTTTCTATAAATTATCTTTTTCTCCTTATGTCTACTTGGAATTTTTAGACATTGAAAGAGCTCTCTGCTACAATTTTCTATGTATTTTGTCTAATTACTGAATTGTTAGACCTTGACTTGGTTCTCACGTGAATCAAAAGCCGTGCTAATTCACCTGCTTTCAAAGAAACTTACCCAAAGATTGCCATTTAAGTTGCATGGTCTTCCGGTATCTTCAACTTTCCATCCTACACGATCCATTTTCTTTGTTTCAACGAAGAAGAATGTTCGTGTTTATGATCTTGTGAAAAAGAAGTTCATCAAGAAGCTTGAAGCTGGAGTTCGTGAAATCTCATCCATCTCCATTCATCCGGGTGGTATGTTTCTACTCACTGGTTTATTAATAATTATTATTCTATCTCTAACTGTTATTAAAGAAAATTATAATGGTAATCAATGAAAATTCTTTTTTGATTTACAATCATGCAATGGAAACGGTCTGTGCTTTTTATGCAGGTGATAATGTTATCGTTGGAAGCAAGGATGGAAAATTATGTTGGTTTGACATGGATCTTTCATCAAAACCTTACAAAATCCTCAAGTACGTTAACAATTAGTAGATATTTTTCGTTACGTAAAAGCTGCATGATCTGATGTGTTTTTTTTTGGATTGACAATGTGTAATCTATATACGTTTGTGCTTTTTTTGATCGTTTTATGTTAATGCAGGTCTCACCCAAAAGATATAACGAATGTGGCTTTTCATCGCACATATCCTTTATTTGCATCGTGCTCTGATGATTGCACAGCATATGTTTTCCATGGCATGGTGTATTCAGATTTAAACCAGAACCCGCTTATTGTTCCTTTGGAGATACTCCATGGTCATACAAGCACAAATGGAAGAGGTTAGTTCTTTGCATACTTGAGATTTTAGCGTAATTGCAGCTTCTAGAACATTATAGAAACGATAAAATGATCTAGAATTACAAAATTGCTTTTGCCCAATAACACAGACTAAGGGCCTGTTTGTTAGCAGCTTAATGAGCTTAACGGGATTGCATCTTATTTGGTCGGCCGTCAGCTATAGATGACTGTTTGTTAGTGGCTTAATGATATAGAAATTGACTTATTTTGTAAGCTTCTAGTTCTAGGGGGGAGAGCTTTATGCAACCCGTCCCTCCAAATTAGAAAGACATGGTCCTTTCAATTATGATAAAACTCTCCCAAACAAAAAACTTAACCAATCTATACAGCCAGATTAATCCACACAAGCAACTTTATTCATACGAGACTTAACGGAAAACCAACCAAACAGCCCCTAAGCTAATATGAGATCTTTATTTCTGACATCATATTTAGAAATGAGTTGATTTGTTGACAATTGAGACATGAAATATTTAATTTAAGCTGATTTGTTGTTGTTGTTTGATGTGTGTGTTATTAGGTGTGTTGGATTGTAAGTTCCACCCAAGGCAGCCGTGGTTGTTCACTGCAGGGGCAGATTCGGTAATCAGACTCTTCTGCCATTAGATTTTTAAAGAATGAAAAAACAGAAAGCTTTTAAGATTTTATCAAGGCACAATTGTTAGTTAAGGGTTTGTGGGATATGGAAGGTGAGTTTGACATTAATATTTTTATACTTGTATGAGACTCAAAAACATATGATTTTGCTTGTAATTCAATTTTGTCGTAGTAGTACGAAATGCAATCAACTTTGGTCATGATGATTTTGTGTTTAATAGTTGCGAATTTATAATTTGGTTGTTAGAAGTATGAAAATAGCCGAGGCCTGAAATTTAACACAAGGATGGTAACGTGGTGGATAAAGACAAGGAGATTAAAAAGTCAACTCGAGTTCGAACCCAGACATTGCATAAGTGTTTGTAGCCCTAGGGGATCTACGTTAGGGTTGTGGACAAAACAAACAGTCGTAACTTGACCATGGGATTAGTTTGGACAAGCCTAGGTTCACCCGTTTTCAAAAAGTAAAATAAAAAATACATAGAATTCTGTAGATAGTTTATTTAAAGTAATATGGTTTAAGTTGTTTTTTTTTTTTGAAAGACAACAAATATATTTAAAAAAAAGAGTAAAACACTGACTGCCACTGCAAGAAGCAGAAACAAACAAAAAACAAACGAACAAAAGGAACATGATGACTAACAAAAGACCAAACAAAGTTGCAAACAACAGAAAACGAACCAACAAGAAGACAAAAGAACCCAACTAACCACCTAGATTGCAACACCAATCCATCCAAGAATAAGTTGAAACCTTAGCACGAGCAGAAATCCAGCAAAAAAAGAAAAATCAACTAAATGGCGAAAAATAAATCCCGGTCTAGAGGAGGATTCGTTAAAAAAAATCGTTTGGTTCCGAAATTCCAAATGATATAAAGCCCTCACCAAAAAACGGCCATCCAAAGATCAACAAGAGGACCTCTAATCGAAGGGTGCAATATCAAGCCAAGAAGATCTGAGGTTGAGTTTAAAGGACTACTATGAAGATCCCACCACTTTAACAGCTTTTCCCAAACATGTTGAACCTTACTGCAACTACAAGGCAAGGATCAATGTCTTAAACGATCTCGCTGCATCAAGGACATAAGACAACTTAGATCTATTCCCCTATTAATCAAAAGAGATCGCACTGAAAGCTTCCCTTGTCTCAATCTCCAAAGGGACACACCAACTTTGCTTGGGAGAAGCCTGCAACGGATAGTTGGCCGAAACTCGACAGAAGGATGATGAAAGTAGTTCCCGATCACGTGTTTAAGCCCTTTAACAGAAAGTCAACCAACCACTGAAAGAGAGCAACTTCGACTTCCAAGTGGCAAGCTTGTTTTTTGACTTCTCCACAATTGGCCTCCAACTCTTCGGTTTGTTTCATGTTCTTACCAATAGGAATGCCTAAATGAAGAAAAGGCAAGAACCTCGCACCACAACCAATCCTTCGAGCAATGTTTTTTTTTTCCCACCTCCTTAGAATGAACCTCCACGCCATAAACTTTACTGTTAGACATATTAATCTTTAACTCAGAGGCCATATGAAAAAATTTAAGGATCCCCAAAACAATACGAATGTTCAAGGTGTGGCACTCTCTGAAAAAGATCGTATCATCATATTAATTTAGATAAGAAAGATGCATTTCATCACAACCAAGATCAACCCCTTTGAACCGACCATTTGACAAAATCAAACCCTAAACCATTTGACAATGTTTACTCCTTCCTCATATAGATTTAGTCAGGAAACCATTAACAAGAAACGATATCCGGGATGAACTTAGACAAATGGATATCCACCGAATCCATTTTGACCCGAAACCCATTTGATGTATAATAATATAATATCTCAAAGATAGCTCTAATTAATACAATCAAAAGCTTTTTCAAAGTCTACTTTAAAAACCATTATTCTAAGATCTTTTATGCTTCAAGAAGTTCACCACTTCATTTGCTATTAGACACCCATCCAGAATGAAACCCCCCCTAAATGATCGCATTCCGAGTCTCATCAATGAGTTTTCCCAATCACTTTTTTCATTCTTGGGCAAAGATTTTGTTGTAACATCCGATTAAGCTTATCGTTGTATTACCTTAACAAAATCCTTTTACTAATTTATTTAAAGTTTGAGCATTTTCACTTTTGTGTCACCAAATCAGAAAGTAGATAAAAAATCGTATGTCATTCTTCATATTTAAGTATTTAATATTATTAAAAAAATTAAAGAAATCATATGAATATGGATTCATAACAATCATATATATATATATATATATATATCCCAATCAGATGTAGAAATAGAAGGCCTGAAAGATATTACTAGCAAATCTACTGCCATTTAGTTCTTCTTTAATACAAGTACATATATAGTTGCCTCATATTAACACCCAGCTACCTAATTTCAAAAAAAAGTGTACATGTTTACTGTAGAAAAGAAGAGACCCCTGGAGCTTGAAACTGACTTCCATTTGTTCCGAAATCTTACACAGATGAGATAATAGTGACTTCCATTTGTTCCAAAATCTTACACAGATGAGATAATAGTGACTTCCATTTGTTCCAAAATCTTACACAGATGAGATAATAGTGACTTCCATTTGTTCCAAAATCTTACACAGATGAGATAATAGTGACTTCCATTTGTTCCCAAATCTTACACAGATGAGATAATAGTGACTTCCATTCCATCTACTGTAAAAGCTGAACGGCAGCTATTGCAGGTATTTTTTCGCGTAGTTTTTGAGTCAATGCCACTCTTACAGTCATTACACTTGCTGCTGGACCTGTTAACCGTAGTTTCACTATTGGCTCATCGATTGCCACCAGTTCTACCAATCCGCCTGCTGCCCCAACAAGATATGGCCGTATTTCTTCCAACACCTAATATATATATATATATATACATATACTTCACAGAATCAGATCAAGAAACAACATTTTTCAATATATATATATATATGTATATATATATCAAGGGCGGGATCAAATGAGAACTCAAATTTGGTTGTGAACGTGAGGATAAATGAGAGCATGACACTCATTTGTCCTCATGTTCACAATGAAATTTGAGTTCTCATTTGAACTTTCCTCTCTCTCTCTCTCTCTCTATATATATATATATGTATATATATATCAAGGGCGGGATCAAATGAGAACTCAAATTTGGTTGTGAACGTGAGGATAAATGAGAGCATGACACTCATTTGTCCTCATGTTCACAATGAAATTTGAGTTCTCATTTGAACTTTCCTCTCTCTCTCTCTCTCTATATATATATATATATATATACACACACACACAAAGGTTCTGGGAAAAACCTCAAAAAAAGAGAAAACTGAAGAACACCGTGAACAATATGCATTTGTGAGTAGACGGTATGCACAAATGCATACAAGCATTTTTTTTTTCTATGCACGGGTGCATGTTATGCACGAATGCATACCTTCCCGATGGAGGGCTCCAGGAATTCTTTAGTTTTTCTTTTTTGAGGTTCACCCCTGAACTATATATATATAGAGAGAGAGAGAGGGACAAATCTTTTAGAGACTCTACAAAGAGTAGAAACTTTGGAAACCTAGAGTAGAAAACCAATATAACATAAATTTTTTTCATCAAATGTTATTGTTTAAGATATTGTTTCACATATGTTTGTGTTCATAGGAAAAAGAATGTTATATGTGAATAAAAAAAACGATGGTTTAGTTATTTGTTTCATCGTATGAATTTTGTTTCATATGTGAAAGTAAACCAACTTTTTTTTGTTCATATATAATATTTTTTCCTATAAACACAAACATATGTGAAACAATATCTTAATCATAACACTTGATGAAAAAAAAATTATAAATCTTTTTATTTTATATTGGTTTTCCCCTTAGTTTCCAAAGTTTCTACTCTTCGTAGAGTTTTTAAATGAAGGAACCTCTATATATATATAACACACCTAGCATGATATGAGCAATTGGATACAATCCAACTTGTATCCTGTTTATTGCAAATGAAACTTATTGGTGAAAAAAAAATACCTTCTCTATGTTTTCTTCATTCAACTCAAGGCCAGTTTCTTCATCTGGGATTGGTTCGACCGCAACAATTTCAGGGATTTTCTCCATCAAACGGCGTTCAATGCCCATTTTCATGGTGGTTACAGAACTTGGACAAGAACCGCAAGCCCCTTGCAGTTTTAACCTAACAATGTTCCCATCTATTTCATGTAATGCAACATTTCCTCCATCTGCAATCAGATACGGTCGAATTTCATCCAATACACTCTCGATGTTCTCTGCTGTAAGAGGCAATTCAACAGCTGATTCTGGAGTAGCAACAGCCTTCACAACTGCAATAGGTGATTAAAGGTTAGTTAGTACTAGCATCTGATTCAATTTATATAACCGTTAATAATGAGCGAATGTTTAGCCGTCATGTGACAATAGAGATACGCCATTAATCTTTATGATTCATACATGCATAAATGAAATTATAGAAAATTATTAACCGGTATTCTTCCATATAATACACAAAGATTACCCATGAGAACATCACATCTCTAATACTCTCATCATCTATGTTTGTTTGATATGTCGATGTTTGATGGTATCACATCTCTAACTGCTCTATCATCTAGGGTGCACGGGAACTTCTATTCCATGGCTTCAAACAGTAAGGGGCTGTTTGGCGGTTGCTGAATGGTTGGTGCAGAATGATTAAGAGGCTCTTATGATGAGGCATATTCATTCATTTGTAACTATGTAAACCAATATTTATGGAAATGATGATAGTTCATATTATTATTTGAATATTTAAGGAATGTGATTAGAGTTTATTAATTATGATTAACGTTTTATATTAGGAAACAATA
This sequence comes from Silybum marianum, assembly GCA_036898165.1. Taxonomy (NCBI): domain Eukaryota; kingdom Viridiplantae; phylum Streptophyta; class Magnoliopsida; order Asterales; family Asteraceae; genus Silybum; species Silybum marianum. The sequence continues at coordinate 11,931,142 of CM072528.1, forward strand.
GATGTATTTATGGAATTAGATATTTGTTAGACTTGATTGATGGTTGAGATTGGTTTACAAAATAGTGCGCACAATGAAATACAATTCTTCAAGATGTAATTAGGGCTCTTAATCGTTAAGGAAGATCCAGGATTTTTTGAACCATTAGGAGGCAAACTTACTTTTTTCACCTATTAGCAATTCAGAGGCTGCTTTTAATGGAACTCTTAAAAGGCAAACAAATAGCCCCTTTGACTCCAGTGAATTTAGTCCAAAATTTTGAACTAAATTCAAACTCAAAAATCAGAACCTGAAACCCTAGACGTGTGTAAGGTCACTAATTCCAAATATTAAAAACTAGAATGGAGCAAAAGCAGGTGAAATTTTCAACCAGATGAGCTACACCTCTAATTCGAAGCCACTAGATAACAATAATTTTCAAGGATCACAACGAAATCATACCTTTCCAACGGGTTGACGATGAAAATCGAATTTTTGATGACCTTGCAAACGAAAATTGATTGCCAGAAGAAATCTGCAGTTATTCAACATCCAATAAAAGAAATGAAGAATTGTGCATAAGGAAACAGAAAGATTAATAAAAGAAAAAGAAATTCTACCCTGGAGAAAAGCGACGTAGATGAAGAAGAGGAAGAAGAAGAAGAAGAGTAATCTAGGGTTTGTTGTTGAGGCCTAGAGACGTATGAACATGAGGGATGGCTAAAAATTGCAGCACCTTGCATCTTGTTCGCCGTTATTGTGTAAGAAAAACCTACTTTTTGTTTCTATAAAATTTGTTGCATTTTAAAGAAGATGCCATGAGATGAGAGTAGTGGACCAAAATTAATCGAAATTTTTAATCTTTATTTTAAAGATTATTTCCTAAATGTATAAAAGCAAATCAAAATCAAACAGTCTCTTGAAATCAATAAAAAAAACCTTATTCGAAATCCAAAAAAACACTAAAAAAATCTTTTAAAATCGACAAAAACATTAACAAAATCCTTTCAAATCAACTAAAAAAACTCTAAAAAATTCCCGAAACACGTAGGGTAACTTTACACGCCTTCTGTCTACCTTAATGGAACCTCAATGGACAAACGTTCTGAATGCTTCTAACATTCGGTGCTTTCTGTTTGGTTGTATTCTGGTTTTTGGGTAATAAAATGACTACCTTGTTGTTCAATTTTTTAATATGGCTCGACGGATTGGTTGAATTGTTGAAATCCCATAATTTTGAAATCTTGGAGATAGTTGGTATTTATGAAATTTTATAGGAATTATTACTAGTTTTAAAATATTTATTTTATGATAATAAATTAATAAAAAAGATAAGTTAATTATTATAAAAAATAAAATTCAATTTTATTTTAAATATTTTAAATTCTCCTAATTTCAAATCATTTTAAACGCTTTGATAGTTTTCCTGAGTTTCAGCGATCACTGAGTACAATCAGTGTTTGCACTCGCGAATCTGAACAGTAATTTAAACTTGGATTTCCACTAAGTACAAGGGAAATCATATTCAAATCACTGAAAGAAGTTTGGATCAACATAGTCGAACCAAGTGAAACCGAACAATTTTTAACGATTGGAACGGTTTGAAGTTCCGGTCCAGTCTGAGAAAATAGTCAAATCGTTTGTTTGGTATACAATATGCGGTTTGAATGTTTTGGACCGAACCGACCGCCAAAAGACACAAAATTATGTTTAGTTTTCATGTTCTGGATTCAATTTTTATGGCCAAATTAAAAAAAGTTTGTCCACGACATTAAGTTCGTGTTTTCAATTCTCAAATGAACACGTTCCTTAAATCGGCAAAATTCTAAACCCATCAAAAATCAAGATCCAATATTCTGAATCGTCTTCAACTAGCTCGATTACTGTCCCAAATTCTAACTATAGATTTATTCAACTTTGTTTCAACGTGTTTCATTTATAATTCGGTCTAATATTTTTTTATCGAGTTAACCTCATGAATAATAATAAATTGTAAGTTATAGAACGAGAACCATTATTTCTAAAGTATAAAAATGGAAGTCATAATATGTAACATATCATATAAGCGAAAATCGTAGTTAAATTTACTCGAAAAGATAAGAGATATAACTCTTGCATACAACACAACCACCCAACTGTCTGGATGGTATAGAGGCTCTGTATGATATAGTGCAGAATGAAAAATGGTTGTTTGGTAATGGCTCTGAATGGATAGTCTGGATGAGAACAAATTACCATTTTAACCCTTTGTATTATAATTCAGACTGAATGAAATATAACCGTTTGTCATAGATCTAAATGGTTGCAAATTATCATTTTAACCCTCATATACATACATCCATATATATATATATATATGAGATTATCACCTCATATACATACATACATACATACATACATATATATATATAATATAATCACCTCATATACATATTGAATTCCATATAGCAAATACAACCAGAAAGTCGTCCATTGACTTCCTATTTCATCCTCAACCTATGAACACATGGGACATAAGAAACACAATATATGGATTTGGTTCCAACAAAAACCTTGTTCATAGATTCATCAATAAGTAAACATAACCAATATCCATACATAACTTTTTTTTTGGCAGAGCAAAGGATACCTTTATTACCATCCAAAACAAACCAAAGTTTACAAACACTTCTAGGAACAGAGGGACCAAAAAACTGCAGCAACACAACACAATAAAACCAACAGACAACTAACTAGTTGCATAGCTTATAATCAATACAGACACGAAATAAAACCCAAACATAATTTTGAGGAAAAAAGAAATAGACCAGCAGCTTATGTAAATGGAATCAGCAGTTGCCCTGGACCTTTTTGGTTAACTGACGTTCTTCGAAACTTTGGGGTCGCATTAATTCAGTTCCCCTATAATAAAGCCACCCATACATAACTATAAATAAAGAAAGGTCCTTCTATTCCTTCCAGAATCACTTTTCGATGTCATTTTCTAAGGCACGATTTAGGAACGAAAAACGCTCGATAACAAGCATGTGAACTTCGTCAATGAACATAACACCAGGAACAATCTCTGCCTTCCCTTCCACCTGCCACTCTGTATCAATCAGCTCCCTCACCTTTGCTCGTATTTCGGGTATTCTGCGTTTCCAGTTCAAAACAAGATTAAAGATCTAAGAAAATTTTGGGTACCAAATGTGATAAATTTAAACTTTTAAAAGTTTATTAGTTATTTCCTCCCCTCTCTCTCTCTCTCTCTCTGTGTTTTCTTTCATAATGTAGAGCATGCAGATGATATATCATCCTTCGGTGATCGAATTTTCGACAATCGAATGCAATTTACGAATGTAGTTATCAAGCTCCTATTTAACCTTTTTTATCGGTAGCAACCTTACCTTACTTTTATATTACAATCTACACATAACATATGAATCTAGTATGTATTTCTCACAAGCATTTCGTCGACTAGGTAGTAGGCCAAATCCAAATACCATCCCACAAAAATCATACACACACCAATCATATATTCCAAAACATAAAACTCCCAAACAAATCAAACAGACACACAACAGATTCAGAAATCGAACTAAACAGAGAAAAAATTATAACCAACAGTCAACATTTCAGTTCTGATTGAAACAGAAATCGAACAGAAATCGAAACACAAATCAAAGATATGAAAGTCAAACATGCAAACATATAAGAGAAATCGAAGATACGAAACACAAATCGAACACAAGTCGAACACGAATCGAAAGAAATCGAAGAGAAACGGGAACTACCAAACAAAAATCGAACAGATACCTGAGAAACGTGGAGACGGCGGCGATGAACGGCGGCGTTGACGGTGGACGGCGACCGGCGTTTCGTGGAAGAGAAGTCGTGGGAGCAGTCTTGGAAGAGAAACCAAGGAGATGATGGAGAAAGCGATAAAAGAGGGGAGATGAGGGAGGCTGGAGGCGCTTCTACAAAATAAAGAGGGTATTTTGGGGACAAAACCAAGTCTGAATGATTACGCAAGGGGTCAGGGTCTATACGATTCAGAGTCTTTTTTTCCACTTCAGATGATTAATTTTTTTTGCCAAACAACATGGAGCCTCTACACGATTCAGAGGCAGCTCTGGATGGCACCATCCAGAGCTAAACAAACAGCCCCTAAGTGATATACACAAGATTTTTTTTAAATGGGTGCACCTCTAGGTAAGATCAAATACATCTAAAAAAGTCGTGTTTTAACCTAGGGAAAAGTCAACATGGTTTGACCTAGAGAAAAATCAATTGTGTCAATTTGATACGATATATTTTTACAAATTGAATTAACCTTGCCTTATAAGCAAAACGCAAGACTACATCTTACGCCTGACATGTTTTGGGCCGAATTCCACCTATACAGGTGACTTTTTTTTTTCCTAAGTTGATTTCGTGATGGACAACATATGCAACAACAAAATATAATTTAATCAATTTCATACATAGACATATTTTACGACATCATATACAGAGAAATAAAAAATGATCTTCAAGTATTATCAAGATTTTTAAAAATAAAAACACACACTAAATATATTATTGTTAAATGTAAATAATTTTTTTTTTTCAGTTTATTTCAAATAAACATGTGTCATCATTAAAATGAGATAAAAATAGCTTTAAGAATGATGGATAAATCGGAAGAAAAAAAATTCAAAAAAGAAGTAGAATGGGGAACATTATAAATCAAAAACAGGATTAGTGATTAGTCATTTTATAGTTGAGGTCTGAGTTCAATACTTTCAGTTATATACTTGTTTTTCTTTTTTAAGTAACTGAAATATTAAAAGTGGAAATTAAAATTTTGTTATAAATAAGACTTGAACCCACGACCCCATGAAAAAAAATGAGCACCACAACCATTTCAGCTAGGGGTGAGCATTGGAACTGGTACCCGCTTTTGGAACTGGAACCGCTTCGGAACTGCCGGTTCTAGAACCGGAACCGATGTGATTGGGTCCGGTTTCGGTTCTCATTTTTCTGGAACCGTTATGGGTACCCGCTACCCGCCACTTTTAAATAAAAAATATTCTATATATTTATAAATAATAAATAAAAACCCAAACTTTCCAGTTTGTTTATGTAATAATTAGTTTTTATCGAATTACTTTTGACCATTTGTTGTATTTTTTACTTTAAGTCGGTAGTTTGTAGTTTATAATTATATTTTTAACGTATGCAATGTAAAAATATTAAAAAAAGAAGTGAAACCGGGTACCCGATACCGGAACCGGTTCCCATCGGTTCCGGTTCCAGATTTCCAGGAATCGCGGATTCCGGTTCCGGGTCCGGTTCCATGGAAAATGACCGGGTACCCGGTTATACTCACCCCTAATTGCAGCTATCCTACATGTCCATTTTAACTTTAGATTTAAAAATATATAATAACACCCTTCAAAATTAAGCAGATACACAATACATTCGATAGAAATTTCTATCATATCAGATGATTGACCGAGGACCTGTCACCCGTACCCTCTTAATAAATCCGCCCCTGTTTTAAATTTACATTTATATTATGGAATTATACTTTTCGAAAGTGGGTTTTAAATTATTTATTTTATGCAAAAAAAGGTTAAAATAATTATTTTATACTGGTATTTTCTTGGTTTTTAAAGTTTATACATATAATTTCTAAAATATTATATTTTAAAAAATTATCTTTTAGAAACTCCTATAAAAAATTAGAGAAAACCAAATATAAAATAATTTTTTATATTTTATATTTATTTAATGTTATAATTAAGATATTGTTTCACGTATATTTGTGTTTATAGGAAAAAAATTATATGTAAATAAAAAAACGATGGTTCACTTATTTGTTTCATTTTATGAATTTTGTTTCATATGTGAAAGTAAACCAACGTTTTTGTTCATATATAATATTTTTTTTCCTATAAACACAAACATATGTGAAACAATATGTTAAATCATAACACTAGATGAAAAAAAAATTTGAATTTTTTTATTTCATATTGGTTTTCCCCTCGGTTTTCAAAGTTTCTACTATTCATAGAGTTTCTAAATGAAGGAATCTCTATATATATGGACGGATTCAAATAAGAACTCAAATTTGGCTACGAACATGCGGACAAAAGAGAGCGTGAAATATTCATATTCAGACTCATGTTGGCAACCAAATTTGAGTTCACATTTGAACTTTCTCCCCCCTCTCTCTCTCTCTTTATATATAAAGATTTGTATGGTTTTATATAATTTTAAAGATATTACGACTACATTTAAAGGCATAAAAACAACATTTTAAAGTTTTAATTATTAGACGAATGGCTTTATAGATTGGACTAGGGGTGAACAATTAACCGCAAGAACCGGTCCGAACCGGCACCGGCACCGGTAACCGGTCTGGTTTTCGGTCCTCCAAACACTACAAAACAAATGACTTACACCCACAAAAATTCACCAAAAGAAATTTCCTTAGGTGATTACCACGGATCACCCAAGAAATACTAATGATTCCGGTAAAATCCGACGTTTTCAAGAAAATACCAACGATTACCCATGAATTTCATGGGTAATCTGTTACTGGTTTGATTTACCCACCAACAAATTAACGACCAATTTTTGTGACGGTTTTGTGACGAATCACCCTTCAGCGACGGATTTTCCAGGGAAATGGTCGTTGGTGAAAGCCTTCCATTTTAGTAGTGAAATCCTCCATTTTCGGTACCGGTTCTAAACCGGTTCGATGCCAATTTTCGGGTAATTAACGGGGATCGGCTCGGAATTTTACTTCTTCCACTAAATTCAAGAAATTGAAGAATGAATAATAATTAGGTTGAAGATTTCGATGAAACTCAAGTAAGTTATTGGATTCTTTCGTGATTGTTAATTTTAAAACTTGAAGAATATGTGTTGTTTTTATATAAAATTTGGTTAAAGAATGGTTGATAATTGGGTTGATTAGTTTTTATATAAAATTGAAGAATGATTGATAAATGAGTTGCTTAGTTTTTATATAAAATTTATGAACATTTATGAACAAATTAGAGTATGATTTTTGTTGGTTGATTTGATATTAAACTACGAACATTTTATGATTAGTGCACAGTGATGTCATGGACCAAAAGTATTCACGGATTACCGTACAGTGATGTCATGGATTAATATTTTTTAAAAAGTTGTAAAACAATAAAATAGATTATATGGATTATTGCAATGATGTCATGGATTAAAAAACAAAAATATTAAAATCAAAAAAAGAAAATGGATTAACAATCTGTTCCAACCGAGTTTTCGACCGGAAAACCGGGACCGACACCGGCACTACCTATACGGTCCGGTTTTCGGTCTTAAGAATCTCTTATTTCCGGTTCTGGTTCCAAACCGGTTTGGTGCCGGTTTGGGCTCAATGCTACCTCTAGATTGAACAAGGGTGATGCCGAATTTCGCTTTCAAGATAGCGATTTTTCTTATACATGGCACAATTTGATCATCTATAAGTCACACGTCAATCTGATTCATGATTTTATTTCGATCTGATATTATTATTCAAACAATCTGAAAGCAAAATTTGTGATTTAAAATAATTTATTGATTGACCTCTGGAATCTCCCATTACGAAAAAGACTTTTGAAAAAGAGAAATATTGTTTGTCCAAAAAAAGAAACCTGAGGAGGGGGGGGGGGGGTGCACTCAGAAAAATATTCACAGTGGCCGATGAGGCGATGATGGCCCAACATCAAATTGGTTGAGGTCATATAAGTAACCCATATTGTTGAGGTTAAGACAACTAAACGAAAGAATTTTGCCTATGAAGTTTTTTTTGGGAAGTCTGTTGTTAAAGAGTGATTCCTTACAAAATCGTTACAAAAGTTGGTGGATAAATTGTTGGTAGGTAATTCAAATCAGATTACCCAGAGATTATCTAGGTGATCCGTTGGTATTTTCTCGAAAAATATTGGATTTTACCAAACCATTAGGGGGCGTTTGGTTCGCAGAATGGAATTGGATGGAATGGAATCTGTCAAAGGAATTTGACTTTGAAGGAATTGGAATTGGAATGTTGTCAGGTTTGAACAGCTGTTTGGTTGACAGAATTAGAATAAAATTTGTTGAAAAATTGGAATCTGTCTGTTTGGTTCACAGAATGTAGCTTTGGAATTGGAATTAAATTCCAGTAAATGACTAAAATACCCTTTTTATCAAGTTTAATTTTTTAAACTAAAATTGGTTTAATAAAATAATTATTAATTACTTCAATTTTTTTAACACTAAAGATAATTTGAGCTTTTTTACAGCTAAAAACTGCATAAAACAGCCAAAAACTACAGAAACTGTTAAAACAACAAAAATCATATTTTTTTACAGCAAAAATAGCTAAAAACTGCAGAAAAAAGCAAAAAACTACAGCAAGAGAACATCTGTTAGGACAAGACATATTTTAGTTGTTGCAGGAGACTATGGAGAACCTAACTGCTAGGGGTGAGGAAAAACCGAACCGAAACTGAAAAAAAACCGAGAAATCGAAAAGCCGAAAACTAAAAGTCCCTCGAAATACATAACCAAAATCGAAAACCCGAAAATTGAAAAAAAAACCTCGAAAAAACTGAACCGAACCGAAATCGAAAAACTGAAAACTGAAAAAACCCCCGAAAAAGCTGAACCGAAAATCAAAGTGAATGGGTGTCGCTTCAATTTTAAGAGATTAGGTTTAGTTATTTTTTTAGGATGAGGGTATTTTAGGTATTAGGAATATATCAAATTCAATTCCATAGAAATCCCATGGATAACCTAAGGAATCTCAAATGCCCATTTTTTGGAATTCTTTGGAATTTAACAAATTCCAATTCTTGAAAATAGTGAACCAAACAAAGGAATTGGAATCTGGCCAATGGAATCAGATTCCAATTCCACCAGATTCCATTCCATTCCGGCGAACCAAACGCCCCCTTAGTATTTTCTGGGTGATCCATAGGTAATCACTGATAAAAATTAATTTGTCTGGGTAGTTTTTGTGGGTAAAAGTCATTTGCTTTGTAGTGAAGAGTGGGGTACAATTTCACTGGCTTGTGAAGACGAAAAAATTAAGTGCACAGAAATATAAATATTCATCTTATTTTACGGGTAAGTTCCAAACCCATAGTTTAATTTTTGTAAAGAGTATCCTAGGCATTTGCCTAGATTAATCCCTGTCAAATTTAAGACTGCTAAAGCATGCAACCCTGAGATAATTCCCTGTACCCACAAGTTGTTTGCGCCTGGATTCGAACCTGAGGTAGATGGGTTATCTAGCATCATCCTCCACAAGCCTTAACCAGTACGCCACAAGCGTGGTTAAACCATAGTTATTTTTCTCAAAGATTAATCTGGTATAGAAAAACCACCCATTATACCACAAGAAATTTTCCTAAAAAGCCATTCTACATGTTTCCCATAATTTTGAAAGTGAAATTAAAACATCAGCTATAGAAACCCAAAATTAATGTTATTGCCCACACCCTTTTGAATTAACATGATGACTTGGACAAACTCAACCATCACAAACTTCTACCGTAACCCATAACTTTATGTTTGACAAAAGTAACTTATAAGGTACCTTTGACTTATAAGGTAGCTTATCAAAACTTTACTATTATTAACTTCTCAATAAGGTATCTTATAAGTTAACTTATGGTCATCCAAACAACTACACTAAAAATGAGATACCTTATAAAGTGATTTATAAGTCACCTTATTTTTGTTAAACAATAATGCCTCAGTTTTAAGAAACATATAGATAGACAACGAAACATTACGGTACACACTATTCAAAAACATAAAATTTCAGTAAAAAATATAGGGCTGTTGTATACAAAAATACCTCAAGAAAACATAAAAATTCAAACCCTAACGTATTAATCACACATGACACCCGAAAAATTAACTTCAATTATAAAACGGATTATTAAGTAATTCACTCTTAATTAATTGAGAAACAAATATAAATGATAATTTGAATGAAAAGCATGCATGAAGGCCGTTTACCAAACGCTTATCTGGGTAAGTACACTATCTTATCCGATAAATATGGTAAGGACCAATAATCTTATCTGGTAAAAGCGGTAAGAGAAAAGACAAAAACCGATAGTCTTACCCGGTAAGGAAGGGCGACGACTCTTACCACACAGTTAGATCTTACCGGGTAAATTGTTGCATACAATACCATTTTGATGGACAAAAAATCTTACCCAGTAAGTAAATGATAGTGTTAAATTTTACCAAAAAACACTTACCGAATAAGTGTTTGGTAAACGGCCCGTTAGTGTAATTACGTAAACCCTAGTTTTGAAATCCAATGCATCCGAGAAGATGTGTAGATTGGATTTACAAAAGAAGCATTTGATTTTCTCTTTTTCTTTGAAAACAAATCTCTCAGTAGAGGAATTAAAGGCTTTTTCTTCACACTTTTCCTCTCCACCGTCTTCTTCCTCCCTCCACCACCACCACCACCACCACCACCACTTACCACCATATCCAACCCGACCGCCGCCACTTTCTCCACCGCCTCAACTTTCACGATCTTCGACATGTTCTTGTGGACCTCCGCGTTTAAAGAAGCCAACGCCACCTCCGTCTCGGTCTCTCTCTCTTTCAGTAACTTCAACTCTTTCTTTGTTTCTTCGAGTTCCGACTGAATCTTTTTCATGGAAGCAACAAGAAACAACGGTTGTTCTTCTTGGCTTTCTCGAGAAGACGAGCACGATTTCCATGAAGTTTGTGGGCTATGTGAAGATTTCCATGGTGGAGTTTCTTGTTTTGGTAAAGTAAAAGGTGGTTTTGGTGGTGGTAAGAAGATTTCTCCGGTGAGAAACCGCTCACCGAAGACGGCCACGGCTTCTTTTACCGAGCGGAAAGCACGGGATGTGTCTACATTGGAGCTGTAGTCGATGGCGGCCGGTGGTGGTTGTGGGTTTTCCGGTAGGGTTTGGGTTTCCATTGGTGATGATGATGGAAATGAGAGGAGGCAATAAGGGAGTATTAATTGTAGTTGATGATGAAGGTTGAGTTTTCTTTGCTTTCACTTCAAATGTTGTTATGGAGGAGAGGTATATTTTGCTGTTTTTTGAAGGTTAATTAAGTGGAAATGAAATTGACTAGTCAACTGCTTTTTATTTTAACGGATTGAATGAACATGAATAAATAAATTTGCTATATATATATATATATATATATATTTGTATTGGTTTGTTAAAAATAAGTTTTGTTTCTATTTGTTAGTTAACATGACAAATGAGCTAATCTAAACGAACATAAATAAAAGAACTACTACAATAAAATCGAGTTTATATAACTTTAAAAGTGTTTAAGTGCGGTATTAATATTAATAGACTATATTATAAGATTTAAATCTATAGGAACCAAGTATCTATATGTTATGTTTAAAAGTGTTATGATAACTAATAAGTTTCTAGAATGCTTTTGGGTGTCCTAAAAGAGCTTTTTAAAATACTTCTGAAACCAAACGTTCTATTAGCACTATAACAAAAATGATTTTATTAAACACATAAAATTAAGAAGTGTCCTAAAAAGATACTTTATACGACTTTAGTTTATCGAACCAACAAAAAAACGTCTTATCTAAAAGTGTTAGAATATGTATATAAAATGCTTCTACGTATTTTAACAAGTATTTGAGTAAATTACACCATTAGTGATCCCTGTGGTTAACTCATAATCTGGATATGATCTCTATTTTGTTACAAGCCAGGTCCTTGACATTATGGAGTCAAATCCAATCCACTAACTCAAAAAAGTTTTTTTACCAAACTTATTCTTTACTTAAAAGCTTATTTAAACCACCATTTATACGACAACAAGTGTCCCGTTATATCAAAGTCTATAAAGATATATATTATTTATTTATTATACATATTAAATAATAATATATATATATATATTATTCATATCATCTACATCCTATGTAGAGTGGCTTTGACTTGTCAATAATTCCACCAAAGAGGATCCTATTACATGAATAGTTTTAGGAACATTTGTTACAATCAATGTTTTAAAACCCGAGTTAATCCGGCCGGTTGAATTGATTGGACCCGGACCCGGAGTAGTGACCGGGTTAACTAACGCCAGGTTAATGCGTATGACCAGCCCGTTTCAACCCGGCCGGGTTTCACAAAAACACGGTTAAACCGGTGGTAAATCCGTTTCTCAAACCTGGTTAACCCGTTTTTATATTAAAATTCAATTTTTTTTAAAAAAATGTGTGCTATGTGTGTTTTTTAATATATTTGGATTCATGTAAAACTTGTTGTTTGTGTATTTTTAATGTTGAAACTTGTGGACATCATATTATTACTTTATATATATATATATATAGAGGCTCCTTCATGTGTTAACTCAAATATTTGTGTTAACTTTGTTAACCCATCTAGACCGTTCATTTGTAAGATATATGGTTCTAATACAAGTGTGGCATATTTGTAAATATGTAGGGTCAAAGCCATGGTGAACAAGTGTAACATTGTAATTTAATTAGTCACAACAAATTAGGAAAAAGATAATGATTGCCGAAAATAACTCATTCTCTAATTAATCTGTTCCTATTTTGGTGCACTACCAAATAAAATCATAATCCTCTTCATTGGACCACCACCATGGTTTTTAGTGGTCTTGTCGCTCCTCTTGATCTTCCCATTTCGCTCCTTGATTTATACTCTCAATTCTGGTTATCGATTTCTTCTTTGTTTGACCGATTCAAGTAAATGTTTTTCTGTTTGATCGATTCAAGTAATTGATTTCTTTTAGATATTTTTTCTGCTTGATCAATTTCTTTTAGTTACCCTCTGTGGTTATGTTGATCGATTTCTTTGATTCTCTAAGGTTGTTTTGTGTAATAGAGGTGAAAGTCGAGAACGATATGGGCTCAACTCAAGGTATTCGTTCTAATTTAATACTCGCCATTAATTTTTTGGTTACTCAATTATGTAACTCGATTATAATGAATACATAGTGAACATTGGTGCATTGAAGATCGGTGAAGAAGGTGAACCTGGTGCAGTAAACATTTGGTGAAAAAGGTGAATCTGGTGCTTGTTCACTTATGAACATAGACTTGTTCATATGTGAACTTGATGATGGTTCACTTATGAACATAGGAGTGGTTCAATTATGAACGAATGTGTGATTCACTTACGAACATGTGAGGGGTTCACTTATGAAAATGGGGCGGTTTTTGTACGTAAGTAGAAGTGGTTCGGTTATGAACGTGGTTCAGTTATGAACATGAGACTATTTCATTATGAATATAAGTTATTCAGAATGCAGAATCGATATCATCAAATAACAATACAACCAAATTTTTAAAAAAAATTAATTAAAAAAATAACTTCCATAATTATGTCTCCTTAAAATAAGAAAAGACCAAATTAATAAAAGAATTAATTAATAAAATAACTTCCATAACTATGTCTCCTTAAAATAAGGAAAGATTACTATAACCAAATTTCATAAAAAAAATTAAAAATTTAAAAAATACAAAACAACTCCTAATGAAAAAGTCAACACCAATTCAAAGTAAAAGATGAGAATGCTTTTGATTGGGAATGCATCATGTGTTCACTCATAACATGTTGTTCATTCACGGATGAATATGATGTTATTCCAGTAAAAATAATGTGAAAAAGGTGAACATGTTGTTATTCTACTTATTAACAATGTTATCACTAGTGAACATTGTATGTATAAGTGAACAATAACATATAAAATATCATGTGTGTCATGTGTTCACAAATGAACATCGTGTGTTCATTTCACAACCATCAAATGTTTTAGAACTCGAAATATGCGTTATCTTGATTACCAGTTAAGAATTGAATAAAATCAATCATAAACTAATAATGAAAGAATTAATTAAAAAAATAACTTCCATACTTAACTTTCCTTTAAACAGAGATTTTTAATAACTGCAACATTTAATAAAACTAGAAGGGTACTCGCGCAATGCAACGAGATACATCTCGATTTTAGGTTTTATTTTAATTTTTGTCCCTATCGATATTCTAATGGTTTTATGTGGTTTGGAGAAAACGATTTTAATGTTCATTTAAAAGCACTCTCTTTTTTTATGCAATTTCTTTAATTCAATTTTTTTTATCATAATTTAATTATGTTTAATAATAAAATAATTTATTTTTGGTTTAATAATATAAATTTTTATAATGATAATAATTAAATTTTCTGTTAGAACTCAATGATTATCTTAACTATACTTCAGATTTTTTATATTTAAAATTAAATGTTTATCCTGTATTTTGGATGATGGTTATATGCAGACTGCAGTTTGTTACACGAATTCAGAAATAAAGCTTTAGTAAGTTGTACTTACGCACAATTTACTTGTGATCTTAAAAATTAAGTAATTAGCATTAAAGACTTAAAAGATTGTTTTAAGAGTTTTTTGTCAAATGCTTTATAATATAGTATAGATTAAAAATTAAATATATTTATAAAAGACAAAATTGTTTCCATAAATATTGCAACACCAACTCATTCCAAATTGAAAGAATGATTCTGGTTGGTCGAAATTGGTTAACAAAGTTAACACAAATATTTGAGTTAACACATGAAGCAGTCTCTCTCTCTCTCTCTCTCTATATATATATATATATATATATATATATATATATATGTAGAGGCGGGTTCATACGAGGACGGTACCAATTCACGAGAATACGAGAACAATTCTCGGCCAATCATTTTGTACATGAAATTTTTCATGTACAAAATCACATATGATTTTATGTACAAAATCATATGTGATTTTGCAAGCATCAAAAAGGACACGGGCGACTTTTCCAGCAGGCAAGTCACGGCTAATCATATATGATTTTGTACCTGAATCATATGTGATTTTGTACATGAGTCATATGTGATTTTGTACATGAAAAATTTCATGTACAAAATGATTGGCTGAGAATTGTCCTCGCGTTCTAGTAAAAAGATATCGTCCTCGCATTAACCTCCCTCTATGTATGTATGTACGCAAGAAAATGAAAAAATACTAGGGATTAAGGAAATTATTGCAACCGGTTAACCCGGGACCCGGTTACCACACCGAATCAACTAAAAACCCGGGTTTTAAAACATTCGTAATTTTCACTGCCCAAGAACCAATTTGGTCCCAAGGTAAGCAATTAATACACCCAGAACGACGCCTGTAACCCAAGTTAATTCGCGAGGTTTTTTAAATCCACCAGTGAGATATACACGAAATACATGTAGGATCATTATTAGGACCATCATACTTGCCGACCATCGATGAACTGATCGGATTACCAACCAAAATTAGGGCGTCTTCTACATTTCTCCCCAGTCACAAGCCACATGGTGTTCTTCTTCTCCGATATGTGTCCCTTCTTTCCCACGACAGTTTCCAGTGAGAGGGAATCTGAACCTTAAAGGCTGGTAATATTCAGTAATCTTTTATTTGTACATATAACAACCTGATTTTAAAGTATCGTTTAATTGATTGATTTGGAATTTCAAAAATTTCATCTAAATTTATTTATGTAAGGCTTTCTACACAATGTTGTGGTGCTTTTCAAGGGAACCACCCACATATTCGAAGCAAACGGTAACAATATCAAAAGGTTTACCTAGTTAGTAAACAAACTAGGGATGTTAATAAATTGGTATTTGGAAATATTTTTACTTCTAAATACGTTTCTGTTGAGATTTGGCCCATGTTAAAAGTTTAATTATTCTCTTAGAGTTCAAACTCTAGACTTGGGTTATGCTTTAATAATTTGGTATATATATATTGTTAGTCCCCAAGGAGAGATGACTAACTAAGAGAGGGTTTTTTAGAAGGGGGGGGGGTTGAATATAAAACACACAGAATATACTCTTTTTAAATTTTTTAATATAAATATTAAAAATTTACACACAGATAGTTTGATGCGGAAAAGAACAGGCACACTATTCTATCAAACTAAACACATAGATAACAGCAATTAACTTATACACTAAGGAAGTTAAAACAATACTGTTATAGCACACAGCTTTGTCACAGTCACACAAATAATCACTCTGAAGATTTGTTGAAAGCGTGAGATTTCTGGGAAGGACTTCATCTCCTTTTATAGTGCCCATGCATGGGATGCAAGTGGACAGCTGTCAAGGTTTCATTAGCTGGAAGATTATCTGCTGGACAAAGGAAGAGACCACTTTCTTTGTACTAGAATAATGGATGAACCATTTCTTGTAGCACGTAATGTCAGATAACTTTATCTTCTTTTCTTCATGCTCTGTGAAGTCCCATCAAACCTTTTAGCTAAAAGACAAATATTCCTTTTATAAGAATAAAAGAGAATGTATTTATTTAAGGCTTGATGCCCAAGTTCTTGCAAAGTGTACATTTATCAATTCCAGCCTTACAAGGTATCCACCGATGTGATACATAGTGTGATGTATCACTTAGCAATTTCAAAGGGATAAGTTCTTGACTCACATCAATTGCAAGACACGTGAGCCGGCAAGAACTTGGGCATCAAGCCTTCACAGATAATCTTCTCTTTTATTCTTATAAAAGGAATATTTGTCTTTTAGCTAAAAGGTTTGATGGGACTTCACAGAGCATGAAGAAAAGAAGATAAAGTTATCTGACATTACGTGCTACAATGAATGGTTCATCCATTATTCTAGTACAAAGGAAGTGGTCTCTTCCTTTGTCCAGCAGATAATCTTCCAGCTAATGAAACCTTGACAGCTGTCCACTTGCATCCCATGCATGGGCACCATAAAAGGAGATGAAGTCCTTCCCAGAAATCTCATGCTTTCAACAAATCTTCAGAGTGATTATTTGTGTGACTGTGGCAAAGCTGTGTGCTATAACAGTATTGTTTTAACTTCCTTAGTGTATAAGTTAATTGCTGTTATCTGTGTGTTTAGTTTGATAGAATAGTGTGCCTGTTCTTTTCCGCATCAAACTATCTGTGTGTAAATTTTTAATATTTATATTAAAAAATTTAAAAAGAGTATATTTTGTGTGTTTTATATTCAACCCCCCTTTCTACAAAACCCTCTCTTAGTTAGCCATCTCTCCTTGGGGGCTAACAAGTGGTATCAGAGCAGTTGGTTTAATTCAATAAACCAGATCTGTGATGGCTACTACCTCAAATGTTGATGGTACCTTGCAGACCTCTTCCAGTAATACATATGATTTAGGATCCTTGGCTAAACCTCCAAGATTCAACCCAAATAACTTTGGGTTATGGAAAAATCGCATGTTATTATTCTTGGAAGGGATCGATTGCAGGTATCCCAACATTCTCAGTGAGGGACCTATTGTTCCTAAAATATGGGCTCGCTTTGGCCCTCAAAAGAACGCTGAAGGAAAGGACATAGAGTCAGATGGCGAAAGAAGTGAGAAAACTGGTAGATATATCATCAAACCTTCTAACAAATTTATTGAAGATGATAAACGCCTAGTTGCTTTAGACACTAAAGTCAAATCTGCTCTTGCTGTTTCCCTTCCTGATGATGTGTATCACTCTCTTCTTAACCTTCCCACTGCTAAAGAAATGTGGGATACTTTGAGTGTCTTATATGAAGGCACCAAAGAAGTAAAGAAATCTAACAGGATCTGTCTTGTTAGAAAGTATGAACTCTTCTCCCATGAAAAAGGAGAATCTCTTTCTACCTACTTTAATCGCTTTAACTGTCTTCTCAATGATCTCAAAGTTCTTGGACGAGTTTATGATAATGAAGAAGTTCTCTGCAAGTTCATGAATTGTCTTCCAGATTTCTGGGAAACTATCTGTACTTGCATCAAGCAAACCAAGGACTTAGAAATAATGCCTTTAACTGCTCTCTATGGAACTCTTCTTCACTATGAACAAACTAAGAACCAGAGAAAAACTCTTATAAAGGATATCAAATCCTCTTCTTTTGCTTTGATAGGTGATTCAAAATCTTCTTCTTGTATTCCTAGAATCACCTATCCTTCTTCTGATTCTGAAAAAGATATTAAGGAAGACTCTTCCCATCTGTCAGATGCATATTATAGTGCTGCTGATGATGAAGGAGAAGAATCAGCCATTGACATACTTTCTGATAGTATGGCAATGCTTCAGAAACCTTAAGAATAAAAGATTTTCTTCAAACCGCTCCAAATTTAATAGAAAACCTTTTTCTCAAAAATCCTCTTCTGATAAAGCAAATGAAGAATGTTCAATTGTGGAAAGAAAGGTCATTTTGCTTCTGAATGCAGATCAAAAGCTTCCTCTTCTGTCAAACCTTCTTCTTCTTATGGCCATGACTTCTCAAAATCAGCTTCTAGGAAGCATGAAGAGAGAAATAGCCAATCCTCTAAAGAAAATTTTGAATCAAAAGAAATCTCCAGGTATAAGAAGTACAAAGCCAAACACAAGAGAGAAAAAGAGAGAAACCAAGGTAAAAATAAAACTTTGGTTGCTGAGGCTCATTGCTGGGAAGATGAGCAAACCTCTGAGAGTGAGAGTGAGTATGTCACTAAATGCCTCATGGCCAAAATCGATGAGCTAGAAGACATGGAGAAGTCACTCTACACTACCCTTGTATCTGCTGAGGGATCCACTTCAGGAACAAAATCTCAGGTACATCCTTTTACCTTTCTCTCTGATGATCAAAAGGCTGATGCCTTTAATTCTTTAACTGTTGACTTCTGTGACTTAAAAATTCAAAAGAAAAAGGCTGATATGCACATAAAATGTCTAAATGATCAACTTCTCTCTTGCTTTTCAAAACTAAAAGACTGACAAAATGAAAGCTGATCTAGAAAACCTACGGTACTTAAACGACAGTCTTTCTGAGGAAAAATCAAAAATTTCTTCCACTCTTGAAAAGGAACAAGAGGTTCTGTCTAAATGGACTAAATCCTCTAAGAATCTTGAAAGGATCCTTCAAGATCAAATCACCAGCAAGGATAAGTCGGGCCTTGGTTATGGAAAAGATGTTCCTCAACCTTCTGACCTTCCACTTCCTTCTTCTGAATGTCAAGGTTTTCCTGCTGGTTTCCTTTCCGATGACGATGATGATCTCTTCGATTACTCATTTGAGGATTCTTCCTCCGTTCACTCTATAGATCTACTTGACATGCTTAAAGTAGAATCTGGTTCTAAAAAGTTTGGAGTCTTTGTTAAAGCTAAAGAAATCTCTTCTGAGTCTTCAAAAGTTTCAACTCTTCCAAGCTCTTCTTCTTCTCCCAAACCTATCCAAAGACTTTTAAACTCCTTAAGTCTGCATGAGTCAAGGTACTCCCAAGAGCAACCATCTGGTGTTGCTGAGTATCCCTCTCCAAAAAGATTTTCTCCTCAAAAGAAAAAATTTTCTAAATCAAATTTTTCATCTAAAAGGAAATCTCAAATAGTTACTGATTTTATTCCTCGGTCAGTGAACTTGAAGAAATCAAGAAATCCTGGTAAATGTATTCTTGGACCAAGACCAGGTGTTGGACACCCTTCTTCTTCTCAGTCGTCAACCTCTGTCCAAAGTTTTGATGATAGGGATTTTAAAAAGGCCTTTTCTTTAAAGAAATGCTATAATTGTGGCAACACTCTTCATCTTGCTAAAAATTGCCCAAAAGACTTGGTTCCTTGCAAAACTAAAGTGCCTTCTAATCCCAAAGGACCCACCTCAAAATGGGTACCAAAAGTCTAAATTTGTTTCTGGGTGCAGGTACCAAATAAAGATCACATATGGTACATGGATAGTGGGTGTTCAAGACACATGACCGGAAACAAACTTCTTCTCTCTAACTTCTCAAAAGAAAAGGGACCCACTGTTTCCTTTGGAGGAAATGGAAAAGGGGTCACCAAAGGATATGGTACCATTTCAAATGGAACCATCACTTTCTCCAGAGTAGCTCATGTTGAAGGGCTAATGTACAATCTTCTAAGCATCAACCAAATATGTGATTTGGGCTATAAGGTCATGTTCCAGCTGTGTGTGTGCTTGGTCTTTGATGTACAGAACAAGATTGTACTAGCAGGAACCCTACTGAATGACGTGTACATAATCAACATGAAGGAAAGTGCAATAGGAGAAGCTGTGTGTCTCCTTTCCCAAGAACTAGCCAAACAAAGTTGGCTGTGGCATAAAAGGTTCTCTCATCTAAACTTTAAAACCTTGAACAAACTCTCCAACAAGAAGCTGGTTGTTGGAATGCCAAAAATAGTTTTTGAAAAAGAAAAAAGTGTGGAGCATGTGAAAAAGGAAAACTCACCGTAACTTCCTTTAAAACAAAACAATGCTCTTCTATCTCTCAACCTCTTCAAATGTTTCACATGGATCTGTGCGGTCCGGTAAAGCACACCCGATGCAGGTGGTAAAAAGTATATGCTAGTAATCGTCGATGAATTCTCTAGATATACTTGGGTGTTCTTTACGAAACACAAGAGTGATCTTCTTTGAAGAAATCATCAGGTTTACAAGAAAGATTGAAAATTTGAATGGTAAACTAGTGAAGTCCTTCAGAAGTGATAATGGCACGGAATTCAAGAATGCTGCTCTGGAAGATTTCTTTGACCTAAAAGGAATTTCTCAGAACTTCTCTGCCGTACGCACTCCTCAGCAAAATGGTGTTGTTGAGAGAAAGAATAGAACACTATGTGAAGGCAAGGTCAATGCTGAGTGAATCCAAGTTGCCAACCTATTTTTGGGCAGAAGCAGTTAACACTGCATGCTTTACTCAAAATAGGTCTATCATAGTCAAAAGGCATGACAAGACTCCTTATGAAGTTTTCTATGGTAGAAAACCTGCAGTTGACTTCTTCCATGTGTTTGGCTGTGCATGTCACATGCTAAATGACAGGGAACAACTTGGAAAGTTTGATCCGAAGTCTGATGATGGAATTTTCATGGGCTATTCTCTCTCCTCAAGAGCCTTCAGAATTTTCAACCTAAGAAGACAATGCATAGATGAATCTATGCATGTGAAGTTTGATGAGTTTGAAACTTCTTCATTATCTTGTGATGAAGAAGAATTAAACCTATGGAAAAATTCATGTGTTGGTGAAATTCCACCCAATCCTCCAGATAGCAACTCCTCTCAGCCTCCCATAAACACCACCTTACCTTCAGAACCTTCTCTTTCTTCTCCACCTCCTGTAACTAACTCTACAGAAGACCTTACCCACCAAAACACCATATCTCCTACTAACCTACCTTCACCATCTCAAATTCCCACCTCATCCTCTTCTCTACCTCCCTCCTTACCTCCTGCACTAAAGTGGACCATGGATCATCCAATAGATCAAATCATAGGTGATCCACAAGTTGGTGTACAAACCAGAAGAGGCATAAGCAATCTGTGCTTATATGTCAACTTTGTTTCCATTGTTGAGCCTAAGCTGGTAAATGAAGCCCTAGCTGATCCTAGCTGGGTAATTGTCATGCAAGAAGAACTCTCACAATTTGAGAGAAACAAAGTCTGGAAGTTAGTTCCTCGTCCATCCAACAAAACTATTATTGGAACAAAATGGGTGTTTCGAAACAAGATGGACGAAGAAGGAACTGTCATAAGGAACAAAGCAAGGCTGGTTGCTCAAGGATATCGACAAGAGGAAGGAATTGATTATGATGAAACTTTTGCTCCTGTTTCCAGATTGGAAGCTATCCGAATATTTCTTGCTCATGCAGCTTACAAGAATTTTCGGGTATTCCAAATGGATGTCAAAAGTGCCTTCCTGAATGGTGAATTAGCTGAAGAAGTGTATGTGAAGCAACCTCCTGAATGTGTATAGGCTGGATAAAGCTCTGTATGGACTGAAGCAAGCTCCTCGTGCCTGGTATGACACTCTATCAGAATATCTACTTAGAAATAAGTATATACGAGGCAAGGTTGACAACACTCTCTTCTTCAAGAAATCACAAGGTAATATCATTCTTGTTCAAATCTATGTTGATGATATTATTTTTGGAGCCACCGATGAATCCTTGTGTGATGAGTTTAGCTCCCTCATGCAAAAAGAGTATGAAATGAGCATGATGGCATTTCTGAAAGAGTTTAGCTCCCTCCAGAAGGTATTTTCATAAATTAAAGTAAATACTTTAAAGATCTTCTGAAAAAGTTTCAATTTGATACTTGTTCTACCATGAAAACTCCTATGGCTCCTCCTCTTAGACTCTTTTCTGATCCTGATGGCATTTCTGTTAATATTACAAATTATAGAGCCATGATAGGATCCCTTCTTTATCTGACTGCAAGTAGACCTGACATTATGTTTGCTACTTGCTTATGTGCCCGATACCAAGCAAATCCTAAAGAATCACATCTGGCTGCTGTGAAAAAGATTTTTAGGTATCTGAAAGGTACCATAAATCTGGGTCTTTGGTATCCCAAAGACTCAGGTTTCGATCTCATCGGGTACTCTGATTCTGATTTTGCAGGTTCTAAAATAGACAGAAAAAGTACAACTGGAAGTTGTCAGTTACTTGGTGGAAAGCTTGTGAGCTGGTCAAGTAAGAAACAACATTCGGTGTCTACATCTACTGCTGAAGCAGAGGACGTGGCTGCTGGAAGTTGTTGTGCACAGATATTGTGGATGAAAAATCAGTTGTGTGATTATAATCAAATTTTCTCAAAAATCCCAATAATTTGTGACAACTCAAGTGCAATAGCCATTGCCAACAACCCTGTGTTTCATTCAAGATCTAAGCACATTGATATCAGGTATCACTTTATATGAGATCATGTCTGTAAAGGTGATGTGGAGCTTCATTTCATTCCCACCGATTATCAATTAGCTGATCTGTTCACAAAGCCCCTTGATGAAGCAAGGTTCAAATTCCTCATTGGTGAATTAGGTATGATAAACATAGACTAATATATATATTTTATATTTTATATAAATATGTATTTTATATATATATATATATATATTCTATATATATATATATATATATTCTATATATATATATATTATATACATTTATATATTTTATAACTTATATATATTATATATGTTATATATATAAATAAATAAATAAATAAACAAAATTAAATATATATATATATATACAGTGTCGGTGAGCAAGTCACCGACAAAACCCTCTCTCTCTCTCTCTCCTCTCTTATCCAAATAAAACCCTAATCCTAAAATCATCCACTTTCCGACAAACCACCGTCGCCATTCACCATCGACCCACCGAGCACCACCACAAGCCACCGACGCCAACGATCTACCCAAACTCGAGAGCCACCGACGCCGACGTCTTCATCCTTTAAACCACCAATTATCTCCCCTTTCTTTCTCCACACCCACCGACGCCGACACCACCACCATAGTCACCGTCGCCATCGTCGCAACCACCTTCAGCCACCGAAACCGTCACCTCCTACGGTCACCGACGTCTTACTTACGTCACCCGCCGACGTAATCCACTACACCCGCCGACGTTCTGCTGACGTCAGCTTTCCGACAACCCAGGCACAGTAGTCGAGTCACCGACGGCGACATCACCTACGAGCCACCGACGTCCATCCTACGAGCCACCGACGTTGTCGCATTCTTTCACAAGCCACCGACGTCTCTCTCTCTCTCATAACAAGCCACCGACGTTTACCCTCTCTTCTAGCCATCGACGTCTCTCTCTCTAAAATACATCCACCGACGTTGTCCACTCACCGAGGTAACCGTTACAAACCTTTCACTTTCTTAACCCCTTAAAGATAACTCTTGACTTACCACTCTTGATAAGCAAGATTCTTTGTTCTTATCCCTAATGACATCATCAATGTCAGTACATGCGCCGAATTCAACCCTAAAACCCTTAGAATTCTGACCTTTCAATCACCAAAAGTAATCATTATTTTTGAAAATTGAAATTTCCCTCTCATATATAACCTCTTCCCCCACTACTTCACCACCTTTCTCGCACCCACTCTCCTTCTCCTTCAAAAGCAAAAACTTCAAACCTGCAACTCCCATCCTCTTCAATGGCTTCTCCTTCAAGAACTTCAGAAGAACAAACAATGACATTTGGATCTCTCTCCTTTCCTGCATGCAATTACTTTGGAAGAATATGAGTTGACAATGCTCATCCAGAGTACAATGACGTTTGCTGGTTTCTTCAGAGATGCCCTCTACAATATGCAATCACAGCAAAACCCAAAATGAGTAAGTTTCTTCTTGGAAACTTTTGGTTAACTTGCACATTTGATGCCTCATCGGATCAAATTCTTGCATCTGTTCTAAGTAATGATGAACATGATGTGATCTTCAATGTGGAAGATGTTAGAAGCATTCTCAAGCTTCCTGTTTATGATTCCTATGAACCTTTTCCTCTTGGAAATAAACACCAAATGGTGGTTGATGTGTTGAACTATTTGGAAGAGAAGGAGGGCTCAAAGTCAAAGGGTCCAGGTACTTTACTGCACAAGAATATGGGAAACATATGGAACTTCCTTTTTGCTCATCTGATTCTGTGCCTAAGCAAAAAGACAGGTGGCCCGAATCAGTCACCTTCCCAAGTGACAGAATTGGCACATGCTCTAATATTTCAAAGGAGAATAGACTTTGCAAGCTATTTCTTCAATGAAATGATCTCCTCATTCTCTACCCTCCGACGTCCTCAGGTACCTTTTCAACGCCTTTTCTCCCTTATCATTAATGCAAAGTTGGCAGAAAAACTGGAGAAAAGAGATGACATCATATATGATCTCCCTCTTCATCAAGTGGGAAATCAAATTATGAAAAAGGCTGTCTTAGCATCAGACAACCCTCTCCGACCATCTATGGTTGAGTTTGCAAGGAATGCAACTCTATCTTGGGGAGAAAATGAGCCCCGTCTGCAGAGGACCTCAGGTATGTCTTCTACTCCTTCTGCACCTTCAGTAACTGATGTGCCCAAATCTCGTAAGAGATCCAAAGCGTCAGGCACATCTACCTCCGCACCCACCGATGCTACGAAGCCAAAAGAACCTTTGGCTTCTACCCAAGCATCTAAGTCCCAAAAGCGGAGACATTCCAAAAGCCCCCCAAAGACTTCCTCAAAGAAGTCTAAGGGTACCCAAAGGGTCTCACCTCACAAGCCACCTACTAACTCCCAAAAGTTAGTAAGTGTTGAAAAGATTCCTACCCGACCCAAGGACCAGTTAACCCAACCTAGCTCCTCCATGCCCTCCCAAAAGGACATGGTTGTAAAAAGGGACATCCCTATTATTGCTTCATCAACTTTCTCTTTAGTTGATGAAGAAGACTTGGACTCTCCCATCCAAGCTGCCTCTTCTCCACCCCGTGAGCTCTCACAGCTCCCTTTCCTTACTCCACATGAGAGTGCATCACAACCAGGTGCATTTGATGGAGCATCCCAATTTACTGATTTTCTATTTTCTGACACTACACCTTGGACACATACGTCTCCCGTACGTACCAAGGTTGTGAAAGAACCCATTACTGAGGAATCCCCTCATAGACACTCTCCTAAACGTGTCTCCCCCATATCTCCTAAATCCCCCCCAAGAAAACCTACAGGTTTGGTGGATTATTCTTCCAGTGATGATGATGCTGATCAACCACCACAGCCTCAACCTTCTGCTCCCATGTCTTCCAAACAAGGAGATGATCTTCTCCAAGCTTTCACCAGCTTTACCCGTGACACTATACGTCGGGTGGAAACTTTGGAAGACCAAGCAGCCAAAGACTTGGAAAGACTGGCTTCTCTTTCTACTTCTCAAGAGAACATTATGGAGTCTCTTGCCACTATTCTCACCAAAGTTGACAAGATTCCAATTTCTCCTCCGACTATTGAGCTTGATGTGGATGGATCCTTCTTTCAGGAACAAGACAGATTTGTTCTTCAAATAATTGAAACAAAAATGAATTCCATGGCTTCTGATATTGAAAAGATCAAGACTTTTCTCTCTTCAGTGGGTTTCAAGGGTTCAACCACTGAGGGGGAGAAAAATAAGAAGACCACCAATACCACCTCACCAGCCGCCGACGCCGACGCTGCCAAAACAGCCGCCGACGCCAGCATCATGCCAGCCACCGATGTGGCTTCTCCATCTCATCAAGCCACCGACGTGGCTCCTACAGCCACCGATGGTGGTGTGGTCACAGAGGTGGTCCCTGTTCCTTTGGTACCCGAAGCAGCTGTTGAGGGGGAGAGTATCAGTGCTCAACCCCTTGAAACTGAAGAAGAGAAGAAAAGAAAAGAAAGAGCCAAAGGAAAGAAGCCTCTCTCTTTTGAAGAACAGCAAGAAGAAAGAAAGAGAAAGAAAATGTTCAGAGGTTCAGAAGCTGACACTCTTAGACTTCAGCCTGCTCCATTACCCACCGATCCTCTTGGGGTAATTCTCACAGAAGCTGAAAAAGAAGAAGCCATTAGAGCACAACTTGAGTATGATCAAACAAATGTACTCAAGTTGGCTCAAGATGAAGCCACTCATGCAATGGTAAAGGATGCTCTTCAAGCTCAAAAAGATGAGCATGAAAATATAAAGAAATCTGAAGCTGCAAAATTGGTTGATGAGGCCAAGAAGGCCAAGGAAGTAGAGTGGTTTAAAAGGAGATTGAAGAACAGGAAGGATGATTCCAAGATTATCAATGCCACCATCCAACCTCCAACCAAGAATTCTCCCAAGTTACTTGTCACCCTTAAGAGAGCTGATACTTTCTCAAAGGTATATGAAGCTGAATGGTTGGAAGTTCTTGGGATGACTGAGTGGATGGAAGTTGGTAAATGCATCTCCAAGAGCAAAAGCAAGTACAAGGAGCTGGTACTTAATATTCTCAGAAAACTTTTCATCAAGATGCTCAACATTCAAAAGGAGAATGATATTCTTGTGACATAGCTTGATGCCCAAGTTATTTGATGTCCTTAGTACTTTTGATGACTTTTGAGTGTACCATCGGTGACCCACTATATTGGTGACCCAATCTTGACTTGGCAAAATGATCTGAATATTGAAGTTGGTTGATACATCCAAAATTCCACTTTTTGATGTACAACCCTTGATTGAATAGCCTTTGACTCTTCAATACTTGAAGCATATTTCAGACCTTCAAAATAACCTGTAAAAGTCCATTCATACAAAGGAAGGTGGTTCATACCAAATCATCGGTGATCCAACATATATATATATATATATTTTGAACGGCAAGTTAGTAGTTAGTAGTTAATAATTTGGTATAGAGTCTTTGAAAGAAAATGGAAAGAAACAAATGATTTCTTTTGTGGGGCATTTTAAGCGATCATCCATCCATAGTTCTATAGTTGTTTGAAGAATTCTGTTTATTATGCTGACATCACCTTCATATAGTGGTGCATTTGTTGTTGATAATGACAAAGATCTCCAGCCTTTTGGTTTATCATCCATTGTGATCGTCCCTTTTCCGTTGAATAGATCGAATGGCTAGTTTTTCACCCACATGGAGTTCTCCTCTGTTGACACATATCCCTTCTTCCCCACTTCAACAGAAGATTCTTCCGATCATCATGACAAAGAAGCTTCCAAGTGTCTTCAACAAGTTACCAAGTTTTTATTTTAGCCATTTTTCCTTTAATCCACATGGTTTTCTCCGGTTCATGTTGTGCCAATGTTGCAGCATGAGACATAACATAAACAACTTGCCAAAAGGGTTAAATTAACCTTCCATGAAGTAAAAACAACTAAATCACAACTCTAGCTCCATAAAACAAATAATTGGAAGATAAAATAACAAATTACTCACGATTGGGATATAAAAGGAAAATGACTTATCTATCCATTCTTGAAGAAGTGTTAAATTGCCGATGAACTTGTAAGACATCAAGTTAAAGAAGAGATATGTTTTAATTTCCAAAGTAGACTTTGACAAGGATTTTGATCACACCAATTGGGATTTTTTAATTGATCTTATGTGTCAAATGGGATTCGAGGAGAAATGGAGAAGTTTGATGATGGCTTGTTTGTTGTCGACCTTTATATATGTTCTTATTCATGGGTCTTCATCTTTTGAATTTCAAATGAGAAGAGATATAAAGGCAATCCCCTTTCTTGGTTCCTCTTTCTTATTTTCGCAGAAGGTTTAAATGTGGTGATTCAAGAAGTTGTCGAGTGCGGAATTTTCAAAGGGGTGGAGGTTGGTCATGAGATTAGAGAACTT
Source organism: Silybum marianum (assembly GCA_036898165.1). Classification (NCBI taxonomy): domain Eukaryota; kingdom Viridiplantae; phylum Streptophyta; class Magnoliopsida; order Asterales; family Asteraceae; genus Silybum; species Silybum marianum. The sequence continues at coordinate 11,959,224 of CM072528.1, forward strand.
CTGGAATCTGTTGGGAATTCTGAAATGTTTTTATTTTGCCTCTAGTTTTAAACTGAACATGGCTAAAAGTAAACTCTTTGGTATCATTGTGATAGACGGTGATTCAATTTTTCTGTCTCCTCCGGACCAAAATATAGCTTGTGAAACTATTTTATTTTTCATATCTTTTATTATTTTATTTTTCATTTTACGCCCTATAATATTAAAATAAATAATCGTAAATAAATCAAATTACATTAAATCAATATGTCGTTTTACAAATTATACTATTATAATCGTCTTGTTAATACGTTTGAAATGAGTCCAATATTGAATATTTTTTGACTTAATCATATTATCAAATAACATAAATATGCAGTAAATTATTTTTAAAACTTACAGTTTATACATTATAGTTATTTAATTAACTTTTATATCTTTTACTTTTTCATATTTCTTTTTTATAAACAATACGGTTATAATCGTTTTTTTCAATACCTTCAAAATGAACATCTTTTGATTTAATAACATCATTAAAAACGAAAAACACTTATCGAGTTATTTTTAAACTTAATTTTTTTATTTTTAGTTTTTCATTTTACACTTTTATCTATCTATATTATATATACTATATTATAAAGAGTCATTAAACGATTATTGTTTAGATTTTTAATAGATACAAATGTTGATGCATTATATACAAATTTTGAAGCGTTACAATTTCCACGATTCAGCATGATAGTAAATTTTTACTTTAAAATTATAGTTTACACCCTTATAATTTGTTATAATTTACTTTATAGCCCTTCATTTTTCATTTTCATTTAACACACTTTTCATAATAACATACATAATCGTATATTAATTAAAAAATATTTTAAAACACGCTTTCTTTTTTATAAATTATACGGTTATAGTCGTTTCTTCAATACCTTCAAATGTTTAAATACTTGTTTTGTAAAAATCAAATAATAATAAAATTCAGTTTTATTCCAAATCTTACAAACCAAACACACCAAAGATTCCAAATCTTTTCACGAAATCCTAATTATTAAAAAAATATTTCGTCAAATCAAATAAGTCATAAATGTGCTATTTTGTTCATTTTAAATTAGGATTGTATTTGGGTTTTTGTAAAAATAATGGATTCCGATTTATAAGTTTATAACAATAGACAATTTGATATCTTCAAATAATTCTAGACTTCTAAAATTCATGTTGATGTACCATTTAAATTTCGCTGCATTGCAGCGGGTACGTCTTCTAGTATTTTAAAACTAATTTAATATATTCCTTATATTATGTAATGTTTGGCAAACTAGCTGATAAGCTAGCGGATGACTGATAAGCTAGCTTGTAGATTATAAGCAAGTTGATGAAAAAAATCATGTTTGACAAAACTAACGTATAAGAATGTAAAATGACCAAAAATGCATATTGAAAAATAAATAAAATAACTAATAATTAATATTAATGAGGGTTATAATTATAAAAAATGACATTAAGCTCTCAAAACGCTACTCCAACTAGCGTTTCAATAAGAGCATCTCCAACAGCTTCTCTATCCCATTTCTAAAATAGAGATTAATGGGAAAATGTCCAAATATAGAGATTTCTCTAAATCTCCAAATAGTGAAGAGAGAAATGAGTTTTTTATTCATTCCACCAATTAGAATTAAATAAATATCATTTTATTTATATTTTTCTCTAAAGTGTATTGAGATCCTAAAATTATAGAATATTTAAATAATATAATCAATGATAAAAACTCTAAAATAAAGAAAATCTGTTGGAGTTGATTGCAATTTATTTTAGAGGTTTTTACTTTTAGTTATCTATTATAGAGAAATTATAGAGAAGCTGTTGGAGATGCTCTAAGCTAGCTTATAAGTTAGCTTAGAGCATCTCCAACAACATCTCCAAAATGAAGAAAATAGGAATTTTGGAGATTTTGAGTATTGTTTTTGCTCCAACAGCATCTCCCAAAACTTTCTCGAAAATGGAGAAAGCATGAAAAAGATTACAAAAACTCCAAATTTAGAAAATTTGGAGACATCTCAAAAAATGATTATCATGAGAGATAAATTATTTTTTATCATGTTCCACCACTAAGAAAAATGAAATTAAATATTTAGATAAGATAAATAATATTTTATTAGAAATATAGAATATTTTAATAATATAATGAATTGTAATCTTCAAAATGGAGATGCTGTTGGAGTTGAATGTAATATTTTTTTAAAGATTTTTGATTTTGAATCTCTATTTTAGAGAAAGTTATAGAGATGTTGTTGGAGATGCTCTTATAAGCTAGCTTATGGTTTGCCAAACGTGTACACTAAAAATAAATTAGTTTATAAAAGCATCTCCAACAGCATCCCCATAATGGAGAAAATAAGAAAATTAGAGATTTTGGATGAAAATTATGCTCCAAGAGTATCTCCATAAGAGCATCTCCAATAGCTTCTCCAAAATAGGAAAAATGAGAAAATGAGGATTTTGAGCAAATATTTTGCTCCAATAGTTTCCCTATAATCATCTCCAAAATGGAGAAAGTAGGAGAGAGAGTGGGTTTTTCTCCAAATATGAAGTTCACTCCAAAAATGACTACCAAATGAAATGACCAATAGAAAACTTTAAAAAAAAAATATTTAAAGAGATAAATAATATTTTAATAGATGATGCAATATTTTAATATTATTTTGGAGAAATTATAGAGAATTTGTTGGAGGTGAATGCAATTTTTTTTTGAAGATTTTGTCTTTTGATTTTCTATTTTGGAGAAATTATAAGAAATTTGTTGGAGATGCTCTAAGTTTCTCCAAAATGGAGAAAGTATAAAATATGGTGATGTTTTCTCCATATTTGGAGATTACCCAAAAAATAATTAACAAGGAAGAGAAATTAATATTTTATTCATGATCCCACTTTCCCACCAAAAAAATCAGTTAAAAGTTACAACTCTATAAAAATTTATTGAAAATTATTATTTTATAAAAATTTGTTAAAAATCACAATTATATATAAAGTATTGTGAACCTTATTATTTTATGAAAAAATCGTTGAAAATCTATATTATATTATAAAGCATTTGGCAAAAACTCTTAAAAACATATTATTATGCAATAGATACAATTGATTAAAGCATAATTACTTAAAATTCAAGAATACAAGTTATACATGCATTGGTACAACTTATTAAAGCTTCATGTTTGAATTCGTGTAACTAACTATACAACTAACTATATAGATAAACATCTAATTTTGAATATAAAAAATCTAACATATAATAAGGATAATCATTCAACTCTAACAAAATGCTTAATTTATTATATTTATAAAAAATTTAAATTATTAAACCAAAATATATAAAATAAAATCGTATTATAAAATTGGTAGAGACAAAAAAATAAAATAAATTATTAAAACTAAGATGGATCTTGCTACATTGCGCGAATACCCTTCTAGTAATATAAATATGTTTAAAAGTTAGTTAATATATTGAATATTTAAATAATATAATTAGGGGAGGCTAATGACACCCCTAATACTTGCTCAAGACACCCCTAAATCTAGAGTAATCATTTGATTTTTTTTGTTTTTTGTCTTTTTTTGTTTTTTTGTTGTCTTTTCTTTTATTATTAAAATGTTTGTATTATATTTTAATTTATATAAATTATTAATTAATTGTTATTATCTTTATCCTTTTTATTTTTTAGTTAATATAAATTATTAGTTTTTTTTTTTCTAATTTTCTCGTTTATTATTTTTAATTTATATAAATTATTACTTATTTTTTTTTTCATCTTCTCGTCTATACCCTTTTTTCATTTCTAATAGAAATATATTTATATAAATAAAATTTTTAATTCTTATTTTATAATAAAATAATAAATAAATATAAGAATCATAATAATATAAAAAATAATACATTAATATATATATATATAAAGAGGTTCATTCAAAGACGATAACAATTTAAGAAAATACGAGGACAATCATCAGTCAATCATATGTGATTTTGTACAAAATCATAAATTATCCGGACGACTTATCCTATGCGACTTAAGTGACTCTCAAAGTCGTCCGCTCTAGTTAGTGCAAAATCACATATGATTTTGTACATGACAAACGTTTTTCGTATTCTCGTAACCAGTTAGCGTTCTCGTATAAACCCGCTTCTCTCTCTTTAAATATATAAATATATGTATGTATAATATAAATATGATATTCTAATTATGTATAAATAATATGTAAATAAGTATAAATAATAGTATGTAAATAATAAAATAATAAAATAAGATGATATTAATACCAAAATTGTAAATATGAAAAACTTAAAATTATAAATATTATATGAATATATAATATTATAATCATAATTATATACACTAATATATGTAAATATATGCATCTAATAATATATAAAATAAAACAAAAATAATAAAACACATATAATTTTAATATGAATATATAAAATATATTTTTTAAATAAAATAAAATTAATAAAATACATAAAGATATTTAATTAAGTTGATGCTTTAGAAGTTGATTTGATAGGATCAAGTTTCAAAACATTTAACACTCTTATTAAGAAATGTCATTAACACTCTCCTATAATTAATATTAATATCTTTAAAATAAAAATGTTCTCCTATAATTAATATTAATATCTTTAAAATAAAAATGTTCTCCTATAATTAATATTAATATCTTTAAAATAAAAATGTTGTTAAGACGATTTCATATAATTTTTTATAGAAATTTTAACTTTTTAAGTCTCTAAAAAAAACTTTAAAAATACGGTTCTAATTCAACTTATTTTTGCCGAACAATTCCTTAATATATTTTTAATAAGAAAAACCCCCCACAAAAATCCAATTGCATCAAAACCCGTTCGGCAATCGCCACTCTCACTTCCAATCAATCACGCACTGAAAGTCAGATCGAAGCTCCACATACCTCCATTAATGGCGAATCGACGACCTTCATCTCTCTTCTTCTCTTCTCTGTTATCCCCAAGGGGTGACACTCTCCTCTACCTCATCGCACTTCTCTCCATCTTCTCCCTCCTCCTCCAACACATCTCCATCTCCGCCTCCGCCGATTCTCATTTCGAGGGTTTCGACGCCGAAGATGACATAGAAGACGACTCCCTTCTGCTCCAATCATCGCTCTCCGATCTTCCCCGTCGTTCCCCTCCTCCCCCCACCACCTTAACTACCTCTTCCGATCCGGAGTCGCATCATGGCCCACCTAATCCCACCTCCTCCGATTCGTCTATGCCGTCTGATTCCGATCTTGCCACTAAACCATCCACGATATCTTCATCGTTTGAGTACTGGGATGAGGACGAGTTTGAAGGTTTCCCTACTGAAGTATCACCACAGGAAGTCAACAAAGATACGGAACCTACCACACCGGATAGTTCTATAACAGCTGAACTCGATGAAACTGCCAAGGTTTCGGAACCGGTATCGTTGACCAAGAGAATTAGATCGTATACAATTGAGATTACCTGTGTTTCCTTCTTGATTCTATTTGCAATCAATTTTTTCACTGGGAGAAAGGAGAACGAAACCCTAGCCCTAGCTTGGGCGGCAAAATTCGCCTCTAATGACACGATTTTTGACAAGAATTTTAGCTTGTTGGGCGTTGGTGAAGGTGACGACTCGCCATTGTTGTTGAAAGAAGGTCAAAACGTGTTCAAGTTTTACGCTAGTGGGCGTAGGTTCTGCCAAGGGTTGTTGGCTACAATGGAGCTTAAGAGCCGACATGATCTGATAGCAAGGTTGTATAATATGATTGTTCCATGTCAAGATGAGATCACTTTTGAGGTTTATATGAATGAAGATTCTATGGATCATGTGGTTTTTGCTTTGGGTAAGAGGAAGGCTGCAAAAGCCATGCAGAAGGAAGTGGTGGATCTTCAGAGATTTGCGAATTTGATGCCATCTGGACCAAATGGTAGGAAATGGGTTGCAGATGAATTGACAGTAATCACTGAATCGAAAGAAGTGGCTGGAGATCTGATCACCGAAACTGTGCTTGATCAGGTTAGTGATTATTTTTCAGATGTTTCATCAGGTCTGAATGGGTTTCTGGGATCTTGAAAGTTATCTAATATGAAAATTACAGTAATTCCCATTTGGGGGTGGCTAAAATGGCTGCAATAATTTCTAATTTGGAGTTGTTCATTTTCAATTAGAAGGTTTTCCTTTTTTGCCAAAGGTTATTTTTAGGTTAAACTTACCTATTTGATCCATATCATGGTTATCAAGAAACAAGAACTGATGATTTTGATTTATGACTACAAGATTCATATATACTTTATGTTTTGTTGAAGAGTATTTAAGGCATTTAGCTAACAATCAGACACTCCTTTTAAATGTTGACATGTTAATGAGCCCCAATTTCTTGATATCATGAAGTAGAAGTGGTGATGATCTGTAAATTTAGGCCAAACCCATGTGAACTTTAATATGAAGTCTTAAATAATAGTTAATGACCTAATTTTTATAGGCTCTGTACTTCTGTATGCAACTGCATTTTTTTCCTTTTTTCTTAAGTATATAACATTTATATTCAGTCATTTATTCCTTTTTCCCCTTATATATGGGCTTCATGTGAAGTTTTCTTTCATGGTCTCCTGCACGTAGATTATAATTTTCATTTTGATTTCGATAGTTGCAAAGGGGTGTTCTATTAATTGTTTCTATTTTTCAGTTCCCTCATCAGATTTTGTATCTGTTAAGGTAATGTGACTTGGTAAGCGCTTAGTTTGAGAAAACTTACTTTCCTAATCGATAAAACTAAGCGGATGTTTGTTTACCTCTTAACAGTTCCATTAAGAGGCAGCCTCTGAATCGTTAAGAGGTTAATCCTGTTTGGCAAAAAATAAGTCTGCCTCTTAATGGTTCCAAAACCCTCTGAATCATTTTGTATCCTAGACCTCTCTTAACCATTAAGACCCTGATTACATTTTGAACAATTACCAAACAATTATATTTCATCTTGCACTATATCATAAGAGCCTCGACCACTTAATCATTCTGCACTAAACCATTCAGTAACTGCCAAACAACCCTTAATTATGGTATGATTATTGAAGGAAAAGAAACACCCCTGAAGCAGGTACATAAAACTTAGAATATCACAGAAGTGTTTCACTTTCTTAATGACAGTGCTAATAATGAAGAAAAAGAAAGAAACGGTTTTAAGAAGCATATGCAAACATGCTACATAAATCATGACATCATTTTTGATGAATTAATTTCTATGTGTATATTATTTTAAAACTGAATTGCAATCATATCATATGCCTGTGATAAATGCAGGTATTTGGTGAAAAAGCATTCGAGAAATACGGAAAATGGTTCATCTCAATGCATTTCTCAGATCAACACCAAAGTACACACAGGAAGATGTTGATATTGAAATTTGCCATCCCTGATGCCAACCATATGGCTGAAATGACACGATTAGTGGCTCTAGTTCCCTATTACATCGACTTAATTGGCCGTTATAAACTCAGCTCACAGGTAGCTTTTCTTTCTTTTCAGTAAAAATTGGAAATTGCAAGTTGGATGATAATAGCATAATAACATTACCAAAATTTAAACAGACTCGATCGAAAACAGAAGCAGCAAGAAGCAAAGTTGCACAAGAAGTGTACAAAGAGCTTCAAAACGCAAGGCAAGAAGCGTTGCAGAGAAAGAAGGCAGAGAAGAGGAAGATGATGGAGGAGGCCGAGTCAAAACTTAATGCTGAAGCTCTTCGAAAGAGAGAAGCAAAAGAAAGAGCTCGACAACTAAAGAAAGCAATGCCCAAAATCAAGATGTCACGTGGTGCCTAGATTACATTATATTCAGGTTAATTGTAGTGTTCTTTTCTCTATAGTTTTCTTTTAATATAAACTTGCAACTATTTTCACTGTTATACACCTTTTAAATCAGTCGTTTGATACAAAGAGTTGGATCAGTATCAAGTAACAACACTCTTTTTGTGTTCTATTTTGTTTTTAGTGTCGTTTCTTAGGGAAAGTACCATAAGGGAAGGTTCTATAGTTGTGGGTTTATGGTTTCGATTTTGAAAGGTAGGGCAAAGCCTAACATTCGTAGACTTTTTCTATATGTAACGAAACGAGTTTATGGGTTGGCCCCACGTGATGTGGGAATAAGAAATCGTGTTGGCTTCAAGAGGTATTTGAAGTGTTCATTTGCACCTTGTTATTCTAATAAAATGAAGTAGCAGCTAAATGAACCACAAGGCTTGTGGCATACTGGTTAAGGATTGTGGGGGATGAGGCTAGATAACCCATCTACTTCAGGTTCGAATCCAGGCGCAAGCAACTTGTGGCCACTGGGAAATTATCTCAGGGCTGCATGCATTAGTAGTCTTAAAATTGTCAGGGATTAGTCTAGGCCAATGCCTAGGATACCCTTTCTAAAAAAAGAAGTAGCTAGATGTTTGGGTGTAAAATTGGTTGTTATTATATTTTAGTTGTTGCTAATATGGTTTCTAATATGGTTTATTGTGTGTTATTATAGCAACATTAGTTGTGTAGTTTGTTTGGATTCAATTTGGTTTTAAACTGATAGATAGTAGTAGTTGGAGATGGGATGATTATCATATAGCATACTAGACATGGAGTTAGCATTGTATATTTTGTTACTTTATTCATCCTATACTCACTATATACTACTCCTTATTCTATCTATATGGTTGTTTACATTATTGCACAAGTTGGGAGTCTTTATTATAAACAATTACTTTACTATTTGGGAGAGATGTCAGATTTGCATACATCTCATCTTTTCTGGATCACACTTTCGAGTGGGATTTACTGTATTAGATTTGTTTAGATTAACTTGGCACTGAAGCCATGTCTTTTGCACCATAATTATCTTAGTGGGTTGTTTGGTTGATTTTCTATGAAGTCATATATGTAGAAAGATGTTTGGCTGGATAAATCTAACTGTGTAAAATGAGGTACCTTATTGTTTGTTTGTTGTATTGAATAAACTGTCTGAATGTCAAAAATAACTATTTTAGTCCTCATTATATATTAAGTACTGGTTAACATAATTGTTTGATACATGTATTGAATGGTTGGTTCTGAAAAATAAATACTATCAATTTAAACAATTTTTAAAATAAAAAGAACTTACCAAACATAGTTATATGAATTCAATGACATAATCACAACAAAATTTAATAAGTAGTTATCAAATAAAATGATAAGAATTCAACCAGTTTCATAAGTTTAAGCATTACAATACTAGTTGATTTGCAATTTCATCACGCCTTCTTCCACCGCAAATTTCTTTATTTCATCAACACCATTTATAATACCAGGCGTTATTAGAATTGGTTGTGACTTTCATCGAATACCTGGTGGACAGTTCTTTACCCAAATCACTACCAGTCACTAAAACTCTAATCAATGGGGGCAACAACACCAATGCCGACCAAAATACTCTTATATGAATCAAACCCACAAATTACAGCAACAAATTTTAAGACTAAATATTAAAGTTCACAAGGGTTTCAGGGTTTGGCCTAAATTTACAGATCATCGCAGCTTCTACTTCATGATATCAAGAAATTGGGGATCATTAACAAGTCAACGTTTAAAAAGCAGTGTCTGATTGTTAGCTAAATGCCTTAAATACTCTTCATTAAACACAAAATATATGAATCTTACAGTCACAAATCAAAATCATCCATTCTTGATAACCATGATATGGATCAAATAAGTAAGTTTGACCTAAAAATCCTTTGGCCAAAAAGGAAACTTTCTAATTGAAAATGGAAAACTCCAAATTAGAAATTATTGCAACCATTTCAGCCAACCCCAAATGAGAATTTTTGTAATTTTCAGAGTAGATAACTTTCAAGATCCTAGAACCCATTCAGACCCGATGAAACATCTGAAGCAAGATATTATCATTCTGAAGCATAATCACTAACCTAATCAAGCAGAGTCTCGGTGATCAGATCTCCAGCCACCTCTTTCGACTCTGTGATAATGGTCAATTCATCTGCAACCCACTTTCTACCATTCGGTCCAGAGGGCATCAAATTCGCAAACCTCTGAAGATCCACCACTTCCTTCTGCATGGCTTTTTCAGCCTTCCTCTTACCCAAAGCAAAAACCACATGGTCCATAGACTCTTCATTCTATAAACCTCAAAAGTGATCTCATCTTGACATGGAACAATCATATTATACAACCTTGCTATTAGATCATGTCGGCTTTTAAGCTCCATTGTAGCCAACAATCCTTGGCAGAATCTACGCCCACTAGCATAAAACTTAAACACGTTTTGGCCTTCTTTCAACAACAATGGAGAGTCGTCACCTTCACCAACGCCCAACAAGCTAAAATTCTTGTCAAAAGGCGTGTCACTAGAAGTGAACTTTGCTCCTACTATATAATATATATATATATATATATATATATAAGTTCTCATTTGAACCTTCCTATATACATATATATATATAGAGAGAGAGAGAGAGAAGGAGGATTAGGGGAAAACCTCAAAAAAAAATTAAAGATCCTGGAAGCCCTCCATCTAGATGGTAGGTACAAATGCATATAAACGATTGAAGCTGTTTTTTTCATGCACGATCGCAATTTGACCCTAAATATTTGTCAAAAATGTGTTAATTGCGCTAATAATTGTGTTACCGTTGTTTCCACTGCAATATGACCACTGCTATTTTCCTTAGGGCCGCAATCCGAGATTGCACCGCAATTAACAACATAGCCATATGCTACTCCTTTTTCTTTCTATATGGTTGTTTACAATGTTGCACAAGTTGGGAGTTTTTATATAAACAATTACTCTACTATTTGGGATAGATGTCAGGTTTGCATACATCTCATCTCTCCTAGATCCTATTTTCGAGCGGGATTTACTGGATTAGTTTTTCGAAATATCAAAAGTATGTTTAGGTACAAATATCATATGTAAATTTATTTCATATGTTTGCTTTTTCATGGAAGAGGAAAATGATCATAATTTTGATATTTTTGGGTTCGGAAAGTAAACAAAGAAAGAAAATGAGAACTAATTGCAACAAGAAAACGTGCTATCAAGTCATGTATATAAAAAGATATCTGTCTGGATAGATTTGTCGGTGTAGAATGAGATGTCTTGTTGTTTGTTTGCTGTTTTGAATAAACAGTCTAAATATCATAAATGACTATTTTAGCCTTCATCGTATATTAAGCGTCGCTTATCAAATAAAATGATACGAATTCAACAAGTTTTATAAGTTTAAGCATTAGACAGACACTAGTTGATTTGCTATTTCATCACGCCTTCTTCGACCACAAATCTCTTTGTTTCAACACATCATTTAACGGACCAGGTGTTATCAGAATTGGTTGTGACTTTCATCAAATACCTGGTGGACGGTTCTTTACCCAAATCACTACCGGTCTCTGAAAACTCTAATCAATGGGGGCAACAACACCAATTTCGACCAAAGTACTCTTATATGAATCAAACCCACAAATTACAGCAACAAATTTTAATGCATGCTCTTGAATCCCAACTTCTTTTGAAATCAAAATTTTCAGCAAAACATGAACTAAGCCCATCAGTTTCCATTGCAATCTTTACATACCACTTCTCTTCTTGAATCACTTAGGTGAAGCTAACAAGAGCTTGTTTCTTCATCTTAATGCTACCAATCTTGAATAGGTCTTGAAACTACAATTGCGTGATTACCATTTAACAAAAACCCATATGAGTTGACCATTTTCTTGAAATTGCATAATTTTGGAACAAACCCATTTTCTTGTTGACTTTCCGGCGAAATGGGTGGAAGGATTCCGGTGAGTTGTTGGGGGATTCTAAAGTAAAAGTAATGGCTAACGAGATCGTGAAGCACTCTTGTCGTCGGCGAGAACAACAACTCTGACGGCAGGTGAGATGACGACAACAACATCTCCGGCAGCGAACAAGCTCAAGAGTTTATTAAGCTCATTAAGCTGCTTCCAAACAGGCCCTTAGTGGTAAATGCCTTATTTAGAACATTGACTGTAACTGACCAAACAACTCAAGAATTGGAGTAACAAAACTCTCGAACGTACTGAAGACTTGAAGTTAAACATATGAAGGTTAGTTAATAAAAGATCAACAATTAAGAAAAATCAACTAATACAATAGTTCATTGAAATGAATCTATCTTCAGACCACCAATTTGAAGATCTTGGTCAACAAATAACTATATAATGATTGACTGATGTGAATGTTGGCAATATGATATGATATATATATATATATGTATCTCATGCATTGAACGACATTTGAGTGGGAAAAACAAATTGGGTAGTGTTTGGTTCGCTGGATCTGATGGGATTGGAATGATCAATTCTACTGACGAAATTCCAGTTCCACATATCATGGAATTTAGATTCCTTGGATTTTAGTAAGAAATTCAAAATACATTTTTATCAAATCTTGTAATAAAAACTATGTCTCAATATTTACTCTAATCGTTTGGAAGATGAAACCTAGCAATATGTATCAATCAACTAATTCTTTAGATTATGTATCATCGACTCATCCAATTAAATATTTTCTCAAAAGAATTCAAATTGACTTTAACACCAACACATGTCAATGTCCCTTTTGTAAAAAACACGAGTATTATAAAACGCTTCAACAACTAATCTCTAATTAGCTAATCGAATCCATTCATGGACTTGGAATTTAATTGCTAATTGCATTAACGTTAAACAAACACCAAAACTAACCAACAATCAGACGTCAATTTAGATTATACAACCTTACAACACTTACAACTAAGGAGGTGTTTGTTTGCATCTTAATAATGTCATTAAGAGGCATCATTTGAATCGCGCAGAGATATGTTTTGTTTGGCAAAAAATTAGGAGCCTCTTAACGATACAAAAAGACTCTGAACCATTTTTCACCCGGTGCAAAGCAAAACATTTCAGAGGGGTTTTCTTCTGTCATAAACGACAAAAGAGGAGTTGTATGTTTGATGGTCTTTTTTTTGGACCTTTTTTATGTAACCAAATACCTGTAGTTGGAGTACTATATACATTGTTACGGTTAGTGTTTCAATTACAATCTTAACTTTTCACTGTGTTTTGTTTCTTCATTCTTGTTTTCCCTTGGTGGGTTGAAGCATGGCTATGATATTGAGCATGTTATATTTGTAAAATAATTAACTACTTGCAAAATAATTGGTATATTTCAGATATTTACTAAACAACTATATTTAATCTAGAATTAAATCATACAGAGAACCAAAATGACAATTTATTGTAATTCAAACGGCTAATTCAGACAACCATATTTCATTCCAGAACATCTTAACCATTCTGTATCAAACCATTCAGCAATTGCCAAACAACCACTAACACATATATCAATTGAGTGTTGCTTGCCACCGAGAGAAATCCATAAAACAAATCACGGATTTTAAAATTCCTCTAGCAAATTGAACTCAAGCAAGGAATCCAACTCGCAATTTCTAACTTAAAAACAAGAAATATTAAAGCACAAAGATTGCATAAATGAAATCAAATGACAGGAGATAAAAATTGAGTCCCATCTCATCAAATTCAAGGTTAATTACTAGAAACCGAAAGACTAGCTATTTATGACTAAGGATTGGATTCTGACGAGAAAGGAAGTTATAGGGAGAAAGATAACAAGGGATCTCCACCCCTAATCAATCTTAATTAAAGATCGACATTAATAAGATAAGGAGGGTAAGCATTTACCGGATCATATTACGTTACCAGATGAATATGGTACAAAAAAAATATTACCGGATAAGACAATGATAACGACCGAGCATATTACCCGCTAAGTGAGGCTGTGAGGGCGACGGGTGTTTGGGATTGCTTATAAAAACAACTTATTGACTTATTCCGGTATGGCACAGGTGATGAGCACTTTTGAGTGTTTGGCAAAATAGCTTATACCGGTGCCAAACCGGTGATAAAGGAGTTTTTTGAGAAGTGTGGAGCTCCTAACTTGTTAGAAGTTGATAAGCACTTTTGAGTAAAAGCTATAAGTTGTTTTAAATAAGCAATCCCAAAGCTTACGGGATAAATTGTTGCATATGATACCATTTCAGTACACCGGATAAATCTTAACCGGTAAGCAAGTGATAGTGTTGAATTTAACGAGTAAGCATTTACCCGGATAAGTTTTGGTAACATACCCAAAAGTCCTAAACACTAATAAGATTAACTAAGATCAATTTCCTCTAAGTGCAATTTATGGGTTGAGGTGAGATTACAATTAACAAGGGTACTGCCTTCTCACTTTTACTCTTATCCCTCACACTATCCTTCCTCTCATAACTGAAACCTAAAACTTACAAGCTAGATTGAAAAAATCAAAAGATGAAGAACCCTAGATCCACCTCCAAAGTCTGAAAATTGGCCTGAGATATTCTCTGATGAAAATCGATCGATTCCCCCGACGGATTTAGAACTGATTTTATACCTCTTCTCGTGAAACCGTTGGAAAATATACAAATAACGTGATCTCGGGCTCGCCGGCGACTTGGGACGCGGCTTAACCCGCTCGAAAATTCAACTGTGTGAAATTGGGGTCGAACACAGTGACGGACACGGGTTGGGGGCGGGTAGAGTCGCCGGAAAAGTTGTGGGGCGTTGATTCGATCATTGAACAAAGGCTTAGGTGGGTTATGGGGCGGCTATGGACGCCGGAAAATTCGCCGGTCGTGTTTCTCATCTCCACAGAGGCGAAAGAAGAGAGCAACCCTAATTTCTTTCAAAGTCGCGCATCCTCTCTTTTTAGACCACATTTTGTGTTTATATGCTTAGTAAAGGCTTTGTTTGAGAAACTATTTGATAAATTAGCGGGGATGATTAATAAATTAGCTGGTGAATAAATTACGTCTGTTAAAATTAGTCTATGAAAATGTAAAATGATCAAAAATCGTATATTGATAATTAATTAATTACAATGTTTTTAATTATATAATATATTAATATATAATAATCTATTTAAAATTTATTTTTCTTCAATAATATAATATATTAATTAATACAAATAAAATGGTAGAAAAATTAAAAAAATAATAATATATTTATTAAAATAAATTTTAAATAGATTATTATATATTAAAAACAAATCTCTAATAATATAATATAATATATTAATTGATACATATATATATAAGATGGTAGAAAAAATAAAAAAAATATAACATATTAATTAAAAGAATTTCAAATAGATTATATATTACGACATTTAGATTTGTTAAAACAAATTTTAGAAAAAATCTATTATTTATGATTTAAAAAACCCACTACATATAATGTAGATAAAAATATAATTGGACAAATTCACATATCGTAGTTAATTAATAATTAAAAAACATATTTAATAATTAAACTAAATATTTTATTAAAATTGTTGAACACAATTTTATCATTCATGAAACAAAATAAGAATAAATTTAAATTTTATGTTACATAAACATTTTTATAATTATTCTATTTGTTTTTCTATAACTAGATATATTGAATAATAATTAAAAAAAATAATTGATATGATTAATAATTATTGTAACTAATTAATAACTAATATTAATGTATAATTATAATTAATTATTAATTAATTTTCAATTTATATTAATTAATATTAGTAATATTAACTAATATTATTTATAATTAATAGTAATAAATAAAAATTAATATTAAGAGATTTACAATTCGAAATAAAAACAATAAGTTTCCAAAACGCTACTCTAAGGGGCCATTTACCAAATCTTACCCGACCGGGTAAGTGCCACCGAAAAAATTCAATACTATCACTTACTTGTCGGGTAAGATTTTAGTCCACAAAAACGGCATCGTATGCAACAATTTACCCGGTAAGCGCTTACCGTGGTAAGATCCGTCGCAATCACTTACTCGGGTAAGACTCTTGGTCATTGTTTTCCTTGTCTTCGCTCTTACCAGGTAAGATTTTTGGTACTTGTTATATTCCTCTGGTAAGGTAATATGGTTTGGTAAGCACTTAATCGGGTAAGCGTTTGGTAAACGGCCCCTAAGTAGCATTTCAAATACGCTAGCTTATGTACATCCAAACATATACCCAAAAAATAAGCTAGCTTATTTTTACCAAACATAGGATAAAACGTTATGCTTAATCTAGAAACATTTGATAAATGTACCCCGTCTCAGATCGGTGAGAAAGATATTCTCATCTTTGCAAATTTTCCAAAATATATATGATGTTTTTTATTTGGGCAAATTGCATGAAAAGGGAACATACTTTGTTCCAAGTTCTATTTTAGGGATTGTACTTTCACAACTCACATTTAAGGGTCTATAAAATAATTTTGCAATCAAAAAAGGGGTCCATTAACCGGTACAACAGATTAATAAGTAAAAAGCGCAAATTAATCTTTTGGCACCTATTAAAGATTAATTAATAATGAAAATTGAAGGGGTCTATTAGCTATAAAATTGTGGTAAAATGCAAACTATCCATTTATCAAATAAATTTATCACCCTCCATTACTTAGACTAAGACATTTTTTTGGTAAAAATAAACGTTATTTTATCTTTTAAGTAATCGTTTGAATGCATATAAATCAGTTTGTAAGTTAATTTTTTGATAAATTAATTGAACTAGCTTATAAAAAACTTTTTGACACTTTTTTTAATTATAACTCTTATTAATATTATTATTAATTATTAATGAATATTAATTATAAATAAATATGAACTATTAATTATAAATAAATGTTAATTATTCATATTTAATGTTAATTTATAGAAATTAAAATTAATAAAAAATCTGTTAATTATTTTCATTTATATGACAGATATTAATAATACGCTGTAATTATTTATAAATATTATTAACTATATCAAAAAAATATTTAACTCTATTCAATATATTTAGACCTAAAAAACAAATATAAAATTCTTAAAATGTTTATGTCAAATATATAAAAATTAAAGTTATACTTATTTTATTTTATACATAATTAAAATTATGCTAAATAATTTTAATAAAATATTTAATTTAATTATTAATTCTATTTCTAAAACGTATTAATTAATTAGGACATGTGAGGTTGCATTTTATTATTATTCATATTATATGTATGGTTACTGAAAATCATAGGTTAATGTGTATTTTTTCTAAAATTTGTTTTAACAAATTCAAATTTTATAGTATATATATAATAATCAATTTTAAATTCTTTCAATTAACATTTTATATTATTTTAAAAAAATTATTGTCTTGTTTGTATTAATTAACATATTATATTAGAAATTTATTTTAATTATATTACTAGAAATTTATTTTAATTATATTATGAAATGTTTGTATTGACTATGTTTTCAGGTTGCCCTTTTTAGTCGTTTTACATGCTCATAAGATAGTTTTCGTCAAACATAATTTATTCATCAACTAGCTTATCAGCTACCCGCTAGCTTATAAGTCATCAGTTAGCTTATCAGCTAATTTGCTAAACATAGTCTAAGGCATTGTTTAGCAAACATAAGATAGCTTATAAGCTAACTTATTTTTTAGATAGCCATGAGGTAGCTTATAGCAATCTTATTGAAAACCTAGTTGGGGTAGCTTATGAGAAGAGTTTTGTCCTCTTTTTCAATTATAGCTCTAATTAATCTATATCTATATAAAAAAAATTATCTAAGAATAATGTGGCACATTCTTAGAGCACCATTTTTCATAGGATTTTTCTCATTGTTTTGAGTTTTTTAAATAAGAAATAAGTTAAAGACTAAACTACCCTTAAATGAAAAAAATGTACTTCATGATAAAAAGGCTAATTTGGTAATTTCACTTTCAATATAATTAACTTTAACTTCCAATCTACATAACTCCTATAAACATTTATTCTATAGTCTTTTCATATTTTCACTTAATGAAAGAATTATTTTATAACTCATTTTTCTTAAATTTTTAGATTTTTTTATATATTTTTGTTAATTATATTAATTTACTTTTATTAAGTCTTAAATGTTTTAAATTTTTCGATTTCTATTCCGGTTTTTATCCCATCTATATATTACATCTCATTTAACGTTTTTTTATCAAATCTCCATCATATTGCATATTAAGCATTCAAATGTATAATCAAGATGAAAGCTAGATTTTTATGATTTATTCTACGTTTTTATATGAGTTATTTGTTGTTATTGATGTATGTTGTATTTTTATTTTTTTGCATAATTTTTTATCGTCGTCGTTGTCTTTCCTCCATAAAATCCATGTAAGAATTGTTACATTTTATTTTATGATTTATGATCAAGTGTTATTTATACAAAGTTTTTTTATTATGGTTTTCATTATTCATCCTGTATATTTATAAATATTTCTCAATTTGTATTTTTATCTCATTTTCTGTATTATGATCATTTATGAAAATCAATATATATATATATCATGTGATTATTTGTTGTTTGAAAAAAAAACATGCATTTACTTCTTTGGAATTCAATAGAATGTGATGTTCATATGGGTTGAGTATATTTGTTTGTTTTTTTACTAAATTATACTTTTATTTTAAAATTGTTTAAATTTAATTTATTTATTTAATATCGGATTTATCATAAGTAATGAAAAAATTAATGTTCTTTTGTGTTTAAAATTTGTTTTGCTATGCAAGCGGCGAGATTAAAAATTTGGTATTAATAAGATCTTTTGTATATTCTTATTCGATAAATTAAAAAAAAGTGAGTTGTTTGTTTTTAGTTTGTCCTATTTAATGGTAGATAAAGATCTGTTTAATGTTAATTCAAAGTTTCTATTATGTATTAAAATGGTTGATAATAATATTCAATAATTGTGAGTTAATATAGTATTCAAATAATTTTACTTTTGTTTAATTTATTTGTGGATTTCATCATTATGTAACATAGTTAGTTCTTTATTCACTAGGTTGAATGCTCAAGCCAATAATATTACGTTAACAAACGATGTGCAAGATAATTTTTATTTATTTAAATATATGTGTATATACATGGGGCGTATAATAAATGTGTGTGTATATATATATATATTATACGTTTAATATTAAATGGCAAATATGTTTAATTTTCAATATTCATAATTATTGTAACGACGATTCATTATAACTTTAATTTTAAAATAAATTGTTTTTATTGTTTTTTAGTGAATGAGTACACAGATTCTTAAACCAATCAAGGATCCCTTTCTCCCAGAACCCTTTGGGGATTATACGACGGGATCGAGATCGGGATGTGGAGCTTAAATAAGGTTGGGGTTGAGGACGGGAGATGCATCATTACCTTCCCAGTACCCGTCCCGTTTCCATCTCTACTTATTAGTATTTAAATCTATCACAATCATATTAGTCATGTTATTTTTAAAGTTTATTAAATTATTTTTTGTAATCCAACCACCGATAGTTACATTTTATTTTATTTGTGTAATATTGAAATTATTTTGACATATTTCTATTAATTTTTTTATTTATATAGATTTAGTTTATGATCAAACAATATCCGATGTTCATTTGATGTATTTGCACAAATAAATATGTTCGTTAAACAATATCTTCTGTCGATATTTAAGACAATGTCTCTTTGGTATCAAAATATTACCACGAGTAAAAATAATTGTTTTGTTTGTATAATTTTTTTATTTTGTAAACCTGACTTTTGTGGCATCGTCATTAATTCTATGTCCTTTTTATCATGTTCAATGTGCAACTTTTATTTCATAAGATGTTCCATATAGACAACGTCATTCACTCTAAAATCATGTTCACTAAACAACTAATTCCAACGAACAAAATCAATATTAAGACACATGTTTTAATATTTTGCAAATAAATCACTTATTAATATACATATTTCATTATATTTATTAGTAAACGAAATAAATTGGTTGCATCTTAACCTTCCAATGTAATTTGTATGAAACGGTTTCATCACCGCGCAACGCACGTTATTAGACCTAGTATTATGTACAAATAAATATTAATTATTACAAATTGATATGCACTAATATTTTATTGCTTAAACGTTCATTTCTTCATTTATAGATATGTCATTTTTCTTTTATATTTCAATCTTGGGTCATTTTGTGTAACACCCTCAACTTTGAAAATAGCGAGTAAATAAAAATTTCCTTTAATACATTGAATAAAGAATAAATCTCTTACTACAATATGCTACTTAAATAAACCTTAATAGCATAACTATATTTAACATCAATAATAGGGAAACCAAGTCTTACTTAGTGACTAGATCAAATATCAGGTGTTACTATAACCCAAACAAGTGCCGCTATATCCAAATGCGGAAGTCGCCAATGATAAGCTAATACCTTTGCGTGCAACTACCTAGCACTCATCCCATCACAGTGTCACTAGTACCATTTTCCCACAGACTTGATGTACATGCCGACAATGAAAAAGGTTAGGCTTAAGGTCTGGTGAGTTCAGGAGTTTACATCATAAATATAAAATGGTAACAACCGAAAAAATGTTTATTTAAATAATAATTTCTTAAAAGAAAATACTACATCACAGAAACAACATCTTTCTAAAACCGTCATTTTCATGATAAAAGCTTTAAATTAAAAAAAAAACCAAAACAATACTTTTCGAAGAGGGAGACCCGATTTCCATTATTAGTGGCGGAATACATGAGTAAACCACAAACTAAGATTATACGAGTGCCACTTACAAATAGGTGAACATTGACATCAACTTTTTCAGTATCTAGTCAATTAACAGTGACCTCAACTTATTCAGTATCTAGTCAATTAATAGTGACCTTAACTTATTCAGTATCTAGTCAATTAGTTGTGACCTCAACTTATTCAATATCTAGTCAATTAACAGTGACCTCAACTTATTCAATATCTATTCCATTAACAGTGACCTTAACTTATTCAGTATTTAGTTAATTACAATAACCTCAACTTATTCAATATCTAGTCAAACAGAGCGGCATCAATTTATTCAGTATCTAGCCAATAATATGACATCAACTTATTCAGTATCTAGTCTACGACCAATATGTGTAATATCTCAAATAAATATGTCATAATTGCATATAACTCTAAAGCTCAACATAAAGTAATTTAAAATCAGACAAATGTCCCAAAGACTCATTTAAGTAAAAAAACCGAGTTAAAGGCTTAGCAAATCAAATGACTAATAATTAAAAGTAAAGGAAAGTCAATAAACATATTTAATCCATGTTTATGCGACATATGTTCTAAAAACAAGATTTACCGAAGTTTGTTATCAGTTGAGACAAACCATTCTCCAATCATAGACATTTTTATGCATATTTTCACATGCTTCATAATATAACAATTGGTATTTCTCCAAATGATTTATAGTGTTAACCACGTCAAATAATATATATATATATATATCACCAAATAATTTAATTCTTGAAATAAATCATATAAAGGGTTCTAACTCATAACTTATTTAACATATAAATTAGAGGTCTCCAAAATATGTATTTTTCAACTTATGATAACTCTAAAAATACTAAATACGTAAATGCTACCAAATACTCAACACATTTGATAAATATTAAATAAAGCATATTAACATTTTAAAATACATATTTTTGCATTTACATAATTTTCACAAAGTAACTTGAACTCACTTTGCTGTATTTTGCTAGATCTAGAGTTTAGCTCAAACTTGAACTATTTTTTGATGAAGACTCTAGATCCACCAAATTCACCTCTACAAAACTTCATCTAACACACCAAAAAATCCAAAAATATACTACTATTAACACCAACAATAGATCTAAGACTAACACCTTAAATATTGCAAAAATTCCAATAAGAACTTACCTCTTAAAAATCTTTAAGATTCTCATATAACTCTTAAACCTTTAGACTAGATGTCTTCTAAATTTGTTCCACTCTAGGCCGGCTGAATTGAATCAAGGAACTCGGGCGAGTGACAAAGCAGGTATACAATATCCCAACATATATTTTACGATATAATAAATCATGATTGATGAAAAACATTATTGATTTGAACCAGTTTGTATAATTTGTACCATTTTTCATTCATCCAGTATGTAAATGAACCAATCTTAATACATGTAAAATTTTTTCATAAAAAATATTTGAGAAACTTTCAACTTATAAAAACAAATACATCTGAAACTTTTACATTATGAAACAAACATATGTGCAATAATATCTTAAATCATAACATTTGATGGAAAAACTTATTTTTATATTGATTTGAACCAATTTGTATAGTTTGTACCATTCATCCAGTTTGTAAATGAACCAACATCGATATATATATATATATATATATATATAAAACTCAAATTTGATTGTGAACGTGAGGACAAATGAGAGTGCAACACGTGTCTGAATATAGATTATTCAAACTGAATAAGTGTTATTCAGTCTGAATATTTTTTTGTATATTCATACTGAATAAATAATTTTTTGAATGGGACATGTGTCGCACTCTCATTTGTCCTCACGTTCACAACCAAATTTAATTTCTCATCTGAACCCGCCCCATATATATATATATATGGGGATAATCAAATAAAAACCACAAAAAGTTACAAACTCATAAAAGTCGATATGAAAATAATTTTTTTCATGATCTATTTTCATCAAATTCTAGAATTAAAGATATTCAGATTGAATAATCAAACAAATATTCAGACTGAATAATAGTTATTCAGACTGAATTGTAACACCCAGATTTTTAGTATCCACAATTTCAAGTTTCCTATGTATTTCGGCATTGCTATAGCCATTTAAAAGTATCATGGATGTTGGTTGGGTTGGTTATCGGATTTGGCAAAAAATCAACCTTTGGTCGAAATTTACCCTGCTCGCGGCCGCATCCTTATTTTGCTGGTTCCCGCGAGCAAACCCCAAAAAGTGGGCAGAAGTATACTTTTACCACTGCTCACGGCCACACCCCTATTTTGCTCGCCCTCGTGAGCATCTGGGCAAAAACTCTACAACCCCCTTTCGGGGTGAGCATTTGGCCCGAACCGGCTTGGAATCAGAACCGGAAATGAGAGATTCTTAGGGTGCGTTTGGTACGCAGTCAGAACAGAACAGCTGTTCCACGTTTGATAAAACATGATATGCCGGAACAGGACAAGACAGAACATGACAGAATGACCAATTTACCCCTAGTGAGTTGTTTAGTGTTTTTTTAACAAATAATCAATCTAAATGGAAATTAACCAATAATATTTGAAGATATAAAAACCATCTAAAATAAATATTGTTTAAAAAAGCACACATTCATAAATCAAAAGACTTAAAACATAATGTTTACCGACACACATCCTACACAAAAGTTCAAATGTTCACCATTGTACGAAAAGACATAAAGACAAAAATTCAAATGTTTACCAACTAACATCACATGCTTAAATTGGTTAAGATGGTCCTCACAAATTCAAGCTTGAAACTAGCATTCATGGAAGTCCAAAAGCGTAGTTGAATCGGGTTATCGGAAAAATGGATAACAATAGCAATAACTTGGCTTGTATCAAAACCCATTTCGAACCCCTTTCGGGGTGAGCATTTGGCCCGAACCGACTTGGAATCGGAACCGGAAATGAGAGATTCTTAGGGTGCGTTTGGTACGCAATCAGAACAGTTGTTCCACGTTTGGTAAAACATGATATGCCGGAACATGACAAGACAGAACATGACAGAATGACCAATTTACCCCTAGTGAGATGTTTGGTGTTTTTTTAACAAATAATCAATCTAAATGGAAATTAACCAATAATATTTGAAGATATAAAAACCATCTAAAATAAATATTGTTTAAAAAAGTACACATTCATAAATCAAAAGACTTAAAACATAATGTTTACCGACACACATCCTACACAAAAGTTCAAATGTTCACCATTGTACGAAAAGACATAAAGACAAAAGTTCAAATGTTTACCGACTAACATCACATGCCTAATTTGGTTAAGATGGTCCTCACAAATTCAAGCTTGAAACTAGCATTCATGGAAGTCCAAAAGCGTAGTTGAATCGGGTTATCGGAAAAATGCATAACAATAGCAATAACTTGGCTTGCATCAAAACCCATTTCGGTTAACTCATGGGGCAAACTTTCGGTATCCGGAGTACCAACAACCGTACCAACTTACCCATTTGGTCGGATACCGTCTCCAACCCCTTTTCAATCATCTTAATTGCATTGTCGGAAGCATTAGAAGCACCAACTTTTCTTTTCCTCTTTTTTGATGATGTTTCCCCTTCTTCGAGATTGATGGTAGAAGCGCCATTAGAAGGAGTAGACAATGGTATGGTAAAATATTCGGTCTCGGCACCGGCTTCACTTTCGAGATTGATGTTCTCCATTGCATCCGCGGCGGATTCCGCCAACGATCCAGTTGCTCGATCTTTCCCAAATATTGTCGTCAATCGCTCATATTGGGGAAACGGTTTGTTAGCGATATAGTTTTTGCTCGGATGTTTCTATAAAAAAAATTCATCAATATATATAAAAAAATGCATCAATATAAATGAATATATATATATATATAATGCATCGATATTATATAATTATGTACCAAATAAGCATTAGAAGCACCACCTTTTCTTTTCCTCTTTTTTGATGATGTTTCCCCTTCTTCGAGATTGATGATAGAAGCGCCATTAGAAGGAGTAGACAATGGTACGGCAAAATCTTCGGTCTCGGCACCGGCTTCACTTTCGAGATTGATGTTCTCCATTGCATCCGCGACGGATTCCGCCAACGATCCAGTTGCTCGATCTTTCACAAATATTGTCGTCAATCGCTCATATTGGGGAAACGGTTTGTTAGTGATATAGTTTTTGCTCGGATGTTTCTATAAAAAAAATTCATCAATATATATAAAAAAATGCATCAATATAAATGAATATATAAAATGCATCAATATTATATAATTATGTACCAAATAATTATATAAAAACGTAAGCAGTATCTTTAAGTATTCCTCAAGAACTTGAGCATCAACCGTTACGCATTGATTGGCATCATTCCAACCAAAACCGCTTGTGTTTAGCATGCCATAAGCGGCTGAATATTTATCTTTCAACCGCTTTATCTTGTTTTGAACATGCTTTGATGTTATTCTAACACCCGGTATTTTTTCTCGCATTTTTAAGGTGATTTGCTCATAAGTGCCATTCCGAAAAGAGCCATTATCACTCCGGCCACCGGCCGCTACAATCTCTTGAAGGATGCTAATTAGTACATCCTCTTCTTGGATACTCCAGTTATGTCTATCCGCCATCTACTAAACAATAATACACCACATTATGATAACGTTATAAAATTCAACAATAATAATAATAAACCACATCATGATAACGTTATAAAATTCAACAATAATAATAATAAACCACATTATGATAACGTTATAAAATTCAACAATAATAATAATACACCACATTATGATAACGTTTTAAAACTCAACAATAATAACACAATTAATTGATTCTACTTGACATCCACGACTCAAACATCTCTTGGGCTATGTCATCTCTTCATTGAGTCCATTCATTACTTGATTCAACAACATCAATAGATTCAACATCATCAAGTTGCTCTTCCCCGAGAGACATATCTTCTAGTGTGAGTGTAGTGTTTTCCTCCGGATCAATAGTCATGTACATCCTAATAAAATTATGTAGTAAAGCACATGCTATGACCATTCGTCCTTGAAGTTTTATTGGATAGAAAGAAGGACTTCGTAATATGGCCCAACGTTTCTTCAAGATACCAAAACACCTTTCTATGACATTCCTAGCTGATGAATGCTTCATGTTAAAATATTCTTCCTTCGTTGTAGGTGTATGACCAATGTGTTCCCATTCTCGTAAATGATACCTAGTACCTCTATATAGTGCCAAAAACCCGTTGCCATTGACATATCATGCATCCGCCAAATAATAATTACCTAATGGGACCTTTAAACCATTATTCCTTGTAACTGCATCTCGTAGTACTCTAGAATCGGTAGCTGAACCTTCCCAACCGGATAAAACATAGACAAACTTCATGTCCCTAGTGCATACACCTAATACATTAATTGCAATATTTCCTTTTCTTGTTCGGTATCTTGGTTTGTCTGACTCGGGTACGGTCACTTCAATGTATGTTCCATCTATTGCACCTAGACAACCCTATAAACAAAAGAACTTGGCTTTAACTAAATGGTAAAGGTTTCATAAAATGAATAATGAGATAGGTTAACGATGGTTACCTTAAACCATTTCCATCTTCTGTCGATACATTCATCCTCTACCGGTGTTGGTTTAACAAACAACATGTCTTGCAAACGCAATAAAGCACTTAAAACTCGATGGACATACCTACTTATTGTTTCCCTCGACCTATAAAACCTAACTTGAAGACATCTATTTTTTGTGTGATGTGCTAATATATTTACAAATGTAGCCACTTGTTCCTCAATTGTAACATTACCATCATCTAATAGGCCACCACAAGTTTTTAGCAACTCACACAAAATAGCAAATGCATTCCTATCCATCTGCAACTCATTTACACAAATAATGTCACTTTCACGTGTGATGCGTTGAATTTCTATTGATCTAATTTGATATCTAGTAAAAGTTCTTTGTCTTAAAGTTCTCCCCTCGTGTTGTCTTTGTTCATTTTCACGTAACCAAATCGCAAACTTGAACAAAAGTAGGAGCGAATCGATGTAAGCTTTCATGACGCTAATAACTACCACAAGATGGTTTTGATCCATTCTACAAATAAACAACCAAAAATGCAATCATCAACTATGACCAACAATGATTTATACCTAATATCGAAATCAAATACACAACAAAAAAATCATGAAGAACATCAAAAAGTCTAAAAAAAACAACCAAACAAATCATGAAGGTATACCAAAAAAACATTCAAACAAATCATGAACTTATACAAAAAAAAGATCCAAACATATCATGAAGTTATACCAAAAAAACAACCAAAAAATCACAAAGAACATCATAAAATCCACAAATAAACAACTAAGTTATACCTAATAAACAACCAAATAATCATGAATAACATAAAAAAAACCTAAAATCAGATAACAAAAAAAGACCCCTAAAATCAGTGTACCTAAAATCGGTTAACAAAAAAAACCCTAAAATCAGTGTACCTAAACAACCTGCTGTGTTCGGGAGGAAGAAGAAGACCGGCGGTTGGTGGCGTTCGTAAGGAAGACGCCGGCGACTGGTGGCGTTCGTGAGGAAGACGCCGGCCGTTGGTGGCGTTCGTGAGGAAGAGGTCGACGGCTGGTGGTGGCGTGAGGAAGGCGCCGACGGCTGGTGGTGGCGTGGGGGAGGCGCCGGAGGTGGTGGTAGCGTGAGGGAGGCGCAGGAGTTGGTGGTTGCGTGAGGGAGGTCTGGTTCAGATGGAAGTCGTGCGTAAGAGGAAGAAAAGGATAATTGATTTCTTTTTTTTAGGTCAAGGGTAAAAAAGGAACATATTCCTTGTTCTAGTTAGTTCTAGGGGGTGAGGGGTGAACAAGGTTGTTCCACCCTTGTTCCACTTAATCCTTGTTCCACTTGCTTAAAGTCACACCAAACATGGGATAAACCTGTTCTGTTCTGTTCCACCCTGTTCACCCTACCAAACGCACCCTTAGGACTGAGAATCATATAGGCAATATCGATGCCGGTGTAGGTCTCGGTCCCGTCTTTCCGGTGAAAAAACCGGTTGAAACCCATTGTTAATCCATTTATTTTTCTTGAATTTAGTATTTTTGCTTTTTAATCCATGTCACCACTACAGTTGTAACACCCTAAAAATTTGAACAAATTTAAACCGAAAAGTAAACGCGATATTAAATAAAATCGCCCAATAAGTGGGGAATGAGTATGGGAGTTTACAACACAAAACGAATACTAAAACAACAACCTATTAATCTACATAAACAGGAACATAGATTATGTTCGGGTGTTGCTAATATCTCCAAAATTTTAATTCTAATATCTCCAACAATTACACTTTAAAGTGCATTTCCCAAAAAGAGTGCCTTCACCGGCACTTCACTCTGCTCCACTCTAAGGAGCCCCATCAAACCCGATCACCTGCTAAACAACATTTAAAATCAAGTGTTAGGCTTACGCCTAGTGAGAATAAATAGTTAAATGGATAAGGCAGTAAAATATTTAATAAAATAAAGGTGATGTATACTTTATCCCATTTAACTTAACTTGAAAGCTTACTCTTGGTGAGCAAGGATCTTTTAAAACAATCGGGGGAGACCCGATATTACCATTAGTTGTGAAGAAACTCCAAGTTGGCCACAAACCAATGTTATAGAGCGACACATAAAGGTCTGGTAGCCATTGACATCACCCTAATTCCAGTTTATTTGTCATTTGTACCCATTAGCTCAAGCCTCAAGAATTGCACGCTAAACCACAATGCATATTCCGAGAGAGTGAAAGGATAGATTGGAAATTACACAATTTATCGCAATGCCTATTTCCAATTAAAAGTGGGTTCATTCTATCCTTCACGACATTACATACCGACTCTTATGCCTATGGATCCATATCATACTAGTCTAATAATCAACTACATCAAACGAGACGTATTGATAGTGATCCTTGAAAAACAAGTTTTACCAAAAATTAGGTCAAACTATTTTAGTTCCAAAATCAGATATTTTCTTATCAAGAGACATTTACAAGTAATATGATACCATCTAAAATGCCCATTTTAAATCCAAGATCAAAATCCCCAAATTTCTCATTTTGACCTAAAACTTCCAAACTTAACCAACCACATAAATACTTGAGTTTATAACCTAGAAAGAGTAAAGAAGAACATTTATGACAAGTATTATGGTTGTAAAAGGTTGGATTTGAACTCACAAAGCTAGGGTTAGGAAAACCCTAGAAATCTCCCTAAGAGGATGAAAATGGTGATGAAGCTTGGTGAAGGACACAAATCCTTGAAACTCTAGCCTTAAATCTTCAAGCTTGAGGTGTAATAAATGCTTTGGAATGAGTAGGTTTAAGAAGTTAAGACCCTCCAAAATGGTCTTGAGAGAGAAGAAGAAGAGAAAATAAGTTTGGGTGAGAAATGAGTGTGAAAGTCAAGAAAAACGAAGGTTTTAATGTAGATCAGGAGCTGGATGTCAGTTGTCCCGCCAGTTATAACTGGCGTACTAACTGGCCCGGACTAAAACAGAGGCTAACGCCACTTGTGGCGTGGGTTGGTTTTTTGTAACTGGCGCCGTAACTGGCCCCGGCCAAACAGAGGCTAATGCCACTTAGTGGCGTGGGTTAGCTTTTCGTAACTGGCGCCATAACTGGAACGAGCCATTTAAGTCAACCCGAAACTCACAAACTTGATTTTCGATGCATAGCTTCGATTTTTTTCATTAACCAACCCATAACACTTTTAAAACACGTCTTTTCTAGAATATTTTTATTCATCAAAAATTTCCGGGTGTTACAATCCTCCCACCCTTGAAATTAATTTCGTCCTCGAAATTTTACAAATTAAGTGAACAAATGAGGATATCTCCTCTTCATGTCCTCTTCCGCTTCCCATGTCACATTCGATCCACGATGATGATTCCATTGGAATTTAACCATGACAATTTCTTTATGGCGGAGCATTTTTTATTTTCTTTCTAAGATCGTTTCCGGCTCCTCCACACAATGATTATTATCAACGCAGATTTCCGAGAGAGGTATTACACTCTCTTCTTCCGCTAGACATTTCCTTAAGTAACATATGTGGAACGTAAGGTGTATGGCGGCCATTTCGGGTGGCAATTCCAATTTATACGCTTGTCGTCCCACTCTTTCCAAAATTTTAAACAGTCCTAGGAAACGAGAACTAAGCTTCCCACGCTTCCCAAACCTTATAATACCCTTCCAAGGGGATACTTTTAGCATGACTCGCTCCCCTACTTGGAATTCCATGGGTCTTCTCTTCTTATCGGCGTAACTATTTTGACGATCTTGAGCCGCCTTTAGCCTCTCACGGATACATTTCACTTTGCCGGCCATCTCTTGTACAATTTCGGGACCGGTAATTGTTTCTCACCCGCTTCCAACCAACACACCGGTGTTCTACATTTCCTTCCATATAAGGCTTCAAACGGTGCCATCCCAATACTAGAATGATAACTATTATTGTAGACAAACTCCACGAGTGGTAGGTGCGAGTCCCAACTTCCGCCAAAATCGATGACACATGATCTAAGCATATCCTCGAGAGTTTGAATAGTCCTCTCACTTTGACCATCTGTTTGAGGATGATATGCGGTACTTAAGTGAATTTTGGTGCCTAATCCCTTTTGCAATCCTTCCCAAAAATTTGAAGTGAACCGACTATCACGATCCGACACAATAGTCAAAGGCACACCATGTCTTGAAACAATCTCATTTACATATAAATTAGCAAGTTTATCCATGGGTCCGGCTTCTTTCATGGCTAAGAAGTGAGCACTCTTTGTCAACCGGTCTACCACTACCCATATGGTATCGTGACCGTTCGAGGTCCTTGGTAATTTAGTCATGAAGTCCATGGTAAGGTGCTCCCATTTCCATTCTGGTATCTCTAAAGATTGGAGACTCCCGTATGGCTTTTGATGTTCCGCTTTCACTTGCAAGCACGTCACGTACCTTTCTACATATCGGGCCACATCCAACTTCATAACGGGCCACCAATATGTCATCTTCCAATATCAATTCCCGGTTACCCGGATGAATAGATACTTGGATGAATAGATCCTTGGTAATTTGGTGCTACCCGGATGAATAGATACTTGGACTTGTGTGCATCTTCCAAGCGGACAATATTGTGTCGTGGTAAGGCGGGGTGTTACAAATGGTATCAGAGCCGCTCCGGTGCCGTTCGGGATGCGGGGAAAACCTCATCGAGGACGATGAGTCCCTAAGGGGGGTGTTTGTAACACCTTAGGCAGATCCCATATCGGCCGTCGACAGGAGTGATGCTGGGTTCATAAGTAAACCTTGGCCTTCCTAAACACAACGCGTTTTGGGGCCACACGCAAGGCAGGTTCTTGGAACTCCGTGGTTAAGCGTGCTTGGGTGGGAGTAGTACCAGGATGGCTGACCCCCTGGGAAGTCCTCGCCAGGTCGCCAGAAACAAATTCGTGCGACTTAGGCCAAAGCGGACAATATTGTGTCGTGGTAAGGCGGGGTGTTACAACAGCAAGCCATGCAATCTCTTTGCTGTTTTACAACTTTTTAAATATATTAATCTATGGTATTACTTTTTAAACAAAATTGATATTAATCTATGGCGTCACTGTGCAGTATTCCATGAATACTTTTAATCTATGGCATCACTATATAGTAATCCCAAAATATTCATAGTTTAATAGCAAAATCAACCAACAAAATTCATACTCTAATTTTCCATTGCCCTCTTCCCCATTACTTTGTCATCTACTTTTTTTAAAGGTGGTGCAGTCTCTATATAAACATAAAACATAAAAGATTGTCATTAAATGATAAATACTTGATTTAGATTGGTTATTAAAATATGTATTGTTTTTGAAAATTAAGATAATCATTAAATGAAATAAGATTGTCTCTTGAACTTTCTTGATTAAATTAGAATTAGATTGTTACTTAAACTTTCGGGCTGGTCCTTGTTAATTACCCGAAAATTTTGCACCGAACCGGTACAAAAAATGGAGGATTTGAAGGACAGAAACATGACTGGTTGGACTATACCGGTGTCGGTGCCGGTTCTGGCCGGTTCTTGCGGGTCAATTGCTCACCCCTAACTCATTTTAAATACGAGTGAATAAACATTATTCAGACTGAAGAAACATTATTCAGACCGAATAAATACTATATTCGGTCTGAATATTTTTTTGAATGAGACACATGTCACACTCTCATTTGTCCTCACGTTCACAACCAAATTTGAGTTCTCATTTGGACCCACTCCTATATATATATATATATATATAATTTAAATGAAAAACCTCACTCACATTATTTTTATTTGGAAAAATACGTGAAATAAACAAAATTCCAACGAAATAAATTACATCAAAATAACAAAAATATTTTTTTCACTAAAATGACATCCATATCGTTGTTTTTTGTCTTTCGCTTTTTCATTGTTTTCAAAATTTTCATTTAGCGTTTTCTCTGAACATGACAGAAGAAAACTGCCCAATTTCATTTATTTATTTGTTTTTTTAATTGTTTTAAATGTTATATTTCTATAACATTTTTATATTAAAAATGATATTTTACACCAAATAATCAATCGTATTTTTCTTATTAATTTGACATGCGTGTCGATATAATTTTTCAACCATTTTTTCTGGTTTTTTAGTTTCCAGTTTTTGCGATTTTTCAAAAACAATAATACAAAATATGAAAAATCATGAAAAATATTAAAACGCAAGAAAAAATGAAAAATGAAAAACCATGAAAAAATGGTTGAGTATATCTACATAGATGTCAAATTAATAAGAAAATTTGGTTGAAAAATGTTATCGAAATATAACATTTAAAACGATTATAGAACAAATAAATAAAAATAAATTTGGCAGTTTTCTTCTATCAAGTTTAGACTTTAGAGGAAAACGCTAAATAAATAAAAATTTGAAAAACAATGAAAAAAAGGAAGAAAGAAAAATACCAATATGGATATCATTTTAATGAGAAAAATATTTGGTGTAATTTATTTCGCTCGAGTTTAGTTTATTTTTTGTATTTTTTCGAATGAAAAATAGTTAGAATAATGTTTTTTTAATTTAAATGATATATATATATATAATGTTTTTTTAATTTAAATGATATATATATATATATATAATGTTTTATAACATTATTGTAATTAAAAAATGTATATTGCAATTTTGGTCCCTGGATATTACAGTCGTCGGTTCCAGCTTAATTGGGTCGGACCTTTTCCATGAAACAAAACCCTAATTAAACCCTTTCGTAGCCACTTTGCCGGTCTCCTTCTCTCTCAATATCCTCGTCGCCGCCGGTGGACAACCGTAGTTTTTGCATTCGCCGTCGCGTACCTACACGTTCATAAGAGGTTAGTCTACTATCTTTACTCTCACTTCATCTCACACAAACAAACTCTGAAAAACTAGCTGCAACCTCATTTGTTGGAATTTGCTTTATGTATATAGATAGTTTCGTTATTGAGTAAATGGATTGAGATTCCTCCGTCAGTCCGCCTCTTCTGCACCAGGTTTTTTTGGCCGACCACCAGAGTCCAAACCTCGGTATTCAGTAAGAAATATGCTTTAGGGTTTATTTTAATCATAGAATTATTTAGTGATTTTTGCCCTTCGTTAACAAATCTTAGGCTATGCTTAGTAATTTTTGCCATTCAAAGTTTTCTATTTGATTTGTTTTTGTTTTGAGGATGTATTCCTATTTGGCTATTCAAATTCATATTTCATTGCATCTGTTTCTGTTGAAATCATGGCACTGCTGTTGTGATTGCTCAATGACTGATAAAAGAACTATCTTTATCACACATACATATATACAGCATTCTCATATGAACTTCTATATATGTAAACATAGAAATTCCAGACCTTGATTTGGTTACTCCTCCAAATGTCATCCATTAGCAATTAATAGATTTCATGCTCTTGGCATTTTAAACTTAAAATAAAATTACACCTACTGATCAATAGAAAGGGTAAGCAACTATTTGGGATATCTTCAAGCCTTAACCATATCCTATTGAATCAGTTTGGCATCTACAAAGCTAGAAAGGTTTGCGCTTCTAACTAGAAAAGCAGATATTTGAATATGAAGTTATATCATTTTCTGTCCACTGTATATGGCATGGTATAATATAGCATGAAATTGAAAAAAACATTGATTTCTTGAAGAATTTTTATCTGTTCACTTTCTTAAAGAATTTATGTCCCTTACAAACTATTGGTTCTTCTAACCAGCAGACTTGGATTAGCTAGAAAATGTTGTTCATTTCAAATTTAACTACGATAAAATATGTTGGTTCATTCTCAAATTTAACTAGTGACCATGCTTGTTTATTTGTGTATTTCCATAATTACAAATTTACTATTAAGAGGACCACCCTGAAAATAAACCCCGGTTCCGCCTCTGTTCCCTGAACATGCAATCATAGTTAGAAACCAGAGTTATTGTTGTTGCTGTTCTCTGAACATGCCAATCCATCTGAAGCCCCATAATTCAATCCACGACCAAAGTTCATACTCTTTTCAAGTAGTTTGCAGCTGTAGACAAAGATGATGGAGAATTGGAGTTATCTGACGAACATATGAAAAGAACATTGCTTATGTTAGATTAACGTTTGTTTACCTCTTTATAGTTCCATCAAGAGACAATCTCTGAATCGCTAAGAGGTGAATCTTTTTTGGCAAAAAAAAGGTCTGTCTCTTAATGGTTGTAAAACCCTCTCAATGATTTTGTATCTTAGGCCTCCCTTAACCATTCAGCGCCCTAATTTCATCCTGAACAATTACCAAACAATTATATTTCATTTTGCACTATTTCATAATAGCCTCTTAGGGCCTGTTTGTTAGTGGCTTAATCGCCTTAATGGACTGTATAGCTTATGCGGTAAGCCATACAAAAGTGTTTGGTTATGGCTCATTTAAAATGACTTTGACCTATTCGGTAAGCTTACTTACCTTTCCTGTATCTGGTAAGCCATAAAAATGACCTCTCATACCCTTTTAAACATCAATGCCTTCTCTTTCACACAATAGCACCTCCTCAATCTACTACCCCTTTTTCATCTTCTCGATCTACTCTGACACTTCTTCGACGATCGTTCTCTGTTATATCTCAGGTGAGGTGACTTTTCTCTCGATTCCGGCAACCTTCTTTTTAACTACCGTGGTTCCCTTTTCTACTTGCTGCTCATCGTTGATTCAAATCGGCTGAAGCACAACAAAAAATTTCTTGTAATTTGTTTCTCTTTACTTCTTTTTAACTGCTGAAGTGCTGATGTTAAACACAAGAAAAGGTTTTAGGCACTTTGGTTCTGCTGATTTTGAACAAAAGTCAATGAATATGTGATGAAGTAATGACTGGTTTAAAAGAGTTTTGACTAGGTAGATTTGCCCTTCTACGCCGTTTTAGGTGGGTTCGGACTCAATCGTTGACATTTTAGATCCTATTAATTTAAGGCTTTGCCACTCTCTCTCCTCATTCAAAGAAGATAGAGGAATTCCCCAGTACTGCTATAACTAATGTGCTGATAAATACTTGACCAAAGCCCAACAGCAAGATATACAAAAAATATGTTGGTTTTTTTGAACAACCTTTAGGAAGTCACTCGTTCTCTTTTGCGAGTTCTTCACTGTGGTTAGATGTAAATATTTTGAAAAGAGCACGGGTCGTGCTACAAAAAGAAGGCAGTGCATGGATTGTGCGTTTTTGGATTTTAAAAGAGCACGTGTCATGCATTTTTCATCAGAAAAGGTTATCATCTTTATATATTTGATAGTACACTAGCAAGTTGATGGTTCTTTTATATTCAACTACCTGAAGGTTCAGCTACCTTTGTATTCAATATGGTTGAAGGTTCCCTCATGTTCAACTCGCTGATGGTTCACTTGTGTTCAGCGTATTTGAAGGTTCACTAGTGTTCATCTAGTTGAAGGTGTGCCTCATATCTATCTAGCTGGTGATTTCCCTCTAATTTTCCTTGTCTTATCTGTAACAACTCGTTCCTAATATCCAACAATCATTCCCATTTATTGGGGAGTTATTCTCGGTATCTTTATATATATTAAAGGAACAACCTTGGGGTATTGAGGTGGCATCATGAGAAGTATTCTCTAATGGTGATTTGTGGTTTAGTTTTAGTAGTCCCACATTGGTGAAAAGTTAAGAATTTTGAACAATGTGAAGTGTATAAGAAAGGTTGATTGGATTTCTTTGTGTCAATTCATGGAGTTTGCCTCATGGGGTTGTCTTATTTTGGATGACCCTCTTTAAAATCTCTAAAGTCAAACCATGGTTGGAATCAAAACCAACCAAATGCTAAATTTTATAGTGCAAAGTTAAAAGTGAAACCAAGGATGATGACTTGGCAACATAAGGTTTGAGTATTCCTTAAATCTTCAATTAAGGTTGGCCTTCAATATCTCACGTTGGTGGAAAAATGATGGTTTGGAAGAAGATGATGGATATATAAAAGAGTGATGGAAGCTTTGATATCTATAACCACTATTGAAATCAAAACCAACCAAATGGTAAAATTATAATGCAAACATCTAGTTATAATATCATGTAAAACACAAAGTTGAAAACAAGTTGTTTCTTTCACAAAATATTAATCATCTTGAAACAATGTTGAGTTCCATCATCCCATATTGGTGGAAAAATCATAGTTTGGAAGAAGATGAAAGATATATAAAGGAGTAATGGATGCTTTGAAATCTATAATCATGGTTGGAATCAAAGCCAACTATATGGTAATTAAATTTATAGTGCAAAACACAGTTTTTAAAGTACCATGTAAAATTCATTTTTAAAAACGAATTGAAATATAAAATAAAAAAACCACAACATTGTTGTTACATCCAAATAATTGAGTAATTCTTTTCTTGAATTGTGGTTGAGTTTTTTCCCCACATTGATGGAAAGATGAGATTGACGATGAATGATATGCATATGAAAAGAGGTTTAGATGCATTTGTAGCAACTCATGGAATTGACTCCCTTTAATCGATCCTCTAAATTAATGTTGTTGGCTCATTTTGACTGACCTTCT
This sequence comes from Silybum marianum, assembly GCA_036898165.1. Taxonomy (NCBI): domain Eukaryota; kingdom Viridiplantae; phylum Streptophyta; class Magnoliopsida; order Asterales; family Asteraceae; genus Silybum; species Silybum marianum. The sequence continues at coordinate 11,996,004 of CM072528.1, forward strand.
GAACTAATGAAGTTGGTTCATTTGTCCTACCTTATCAAAAAGTTAATCTATATAAAAATAATTAAGCAAATAAATTAAATGAACTGAAATATATATATATATACACACACACACACAATTAATACATCAATATATCTCAATGTCAAATAGCATCAATATAATAGAAGAAGAACTATGGGTGATTATTTGATATTGTGAGATTTGAGTATCATAATTATTCTATTGAAAATGGATTTGGTTGTCTACATTGGTGACGGGTGAGAATATGGTCAAGTAAAATGTGAGTGGGTTTGTTTTTTTTGGCCCATACTCTAAAACGAAATATATTAATTATTTTATTTTGCATTTCATTAAACGTAAATTCATGAATCACGTTTCATCTTAATTTTGTAACATGATTTTAAAGAAACAAAATATGTCACCGAGCAACGCGCGGTGCCGAACACTAGTTAATATAAGAGTGATTACGATTCTCTAAGTTTAAAAAGAAATGATTTCTACCATAATCGTGACCGAAAATTTGAGATTATCCTTGAGCAAATTTCGTGATACCCAAACAGATTAAGGTCGAAATCACTTAAGAAAAACAAGTTCTCGCACAATCTCAAGTTTTATCCATATTCTTTATACACCCATAGTTCTCTTACGATTCTATGGAATCCCCCCAACATGGATGAATGAAAAAAAACAATTTAATTTTCTATTTTGATTTCCCAATCATTTCCATCTTCACATATTTGGTACCCAAAGGAAATGTGAATATTTCACTAGAAGGACTGTGTTGCAAATTTAAATATAGTCCAGGGTTAAAGTTTTCACTCTAATTCTAATCATAGATATTACAGTCGTCAGTTCCAGCTCAATCGGGTTGTACTTTTTTCCATGAAACAAAACCCTGATTAAAACCCTTCCCAAGCCGTTTTGCTAGTCTCCTTCTCTCTCAATATCCTCCTCGCCGCCGGCGGAACAACTGTAGTTTTTGCATTCGCCGTTGCGTACCTACACGTTCAGAAGAGGTTAGTCTACTACCTCTATTCTCACTTCATCTCACACAAACAAACTCTGCAAAACTAGCTGCAACCTCATTTGTTGGATTTGCTTTATGTATGTAGTTTCGTTATTGAGTAAATGGATTGAGATCGTTGGACTTTGTTTCTTTACATTCGTTGATTTCTAGATACATATATGTTGATATGTAGCATTGCATATAAATGATTCATAATTGTGATATTTAGGTTAATATTGGTTTGCCGCCTTGATCAGGGAATGGGAAATAAACGGAAAGATCGTGATGCCCAATCTGACGACGATGATTCAGGGAGATCGCGTAGTAAGAGAACGGATGTTGATAAATCGGGTGTAAAGCCGCAGTTGCTTCCATCAATGATTAAAAACAAAGAGAAAAGGTCGGCTGTATACGCCAAAATAAAGCATGAGAAGAAAGTAGAGAAGAAAAAGAATGCTAAGGCTCGTGAAGCTTTGGAGAGCAGAGCTCTTGAACTTGGAGAGGAGGTTTTATTATATCTCTATCTCTTCTGCATTGTACTTTCTGTTATGAATGCTTCAATCTTGTTATGATTAGATGACATTAAAGTTCCTTTTTTTAATTAAATTCATTGTGCAGCTTCCACCAAAGAAGGTTCCCCGTACAATTGAGAATACTAGAGAGGCTGATGAAACTGTATGCAGACCTGATGATGAAGAGGTTTCGTATTGTCTCTATCTCTTTCCCAATCTACATAAAGCACAATATTGTTTAGACTACATTTTATGGGTACTTTTTGTATGTTTCTGCAGCTTTTTGCTGGTAATGATGCTGATGAATTTAGCTCAATTTTGAACCGTGAACAACCTCCAAAAATACTCATCACAACTTGTCGTTTCCATTCCACAGTAGGTTTTCTTTCTTGATTTTTGTATTTGTTATCTTCTAGGAGAGGTTGTTTTTGCTAGAATCGAGTATTGTGATGAATTTTGATGGTATGGAATTGGGTTTGCAATGTCTATAACTATAGAAAAATGCTAATGTTGCTAATCACATGTCTTGTAATCCGCCTTAATTACAGAGGGGACCTGCATTGATCAAGGATTTAATTGCTGTGATCCCCAATGCGGAGTACTATAAGAGAGGAACCTATGACTTGAAGAAGGTAAGGCCAAGGGCCGGTGCTCATATTCTATGTCCATGATTTTTCTTGGATTTGTAGGCTTCTAAAATGCTTGGTCTCAATTTTTTAGATTGTGGAATATGCAAACAACAAAGAATATACATCTGTTATTGTTGTCCACACCAGTCGTAGAGAACCAGGTTATTTTTCATCTTGCTTTCATTCATTTATTTGATCTTTTAGTTTTTTCTTTTTCTCTTAATTCATCTTTTTTCTTTTCCCAACCTTGTTGGCTACTTATAGATGCTCTCCTGATTATTGGATTGCCTAATGGACCTACAGCACATTTCAAGCTGTCAAATCTTGTCTTGCGCAAGGATATTAAGGTGGAGAAATCATCAACTTATTCCTCTCCTGAAATTAGATTTTTTGCATCCATTTATTTCTGTTTCTTTAGATATACTCTTTAAACGCACCTATAAAGTCTACACTGGGTCAGCTTTCACCATTATATTGCTCAAGTCTGTAGCAGTGAATGAAAATTTATATAATTTGCAACATAAAATGGATGTGGGGAGCACTAAATTATTAATTTTTAATCTAGACATTTTAGCACATATACGAATGGTAGGGGATATCAACGTTTGTAGGGCTTGCTATGTTAATGTACTGCACTTTCCTGTCCAGCTAAAAAATGAATGGAATAGTGAATAGTCTTGAGCCTTTGTCCCAAATATACAATATTTTTTTCCGGGTTGTCTTAAAAAATGCATTGCTTCTGGAAAGATTCTTCTCTAAATTTATCTGTTTGTCCTTCGATAGTTATGACAAGTTATTGGTCGGATTGATTGTTTACAAGTTTTGTCGATTTTATTGTATTAAACCTTTTAGTATTTGATTTGATTTTATTAAGACTTCTATTAAAATGTGGGACTGGGTCATATAAAATGATGCATTTCTTTTGGGAGGGAAGGAGTATTATATTGGAGTTGACAGATCAATCATATATGCAATTTATGTATTGCACCTATATATGATACGTTTCTGATGACAGTTTTGATATCAGAAACATCCATAATTGACTTGCAAGGTTTATTAGTTAGTTGAAGTGGTGAAGCTTGTGATAGTTAAACCTTTCATCCATTGTAACAAAATTGCTCACCTAGCTAACCCCAAATTAGTGAGACTAAAGATCAATTAAATTATATCTCAGTTTCACATGATAGGTCCGGAACATAAAAACTTGTATGCTATCGAATGTAACTGATAATGAACATATCAAAGTGAAAAGTGTTGTATGTGGTTACTTTGATTATGTTATTAACTAGGAGCTGTGCAAGCAAGATTTAGTATCACATAAATGCAGAGAAATAGATCTTGATGGCCTTTAGTGTTGTAATAAAAATGTTCATGCTTCATGGGGATAAGTGGTACCTATAAGTAATGCAGAGGTGCACAAGAATAAGCACAACATCACTCAGAACTTGTGACAAGATAATTTTGACACTCCCATCCCAACGCTTCATGTGTAATGATTGATATACGAGGGGTCTAAAAGGGCTGGATACAGAGCGGATATCCACCTTTGTATCTGAATTTTAAGTTCATAATACACATGGGCATCTTAAAATATCTACAACGTTCACAATTGCATCCATTGGATCGGTGAAATAGACATGTCTGTGAAGATGCGGACTACCTGCATTCTCTTAATAAAGTAAAAACAAAATATGAATTTGAACCTGTTGCATATTCAGCTCCTGTTGCAGCTGCGACTGCTGTTTTCTTGTCTAAAATATATACAAATAAGTCCACATTTCTATTTCATGTCCCAAAATAAGTGTCTACTTCCAATTCTCTACCCTTAAATTACGAGACAGAGAAATTCATTACTCCCTCTATTATTAAGGGTAAGATAGTTTTTTAGTTAATTAAAATGTGTAATCATTACTCATTTCTAAAACTGTGTGCTTTCTTTATTTACTTATCCTGGATGATTAATTTGGGATTGAGGCAGTATCTGCTTCAGCTGATTCTGGTTTTGGACGGATATGTGGGTTTAAAATTTAAATATATCAAATTTCATCCCTACTGTCTTGTTGTTGTTGTAACTAGATTTTAACACATTTTCTTATATATTATTGCAGAATCATGGAAACCCGACCAGTCATAAACCTGAATTAGTGATGAACAACTTCACTACCCGCCTGGGTCATCGTGTTGGAAGGTTGAAATAATTTTCGTAATTAATTACTTCACTTTCTAAACCTGCTTACTACTATATTTTTCATGTCAATACAAAAACGGAACCGAAATCCCTTCTTTTAAGTTCCTGTATGGATAAAGCTGTCTGTGGATTAATTTGTCCGTATAGATTGAGTGGGAGGATTTTTTCATATATGGAAGGAGCGTGGTTTTTAATTGGAAAAAAAACTTGGCTTTCTGCATAAAGCTCCCTCCTAGAAGCTCTTAATAAGCCACTTTATATATCATTAAGCTATCACCAAACAGTCGTATATAACTGACCAAATAAGCTGTGAGTCTCATTAAGCTGCTAACATCTAAAATTATAGCAGCTTACATTGTTCTCTCTCCATGTAATTGGCTTGATTTTGGTCTTCGTTTCTCAAACTTAAAACTGCTTACCTGTTTTATGTAGGTTAATACAGTCACTTTTTCCACAAGATCCTGAATTTCGTGGTCGAAGGGTTGTGACTTTTCACAATCAGCGAGATTTTATATTCTTCCGTCATCATCGGTAAGTCGGTTATAAATTTAATATTTTTATTTAAACAGTTATTTTGGGATGAAGTTTCCTTAATAAGGTAGACGGGCTTTTGTATATAGATACATTTTTGAAACTAGAGAAAACAAACAGCATGATGCAAAAGAAAAGGACAAGGATAATGGGGATGAGAAGAAGACCTTAAAAGGGAAAGTAATTGCTCGTCTGCAGGTATATTATATTTTCTTCTTCTTCTTCGATATCCACAAAAACATATAACCGGTAAATCCCTTTTGGAAGTAGATTGATCTTTTATTTGATGTTTTATAGGAATGTGGGCCCCGTTTTACCCTAAAATTAACAAGTTTACAACATGGAACATTTGATACAAAAGGAGGGGAGTATGAATGGGTTCACAAGGTATATATATATATATATATATTTATTTATTTTTATCTAGTTATTGTATTATGCATCTATCTAACTTGATTCTCTTTGATTTCTACAGCCGGAAATGGACACCAGCCGAAGAAGGTTTTTCTTGTGATGTGCTGTTGAAACTGGAGGTTTGGAGCTGTCATTATTGGGCTTCCTTTTTTTTTATTTATCACAATTTTGTTTGCAACCGAAGGTGACTGTTATATACTTATATTACTAGTTGTGAAATTTTAACGGATTGTCAAATTTTATTAGTTCCATATCTAAATGTGGTGAAGCGTTTTTATCTCCCAAAACCTCAATAAAATGTTGAGTTAATTCCTATTTTGCACTCTCATATTCTTTGAAAATGTGAGAACATATAGATAGGTTTGATACAAATGTGCTCGGAGAGAATGTCGCAATCATTTTGTGGTGTTAACTACTTAGCTTCAAGTGTTCGTAGAGCAGGACTCATCCACATGGCCACATTAGCAACATATGAAATTAAAATTCATGAATTAAGTTGGTAGTAATCAAGATTACCAGGCCCCACTTTGCTAGTTGTTATACAACTTTTAACGCTCATAATATTTAGTTTGATTTTCCATCACCTTGAGATAAGTTTTAGTAAGTTTTGTTTGACATACATTACCTTAAACTCTGCAACTAAGGGAGAAAAGTTTTAGTAAATTTTGTTTGACATACATTACCTTAAACTCTGCAACTAAGGGAGAAAAGTTTTAGTAAGTTTTGTTTGACATACATTACCTTAAACTCTGCAACTAAGGGAGAAAAGTTTTAGTAAGTTTTGTTTGACATACATTACCTTAAACTCTGCAACTAAGGGAGAAAAGTTTTAGTAAGTTTTGTTTGACATACATTACCTTAAACTCTGCAACTAAGGGAGAAGTATGCAACTACCGTAACTCTCAATCGCTATTCGATCAAGTAGATTAAATTAACATTAGTTAGTAATTAGTAATTTTTCCTTCATTTGTTGATTTCCGTCTTTAATTTCATGACTGGTTTTTATTGGGTTTTTTGTTTTTCTAATTAAAAACATCTTCCAAGTTCTGTATTTAAAATTATTATAAGGCTAATAAATATATCGATATGGTCTGTACACACCTCAACTAATCTTACGATCCCCAAAACTCCAATGATCTTGGGGAATGATGGCCTCAAAACTGGTGATAAATGGACAACAAATCTCTACAAATCTTATAAGGCCTTGAAGTTATTCATTGAGAAAACCGTTTGTGGCACAAAGGGGGATTAAATTAGTGATTAATGTCAAAGTCTGAATAATATTGAAATGTTTATAGTAATTTTGTTGGGTTTTGTTTGATTCACTTATCATTTGACATTTTCTCAAATACAATAGATATTACATAAATATAAGCAAGTATATGCACTTTGTGTAATATCAAAAGAGAAGACTAATAATATGATCAACCTTTCTATAAACAATTTAATGCATACAATCAATAAATATAGCTATTTCTATAAATTGTCTAATTTTTACAACATAAATCCAATAAACCCAACAAGGCAGCCATCATCATCAATAGCTTAAGAGTCCTAAGGACTCCCACCTCTTGTGATATTTCAGAAGAAAACCAAAACCTCCAATTCTGCAAAACATCATGCAAGTAATCATATGGTTATATAGACAGAAAGAACCCAAATAAGTCGTTGCCAACTTTTTGTCATCATAGGCGTCTAGATTGAAAGATTTCAGCAACTTTGGCCATCCTCTGTAAACTACTCATAAGATCAACACATAACAAACATAACAATAGTACATAAAGTTGTAAGAAACTTCCTCCGCTAGATCGGTAGTTATAAGAAAATTGTCAGGAATTAGCCCAAGCAAATGCCTTGGATACCTTTTCAAAAAAAAATCGGTAGCTTTCCTCACCATTGTATCTAACAAGAAGCCATGTTTTCCAAACACAGACTTAGAACCCAGAATCGATCAAAAAACACATACAACCCACATCCTGAAATCTTTAAAATATGTATCACAAAATCTATCGAAAACTTCCAAAGTTGCAATACTTACGTCGATAACCGACTTTGAACAATTTACCCAACCCTAAAGACATAAACCTGAATTTGAATTTGGGCTTGCGGAGAAATTTCTTGGAGATCTTAGAGGCAGAGTAACAACAAACATAATGAACACTTGAGACTTACTTATTTGAATCCAGAATATATTGTATAACCTCTAGCCAACAAATGATCTTTTAAAAAGAATATAATCTTTTTATTCAACACAAATGAGGGTTTCAAAAAAAAATAAGACAAACAATTGCACAACACATAGTATTTTCATTTAAGCATGTAACCTATTACATCACTGGTTATAAAAGGTTTTCTATTGATTGAAAGTTAAAAGTTAATAGCTTCATGGAAATAATTGTTGTGCATGTGAACATCCAGGTGCTACAATAGCTTAACTACTTTAGTTGATACATATATTCCACAAAGCCACAGATGATGAAGTAACGGAACTCATAAAACAATGTCTACTAAAACAGTTAACAGAGAAAGGACAGCCAAGCACTTACTCACCTGCAACAAGTTAGATCGAGGACAACGGAAAAACATTGGCAGAAGGAACAAACACAGCCATCCAATAATAGTGTTCTTCATCTTCAACCTAAAACCAGAATGTATTAAAGAAAATGAAAACCGTTACAGAAGTATTCCAAATCGGATAGAATAGAATACTTGGACTTGTGTGCATCTTCCAATATCAATTCCCGGTTACCCCCTAACTTGGGTACCCAAATACGGCCTTGAAACAACTTCAAACCACGGCAGGAGTGATGCTGGGTTCATAAGTAAACCTTGGCCTTCCTAAATACAACGCGTTTTGGGGCCACACGCAAGGCAGGTTCTTGGAACTCTTGGTTAAGCGTGCTTGGGTGGGAGTAGTACCAGGATGGGTGACCCCCTGGGAAGTCCTCGCCAGGTCGTCAGAAACAAATCCGTGCGGTTTAGGCCATAGCAGACAATATTGTGTCGTGGTAAGGCGGGGTGTTACAAATGGTATCAGAGCCGCTCCGGTGCCGTTCGGGATGCGGGGAAAACCTCATCGAGGACGATGAGTCCCTAAGGGGGGTGTTTGTAACACCTTAGGCAGATCCCATATCGGCCGTCGACAGGAGTGATGCTGGGTTCATAAGTAAACCTTGGCCTTCCTAAACACAACGCGTTTTGGGGCCACACGCAAGGCAGGTTCTTGGAACTCCGTGGTTAAGCGTGCTTGGGTGGGAGTAGTACCAGGATGGGTGACCCCCTGGGAAGTCCTCGCTAGGTCGCCAGAAACAAATTCGTGCGGCTTAGGCCAAAGCGGACAATATTGTGTCGTGGTAAGGCGGGGTGTTACAACAGCAAGCCATGCAATCTCTTTGCTGTTTTACAACTTTTTAAATATATTAATCTGTGGCATTACTTTTTAAACAAAATTGATATTAATCTTTGGCGTCACTGTGCAGTATTCCATGAATACTTTTAATCTATGGCATCACTATATAGTAATCCCAAAATATTCATAGTTTAATAGCAAAATCAACCAACAAAATTCATACTCTAATTTTCCATTACCCTCTTCCCCATTACTTTGTCATCTACTTTTTTTAAAGGTTGTGCAGTCTCTATATAAACATAAAACATAAAAGATTGTCATTAAATGATAAATACTTGATTTAGATTGGTTATTAAAATATGTATTGTTTTTGGAAATTAAGATAATCATTAAATGAAATAAGATTGTCTCTTGAACTTTCTTGATTAAATTAGAATTAGATTGTTACTTAAACTTTCGGGCTGGTCCTTGTTAATTACCCGAAAAATTTGCACCGAACGGGTACAAAAAATGGAAGATTTGAAGGACAGAAACATGACTGGTTGGACTATACCGGTGTCGGTGCCGGTTCTGGCCGGTTCTTGCGGGTCAATTGCTCACCCCTAACTCATTTTAAATACAAGTGAATAAACATTATTCAGACTGAAGAAACATTATTCAGACCGAATAAATACTATATTCCGTCTGAATATTTCTTTGTATATTCAGACCGAATAAATACTATATTCAGTCTGAATATTTCTTTGAATGAGACACATGTCACACTCTCATTTGTTCTCACGTTCACAACCAAATTTGAGTTCTCATTTAGACCCACTCTTTTATATATATATATATATATATATATATATAATTTAAATGAAAAACCTCACTCACTATTTTTATTTGGAAAAATACGTGAAATAAACAAAATTCCAACGAAATAAATTACATCAAAATAACAAAGATATTTTTTTCACTAAAATGACATCCATATCGTTGTTTTTTGTCTTTCGCTTTTTAATTGTTTTCAAAATTTTCATTTAGCGTTTTCTCTGAACCTGACAGAAGAAAACTGCCCAATTTCATTTATTTATTTGTTTTTTTAATTGTTTTAAATGTTATATTTCGATAACATTTTTATATTAAAAATGATATTTTACACCAAATAATCAATCGTATTTTTCTTATTAATTTGACATGCGTGTCGATATAATTTTTCAACCATTTTTTCTGGTTTTTTAGTTTCCATTTTTTGCGATTTTTCAAAAAAAATAATACAAAATATGAAAAATCATGAAAAATATTAAAACGCAAGAAAAAACGAAAAATGAAAAACCATGAAAAAATGGTTGAGTATATCTACATAGATGTCAAATTAATAAGAAAATTTGGTTGAAAAATGTTATCGAAATATAACATTTAAAACGATTATAGAACAAATAAATAAAAATAAATTTGGCAGTTTTCTTCTATCAAGTTTAGACTTTAGAGGAAAACGCTAAATAAATAAAAATTTGAAAAACAATGAAAAAAAGGAAGAAAGAAAAATACCAATATGGATATCATTTTAATGAGAAAAATATTTGGTGTAATTTATTTCGCTCGAGTTTAGTTTATTTTTTGTATTTTTTCGAATGAAAAATAGTTAGAATAATGTTTTTTTAATTTAAATGATATATATATATATAATGTTTTTTTAATTTAAATGATATATATATATATATATAATGTTTTATAACATTATTGTAATTAAAAAATGTATATTGCAATTTTGGTCCCTGGATATTACAGTCGTCGGTTCCAGCTTAATTGGGTCGGACCTTTTCCATGAAACAAAACCCTAATTAAACCCTTTCGTAGCCACTTTGCCGGTCTCCTTCTCTCTCAATATCCTCGTCGCCGCCGGTGGACAACCGTAGTTTTTGCATTCGCCGTCGCGTACCTACACGTTCATAAGAGGTTAGTCTACTATCTTTACTCTCACTTCATCTCACACAAACAAACTCTGAAAAACTAGCTGCAACCTCATTTGTTGGAATTTGCTTTATGTATATAGATAGTTTCGTTATTGAGTAAATGGATTGAGATTCCTCCGTCAGTCCGCCTCTTCTGCACCAGGTTTTTTTGGCCGACCACCAGAGTCCAAACCTCGGTATTCAGTAAGAAATATGCTTTAGGGTTTATTTTAATCATAGAATTATTTAGTGATTTTTGCCCTTCGTTAACAAATCTTAGGCTATGCTTAGTAATTTTTGCCATTCAAAGTTTTCTATTTGATTTGTTTTTGTTTTGAGGATGTATTCCTATTTGGCTATTCAAATTCATATTTCATTGCATCTGTTTCTGTTGAAATCATGGCACTGCTGTTGTGATTGCTCAATGACTGATAAAAGAACTATCTTTATCACACATACATATATATATATATATATCATTCTCATATGAACTTCTATATATGTAAACATAGAAATTCCAGACCTTGATTTGGTTACTCCTCCAAATGTCATCCATTAGCAATTAATAGATTTCATGCTCTTGGCATTTTAAACTTAAAATAAAATTACACCTACTGATCAATAGAAAGGGTAAGCAACTATTTGGGATATCTTCAAGCCTTAACCATATCCTATTGAATCAGTTTGGCATCTACAAAGCTAGAAAGGTTTGCGCTTCTAACTAGAAAAGCAGATATTTGAATATGAAGTTATATCATTTTCTGTCCACTGTATATGGCATGGTATAATAGAGCATGAAATTGAAAAAAACATTGATTTCTTGAAGAATTTTTATCTGTTCACTTTCTTAAAGAATTTATGCCCCCTACAAACTATTGGTTCTTCTAACCAGCCGACTTGGATTAGCTAGAAAATGTTGTTCATTTCAAATTTAACTACGATAAAATATGTTGGTTCATGCAATCATGCTCAAATTTAACTAGTGACCATGCTTGTTTATTTGTGTATTTGCATAATTACAAATTTACTATTAAGAGGACCACCCTGAAAATAAACCCCGGTTCCGCCTCTGTTCCCTGAACATGCAATCATAGTTAGAAATCAGAGTTATTGTTGTTGCTGTTCTCTGAACATGCCAATCCATCTGAAGCCCCATAATTCAATCCACGACCAAAGTTCATACTCTTTTCAAGTAGTTTGCAGCTGTAGACAAAGATGATGGAGAATTGGAGTTATCTGACGAACATATGAAAAGAACATTGCTTATGTTAGATTAACGTTTGTTTACCTCTTTATAGTTCCATCAAGAGACAATCTCTGAATCGCTAAGAGGTGAATCTTTTTTGGCAAAAAAAAAGTCTGTCTCTTAATGGTTGTAAAACCCTCTCAATGATTTTGTATCTTAGGCCTCCCTTAACCATTCAGCGCCCTAATTTCATCCTGAACAATTACCAAACAATTATATTTCATTTTGCACTATTTCATAATAGCCTCTTAGGGCCTGTTTGTTAGTGGCTTAATCGCCTTAATGGACTGTATAGCTTATGTGGTAAGCCATACAAAAGTGTTTGGTTATGGCTCATTTAAAATGACTTTGACTTATTCGGTAAGCTTATTTACCTTTCCTGTATCTGGTAAGCCATAAAAATGACCTCTCATACCCTTTTAAACATCAACGCCTTCTCTTTCACACAATAGTGTGAAAACCAGTGGTCGAGAGAGTCGGTGGTCGGGAGAGGGACGATCGTCGTCGAACAGAGAGATTGAACTGGGACAGTGTGAATGTGAAAATTGGTTGAGAGGGAGGGAATATCTGAGTTGAAGATACATATACAATCGGATCTTGGAGATTGAGAGAGTCATCTTGGAGAATGGAGATTGAGAGTCATCTTGGAGATGATGGAGAAGAAACCCTAGCCTCCCTTCTCTAAACGGTTTAAGGACTGACGCGGCATTGGGGATATAAAAGGTGTTTAAGACTTTTAAATATTTTTTAAGACTTTAAGACTGATGCTTAAAGAGGTAGTACATAATGCTAAAGAAGGTGTACTTTAAGACTTTGAAGGAATTCTATTTATTAACTAGTATAGGTATAGATATGGGAATAGATATAAGAATCTTTGAAGTTTTGTTAGTTTCTTGTGAATCAATTTCAATTTGCATAAATTGAGTTTTTTGTGGTCTCTGTGTACATGCATTCTTTAAGAAGAAGAAACCCCAAGTTGCAAGGCAGCCTGCAGCCTACCTTTGGTCACAAAAATGGGTGAGATGGGTAAGAACAAGGATGGCAACAATTTTTCTTGAAGGTTTTAAAAAACAGCCATGAATTCTGTCAATTAATCATGTGGATTTTGTCAAATGTCTTTTCATTTTGGGATATGAGACTTGTTTGTTAATTTGGGTTCACTAATTAGTAACTATTTTGGTGGTAAATAAGCAATAAAATGGAATGCCTTCGACTTGAAAATCATCAAATTTGATCAATTGGATGTGTTATTTGAGTTGAATTTAAAATATAGTACCGGTTAGTCCAAGAAAATTTAACTTGATTAAAAACTTTTTTCTATTTAAACAAATGCATAGAAGGGAAATAATTTTGTATCTAATTCATCAATTGGATTCTCAAATTATTTTCTTTAATATTAGGACAAGAAGCCGAGTTTTGCCTTCTAGGAAAGATAGCCAAATAGATAGACAACAAGAACTATAAATTTGTGGGGTTTACTGATCGACAATAAGGTTTGGGTCTTTGTGGATTCTTCTTAGAGGTCACCGGTTCAAGTTCTGACTGTTATTTAAGGTCTTTAGAATTAGTTGAGATAAGTGTAAACTGGACCAGAAAAAACAAAAACAACATTAAATAGATACATATAAACATTATGTTCATTCGTTTTATAAAAAATACCACAAAGGCAAGAACTAACAAAAAATTATTCCCTGCTTTTTACAAGAAAATATATCGATCCACGATTCAATGGATTTATTCCACCATAAAGCAGTGTGCCTCAGTTGTTAAGTAAGTAAAAAAATGTCTTTTTACAGTAGCGCTTTTGGTAGTCAACTATTTTTTACTGAAATTAAAGAACCAAGAACTGTATAATTTGAAATTTTGGCTCAAATGATCATTTCAGAGATTCAAAATTGGTCTCCTAACCATTTCTTTACGGGGTTGACCAAAATGTCACTACTTCAGCGATATACATTGCGGATCTAGCTAAAAGACAAATAAAATAACATTCGACTAGCTTATCGTCGTAATTACAAATCTGTATTAAATTTGATAATTTGTTTAGCTTTTAACTAGGTCCGTAATATTACAGAAACAGTAACCCCAAAAAAAAAGGGGGGGGGGGGCAGAAGATCAATTTGGACGTATAATCTTTTATTAGGCCCGCCCACCTATACCCAGGCCCAGCCGTAAGCTTCAACATGACAAACAACACAACTCACGTTGCTCTCTCCTCCGCCTGCAACCACCGTCCACCGTCGCCTGCAACTACCGTCCACGTCGCCTGCAACTACCGTCCACGTCACCGCTAACGTCAGTCCGACCCTTCTGCTCCAGGTCTTTTTGGCGGACCTCGGTATTCAGTAAGAAATCTATTTTAGGGTTTAATTAAATCATAGAAAAATTTAGTGATTTTTGGCCTTTGTTAACAAATCTTAGGCTATGCTTAGTAATTTTTTTTCTGTCCACTATAAATGGCATGGTACAATGGAGCATGAAATTGAAAAAAAAACATTGATTTCTTGAAGAATTTTCTTCTTTCATCTTGAGATCCTTAAGAATTTATGTCCCCTATAAACTATTGGTTCTTCTAATCAGCAGACTTGGATTCGCTAGAAAATGTTGTTCATTCTCAAATTTAACTACAATAAAATGTTGCTTCATCCTCAAATTTTAACTAGTGACCATTCTTGTTTATTTGTGTATTTACATAATTACAAATTTACTTTCAAGAGGTGAATCTTGTTTGGCAAAAAAAAGGTCTATCTCTTAACGGTTCTAATACCCTCTGAATGATTTTGTATCTTGGGCTTCCCTTAACCATTCAGCGTCCTAATTTCATCCTGAACAATTATCTAACAATTATATTTCATTTTGCTGTATATCATAAGAGCCTCTTAATTATTTTGACCACTTAATCATTATGCACCAAACCATTCAACAACTACCAAACAGCCCCCAAGTCTTTCATAGTTGCATAAAAACTTCAGTTTATCTTTTAGACTTTTTCGACAACAGTTTATGTTTTAAGTCATGTTAAGTATTAGTTAACTACATGCATTGAGTTTGCCTTCGCTTGTAACTTGTATATGCATTCTACTTCATTCATTACATCTTTCAAGTCGTCTTTAGGAAATAAATGGAAGGAGGAAGAAAACAATGTTAGTCCAACGGGCCAATCCGACCCGACCCGACCCGTTTGACCAATGACCCATGACCCATTTCGAGAGATCTCGAAATTTTTGTCCATTTGTTTTCCCTATTAATTTGGACACTAAGGGGCTGTTTACTAACTGCTGACCAGACTGACTGGGTCAGCAAATCTGACTCGGTCAGCAGTCAGTGCGTTTACCAAATCACGGATCTGACCGGGATGCTGACCGAGATCTGACCGAGCCAACACCAAACTAATACCCGGGTCAGATTTTGTGTTTCCAATACGTACCCCTCATTTATGTTTGTCGTTTTCTTTTATAATAGGGACATGGGGTTATAATGGTCATTTTATTATTGGTAAGCACTTACCAAAAACATTTGGTAAACACTCTTACGGGGAAAGTACTTACCCGGGACAGCACTTACTCGGGTCAGCACTCTTACCCAGACAGCACTTACTCGGTAAGAGTTGGTAAACGACCCCTAACCGTCATTTTTCCAGTGTCAAAATTGAATATCTAGATTTAGTTGAACTTTGAAACTTAATCTCAACATGCTGACTATTGAAAAAATGCGTGAATTTTACAGAAACATGCTAGAATTTTGAACGGTAGATGGTGTCGTATTGATGATGGAACCTAGAATCACCATGGAATCATGGATTGAGGCCACGGAAGTTTCTGGAAAATTCCACCAAAAAAGATAGTTTAAATGGCACTATTTTCCCGCTCTACCACCCGGGTCAACCACCTTTACCGTTGCCATTGCCATTGCCTGCAAACTTGTCGCACTTTTGTTGATGCCAGAGTCAAATGGGTGCGAGATGCATACCTTGACTTTGCAGTCGAAAAAGAGAAAAACCTGAAACAAATTATATCTCTCAAAAACTTAATCGTTTCACAACCCTCTAAAACCATTCCTCTTTCGACTGCTTCTGTTTACAAAACCCCTTTCAATCTCCCCACCACCACTACAAATTTCTTCCAAAAATATCCTTCACTTTTCAAAATCTTTCAATCCTCTAAACCGTTTTCCCTCCCTCATGTCAAACTCACCCCACAAGCTCTAACCGTTCACAATGAAGAATCCAAGATTCTAAACTCTACCCATTACCGAAAAGACGTTGCTGAAAGGTTGGTGAAACTTTTAATGCTCACTAGAGCGAAAAAACTTCCTCTAGATATCATTGATTTAATACGATTCGATCTTGGTCTTCCTCATGATTTTATCCTCACACTACTTCCTGAATTTCCCGAATATTTTCAAATTTGTAACATGGGTTATAATAATTCAAAGGGTTGTGATATATTTGGTTTAGAATTGGTCTCATGGAGAGATAATTTCGCAACCTCGGTGTTGCAAAGAAAATCAATAGAGGAAAATCGTGGCTTCAATAGAGGAAGAATGCCCATTAAATTCTCGATAAATTTACCAAAAGGGTTTGATTTGGAAAAGAAAATAAGGATATGGATGCACGAATGGCAGAATTTGCCTTATATATCTCCATATGAAGATGCATTCTTTTTGCCGCCCAACGGTGATCAGGCAGAAAAGTGGACAGTGGCGGTGCTACATGAGTTGCTGCATCTTTTTGTATCAAAAAAGACCGAAAAAGAGAACTTATTGGCTTTAGGGGATTATTTGGGATTTGGGTCGAGATTTAAAAAGGCTTTGGTGCATCATCCAGGGACCTTTTACGTTTCAAACAAGATCAGGACACAAACTGTGGTTTTACGTGAAGCTTATAAGAAAGATCTGTTGGCTGAGAGGAATGTCTTAATGGGAATGCGATATCGATATCTTCATCTTATGAACCAACAAGTGAAAGTAAAGAGAACATACGCACTTGGAGTTAAAGGGAGTAAAGAACGAATGGCTTGAGGTAAGTCTTTATGTTAACTTTGCCGAGTCCTGCATTAATAAAAAACAATAGCTTTTGGAGCATCTGTTTTCCTTTATCCCTTGGGGTAAATATGTCTTTTTGTAGGTATATTTCTATATGCTTAGCTGCTATTTGGTCTCCCTTAGACTTGGATGGAGGGCTACCTGTTGTATTTTTTAACACTTAATTTTTGAAGTTTCTAATATATAAATGGAAGCAGAATCTAAATTTAAGATTATTTTGGCCATCGTCCGTATCCACTCAAGGTAAATCGAGACGATTAAAAGACTTAATCTCCAATAAATACATTATATTTAACATCAAACTTGTTTTTACATTTTCTTTAATCTTCAGTAAACACCATATTTTACGCAATATTGATGTCAAGGTTTTGTGTAATATTATTCATTTGCAGCAGTATTTTGTTAACAAATTTGGTGTAGAAAGGAAGATACTTGTAAGAATCTGTTTGGTTGGTGGTGTAAGAAGTGATTTTGATGACGGTTTTCATAAAGGTTACCTTCACCGTGTTTTGCTGTGAAGTTACAAGTGTAAAAAGGTGGGTCACACTGGTCCAACGAAAACAACCTGGTCTCACATGATCTCAAGTCTCTCTCGGGTTGGGTTCACGTCAGACCAACCTGTTTTTGTGAGACCCGTGAGACCACATTTTTACACTTGAAACTTCACAGCAAAACACTGTGAAGGTAAAATAAATTCGAACTTCCACAACAAATCTGTTGTGAAGTTTTAAGTGTCTCTCTGGGCATCACTCAGTCCAAGCTTTCATTGTCTCTCTGGGTTGAAGCCGCCGCCACTGCTTGTTTTACTCAGAACCGTGCTTGTTTTACTCAGAACCGTTCAATAATCAACAAACGGTTAGGTAAAACACCTTATGAGGTCATCAACAAGCGTCTTCCAAATATTGATTTCCTTCACGTTTTTGGATGCAAGTGTTTTGTGCTGAATGGCAAAGATGATCTTGGCAAGTTCGATGCCAAAGGGGATGAAGCTGTATTCATTGGATTCTCTCCGAAAGCCAAAGCGTATCGTCTTTCAACAAACGGACTAAATCCATCATCGAAAGCGTAAACGTGAAGTTTGACGAATTGGCTGATTTGTCTGCATCTCTTAATACAGAACCACTTATATCTGGTGTGATGGCTTCTGGATATCTCTACCCAGACCCAACACCTAGACAAGTGGACACAAATCACGCCTCTACGTCAAAATCACATCTTTCAGATTTAGATACTCTGTTTGAACCATTTTATGATGAATATCTTGGTTCACACCTAACCCACCTATCTCTACTACTTGCAGTGATCCAACTACTACACCTATTCCTTCTGCTACGGCACCTACGACACCACAGTCTCGCGCTCCACCATCCACAAACACAGTCACCACAGAGCCAACATCTGAACTTACTGCTCTCGAACCGACCGTACCAGAACCAATCGCTTCTGAACCCACTATTCCTCAACCTTCTACATCTGAATCGATATCCTCTACAATTCCTTTGAGTGAGACGACTCAACCTGCAAGCACGTCGGATACAACGGCCGTGAATTCAGCTTCCGCAACGCTTAACGCTCAACCTACTCAAAAACCACCATCCGAGAATCCCGGCCCCATCATTCAGTCAGGTGTCTTGCCTTCTCTTGAAACTGTTCAAGACTTTCCACTCCAACATCTAATTAGGGATGAGCTCGGTACCGGGCCGGTACTGAAACCGGGTAGTACCGAAACCGAGAGTGGAAAAAATCAATACCGAATGCCGAACCGATAAGAGAAGTTCGGTAACGGTACCGGGATTTTCGGGACTAGAACCGTTTGGTACCATTTTTTGGGACAACCATTTTTCACCGTTGATCATCAAACACAATAACAAAAACCAAAATCACTTAAGCGAAAACCGGATTGGAGGAGGCGATTGTGCAAGAACCGGGTTTTGGATAAATTACGGAACCGATTTTGGAGGATTGCAATAACCGAAATATGAAGAATTGCAAGAAAAAATCGGTATTTGAGTGGAATATACAATAACCGAAAATTGTAATATATTTAGGAGGATTTTCTATAAGAAAAGGAAAGAGTTTGTTACCAATTCAAATAAAAAAATGACTTTTTGAATTCCCCGGTTCGGTTCGGGATTTGCCAGGACTAGTACCGGTACCGGTACCGAAAGTACCGAATCTCGAATATGGAAAATCTTGGTACCGAACACCGAACCGGTAATGATATTCGGTACGGGACCGGTTCGGTTTCGGGATTTCGGTCTGTATGCTCATCCCTACATCTAATCAACCCTTACCACACACGTGTAAGTGGACACAGGCACACCCCTCCATCAGATCATTGGCGATCCATCTGCGTCTGTTCAAACCCGGACCGCCTCTGCCAACAACTGCCTGTTCTCCACTTTCCTTAGTCGAATCGAACCCTCTTCCGTCTCTGAAGCTCTAAACGATCCAGACTGGGTTGTCGCCATGCAAAAAGAATTAAACGAGTTTGAAGCTCAAAGTATGGCGGTTAGTCCCACATCCACTACATAAGACGGTGATTGGCACGAAATGGGTCTTCAAAAACAAGAAGGACGAAGACGACATTGTCGTGCGGAACAAAGCCAGACTGGTCGCAAAAGGCTATCGATAACAAGAGGGGATCGATTACGATGAGACGTATGCTCCGATGGCACGAATCAAAGCTTTCCGGATGTTTCTCGCTTACGCCGCACACAAAAACTTCGTCGTCTTCCAGATGGACGTGAAGACCGCATTCCTGAACGGTGTATTCGAAGAAGAAGTCTACGTCTCACAACCTGAAGTTTTTGTCAATGAAGCTAACCCTACACACGTTTTTCGGCCGAATAAAGCGCTATACGGACTCAAGCAAGCGCCTCGTGCTTGGTATGACGCCCTTTCCAAAAAGCTTGTTCAGGCTGGCTACTCTCGAGGTAAGATCGACACTACCTTATTTATTAAGCACGAAAATGGTCGCATTATCCTCATACAAGTGTATGCGGATGATATTATCTTTAGGTCTACAAATCCTCAATGCTGCAAAGACTTTTCGGAACTCATGAAACGCCACTTTAAAATGAGTATGATTGGCTAAATGAATTTCTTCCTCGGTCTTCAAGTTAAACAACTGTCAACCGGGATATTCATAAATCAATCTAAGTACATGTTGGAGCTTCTCCGGAAATTCCAGATGGAAAATTCTACGCCCATGAAAACTCCAATGGCGTCGGGGACTAAGCTTCACTCCGATCTCGACGGAAAGGATGTGGATCTTACGACCTATAGAGGAATGATAGGCTCTTTAATGTATTTGACGGCGAGTAGACCTGATATAATGTTCTCCACATTCCTGTGTGCACGGTTTCAGTCAAAACCCAAAGAGTCTCATTTAATCGCTGTCAAGCATATTTTTCGTTATCTGAAAGGCACTACTAACCTTGGCCTTTGGTACCCAAAAGAGACCGGTTTTGATTTGACAGCTTATTCGGACGCGGACCACGCAGAAGTATGCTGGATCGGAAGAGCACATCAACACACGTGCAATTTTTGGGAGATAAGCTTGTCAGCTGGGCATCAAAGAAGCAGAACTGCGTCTCTACTTTCACCGCTGAAGCTGAATACGTCGTTGTCATGAGTTGCTGCTCACAAGTCGTGTGGATGCGCACACAACTGAAAGACTATGGCTTCCATTACTCATCCCGATCTACTGTGACTCTCAAAGCGCCATCGCCATATCAAGTAACCCGGTCTAACACACAAAGACGAAACACATTGATGTTCGGTATCATTTTATTGAGGATTACGTTGAACGAGGTACGGTAGAACTTTACTTTGTCAATACAGAACTTCAGATAGTTGACCTTTTCACCAAAGCTTTGGACGAAAAACGATTTAACTTTCTGGTGTCCAAGCTTGGTATGCTCAATCTGAGGGTGTAAATGCGTTGATGATCTCAATGCAATTTCCGTTCAGTTATTTTCAACTGTTCACTATTTATCTTTGTTATCGGATGAAATAGTTTACACGTCAAAATCTCTGAATTCTAATTACATCGTGTTTCTTTGTCTTTTATATTTCTATGTTCTCAAATTAAAGTCTATCGTAAATTTTTCTTTCTCGTTTCCTTTTTTTTAGTGTGTTTTTCGTTTCTTTTATAGTCTTTACTTTCGTTATTTTTCTTTTGGTTATCCTCATTTTAACGTGTGTCCTAGTGTCCAGAAGGAGCAATGCATCGTCTCACGGAATTCAGGTAAGTTTAGTCTTAGTTCACAAGTCGAAGGGGAGTTGTTCCTTTTAATTCAGTGCACGCACCGAGGGGGAGAAAGTGATTTTGCACACTCCGAGGGGGAATATGGAGTTGTTCCTTTTAAGTTTTACGTGATGAATACAGTATAATCAACAATTATATTATTACACATTTGGTACCATATGTATACGGATGAACATTATTTATAATATATACTTAGGATCACGTGAGACCAGTCTGTTTTCGTGAGACTATATTTTTACACTTGAAACTTCACAACCAAACACTGTGAAGGTTATAAGGTTGGGTTCACGTGAGACCAACTTGTTTTCGTGATACCCGTGAGACCATAATTTTACATTTGAAACTTCACAGCAAAAAACAATGTGAAGGTAAAAAAATCCGAACCTTAATAGCAAAAACACTATAAATGCTACTTTCACAATGTTTTGCTGTGAACTTTCAAGTGTAAAAAAGTGGTCTCATGAGTCTCACAAAAATAGGTTGATCTCACGTGATCCCAAGTTTATATATATATATATGTATGCTATCATAGTGCCTTCATGAATGGTGCCACTTAGGGGTGTTATCAGTCTTGGTTGATTTGTAGGTTATTCAAGCTCGAGAGAAAATTACCAGGCTCAAGCTCGATTAACTTTTTCAGAGTATGGACTCGAGCTTGAATATTTTTTCAATGTTCAAACTCGACCTCGATACTCATTTATGGGTTCAAACTCGAGATTGATTAGCTTGCTTATTGGCTCGACCTCAATAGTTTTTATATTTTGATCATACGATTCATGGATATATGAACATGTTTGGCTAGTGTATACTCAAATGGCTCGGCTCGGCTCTGCTCGACTTGAAAAACTTAACGAGCATTTCGAACGAACCTGAGCCGAGTAATGGCACAATGGTAATTTTTGGGTCATTTATCTTCCAAGATCTTATTTGGGTTCTTTAGTAAACGACCCTTATGGTGCTGCTTAATTGAACTTTCCTAGGGAATTAAATTATATGCTCATTTGCTAAGGAACAACTTCAAAAAGTTGCTTTTACTATTCCGTCCCATAATAAGAGTCTAATTTTCAAAAATAATCGTTTACTTTTGAATTCTAACTTTCGTTAAGAGATTTAGAAATTTATGATTACCTCTACTGTTTGGGGTAAAATTGTCATAGTTAATTAAAAAGTGTAATAATTACACATTTCTACAAATGATGCATCTTTTTCATTGGTTTGATGTATTTATGACTAAAATCGTTGACATAGTTCATGTAGGTGTATTATGTTTTCTATATGTAGAAATTGCAACAACTTCTGTTTATTTTAACCTCAAATGTTGTCTACAAGAAATAAGTAAGTTTATGATACTAGTTACCTTTAATTCACTATATTCCGACATTCTTTGTACGTGAACAAATGGAGAAGCAAGATTACTATAATGGTGGAAGTGGCAGAGATCCTCCCACGAGATTAAAGATGATCAAGGATTCAGATCTCTTTTACGTTTTTCACCGTTAACTCTCCTTCTCACACGATCCTACGCCTATTTAGATTGTCTCACGGATATCACGAAAATAAACTAATGTCATGTATCCCAAATCTCTAAAGCATATTTATTAGGTCCAACCTTGCTCCATCGCCTGTAACCACCGCTCTCCAGTGCTTCGCATACCACATCCCACCCCTTCTGTTCCATGTACTTTCCTCCGCCCTCCAGACCTCGGTATTCAATAACAAATATATTTTTAGCATTTATTTATTTTACCATTTGTTAACAAAGCATAAAATAAGTTTGAGTTGTTTTGTTTTGCATGAATGGAATGGAATAGGAGGGATTTGTATTTGAAATCCATTCCAATCTCATTTTTGGTTTATAGGACTGTCAGGATTTAAGATAAATCCAAGGATTCATTTCGTGATTAATGGGTTTGAGAATCCTTTGGAAAGTCTTGGTATTTCAAATCCAATCCCATCGGATTCTCCTACCCTAAATTTGAAATCCATCACCACATCCTTCCTGCCCTCTCGCTTTGACCCCGGCTTCTCGAACTTAGAGAGAGAGAGAGAGAGAGAGAGAGAGAGAGAGAGAGAGAGAGAGAGAGAGAAGGAAGAAGAAGAAGAAGAAGAGGGAAAATAAAGTAGAGTAAAAGATTTTTTTGTGTGTTTTTAAAAGTGAACGAAAAAGAAGTAAATGAAAAGAAAGGAAATACATTTTTTATGTTCTTGAACCGAAAAGAAAAGCAAAGAAAAATGTCATTTATATTAATATACCCTTTAAAATTATATCATTTAAAATAAAAAGTCACATAAGTTCATAATTTTAAGAGTAAACTACAATTTTTGGTCCTGTGGTTTATTGTTTATAACACTTTTGGTCCCTACAGTTTAAAAATTATAATGTCGCCGTTACAGTATGCAAAAACGACCGGATTTGGTCCCAGGCTCTAACAACCGTTAGAAAATCCCGTTAGATGAGGGGTGTTTTCGTCTTTTTAGTTTTTTTTATTTTATTTTCTATTAAAACTAAAACATCTTTTAAATCCATCCATTAAAACAATGACACTTGTCCACCTCCTTCCTCAAAAACTAAAACCCCTTCCGACAAACAGTCAAAATTGATTTAGAAACTATAAAATCCAAGCTTTTGTTACAACAATACTGAACCTCGAACATCAACAGCAAAGCAATCCATGTTTGTGAACAAATCAGAACCTAGATAGGGGTAGAAGGGCTTAGGTCAGTGAGAAGTTTTAGGGACGGGTGGACATCGGTGATTTCGTATTGCAATGGAGGACGGGGTGTAAGTTTTACCATAGAGTTCTAAGGGGGGAGGGTTATGACCGAGGAAGATATGTAGTTGACGAAGAGTTATATATACAGAGGATATGGTCTAGGGGGTTTTCTCAATGAAGTCACCATCTTCATTGACCATCTCCACCATTCGCCAACTATCTCCACCATTCGCCAACTATCTCCACCATTCATCTTCTCGCCTTTGCCCCCTCCTTCTGTTTTGAGCACTGTCGACCTCCTCTTCCTTCTTCCCTCCAATTGTTGTGCAGGTTATATTGTTCCAACCTGCCCTCGATCTTTCTCTGCAACCCTATCCAAGATCCAAAATTAAATACAAACCAAACCTCAACTATGAAATCAAATCCAAATCCAAAAGATGGTGAATGGTTCTGTTTGAAACCTAAAGGAGTGGGGGTAAGGGAGCGGTTGTTCATCGGAGGGCGTTGGTTCGATGGAGTTGGTGATCGGATGTGGGGGGAAGGGGTTGGTTTGTCGGAGATAGCGACCGGCGGTGAGGGGAGGGTTGGTTTGCCGGTAAGTTGTATCTTTGAGAGGAGATGCTCCAATTTGTATGTTGGCGACAGTAAGAGACACACACACACACATATATTAGATTTTATTTTTTAAACCAAAAGTAAATGATAACTAGAAAAGTCGAAAATACCCTTGATTTAACATGTGTTTCTAACGGTTGTTAGAGCCAGGGATCAAATCCGGTCGTTTTTGCATACTATAATGGTGAAACTGTAATTTTTAAACTATAGGGACCAAAAATGTTATAAACAGTAAACCATAGGGACTAAATTTGTAGTTTACATCGAGAGGGCGTGAACACAGTGCTTTTCTCTTCAGC
Organism: Silybum marianum; assembly: GCA_036898165.1. NCBI lineage: Eukaryota > Viridiplantae > Streptophyta > Magnoliopsida > Asterales > Asteraceae > Silybum > Silybum marianum. The sequence goes on from CM072528.1 coordinate 12,020,760, forward strand.
CTGTGCACTCCTCGCCGCTGCCCTTCTTCTTTCCCTACTGTAAAAATCTCTTTCTCTCCATCACTCATATTTGATCAATCCTCAGATGATGCTTCAGGAGTCGTTGTAGTTCAATCGTCGTCTCTCATCACTCACCAGGTACAATCCCCTTTTCGATTTTCTAGTTTTCTACTCTCTGCTGATAAAGAGTAGTCCCCTGTTTGTTGTCTTTCACTGTTTTTCTTTCAATTCATCTTTGATTCTTTTTCAAATTAAGGAATACACCCCCAAATAGCTACATTAGGTAATGATTTCTGTATGATTTCTTGTTGAAATTTGGATATGGCTATCGATGATCTTGTATTTTGCCATTTGAAATTTGTTTGTTCGATATATAAATTGAAAATGGGTTATGGAAATCTTGGATTTTAGGTCATGGGTTATGTTGGTTTATATTCGATTCTTAAATGGTGGTTATAAGTTTTATTATCTACTGCTTGGATCAGTTTAACAAATCTTAGGCTAGGTTTAGTAAAATTTTTCTTTAAAATCTTATACGGATATATGCTTATTTGGATACTCAATTCATGAATGGTTGCATCTGTTTCTACTGAAATTGTTGACACTGTTGTTATGATTGCTCAATGAATAATAAAAAAGCTATCTTTAGCATATATACACATATAAACATATATATCTAGTTGATTGTTGTATCTCTAGAATTAGGGTTTCTACTTTGTTTTATTTTGTTGATAGTATCAATGGCTAGTTCTTTCTTCGTGAATTCCATCAATTACTGTTGATACTTGGTTCAAATTACTATTATTTGTTTTTTTTGGTTTGTTATTTACGACTTGTATGCTATTAGAATCAATTTTACATTTCAAGACAATGTTGAAAGCTAAATGAGATAAAGAAGGAATTTATGTGGCTGGAATTCTGAATATCAGAAATTGTATGTTCTTAATCTTTCCGCAGGCATGAGTTTCTCCACATCTTTCCGTCTATTCTTCCCCAAATTCCCCATTTCTTCCCCAATTTTCAAACCCCTAACTCTATATAGTTTCCCACTTTCATCTCAAAAAAGGCTTTCACTTATAGAATCAATTACAATCCAATCAATACCCACAAAACCATCTCCCCCAATTTCCGCTTCCCTATCTTCATCTGAACCAAACGTCCTCCAACCCATCGAAGAACTCCCCAAGAAGCTTCAAGAAATCATCAATCTCTTCCAATCCGTTCAAGATCCAAGAGCCAAGTACGAGCAATTGTTGTTCTATGGCAAAAACCTTAAGCCCCTCGAAACCCAATTCAAGACTAACGAAAATAAGGTCAGAGGTTGTGTTTCTCAAGTTTGGTTAAGGGCGTATTTCGATTCCGACAATAAGAATGTGATATTTGAGGCCGATTCTGATTCCGTACTCACAAAGGGTTTAGCGGCTTTATTAGTTCAGGGTCTCTCTGGTCACTCTATTCAAGAAATCTTGAAAGTTTCCCCTGATTTCATTGTTCTTTTAGGTTTGCAACAGAGTTTGACACCTTCTAGGAACAATGGGTTCCTAAATATGTTGAAATTAATGCAAAAAAAGGCCTTCACTTTGTATGTAGAAGCCGAGAAAGGTATTCAAAACCCCATGGAGAAAGTGGAATTAGATTCAAAAATTGAGAACCCTATTCAGAATCTAGAGGTTGATTCAGAATCCAATGGTGATTCAAATGATTCTATTTCTATGGATGTTGGTCTTTTGGGAAGCAGAGGACAGAGGATATTGGAGTTATTAAAAAGGGAGCTCAGACCTATTGAATTGGAAGTCAAAGATGTATCATATGAGCATGGTGGGCATAAAGGGGTGAAAGGTAGCAATGGGGAGACACATTTTAATTTGAAAGTGGTTTCAATGGAGTTTGAAGGAAAGAGTATGGTTAAAAGGCATAGACTTGTATACTCTCTATTGGAAAATGAGTTACAGAGTGGATTGCATGCCTTAGCAATAGAAGCAAAGACACCAAATGAAGTCAGCCAAGTGGATTCTTGAAATGAGGTTATATCTTTTGTTTTCCTATTAAATTTAATATTTTTGTTATGAAAGTTGTATACCCTTTTGACCCTAGATGCTTGAATACATAATAGCAATGTTTTTTTTTGTTGTATTTGGTGTCAAGAATTGCATAATTTAGTGCCATAATTATGGAAGATAACTGAAACTAGCTTAGGGCCTCATTTGGTTCGACGGAATGTTTTTGAGGGATTCTGATTTCGTGGAAGGATTTGGATTTTTTGGTGCGTGTGGTTTGTAGGATTTGGAAATGGAATTAAATTCCATTATTTTATTAAAATCTTGTTTGGTTTGTAGGATTTGGAATAAAATTTAAACATTATTGATGTCTATGGGAGTTAGATTTGAAATGAGTTTATTTATTTATTTATTTAAACTATAGTGTTTAACTGCCATTGGAGCTTAATATTTGTTCTCCAAGAGATGTAATTTAATTTTGTTGCAGCAGATTACACAATGGTGTGTAGAAGTGGATGCCCTTGGGGTTGGTGCTATTGTCTTGGATCAAATATTTAAAGCTTGAGGTAAGTGTTATATTTTAGCAGAGTATGTATGAAATCTGCATTAGCCAAAGCAGTAGCTTATGGAGCATCTGTTACACAGATCTTTCCTTTATCCCTTCGGGTAAAGAGGACGACCAATTGTCGTATGTTGCTACAAAATCTGCTAATATATATATATATATATAGAGAGAGAGAGAGAGAGAGAGGAAAGTTCAAATGCGAACTCAAATTTGGTTGTGAACGTGAGGACAAATGAGTGCGTGACATGTGTCTGAATATAGTATTATTGGACTGAATAATAAAGGAAATATTCAAACTGAATAATACTCGGTCTGAATATTTTCTTCATTATTCAGTCTGAATATGACACGTGTCGCGCTCTCATTTGTCCTCATGTTCACAACCAAATTTGAGTTCTCATTTGAACCCGCCCCTATATATATATATATAGAGAGAGAGAGAGGGAGGTTTTGGGGAAAACCTCAAAAAAGTGAAAACTGAAAAACACTCTGGGAACTTCCATTTGGACGGTATGCATTTGTGCATAGACGGTATGCACAAATGCATACAAGCGATTGAAGCTGTTTCTTTTCTATGCACGAGTGCATGTTATGCACAAGTGCATATGCACTTGTGAATGTTATAAATTACTAGTATGCATTTGTGCATACCGTTCAGATGTAGGGCTCCCTGATTTGTTTTTCAGTTTTTTTGTTGTTGAGGTTTTTCCCTCGAACCTGACCCTATATATATATATATATATATGTATATTATACACAACACACCATATGTGTTTGTATAGCTATCTCTATATGGTTAGGTGCAATTTGGTCTCAAAGGAACCTTTGTCTTGGAGAGCTACCTTCCTTTACTTCATATTCAAATTTTTGTTTAAACTTAATTATTGGTGTTTCTAATATATAAATGGAAGCAGGATCCAAATGATGGATGGGATTTAAGATTATTTTGGTCATCTTTTCACCCTTGAAATCAAGAGGTTATAAGGTAAACCGAGACGATTAAAAGACTTTGTCAACAAATCGGTTCCAATAAATACACTGTATTTTACATCAAACTCGTTTTTATATTTTTTAATCTAAATTAACACCATATTCTGTACAACATTGATGTTATGTGAATAATAAAAATCAAAATTTTACTCAACATTATTCATTTACACAGTTTTTGTTAACAAATTTGGTGTAAAAAGAATATACTTATAATAATAATCTGTTTGGTGTAAAAAAGAATGATGCTGATGGTTAGAGGTGAACTAATGTTTGTGAATTTGTGTTATTCCACCTTCAGTTATGTACTTCCATGATCACACTATCAATCCATCACCATTTCTTTTTGGGTAATAGTGGGTTTTCGGGCCAGCTGACTAATCCTCTGGCAACCACAAATGGCCTGGAGTTATCACATGTGAATCTAGGCTAGATATATCCCCTGAGGCTTAACCAGTGTGCTACAATCCAAGTGGTTATCAATCCATTACTTTTGGTGCCATTTAAGGGTGTTAATGAGTTGAGTTGTAAGTTATTCGAGCCGAATCTGAAAAGTTATTATCAGATTCGGGTTCGAATAACTTTTCCACAGTAGGGTTTGAGTTCAAACTCAAACTCGATTATTTTTTCAATGTTCGAAGTTGAGCTGGATATTGGTTTATGGGTTCAAACTCGAAATCGATTAGCTCACTTATTGGCTAGACATCAATGATTTTTATACTTCGATTATATCATTTATGGACATATGAATATGTTTGGCTCAAAAAAGTGTAAGCTCGAATTTATCGACTAAAAAAAACTAAATTGAGCTTTCGACGAGTTGAGTCGAACATTGATTAAGGTCCTCATTTAGGCCTTGTTTGTTTTTTCATTTTAAGCTCTTAATCATCACTTATTTCTGATTCATTTAGACGTTTTATAACCATTTCAGAACTGAAATCAGACTTCAACACCTCTTAAAAAACAAACGCCACCTTAGTGTTATAGAGCTTGACTCATTAAGTTAAACGAGTTTTAGTTGCTGACTCGTGCTCGAGAATTATTAAGCTCAAGGTTTATATAAACGAGTTTTGAGCTCAAGTAGCTTGTTAAAAGCGTTACTCGTTAACACCCCTAGTGTCATTGCGAGTGTGACACTGTCACATTACCACCACCACTTCTAACTTAAAATCTTATGGGGTGTTTGGTTGGAGGTATTATGCACTAATTAATAGAAATGATAATAAAAAAAACTGTTTGCTTTTATATAATATAATGGACTCATTTCTCCAGAAGTCTAAATTTTCATTCCTAATTAAACTGGAGAAATGCAAATTCATTCCCATTTTCATTCTCATTCTATTGTCAGAACCAAACACCCCCTTAAATTATTTACATCTGATATAAATATTAACACGATCACCAGTTTAAGCCTTGTCGCTATGATGTTTCTAAGCTGTTCTCAAAGGTCTTATGGAATTAGTCGAGGTATATACAAGTTGATTCGAACATCTACAGTTAAAAAACAGGTACGGAAAAACAAAACTAAAAAATTGAAGATAAGTGGTTGTGGTGTCCTTATCATTTATTTGATAAGAAGACGTTAAAACTGAAAACCAAAACACATGATGGATATATATTTATGACACACGACAAAAAAAGGGAAGCTTCTTCGAAGCTAGGCTGTGTACCAAGTCTTACCTATATCTGCACGAAAAACAAGTACTATTATTACATTTTTTATGAAAATCTGATTGGAATAAGACGACTAAACTTAAACATAAAGCATCTACAATAGCTTTTTTTTTATTTTCAAAGGTCACCCTTAATATAAGGGTGTGTACGGAATTTTATGTACTTTATAGGGGTCTTTACGGATTTTTTTTTTTTTGATTAACCTGGATATCCAACCCGCTATGCGAGCCGACTAATCCCAGGGCGACTATCCGATTCGTGGGTAGCCCAGAGTCACCGCATTTGAACCTCCGTGGCCACAAGAGGATTTTTTTTACCCCTCCCTGGATTTGAACCTGGGACCTCCTGGTACTGTTGACCTTTGGAGCCCAAGCTTAAACCATTGAGGCACCACCCTCCTGGTACGGAATTTTTGGTACTATAATAGATGTTGATGTTGACTTGTCTGAGGATGACATTCACTTTTAGGGGTGTCATTACTCTTACCCTTTTTAAAATTAGGAAAATAGAACATTTTTTAAGCAACTTTTTCAAAATTATCTCTAAAATGAAGAAAATAAGAGAAAGAATGGTTTTTTTTCTTCAAATACGGAGATCACTCCAAAAATGATTATCAACTGAAAGCACTAATAGAAAACTTTAAAAATAAATAATTAGATAGAAAAATACTATTTTAAAAGATGAATGCTATTTTAATATTATAATTAATGTTGGATTCTTTAAAATAGGAAATCTGTTAAAGATGAACGTAATTGTTTGCTCAAATGTTTTTTATTCTCCATGTTTTTTGTAAAACAGTTAGAAAAATGTATGTAAAAAAAAGATCAAAGTAGTATTTCTAAATCTGATTTATTATAAATAATATATTCAATAATAAATATATAAAATACATTTCATATATGGAGTCGAGGCAAGTCAGGGATCATGTTAGCGGACCCGTCTCTATCTCCATTCTCATCCTCGGGTCGGGGATCATCTAACCAAACAGATCTATGTTATTAAAATTTAAAAAAGAACATGAAACAAAATGTCAGGCCAAAAAAAGAGATTTCGACAAAAAAAAGATCAAAATTTGAAAACAAAAAGAAATACAGGAAGGGCACATGGGTCGGACCCATCCGGTCCACAATATTACATTTTACAAATGAAACATTTTTACATATATCTTTTTGAACGTATCTCGATAAGTATTATGTATTATTGAAATTAACAGCTAAATAACACTCTAGTAATCTTGAATAAAGATAGACAATTATAACTGGTTCTGTAACCGGTTCCAGTTAATCATAATTCTATCTTATTTCTATCAAGACCTAAAATAGTCACTAGGTCGATCATGCAATTGGCCATCCCCAACCAATTACCGATTTGAATGAAGTGACTAGACCGTCAACAAGCCTTCTCTAATAAGTTAATGTAAAGAAGCTATACTTATGTTTTTTGTTTATCCCCAAATAAATATTATTAAATTGATAATTCAAATATAGAATAAAAATCACAAAGAGTTATTATAATGTATTATAAATAAAGTGTCCACCTTTTTATTTAGGGAAATTAATTATTTTAACCAATTTTTAAATCTCATTTACTAAAATGACCAAAATCTTTCTGAGTTGACCAAAATGACCAAAATCTGATCGAAATACATACCGAAATACAAATCTGATCGAGTAGTCCCAAAACCTCCGCCAAATACTCAACATCTCCCAAAACCTCCGCCAAATACTCAATACCTTGGCGGAGGTTATAATTTACCAATTTGTTATTTGAAATTTTATATTTTCTACCCTTATAGTTAGTTGATAAATTACTTTAGGTACTTTACTTTTTAACTTTTCGTTTTACACCCTTATCGCATTAACACATATACTCGTATATCAATTAAAATACGTCTAAAAATACGTATTTATTTTAACAAGTTACACCATTATAATCGTCTCGACAATACCTTCGAAATGAGCCCAATATTGAATATTTTTCGATTTAATTATATACTTTTAAAGCCAATTATTCTATTGATCGGTGAATATGAATATTTTTCATAAAATCGGAATATTAATTAAAATACAATGATATTATTTTTTGTAAGTTGATCGTCTTTTCCGACTATTAAAATATTATATTTAGGCTGAAAAATTTACTCATGAAAGGTCTTGGAGAAGGAGAACATGAAAATATGTTTGAAAGATTTCTGTATTTTATTTTTATAGTCCCCTCCGCACTGTGTATATATCATTGATTCAAAAATGGGTTAATTAGAGTATATATTGTAATAACCTTAAGAACGATGTATTATGTGTTATTTTACATGAATATTAATTTATATGGTTTTTATTATAGAAATGACAAGAACACAAAAGTAGTACAAATTCACTATAATTTATATATTTTTTTTTGGAAAGGGTATCCTAGGCTTGCCTAGACTAATCCCTGACAATTTTAAGACTGCTAAATCATGCAGCCCTGAGATAATTTCCCCAGTGGCCACAAGTTGTTTGTGCCTGGATTCGAACCTGGAGTAGATGAGTTATCTAGCCTCATCCCCCACAAGTCTTAACCAGTACACCATAAGCCTTGTGGTTCATATAATTTATATCTTATTTCTTTATATATCCATAATATTATACTTTGTCGTTAAAAATAATAGCATTATATTTTTATTAATATTTCGAATTTTGTGAAAAATATTCATATTCACTGATCAAGAGGATAATTGGCAGTCGAAAAATATTCAATATTGGGCTCATTTCGAAGGTATTGTCGAGACGATTATAATGGTGTAACTTGTTAAAATAAATACGTATTTTTTAGACGTATTTTAATTGATATACGAGTATGTGTGTTAATGTGATAAGGGCGTAAAACGAAAAGTTAAAAAGTAAGTACCTAAAGTAATTTATCAACTAACTCTAAGGGTAGAAAATGTAAAATTTCAAATAACAAATTGGTAAATTATAACCTCCGCCAAGGTATTGAGTATTTGGCGGAGGTTTTGTCGGTATTTGGCGGAGGTTTTGGGACTGCTCGATCAGATTTGTATTTCGGTATGTATTTCGATCAGATTTTGGTCATTTTGGTCAACTCAGAAAGATTTTGGTCATTTTAGTAAATAAGATTTAGAAATTGGTTAAAATAATTAATTTCCCTTTTATTTATCTTTGTCAAAAAATAAGCAACTTTCAAAAGTAAATAATTAGATTATCAAATTTACCATTAATTAATATATAAATATTTGAAGAAAGAGAAATTAAATAAGGATACAAACGTCATTTGGTTAATCAAAAAGTATAATAATTATGTATATCTAAAACTATGTATTATTTCAATTATAGACAATTATTTTGAGACCGAGAAAACATTAGAGCATCTCTAATAGATTCCCAAAATTTATCTAAAATAGATTACATTTAATTTCAATAAATTTCGATTTAAAAGAAATCAACATTAATTATAATATTAAAATATTTAACTTATCTTTTAAAATATTAGTTTTCTCTCTAAATAATTTGTTATCAATTTTTTTTATTGATAGTCTTATTTTAAAATCATTTCTAAAGTTTCCTCCATGTTTGAAAAAAAACCTTTTTTTTACTTTATTCATTTTAAAGATAGTTTTACAAAAGTCTATTGTAAATAATGACACAGAGGAAGATTTAAATGAGAACTTTACATTTTTAAAGAAATAAAGGAATACGCTTAAGATCATATATGATGATATTTGATTCAATAGAGTCTTATTAAATCAAATATAGTTTTATATTGTATGAGATCCATATCATATATGATTCTAAATGTATTTCTTTATTCCTCTAAATAAGGAGTGTTATTGTGACATAATGTTACGTGTCTCCTAAAACCGAGAAAAAAATAATCTAAATCCAAATAATAAGTTAGCTATTTGTCAAATTGATGGAATGAGATGAAAGGAGGATGTGACACGTAGCATCTTGACGTACACATTGTTTCCTCTCTATCTCTAGAACATTCTCTACTTATAAAACGAGTGAGCTTATTTGATGAATCCACACAATCACACATACTCAACTCAACACCAAAAACTTCAATTTGAAAATTTGTTTTTGATTTGTAGCTAGAAGATCAATCATGAAGGAGTTTAATGTAAATGGAGGAGGAAGAGAGATCATCCAAGAGATCGAGGAAGAGGAGATATGGTCTTCATCTTTGTCGAAACAGGATGATCAGTTGCCTCTTTTATCTCTGAATCATGTCTCATTTATCTGTAAATCTGTACGCAGATCTGTTAAGTTCTACCAGGATGTATTGGCATTTGTGCTCATCAGACGTCCTTCTTCTTTCGACTTCGAAGGTGCTTGGTACGTATCTATTTCTATTCCTTAATTTTCTTACAAATTTCTGCAAATTTTGTGAAGATCCGGCTGTTTTTGGATGGAAATTGTGGATTAAGTTCAAAATGTGCTGTTGTTGAAATGATTAGATGAACCTAGGAAGTAAGAACTCTGAAAATTATGTTTTGATGTTAATTTTTTTTCACTATACTGACCTAATATTGCGTAATTCCAATGCTCATGGTAATTTAGGATGAAGGCATTATCAATTGGATGTTCATTTTCACGTCTAGATCTATACATATCGTAGAATTAAACTCCATTTAGTTGCAACTTTCAAATAATGAGCTAATTTGAATATTGGAGTTTGATTGTCAACAATTTTGTGTATTTTTGGATCTGGCCTTCTGTTCATAATGATGTACTCGTTAAAACACGTAAAAATGCCTGATAATGTACACGATTCTAATTTTTTTTTTATAGGAAATGAAGTAGGAAAGAATTGAGATATTCATTATGTATAAGGAATTTGGCAGAACTGATATCAGATTTCATTTTGTTACTGAAAGGAGACATCCTTAATTCCATTAAGCCTTGGTATAAATGCAACATTATAGAGTGATTAAAGGCTATAAAACAGGAAACTAACGCTCTGTTCTCGAGTTTTTAAAGGAAAGAAAAGAAAAGAAAGGAGATGAAAAGAAGAGAAAAGAAAGGGAAGGAAAAGAAAGTAATTTTTTTATTTGTGTTCTTGAGATTGTAGAGAGTGGAAGGAAAGGGAAGGAAAGAAAATAAATTTTCATGTTCTTGAGTAGGAGAGAAAGGAAAAGAAATATGTTATTTTTACTAATATATCCTTATTTATTTTATAGGAGAATGTAATTGGTGGGTAAATAGGTAATTTTATAAATATTTCTAATTATTATTAAAGAGAATTCTTTCTTTCCTTCCCTTTCCTCCCACGTTTGGGAGGAAAGTTGTGAGAGGAAAATTAAAAGGATTTTCCTTCCTTTTCCTTTCCCTTCTCTCCTTAAAAAAAACTCGAGAACACAAGATGTTTTCTTTTCTCCCTACTTTCCTTCCCTTTCCTTTCCTTTCTTTAGAAAAAAAAACTCGAGAACACAGTGTAAATAAACTAAATATACACCTATTTAACAAACACATAATAATCTAGAAGATTATTTACAATTTACAGTAATTCTATCAGTTACCATAATGTTCATTCAAGAACTATATGTGATTGTCCATCAATACTATATTGATTTAAGTTTTCATTCAATTGTTCTCATCTCCCAGATATTTTTTTATTGTGGTGGGCAAATAGTACGGAAAGTCACTAAACTGTTAAGTCAGTGTCATTTAACCGATAGTGTCCGTGCGTTTGTCTGAATCTGAACACATCTTATCCGTGGGCACCATTCTCTGATTTTTATTGTACCAAGTTACTTTGATACTTCCACAAAATGATTTCCACGATGCACAAGGCTGTCCCAATCTTTTTGGAGGCCTTGTTGTTACACCTGTACTAAAACTATAGATCATCTGAAATGCATAAAATAACAAAACGAGAAGAATATGTAAGACCCATTTTTGTAAAATAACCTTATGTGATTAGTCTAAACGTTTCATTATTCAGACTGTTTGTGTTTTTATTATTTTCTGAGCCTTTTATCACTTAATATGGTCCGAATGGTCCGAATAAATAAGTGGTAACCTAACCTCTTAAATCCCTCTTATTATCTTCCCACGCCTCCAATTCTTTCACTTTGCTTCTATTTTCTAACTCTTGGACTTTTAAACCATCTTCTCACAAATGTTGAGTAGTTGATAGACTCCTAGCCAACAACATTAACAATACAGTTTTGATCCCAAGATGAAAAGAAGCTGTCATATTGATTCAGATTTCAGACTTTAGCACCACCTCTTATAAATCAGAATTGAAATCATATTTCAGACTTCAGCACCTCTTAAAAAACAAACGCCACCTAAATAGCTGCTTTTGATTTTGAAAGAAATTATATCGATCTTCAATTAGGTTGGTTCATAAATCTATATGAGCAAGGCTCCGAACACAAGTAAAATTGGGCCCTAAAATTTGTGGAGATCCACCGTCCGGTTCAAGAGCTCATATTTAACATGCTAATAGACGACCCCGGCGATAGCATATTTTTATGAATAGGAAAGAGAGAATCTTTTTTCTTTGTGAAGGGTATCCTAGGTTATGTCTTGGACTAATCCCGGCAAATTATGGAGTTAAAAGTTGTGTTGATGATTTGAAACAACAGGTTGTTCAACCATGGGATTGGGATACATTTGCTAGAGATGGAGACAACTCCAAGAAAGAAAGCAGTGATCAATCCAAAAGACAACCACATTTCGTTTCAATGCTCGGATATGGATCTCATAATCAAGAAACTGGAGGAGTTGCGCATCAAGTATGTGACGGCAGTGGTGAAAGAAGGTGGTGTGGAGGTGAACCAACTCTTCTTCCACGATCCCGATGGTTACATGATTGAGATCTGCAATTGCCATGTTCTTCCTGTGCTTCCCATCTCCTCATGCCCCCTCAAGAAGATCCCATCCATCAACCATATTGATACCCCTTTCTACGGTACGCTCACCAACAAATTCCCTATAATTTCTTCAAAATAATATTAAAATATTGCATCATCTATTAGAATATTATTTCTCTTTTTAAATATTTATTTTTTAAAATTTCCTATTGGTCATTTTATTAGGTAATCATTATTTGATTTAACTCCATATTTGAAGAAAAACCTATTCTCTCTCTTACTTTCTCCATTTTGGAGAAAAATACTTGCTCAGAATCCCCAATTTTTTCCATTTTGGGAAACCTATTGGAGATGCTCTCAATCACCTTCTCTGCTGTTTTTACATTTATTTTAGAAGAAAGAACCCTTTTGAATTCACACTTGAAGTAACATAAATTAACTTAAAAGGCCAATAAGAAAACTAATAAGTTATCTTGGGTGAAAATAAAATTTAAGGGAAAACTTATGGGAATTGAAGAGAAAGATAATCTTATAGAGTAGGTTATGTAATCTAGTAATTTTGATAGGGGTGAGTATTAATAATGTAATGAATTATATATATACATATATATATATATATATATATATAATGGGTGAAAATGCAGAGGAGATGAAGTGGAAGAGGAAGTTTTGCGGAGAGGATGAGGCCTTGATGATGGACAATCTGTTAGTTGATATGATGGGTATTTCGTTTTAAGATCCATGAGGCAGGAGGAGAGAAATTTTGTCTACAAATGCCTTTATATGTTTGTTGTATAGTGTGTATATTTTCCAATTTCAATAATAAGCATGGATTATATATTATAATGTGTGTCCTAGCTAGCTTATGAAGAGAGAAATGATAATGAGTTATGTCAATGTATCGGTAGAGAGGCTATAAATTATATGTTATAATTATATATGTATTCATCATCATATGGTCGTGTACCTTATAAAACAAACAACTTAATCTTAAGCTAATCGTTAACTTTCTTCTTGTATTGGCCTTGGGATCACTTTCAACAGCACACACACACACATATATATATAGGAAGGTTCAAATGAGAACTTTGTAAATTTAAATATGTGGGTCCCACATAATATTAAATCATTTCTGTCTGATTTAATATTATGTGAGAACCACATCATATGTGGTCCACAAATTGTTCATTTGTTCCTTTAAAGAGGGGTGGTTCTCGTATGATCCCTCCCCTATATATATATATATATATTATAATATATATACATAGAGAGAGGGGAAAGTTTAAATGCGAACTCAAATTTGATTGTGAACGTGAGAACAAATGATAACATAACATGTGTCTGAATGTGAATTATTCAGTCTGAATATTTCTTTGATTATTCGATCTGAATATGATACATGCGATATTTATTATATATAATATATATATATATATATATATAGAGAGAGAGAGAGTAAAGTTTAAATGCAAACTCAAATTTGATTGTGAATGTGAGGACAAATGAGAACGTAACATGTGTCTGAATGTGAATTATTCAGTCTGAATATGATACGTGCCGCCGCACTCTCATTTGTCCTCACGTTCACAATCAAATTTAAGTTCTCATTTGAACCCGTTCCTATACATGTATAGAGCCGGCCCTGGCATTTTGGATGCCTTGTGTCAAAAATTAAAAAGGGCCCTATAACTAGTTATGTTTTGTTTAAATGATCATCAGCCAAACTTAAAGTATTGATGCTCACATATCTTTTATGATTAATGTGTCATCTAAAAGAAATGATTCATAGCAAAATAAGAACTAATAATTAACATTTCCTTATTTATATAAAGTATGTATGTGTGTATAAACTCACTCTAACAAATGAAAATAACTTTTTAATCAAATAAATTAACCTTATTTGTTATTGAATATGTATTTTCGATTGAATTATTGAGGAAGATTAGAGATGGAGAAAAAGATCGTAAACCCAAATTTGTAAAACAACGCCTTAATTGTAAAAAACACAATTTTTTGAAATAGATTTAAAACTCAATTTACAAAAGAATAAAAAAGTTAATACAAATTAGAGAAACCGTCTAAATTTTTAAAACATAAAAGCAAAATTTTAAAGGAAACCCATAATTCAGATTTAGAAAAAAAAAGGTATGCATGACTCAAGTATCAAACGCGAGACGTTGTCTATATATATGGGTGGCGCACTTACCGACAGGTCAACAATAGATTTTATTATTATTTATGTATCTTAATCTCTTTATATCTATGTTTATTGTATATTTAGATTAGAAAAGAATATCGAAGCCCCCACACACATATATATATATATATATATAGAGAGAGAGAGAGAGAGGCGGCCTGGGGTGTGTCGAAGGTGCGGTGCACGGGGGCTCTGATATTCTTTTCTAATATAAATATATAATAAACATAGATATAAAGAGATTAAGATACATAGCTAATAATAAAATCTGATGTTGACCGATAGAGGAAAGTTCAAATGCAAACTCAAATTTGGTTATGAACGTGAGAACAAATAAGAGCGTGATACGTGTCAAAATAAGCAATATTCAGACTGAATATACAAAGGAATATTCAGTTTGAATATACAAAGGAATATTCAGACTGAATATATACTATAATATCTCTTTGAATGAGACACATGTCGCGTTCTCATTTGTCCTCAAGTTCACAACCAAATTTGAGTTCTCATTTGAACCTGCCCACACATATATATATATATATATATATATATAAAGGGAGGTTAATGCGAGGACGATAACAATTTACGAGAATGCGAGAACAATCCTCAGCCAATCATTTTTTTACATGAAAATTTCATGTACAAGACACATATGATTCATGTACAAAATCATATGTGATTTTGTACAAAATCATAAATGATGAGGGTGACTTTCCATGCGACTTAAGTGGCCTCAAAAGTCGCCCGTTACAGTTAAAATCACATGTGATCTTGTACATGAAAAAAAACTCATCGCATTCTTGTAAATTGTTACCGTCCTCGTATAAACCCGTCCCTATATATATAGGCATCTTTTTTTTGGAAAGGATATCCTAGGCGTGCCTAGATTAATCCCTGACAATTTTAAGACTGCTAAAGCATGCAACCCTGAGATAATTCCTCAGTGGCCACAGGTTGTTTGCGCCTGGATTCGAACCTGGGGTAGATGGGTTATCTAGCCTCATCCCCCACAAATCTTAACCAGTACGCTACAAACCTTGTGGTTATATATAGGCATCTTCAAATACAAACCAATCAAATGTTACAAACTCGTACAAATCAATAAAAAGATAATTTAAATAAAATACCCTCTCTTCAAATCTTATTGATCCTCATCATTGATTCACAAGTCAAGCCATGCCTCTTTCAATATAATTGGCGATCTAGTAGGTGGTAAATCAATACGTATACCAAAAAAAAACATTTCTAATGAGTAAAATTGAATCACCCCAATCCTCATTGCACATGCTAAGATAGTTTAACATAAGTAAAATACATAATATATACAACTCCTTGACATACTGAACCAGGGACGGGCTCGGGAAAATTTTCAAACAGTTGCACCGTTTAACTATAAGAAAAAAGTCGAGATATTTTTCACAACATTAAAATTGGTCTATTGGTTTGTTCATTGATTTTCATACATGAGGTCTTGGGTTCAAGTCTTTTATTGCAATTTTTTATTAGAAACATAATAAATTTGAAATTAAAAGCAAATAGCTAAAAATGGAAGCTAGTGAGATTCGAACTTGGGTCTTGGGTGTAGGAAAAACCTTACAAATCAACTCTGCCAAGGAAAACTTGTGTTTATATTGTAGTTTTAAAATATATATGGTGGCACACAACAAAACGATACGGTTGCACCTTTCACAAACCTTAATTTTTTACCCTTCGCCGGAGAAATAATACGGTGGCTCGTGCCATCGTATGCAACCACATAGGTCCGCCCCTGTACTGAACATTATTGTTTCATACATAGACATGCATCCCATTTAATTAGAGCACATAAAAGTTACCTGTTGGCTGTTATTGTAGGTCTAATATCTAATCTTGAATTAATACCTACATTCTTTACAATACATGCACCCAAGTCGATGACTAACCATTACATATGACACCGCCATGCTTAATCTTATCGATACTATAACATCCCAGGTCAACCATACCAAATAACAAAGATATATGTATCAAATCCCTTATAAGGTTCCTCACCTTTGTACATATTGCTTCCTCAACCTATCAATGGTTATAGATCCTTACATTGAGCATAAAAATGACGACAAACCACTTCTTGATATCATATGCTACTAAACTGATATTAATGTTGGTGATTTTAATGTCAACAATCATCTTGGTGTAATTGTGATTTACTTGAGATCGATTAGGTGATGAGACAGATATGAAGTGAGTTAGGAGCACACTCACACATGTTGAGTCTATCACCTTAAATCGCCATAAGGTGGAGGTCAAGGGGTTGTGCCCCCTAGCGGTGGGCCTTTGAATTAGTTATGAAACTTGGTAATTTTGGCCAAGTATGAGTTGGAAGGTTTTCACTTAGAGCTTCTCAGTCTTCCAATTTAGTGTCTTCTATTTAGAGCTTTTGAGCCTTTTGAGTTTGGTCCAATGATCTCTTGCTTTTGAGCTTGGTGGTTCTGACTCATAGAGTCAATTGTAATTGTTATATAATTTTATCCATAAGCGGTTATAACTGTTGTGCAGTTACAAATTAACCGTCTAATTATCTGTAACTATTGATCTCTCATGTAAATATGTAAAACATGGAATCTGGATGTATACAAGGACTCGATTTCATAGTCTTTAGAAAAAGTTATCGTTTGGATTATCCCAACACTCAATATGTGACACCCAAGGGACGAATTAGTGTATTTGGAAAACGAACATGATCCAAATTATCCAATTTGTATATGATCAACACCTCGATTTCTAACAATTAAAAACAAAAGTTTAACATATAAATTGATCTTTTCTTGATTCCTTCATGAACTTCTTGTCATTCTACTTCCTTTTACTTCAAGAACTCACTAAAAATGCCACAGTCCTGATTTCATGAGATGGTCGACAATGGTTCTTCTCTAACATCTTCGACGATGGAGTTCAAGATGGTCGACAATGGTTTTGATTTAGTTTAGATTTGGGTTTGATTTAATTTGGATTTGTTGATGGAGGTTTGTTAATGGATGTTAGTTGATGGTAAATTTTATATTTGGTCAATTGGTCTGAAAAACGGTAAAATAAAAGGAAAAATAAAACAAAATAACGAATTTACCTTACAGTTAATAGACAAGTTGGATGACCGTTAGTGTGAAGAATCATATCCATGAGAAACCTTTTTGCTAGGGGTGTTCATCCAAACCGACAAACCGCACAAACCGGCCACACCGCACCGCAAAGCGCGGTTTAGAACTTTCGCGGTGCGGTTTGCGGTTTGCATTTTTACCAAACCGCACTATGCGGTGCGGTTTGCGGTTTTGAGCTATCAAACCGCGGTTCAAACCGCACCGCACCACATGCTTTATATATTTTAAATCTTATATATAACACATACATATATATATATATATATATAGAATAATTTATTATTTATGTAATATTTTTGGACTTTGTGTTTAGCACTTTTAGTTTGATCTAATATGACAATTGACAATATTAATAAATTAATTGGACACGTCACAACTCACACTCCAATCTAGTTCATGATTTATTTATTTTATTTCTTAGAATATTTTTAGTTATGCAATACGTATTTGATAATCGGATATATTGAAACTCTTTATTTTTTTGAACTACAGTCACTTTATTGTCCATTTTATAATGTATTTTTAAACTTATAAATATTAGATTGTAGACATAAAGTGCGATAAGTACAAACCGCATAAACCGCACCGCGCAATGCGGTGCGGTTTGGTGCGGTTTGAGGTTCATGCGGTGTGGTTTGCGGGTTGGGAAAATGTTTAAACCGCATATGCGGTGCGGTTTGCGGTTTTGCCCCAAACCGCACCGCAAACACCCCTACTTTTTGCTTCGGGACCAAATGAAAAAGAAGCCCGCATACGCGAAGGTTTCTTATGTAATAAATGAAGATAATGGCCAAACCCGTAATAGTGACACACTTTAGGGACCAAATCTGTAATTTAATCGATAATTTAATACAAAGGAAAGATCTCATTCATACAATCTCATTATTTTACAACTACCACAAAAGATATGATTAATTTATAATTGAATGCTTTATTAAAATACCTATAAAATTATTTGATAGTATATAAATCTATGGTTTTCAATTAGGTAATTAAATAAAATATTTATTACGCATATACTTGTAGCTAAAGGTTATTTTGAGAAGTGTTAAATATTTGAGAAGTAAAAAAGTGACCTAGCCTTCATACGATCAGAATCAGATTTTTTTGAATCTATTAAATAGTTCACATGTGAACTAATTAACGGGTTCACATATGAACATATGGTTCATATGTGAATCACATGAGTTCATATATGAACCTGTTTGACACTTATTCGTAAAAGTTACGATACTACCCCTCTATGTTTTGCATACTCATGTACGATCCGGTGCTTCACTGTCAAAGCCACAAATGTTGACCAGATAAAAGATTAGGATCACTTATTTACTTCTTAAATATTTAGCAGTTTTCATTTGAACTTTTTCACATACTTGTATTGTTAGACGACAAAGAATTATAGTAGTCTTATCTATTTTTAATCAAATGGATTAGCTTCAATTTATGACAGAGAAGCAGCAGAAAATAAAAATTAATTGAGATAATATTCATATTTTATTAATGATCAAGTGTAGCTGCATCTAACACTATGAGCTTTTGTGTGTGGGTAACTGTTTAATATTCTACTTTTAACTTAAAATCATCTAGGACTTTATTGATAATTCAAAATCTAGCTCCGATCCACCCTAAAAGATACATAAATAAATAGGTGTATTTTCTGTATTTTTAACTGTCATGCAAGATTTTTAAATAAAAAATATGAGTATGATTTTTTAATAGAAAATTGATTTTTGATAATTGATATTTTCGAATCAGTATATCTTTTCTAATATGGCAACAAATAGGATTAGAACTTAGAGTGTATAATTTTTTAATAAAAAATTGATTTATATCACGTCATGCTTTTTAATGTTTATGAAGTATCTTTAAAAAAATTAAATGAATAATGCAAAATATAACTTATATTATAATACATTCAAATAATTTACATAATAAAAATATAAATTTAATTCATATAAGAATACATCATTGTTCGTATATGGTGCAAAGAGATAATTGGGGATGTAATGAGAACATGAATAATCATGCATAACATGACCATGACCATGACCGTTGAAGATGAACGTCATATTTATCTTTGCCAACTTGATGATATAGACGATAATATTAATTTTACTATAACTATGCCTCAAATCTTTTATAGCATACTTAATGAGCACGAAAACTATCTCGAAAATCACATTCAAGTACGTAAACAAGTCAAATAATTATTGTTTATAATCAGATTTAGATGACAAGATTTGACAGAAATTCGAAAAAGAAGAAATTGATGATTAATGTAATTTTGTTATTGTGTGTTTTTATGTTTTAACACTTATTAAATCTTGAGTGTTTAATATAATTTCTTTTTCTTATTAAATCAAACATTTTATAAATTAAATTAACTATTTTATTTATTTTACTTTATTATAATTATATAATTAATAAATTATTTGTTACTAAATTATAGTAAAGAAAATTAAGTTATGATTTTCTTATTTAATTAAAATATAGTTTTTTATGACGATATATTACTTTAAAAATTGATTGGAAATTATTGTAACGATGTATAATTTCTAAAGTTAACGCGACACATTAAAAATTGTAATAAAAAATTCATTGTAGCGGATAGAGGTGACTAAACTTGGTATCTATATTTGGACATCAAGATGTGGTCTCTATATTTTAGACATTATTATGTTAATTTTTTAATGATTATTATACATATTGATTAATATTTAATAAATTAATTAATCTTTTGTATTAAGTTTAATAGTTTATTTATTTTGTGCTTTTCAAATTACATTTATCTAGTTTAAATTTTTATTAAAAAAATAATAAAACGACATAAAAAACGTGGATAATTTTGCATAATGATGAAATTAACAAAATAAAATTTCATTACCAAAATTTTTAAAAATATATAATATTGGCTATATATTTATCAATTAAAATTTTTTCCCCCTTAACTTTTTAATATCTCATTATATAAATTATTATAAGGACCAAATAACAATATTTATTAATTAAAAAAAATCTTATATATTATAATTATTGAGTTTTAATAAAATAGTATAATAATAAACGAATATGTTTATTTATTATAAAAATATTTTTAATGTGTTATTGAAGTTGAATCTTTTTAGTGTTATTTTTTTTATTAACATGGATATCAAATCCGCTATACGAGCCCACTAATTTCAGGACTAACATCTGGTTTACAGGTAGTCCGAAGTCACCACATTTGAACCTCCGTTCTATATCCGATTTAGTGTTTTTTTAATGATTGAGATGAAGATTCTAAAGAAACTCATAAATTTTATTTTCTTCATAACATTAATCCTCCTTATCTATTGAAGACACGAAATTCAACTAAAATATTTCATTTCATCTTTATCATGTGACCAATAATTTGAAGCGCTTATATTGATTTACGGTACACCGACTATGCTGATAATTGCAATGACTTATGCTGAATGTTGCATCAAGAATTGTATTCTGATATAGATATAATAAATGTCATCATTTTCAATCAATTTTAAGAGAGTAGTGACCTCTCATACTGACGAATCGACGTTGGATATGAATGGTTATGAGATATTTTGAACAAAATTGGCATTCAATGACTAAACAACAATTTATAATAAAATCCATTTTTTTTGAGCTTATCCATTAATAGATTTATACATGATATAATCATTTGCCAACTATGACAAGTCAAACAAGAATTGATGTATAGAAACTACTATAATTTTAAACCAACTCATATATCTGATTTCTTTTTAATTACAATAACTATAATAACTATAATGTTAGCTTTAAAAGTTATGAAATTGAAAATATTGATGCCACATTAGTGTGTGAATTGTGAAATCAGATCCTAGTATTTTTTTTAACATGTCATTAGATAAAATACTAAAATAAATATTTAAATGTTTAAGATGTCGTATTTTGAGTTTTGACACTATCTTACCTAAAAGGATATATAGAACAAAATATATTTCATTTTCATGCCATTTGTCATAGCTTTTTTATTTCTTTATAGCTATTTTCTATCTAGAAAACTAGTATATATAATGAAAATGAAAGTACAAATTAAGGGACTGTTTGGCAGTTGTTGAATCGTTTGGTACATAATGATTAAGTGGATCTTGTGATATAATGGAAAAGGAAATATAATTGTTCGCTAATTGTTTAAAATGAAATTAAGGCGCTGAATAATTAAGGGAGGCCCGAGATACATAATAATTCAGAGAGTTTCAAAACTACTAAAAGCATATTTTTTTTTGTCAAACAAGAGTCACCTCTAAATAATTTAGAGGTTGCCTCTTAGTTAAGAGGTAAACAAACAGCTCCTAAGGCCTAACAAAATGCAAACCGCATAGTCAAAATCCACCGACCTATATTTTAAAGGTTGAATTCATATATTTATGGACCGTAGTGACCGAATTACGATTGTAAGAGAGAGAGTATCATCCTGGGAAACCCAATGTTGTAGTCGAAACATTGATCCGAAAGGAAGATGGCGGTGCTTTGAAGATCATAGCCAAGAAAGCCGATGTTACTGGACAATCCTGACGTTAGAGGACCTGTTGAGGGCTTGTGCGATTGACTTCGGTGGTTCATAGGAAAATCACCTGCCATTGATTGAGTTTGCATATAACAATTTTTACCATGCAAGCATCTAAGAAGCTCCTTATGAGGTGCTATATGGTAAAAAGTGCAAAACGCCGTTGTGTTGGAATGAAGTCGGGGAAAAGCAGTTGGTAGGACCTAAAATTGTGCAATTGGCTGCGGATAAAATCGCTCGAATCCGGGAAAGATTAAAGGTAGCTCAAGATAGACAAAAGAGTTACTATGATAAAATACATAAAGCTTTAGAATTTCAAGTTGGCGATAATGTGATGTTAACAGTATCCTCATGGAAAGGGGTAATGTGGTTTGGGAAGAAAGGAAAGTTGAGTCCACGTTACATTGGACCGTTCTCGATTATTGAACGGGTTGGAGAAGTGGCGTATATATTGGATCTACCAGACAAATTTCAAAGTATTCACAATACCGTTCCACGTTTCGAATTTAAGAAAATGCTTAGCAGAAGTGGACGTGGAGATACCATCGCAAAATGTGCAAGTAGACGACAAACTGAACTTCATTGAAGAGCATGAAGCAATCATTGATCACAAAGTCAAAAAGTTGAGGAACAAAGAAGTTCCACTTGTAAAGGTTCAATGGCGTTTCCACAAGGGTAAGAGGCAGCATGTAAAGCGGAACCGAAAATGAAAGATAAACATACCGACGAATTCCGAGGACATAATTCTATTTAAGGAGGCATTATAACAACCCTCTTTTATTATTTAAAATGAGTTTAGGGGGAAGGTATAAATTTTGCTACCCTTTAGGGACCAGATCTGTATAAAAGGTTTAAGGGGAGAAGACCTCTCTATGAGACTCATTTGACAGTTTCTAGTAAGTGAGTATGTGTGTGTTGGAAAAAGCTGTAATAACCCGGAATCTAGTTAAATGTAATGAAATTTACATTTGAATGTGGAAGGGACCTAATTTCTAAAGTGCAAGGACTATAGGTGTAAATAGTGGTCAATAAGAGTGGAAACCCTTCTCATTTTGGGAGAAAACGACTGATAGTTTGTGTGTGTATTCCATGGTGCAATTTTGAAGTGAAGGAAGGAGAAGAGGAGAAATCTTAAGAGAGCAAGGAACAATCAACAATTGTAAAAAACATCATCTTCTTAATGCTTTCTTCTCTATTTGAGTCTATGGGTAGTTAGGGTTTGTATTCCATTTTTGTTGGTCATGATATTACGGAGTTGAATCACTCAAATAAGAAAATAAGAAGTGGATGAATATTGTAGAGATGGTTTCTTCTCATTGTGTTATCTCATTTCATTTTGGGAATAAAATCAATCAAAAACCTCCATGGATGAATTTTAATCATCAAATGTGGATGTTAATCTATGGATTTCCATAATTGGAATGGATTGATAAGTGTTTGGGGTTTGTTCCTAAGTGTTTGATGTGAGTTTTGAGTCATAATATTGAAGGAAATCAATTTGGGAATTGGTTTTGGGTTCTTCTTCAAGAAATGAGTTTCTGCAGGTGAAATAGTGAAGAAAGCGGGTTCCATGCGAGTTGTAACCCACCGACAACCCGCTTTGTCGGCTGTTTAAGAATTTTCAGTTTTTCGTTAAAATCCGATTAGGGGTCGTAGCTTGGGTTCTGGTTTAAGGGGTTTGTAAGTGAGTCTTTTGGGGTTACTTTGGGTTTGTAAACTCATGATTTGGTAACCTCAATTCAGGTGTTCGGTTGGTGAATCCATAGGACGAAAGTGTGCTTAGAGGCTTGGCCTTCAGGTGAGTTCCCTTCGCGTGTTAAATTAAACAAATGGTTGATTACATTTTCTTATAAATGTATCATTTTAATTACGGGAAATGTGTACCCCACCAAAGGGCAGGTGTGGGCCCTATTAAATAGTCACAGGTGTGAGTAACTATCAGTGTGTTTTACTGTTGCAACATATATCTTTCAAGCGTGTTCATGTGTGAGTTAATACTCATGACTAACCCTTTTATCTCAAAATGTCATGCATACTTAACTGTTATTTAGGGGAATTCACTAGGCCTTATGGTAACCCTCTCTTTTATAAAACTAAAAACTTTTTCAGGTAAACATATGATTAAGAGCTCTAGTAAGGGCAAAGGGAAGATGTGAGCTTGGGAACTAGAAGTGAGGCGCTACTCGTGAATAGATAGTTGCCTAGTTTAAGTTATATTTTGTAATAATCTCAGTAGCTATATTATTTCCGCTGCAACTCTTGAGATTAAGTTTAATTGTTGGGACCTATTTATCCTTTGTAATTTCTACTTTTAGAGCATCATGGCATGGAATATCTTTATTTTAGAATTGTGGTTGTTACAGAAACAAAGGAAGAAGTAAGAGAAATTGATTTATGGGAGCTTAGTAGATTGAAGGAAGAATCAAGCCAAGAATCTGTCTCCTTCATGTATGAACTTCATTCTATTAGTCTAATCCCTCCATTAGTCTTAATTTTTGGAAAAGCTAGGGTTCCATATACATATTTCTTTAGTTAAACCCTTGTGTTTTGAAGAATCTGAGTCTTAGTAATATTCATTCTGAATCTGAGATTTGAAATTAACCCTTGTGGTCAAATCATGAGAGTTTTCACCTTGCTGAATTGGCTTTAATGGTGGAAACTCTTGGTGGAAATGGTAATTTGCTAAGTTAAACATCATTAAATGAGTTGATTTTGGCTTAGATATATTTTGTGTTAGTCCCCAAGGAGAGATGGCTAACCAAGAGAGGGTTTTGTAGAAGGGGGGGTTGAATATAAAACACACAGAATATACTCTTTTTAAATTTTTTAATATAAATATCAAAAATTTACACATAGGTAGTTTGATGCGGAAAAGAACAGACACACTATTCTATCAAACTAAACACACAGATAACAGTAATTAACTTATACACTAAGGAAGTTAAAACAATACTGTTATAGCACACAGCTTTGCCACATCCAAACAAATAATCACTTTGAAGATTTGTTGAAAGCGTGAGATTTCTGGGAAGGACTTCATCTCCTTTTATAGTGCCCATGCATGGGATGCATGTGGACAGCTGTCAAGGTTTCATTTGCCGGAAGTTTATCTGCTGGACAAAGGAAGAGACCACTCCCTTTGTACTAGAATAATGGATGAACCATTCCTTGTAGCACGTAATGTCAGATAACTTTATCTTCTTTTCTTCATGCTCTGTGAAGTCCCATCAAACCTTTTAGCTAAAAGACAAATATTCCTTTTATAAGAATAAAAGAGAATGTCTTTATTTAAGGCTTGATGCCCAAGTTCTTGCTGCTCACGTGTCTTGCATTTGATGTGAGTCAGGAACTTATCTCTTTGAAATTGCTAAGTGATACATCAAACTATGTATCACATCGGTGGATACCTTGTAAGGCTGGAATTGATAAGTGTACACTTTGCTTGATAATCTTCATCTTTCACTAAATGTTGAAAGTGTACACCCTTGAACTTGTGACTTGATATCACAGCCTTAGAAAATATACTTGCAATTTCAGTGACCAAGATTATAGTGTCGGTGACCATGACTTCAAACTTGATGATCTCATCTTGTTTGATGTCCTTAGTACTTTTGATGACTTTTGAGTGTACCATCGGTGACCCACTATATTGGTGACCCAATCTTGACTTTGGCAAAATGATCTGAATATTGAAGTTAGTTGATACATCCAAAATTCCACTTTTTGATGTACAACCCTTGATTGAATAGTCTTTGACTTTTCAATACTTGAAGCATATTTCAGACCTTCAAAAGAACCTGTAAAAAATCAATCAGACAAAGGAAGGTGGTTCATCACCAAATCATCGGTGACCCAACAATCTCCCCCTATTTGATGATGATACCTGTAAGTTAGAAAAGAATTCTTTTTGACCCTTTCTATTTTTCTTTTGGGTTCTTTTGACTCAGATTTTCTTTTTGTTTTTTTTTAACTGAGTATGTACAGTATAAGTATAAGTATAAGTATGTGCAAGAAAAAATAAAGATATTAACAAGAATTTTTAAGAAAGAAGAGTATGAACTTTTATTAATCAACACACAGCTTTGAAAAATAAAGTTCACACTATATGAAGAATATTCAAGGAGTGGGTTCTCTTCTTTTTAGCTCATCCAAGATAAGCTTAGTGATTCCATGGTCTTCAACCGGAGGTACTCCTAGAATAGCAGAGAGGAAAGAGCTGTGAGCCCTTGGGATATCAGAAGCTCTGAAGAAACCGATGTTTCCAAAGATGTCTTCAAAGAAAACCCCAAGCCCAGGAGTAGTCAGCATGGTTTGCTCCGGGTAAGCAATAGGAGTAGGAATGGAAAGATCTATACCCGAAGCATTTATCTGGATGCCTCTTTCATGAAGCATAACAAAGTGTCCCTTCTTCTTGTTTTTAGGAGCTGTGATGACCTCTCCTTTAAGACCCTGTTGTATGAAGTACATTTGTTGTGCTTCAAGATATGTCACAAGAATATCATTCTCCTTTTGGATGTTGAGCATCTTAATGAATAGTTTTCTGAGAATATTAAGTACCAGCTCCTTGTACTTGCTTTTGCTCTTGGAGATACATTTGCCAACTTCCATCCATTCAGTTATCCCAAGCACTTCCAACCATTCAGCTTCATAGACCTTTGAGAGAGTGTCAGCTCTCTTAAGGGTGACAAGTAACTTGGGAGAATTTTTGGTTGGAGGTTGGATAGTGGCACTGATAATATTGGACTCATCTTTTCTTGTTTTCAGCCTTCTTTTAAACCATTCCACTTCCTTGGTCTTCTTGGCCTCATCAACCATTTTTGCAGCTTCAGATTTCTTCTTTATATTTTCAAGCTCATCTTTCTGAGATTGAAGAGCATCCTTTACCATTGCATGAGTGGCTTCATCTTGAGCCAACTTGAGTACATTTGTCTGATCATACTCAAGTTGTGCTCTAATGGCTTCTTTTTTTTCAGCTTCAGATAAAAGTACCCCAAGAGGATCGGTCAGTGCAGGGGCAGGCTGAAGTCTAAGAGTATCTGCTTGAGGACTTCTCATTCTTTTCCTTTTCTTTTTCTCTTCCTGTTGTTCTTCAAAAGAGACAGGCTTCTTTCCTTTGGCCTTTTCTTTTCTCTTCTTTTCCTCTTCAGATTCAAGGGGTTGAGCACTGATACTCTCCCCCTCAACAGCTGCTCCAGAAAACACGGTGACTAAAGGAACAGAGGTGACCATGAGAGGAGTCACCTCGGTGACCACGCCACCATCGGTGGCTGTGAGAGCCACGTCGGTGGCTGGCATGGTGGTGAAGACATCGGCGGTTGTGACGTCGGCGGCTGTTTTGGCAGTGTCGGCGTCGGCGGCTGGTGAGGTGGTAGCAGTGGTCTTCTTATTTTTCTCCCCCTCAGTGGTTGAACCCTTGAAACCCACTGAAGAGAGAAAAGTCTTGATTCTTTCTATGTTAGAAGCCATGGTATTTACTTTTCTTTCAATCCTTTGAAGAACAAATCTGTCTTGTTCTTGAAAAAAAGAACCATCCACATCAAGCTCAATAGTTGGAGAAGAGATTGGAATCTTGTCAATATTTGTGAGAATAGTGGCAAAAGACTCCATAATGTTCTGTTGAGTAGAAGAAAGAGAAGCCATTCTTTCCAAGTCTTTGGCTGCTTGGTCTTCCAAAACTTTCACCCGACTAATAGTGTCACGAGTGAAACTGGTGAAAGCTTGAAGAAGATCATCTCCCTGTTTAGAGGACATAGGAGCAGACGGTTGAGGTTTTGGCGGTTGATCAGCATCATCATCACTAGAGGAAGAATAATCCACCAAACCTGTAGGTTTACTTGGGGGGGGGATTTAGCAGATATGGGGGAGACACGTTTAGGAGAGTGTCTATGAGGGGATTCCTCAGTAATGGGTTCCTCCACAACCTTGGTACGTACGGGAGACGTATGTGTCCAAGGTGTAGTGTCAGAAAATAGAAAATCAGTAAATTTGGATGCTCCATCAAATGCACCTGGTTGTGATGCACTCTCATGTGGAGTAAGGAAAGGAAGCTGTGAGAGCTTACGGGGTGGAGAAGAGGTACCTTGGATGGGAGATTCCAAGTCATCTTCATCAACTAGAGAGAAAGTTGATGAAGGAATAATAGGGATGTCCCTTTGTACAACCATGTCCTTTTGGGAGGGCATGGAGGAGCTAGGTTGGGTTAACTGGTCCTTGGGTCGGGTAATAATCTTTTCAACACTTACTAACTTTTGGGAGTTAGTAGGTGACTTGTGAGGTGAGACCCTTTGGGTACCCTTAGACTTCTTTGAGGAAGTCTTTGGGGGGCTTTTAGAGTGTCTCCGCTTTTGGGACTTAGATGCTTGGGTAGAAGCCAAAGGTTCTTTTGGTTTCGTAGCATCGGTGGTGCGGAGGTAGATGTGCCCGACGCTTTGGATCTCTTACGAGATTTGGGCACATCAGTTACTCTAGGTGCAGAAGGGATAGAAGACATACCTGAGGTCATTTGGAGACGTGGTTCATTTTCTCCCCAAGAAAGAGTTGCATTCCTTGCAAACTCAACCATAGAAGGTCGGAGAGGGTTGTCTGATGCTAAGACAGCCTTTTTCACAATCTGATTTCCCACTTGATGAAGAGGGAGATCATATATGATGTCATCCCTTTTCTCAAGTTTATCAGCCAATTTAGCATTAATGATAAGTGAGAAAAGGCGCTGAAAAGGTACCTGAGGACGTCGGATGGTAGAGAAGGAAGAGATCATTTCATTAAAGAAATAGCTTGCAAAGTCTATCCTCCTTTGAAAAGTTAGAGCATGTGCCAACTCAGTCACTTGGGAAGGTGACTGATCCGGGCCACCTGTCTTTTTGCTTAGGCACAGAATCAGATGAGCAAAAAGGAAGTTCCATATGTTTCCCCTATTCTTGTGCAGTAAAGTACCTGGACCCTTTGACTTTGAGCCCTTCTTTTCTTCCAAATAGTTTATCACATCAACCACCATTTGGTGTTCATTTCCAAGGGGAAAAGGTTCATAGTAATCATAGGAAGGAAGCTTGAGAATGCTTCGAACATATGCAAGAACAGATGCAAGAATTTCATCTGATGAAGCATCAAATGTGCATGTCAACCAAAAGTTTCCAAGAAGAAACTTACTCATTTTGGGTGTAGCTGTGATTGCATATTGTAGAGGACACCTTTGAAGAAACCAACATACATCATTATACTCAGGATGAGCATTGTCAGTTCCAATGCGTCCAAAGTAGTTGCATGCTGGAAATGAAAGAGATCCAAAGGTGATGGTTTGTTCTTCTGAAGTTCTTGAAGGAGAAGCCATTGAAGAAGAAATGAAGTTGCAGGTTGTTTTTGCTTTTGTAAGTGCGAGAGAAGGGTGCGAGAAAGGTGGTGAGGTAGTGGGAAAGGAGGTTATATATGAGAGGGGATTTCAATTTTCAAAAATAATGATTACTTTTCGTGATTGAAAGGTCAGAATTTTAAGGGTTTTTAGGGTTGAATTCGGCGCATGTTCTGACATTGATGATGTCATTAGGGATAAGAACAAAGAATCTTGCTTATCAAGAGTGGTAAGTCAAGAGTTATCTTTAAGGGGTTAAGAATGTGAAGGGTTATAACGGTTACCTCGGTGGCTTAGAATAGACGTCGGTGGATGAAACAAACGTCGGTGGCTCAATAGAAAGATCGACGTCGGTGGCTCGTGAAAAGGGTAAATGTCGGTGGCTTGTACGTCGGAAAGTGACGTCAGACGTCAGTGGCTAGAAGGATTGGTTTCGGTGGATGGAGGCAGTGGGTCGACGTCGGTGGGTGATTGGTCACGGTGATGGTGGTTCGATGGTGGTCGACCGTCGGTGGGTAGACGACAGCGTCGGTGGTTGGTGGTGTCGCCGTCGGTGGCTTGTGGTGGAGGTTTATGGTTGTTCCGTCGGTGGCTGAGAACAGGGATCGTCGTCGGAAAGTGAATTTTCGGTGGATAGTTCACGGTGGCTTGTGTTGGTGGTCGACGATGGTTTGTCGGTGGATGGTGGCCGTGGGTCGGTGGCTCAATGGTTGATGTCGGTGGCTTATCGGAAAGTGGATGGTGGCGGTGAATAGGGTTAGGGTTTTGAAACTTATAGAGAGGAGAGAGAGAGAGAGAGAGAGAGAGAGGGGTTCGTCGGTGACCCTGTCACCGACATTATATATATATATATATATATATATATATATTTTATATATATATAACATATATAATATATAAGTTATAAATTATATAAATGTATATAATATATATAGAATATATATATAAAACATATATTTATATAAAATTTATAAAATATATATTAGTCTATATTTATCATACCTAATTCACCGATGAGGAACTTGAACCTTGTTTCATCAAGGGGCTTTGTGAACAGATCAGCTAATTGATAATCAGTGGGAATGAAATGAAGCTCCACATCACCTTTAGAGACATGATCTCTTATAAAGTGATATCTGATATCGATGTGCTTAGATCTTGAATGAAGCACAAGGTTGTTGGCAATGGCTATTGCACTTGAGTTGTCACACAATATTGGGATTTTTGAGAAAATCTGATTATAATCACACAACTGATTTTTCATCCATAATATTTGTGCACAACAACTTCCAGCAGCTACGTACTCTGCTTCAGCTGTAGATGTAGACACCAAATGTTGTTTCTTACTTGACCAGCTCACAAGCTTTCCACCAAGTAACTGACAACTTTCAGTTGTACTTTTTCTGTCTATTTTTGAACCTGCAAAATCAGAATCAGAGTACCCGATGAGATCGAAACCTGAGTCTTTGGGATACCAAAGACCCAGATTTATGGTACCCTTCAGATACCGAAAAATGCTTTTCACAGCAGCCAGATGTGATTCTTTAGGATTTGCTTAGTATCGGGCACACAGACAAGTAGCAAACATAATGTCAGGTCTACTTGCAGTCAGATAAAGAAGGGATCCTATCATGGCTCTATAATTTGTAATATTAACAGAAATGCCATCAGGATCAGAAAAAAGTCTAAGAGGAGGAGCCATAGGAGTTTTCATGGTAGAGCAAGTATCAAATTGAAACTTTTTCAGAAGATCCTTAATGTATTTACTTTGATTTATGAAAATACCTTCTGGAGACTGTTTTACTTGCAAACCAAGAAAGAAAGTTAACTCCCCCATCATGCTCATTTCATACTCTTTTTGCATGAGGGAGCTAAACTCATCACACAAGGATTCATCGATGGCTCCAAAAATAATATCATCAACATAGATTTGAACAAGAATGATATTACCTTGTGATTTCTTGAAGAAGAGGGTGTTGTCAACCTTGCCTCGTATATACTTATTTCTAAGTAGATATTCTGAGAGAGTGTCATACCAGGCACGAGGAGCTTGCTTCAGTCCATACAAAGCTTTATCCAGCCGATACACATGATATGGATGGACTGGATCTTCAAACCCAGGAGGTTGCTTCACATACACTTCTTTAGCTAGTTCGCCATTCAGGAAGGCACTTTTGACATCCATTTGGAATACCCGAAAATTCTTGTAAGCTGCATGAGCAAGAAATATTCGGATAGCTTCCAATCTGGCAACAGGAGCAAAAGTTTCATCATAATCAATTCCTTCCTCTTGCCGATATCCTTGAGCAACCAGCCTTGCTTTGTTCCTTATGACAGTTCCTTCTTCGTCCATCTTGTTTCGAAACACCCATTTTGTTCCAATAATAGTTTTGTTGGATGGACGAGGAACTAACTTCCATGGCAATTTTTAGCAAGATGAAGAGTATTGCCACAATTATAGCACTTCTTTAAAGAAAATGCCCTTTTAAAATCCCTATCATCAAAACTTTGGACAGAGGTTGACGACTGAGAAGAGGAGGGGTGACCGACACCTGGTCTTGGTCCAAGGATACCTTTACCAGGATTTCTTGATTTCTTCAAGTTCAGTGATCGAGAAATAAAATCAGTAACTATTTGAGATTTCCTTTTAGATGAAAATTTTGATTTAGAAAATTTTTTCTTTTGAGGAGAAAATCTTTTTGGAGAAGGATACTCAGCAACACTAGATGGCTGCTCTTGGGAGTACCTTGACTCATGAAGACTTAAAGAGTTTAAAAGTCTTTGGATAGGTTTGGGAGAAGAAGAAGAGCTTGGAAGAGTTGAAACTTTTGAAGACTCAGAAGAGATTTCTTTAGCTTTAACAAAGACTCCAAACTTCTTAGAACTAGATTATACTTTGAGCATGTCAAGTAGATCTATAGAGTGAACGGAGGTAGAGTCCTCAGATGAATAACCGAAGAGATCATCATCGTCATCGGAAAGGAAACTAGCAGGAAAACCTTGACATTCAGAAGAAGGAAGTGGAAGGTCGAAAGGTTGAGGAACATCTTTTCCATAACCAAGGCCAGACTTATCCTTGCTAGTGATTTGATCTTGAAGAATCCTTTCTAGATTCTTAGAGGATTTAGTCCATTTAGACAGAACCTCTTGTTCCTTTTCAAGAGTGGAAGAGATTTTTGATTTTTCCTCAGAAAGACTGTCGTTTAAATACCTTAGGTTTTCTAGATCAGCTTTCATTTTATCAAAATCTTTTAGTTTGGAAAAGCAAGAGAGGAGTTGATCATTTAGACATTTTATATGCATATCAGCCTTTTTCTTTTGAATCTTTAAGTCACAGAAGTCAGCAGTTAAAGAATCAAAGGCATCAGCCTTTTGATCATTAGAGAGAAAGGTAAAAGGATGTACCTGAGGCTTTGTTCCTGAAGTGGATCCCTCAGCAGATACAAGGGTAGTGTAGAGTGACTTTTTCATGTCTTCCAGCTCATCGATTTTGGCCATGAGGCATTTAGTGACATACTCACTCTCACTTTCAGAGGTTTGCTCATCCTCCCAGCAATGAGCCTCAGCAACCAAAGTTTTATTTTTACTTTGGTTTCTTTCTTTTTCCCTCTTGTATTTGGCTTTGTACTTCTTATACCTGGAGGTTTCTTTTGATTCAGAATTTTCTTTAGAGGATTGGCTATTTCTCTCTTCATGCTTCCTAGAAGCTGATTTTGAGAAGTCATGGCCATAAGAAGAAGAAGGTTTGAGAGAAGAGGAAGCTTTTGATCTTCACTCAGAAGCAAAATGACCTTTCTTTCCACAATTGAAGCATTCTTCATTTGCTTTATCAGAAGAGGATTTTTGAGAAAAAGGTTTTCTATTAAATTTAGAGCGGTTTGAAGAAAATCTTTTATTCTTAAGGTTTCCAGCAAGCATTGCCATACTATCAGAAAGTATGTCAATGGCTGATTCTTCTCCTTCATCATCAGCAGCACTATAGTATACATCTGACAGATGAGAAGAGTCTTCCTTAATATCTTTTTCAGAATCAGAAGAAGGATAGGTGATTCTAGGAATACAAGAAGAAGATTTTGAATCACCTATCAAAGCAACAGAATAGGATTTGATATCCTTTATAAGAGATTTTCTCTGGTTCTTAGTTTGTTCATAGTGAAGAAGAGTTCCATAGAGATCAGTTAAAGGCATTATTTCTAAGTCCTTGGTTTGCTTGATGCAAGTACAGATAGTTTCCCAGAAGTCTGGGAGACAATCCATGAACTTGCAGAGAACTTTTTCATTATCATAAACTCGTCCAAGAACTTTGAGATCGTTGAGAAGACAGTTAAAACGATTGAAGTAGGTAGAAAGAGATTCTCCTTTTTCATGGGAGAAGAGTTCATACTTTCTAACAAGACAGATCCTGTTAGATTTCTTGACTTCTTTGGTGCCTTCATATAAGACAATCAAAGTATCCCACATTTCTTTAGCAGTGGGAAGGTTAAGAAGAGAGTGATACACTTCATCAGGAAGGGATACAGCAAGAGCAGATTTGACTTTAGTGTCTAAAGCAACTAGGCGTTTATCATCTTCACTAAATTTGTTTGAAGGTTTGATGATATATCTACCAGTTTTCTCACTTCTTTCATCATCTGACTCTATGTCCTTTCCTTCAGCGTCCTTTTGAGGGCCAAAGTGAGCCCATATTTTAGGAACACTAGGTCCCTCACTGAGAATGTTGGGATACCTGCAATCGATCCCTTCCAAGAATAATAACATGCGATTTTTCCATAACCCAAAGTTACTTGGGTTGAACCTTGGAGGTTTGGCCAAGGATCCTAAATCATATGTATTACTGGAAGAGGTCTGCAAGGTACCATCAACATTTGAGGTAGTAGCCATCACAGATCTGGTTTATTGATTTAAACCAACTACTCTGATACCACTTGTTAGTCCCCAAGGAGAGATGGCTAACCAAGAGAGGGTTTTGTAGAAGGGGGGGGGGGGTTGAATATAAAACACACAGAATATACTCTTTTTAAATTTTTTAATACAAATATCAAAAATTTACACACAGGTAGTTTGATGCGGAAAAGAACAGGCACACTATTCTATCAAACTAAACACACAGATAACAGTAATTAACTTATACACTAAGGAAGTTAAAACAATACTGTTATAGCACACAGCTTTGCCACAGTCAAACAAATAATCACTTTGAAGATTTGTTGAAAGCGTGAGATTTCTGGGAAGGACTTCATCTCCTTTTATAGTGCCCATGCATGGGATGCATGTGGACAGCTGTCAAGGTTTCATTTGCCGGAAGTTTATCTGCTGGACAAAGGAAGAGACCACTCCCTTTGTACTAGAATAATGGATGAACCATTCCTTGTAGCACGTAATGTCAAATAACTTTATCTTCTTTTCTTCATGCTCTGTGAAGTCCCATCAAACCTTTTAGCTAAAAGACAAATATTCCTTTTATAAGAATAAAAGAGAATGTCTTTATTTAAGGCTTGATGCCCAAGTTCTTGCTGCTCACGTGTCTTGCATTTGATGTGAGTCAGGAACTTATCTCTTTGAAATTGCTAAGTGATACATCAAACTATGTATCACATCGGTGGATACCTTGTAAGGCTGGAATTGATAAGTGTACACTTTGCTTGATAATCTTCATCTTTCACTAAATGTTGAAAGTGTACACCCTTGAACTTGTGACTTGATATCACAGCCTTAGAAAATATACCTGCAATTTCAGTGACCAAGATTATAGTGTCGGTGACCATGACTTCAAACTTGATGATCTCATCTTGTTTGATGTCCTTAGTACTTTTGATGACTTTTGAGTGTACCATCGGTGACCCACTATATTGGTGACCCAATCTTGACTTTGGCAAAATGATCTGAATATTGAAGTTAGTTGATACATCCAAAATTCCACTTTTTGATGTACAACCCTTGATTGAATAGTCTTTGACTTTTCAATACTTGAAGCATATTTCAGACCTTCAAAAGAACCTGTAAAAAATCAATCAGACAAAGGAAGGTGGTTCATCACCAAATCATCGGTGACCCAACATTTTGGAAAGGTTTACTTGTTGTTATGATTATTGCATTGGGTTAAAATTCATAGTTTAGTAAAGGAAATGGAGGATTTGGGTTGTTGAGATCAGACCTGAACGAAATGGAGAAGGCAACGTCAAACAGTGAGCCGTATGACCTGGATCGCGACCAGGTCGCGTAAGTGCCTGCTTTCGCACCTTCTCGTCCGTTTCGTTTCTCGTTTCGAGTTGAGGTTTAAACTATCATTCTAGGAGTTAATTAGGGGGTTATAATTGAATAGTATTGGGGAATTTAAGTTGAGTTAACACCTTCTTAACTGGGTTAAAGGCGTTCGGTTTGATCTTTCTAGCCGTTAGGCTTGAGGAGGAGCACATAACAGTAGGTGAGTTCTCTTACACTAATATTTTATAAGTCGTGATTGTTTTTTTATAAACCTTTTAGTATTGATTATGGTTTTGGATGTTGTTGATTTCGTATGCAAAACTTATTTTATTTCATTACTATTGAAATTGGGAATTATATGTCTATGTGGGGTGTGAAATTGCACAACAGACGTAGGATACCTTGAGGTAGTAGTACATCTTGGGAGTTATATTCCATGTGCGTTAAATTTGTTTCTCAAGCACATAAGATAGGTACCTTTTATGAGCCTGAATGTTATTATTGTCAAGAAGGGAATGTGACGAGGTTGTTACAATTGTTGTAATGTCCATGTGACGGGAATGTGCTTCAATGTGGTTGAATATTATATATTTTCAAAGATGGCTCATCCTTTTTCTATTGTTAAATGTTGTTGAGTTATCTTAAGGGAATTTACTAGGTTTTTTGGTTTAGCACTCATTTTTCAAATAAAATCATTTTCGGTAAGGTATCAGGTAGAAAGTGACTCTAAAGGGAAGGGAAGGATGCGAGCTTAGAAGAGGTGGCGAGTCAGCTTAGTTTTATTGTCCTTAGTTTTGTAATAATTTTTAGTTGAGGTCGTTTATGTAATTTCCGATGCATATTATTGAGATCGTTTTGGGAAGACCTTATACATTGATATTAAATATTGCCGATTTGGCTTCTAGTTATTAAATTCATATGTTATGAAAATTTTTGGCCATTAAAGAGCGTCGTATAGGAAGGCAGGTCTTGTTATCATTGTGGGATGTCGGGGAATATGTCCAAAGAGTGTATTGCTGCAAGGAAATGTTACCAATGTGAGTCATTTGATCACATTAGGCCCGCTTGTCCACAAATGATGAAAGAGGGATCTAATTACTCAGGATTTCGCCAAGGAGACAAAGGAGAGAAGAGAAATAAGCCTACACGTTCGAAAGGACGAGCCTTTCAAATGTCTACTGCCGAAGTTGAGGAGACTCCTGATGTTGTGAGATGTATATTTTTGGTAAACTCTTTATGTACCAAGGTGTTATTTGATTCAGGAGCTAGCCGTTCTTTTATATCACCTATTTCTAATAAATGCTTAGGTTTGAAACCAAAGAGATTAAATTTTGCATTAGAGGTAGAGACGACGAATGATGATTTGGGGTTCATTCGAGAAGTGTTTGAGAATTGTACGATCGAGATAGATGGGAGTCGTGTACCATTACAGCTATTACATATGTATTATTTAAATAAATCTTTAACTTACGAATTGATTATAATCACATTTTCTATTATTATTTCTCTTGCATTTGTATCATCACTTACATTATATATTATACCAAATACATGATGATCGAAACATTGTTCCAATTTATTTAATGATTTTTTTTAATGTTTTCATTAATTTTTATTTACACAATACTCATGACAACCATTATATATAATGTGGCTTACATGTCAAATATTACACATACTTTTTTTTTGAAATAAAAGACTTAGATTAATGAACCTCAACATTGCATACTTTTTTTTGAAAATATTACACATATTATTATTTACATAATAATGTTATTATTTACATAACATGTATGATATGTATTATTTAAAATAGAGCAAAATGCAAGAAATAGCAACATACTTTTATAAATTTCTTTATTATAGCATTGTACTTTCAGTTTTACTTATTACAGTAATGTACTTTCAAATTATTTTTTATTAAGGCATTGTACTTTGAAAAATTTACCCATTATAGCAATGGGTAACTTGTTACCTTTTAAACAAGTTAACCCCTATTTTTTTTTGCTTACATGGCTTAAATGAGATAAAAAAAAATAATAAAAAAAATCTCTTGTAATATTTTTAAAAAAAATTCCCACTTTCTCTTCTGATTATTCATATCTTATCCAGTTTATATTATTCTTAATTATCTCAATTTTTAAGTAATATCTTCACGTCATCACTTTTTAAAAAAAATCACTAGCTTAAATTGTATGCAAATTAAATATTTTAGAGTTACATGTTTTTTTAACAAATATGATATTTTTCTTGAAGATAAATATTTTATTTTATAAAAAACGTAAAACTTGTGACTTAATTTTTCTAGTTCAAAAAATACTTATTTTGTACTTAAAAAAAAATTAAACGATATAAATTGTGTTTTAGAAATATTCTTTAATATTGTTACATTTTAATAAATATTTTAGAAATAATCTAATTAATGTAATACATTTATTGAATGGTCAATTCAATTTTTTTAAGACAAATAGATATATTCTTTTCCATATAAATATTTTATTTGTAAAAAAACGTAACAATTCTTATTTTCTTAGTTAACAAAAATATATTTTTAAACATGTTTTAATATTAGGGAAATAAATTGTCACCTATAAATTTTCTTAATATTCTTATTATTCATATTAGTTTTGTTTAATTAGTCTAATATATTTATTAAATAATATGTAAAAGACAATGCTATAATAAGAAATGTCACATCAACAATATATTACATCTGAACAACCTACATGGACAATGAGGTGGCATGGAAATCTAGTATAGTGGGTAAATTTAAAAGAAAAGGTTACCCAATGCTATAATAGGTAGATTTTTCAAAGTACAATGTTCTAATAAAAAATAATTTGAAAATACATTGCTGTAATAAGAAAAACTAAAATTACAATGCTATAATAGAGAAATTTATAAAAGTAGGTTGCTATTTCTTGTATTTTGCCCTTTAAAATAAAACTTTGATATTAAACTGTTAGAATTTTTAATGAAAAAACTTATTATAACATGTCAATATATAAATAAAATACTCTAAGAACTGAATACATTAAAAAACAATGATTTTTTGATAGATGAGTTTTTATTTTTGTCAAATTACACGTAAACCTCCCTCTTTGAGATTCATAGAATCGCTAACTAACAATGACATAGGGCCCGTTTGGTTGGAGAGATTTGAAGGGATTTGGAAGGATTGAGATTTCAATCAAATCCATTGTATAGTGGGGATAGTTCTCAGATTACTGACATGACGACTTATTTGACTGCAGTGTTTGACATAGATATTAAGATATAGTACAGTATAATTTCAAGAAAATCACCAGAGTTCGCACTGGGAATGACTTATTTAAAATCCCAATCCCTCCAAATCCCTTCAAATCCCTCCAACCAAACGGGCCCATAGTTAATTTTGTCATCCTTTAGTATACATTAAATCCACTCAAATCATACATTGTAAATGACATGTTTTTTTATAATGAATGTAATCATCGAACACGACTTGACGTTTTCACTTATTTCTATATAGCAGTCATCTTCTTCAACTTTATAATTGTTTTACAATGATAAAATAATGCATGAGAGTATTGACAAAAATCATAAATTGTATAATGAACATAATTTTGTTCATAATTATCGATCTGTATCCTATTTTTATCGTTATAAACTATTTACAATTCATCGTGCAAGCACATTGTGTTACTACCTAGTTGAAGGATGAAACCAGAATTATTAAAAAGTTGAATTCAGCTATGGGTGTATGGGGTGTGATTTGGCCGGTTACCCCTCTAAGCCACAAACTAAACGACAATGGCGGTTTAGGAAAATTTTCAAAATATGAAGTGACTAAATCGGTCAAATCAAAACCATTAAAGGGGGTTTGATCTCACCAATTTAACCCGTGTGAGCCTATTATGAGCGTTGACGAATGATCGTGTGAAAATAGAAGTTAAAATCATAAGTGTAAGAAAAGATTTGGACCCTTGATCACTTTTAATTATTGTTGATCTAATGGTTCAGATTAAATCTCAAAATAATCCTTGAATTAGCTTAAAAGAGTATTTTCAATTGATCTTCAATTAGGATTGATCCAAATGTGTAGATCTGTTCTTACCTTTCTCACGATACTACTATTCTTAATGGAAACCAACTCTATGACTTTAAGCTAAAAAACATAGCATTTATATCAAGAATAAATTTTTTTCCAATATAACATTATTAAAAAAAATACTATATCGAATTATAAAAAAGAAACATTCATCTTCAAAATTGAAAAAAAAAACATTGAGCAAGTTGAAGAAACGTTAAAGAATTCCACCAACAACAGTTAGAATTTTAGGAAAAAGATTGAGCAAGTTGAAAAACGATTTGCAATTTTGGATTTTGATTTGTAATGAATTTTGTTCGTCGAGTTCGGGAACGCGAACCATTGAGAACTGAAAACTAAAACTTAATGTCATAGACAAACTTCTTTTTAATTGGGTCATAAAAGTTGAATCTACAAAATGGAAGCTAATTATAATTATTTTGGTGGTTGCTTCGGTCAAAATCGTTCAATAAAAAAATCGTTA
Source organism: Silybum marianum (assembly GCA_036898165.1). Taxonomy (NCBI): domain Eukaryota; kingdom Viridiplantae; phylum Streptophyta; class Magnoliopsida; order Asterales; family Asteraceae; genus Silybum; species Silybum marianum. The sequence continues at coordinate 12,060,788 of CM072528.1, forward strand.
AAAGCACATATTGGACCAGACCGAACGGTTTAGCTATATTTCATACCTGATTGGTTCACCTGTTTGCTTAAACAACAAAAAACAGCCGGTTTAACTTGGTTCGATTGATTTACATGGTCAGACATTTTTAAGACCCCTATATTCAACCACTTTTCAAGCATCCAGCTTCCCGTAATTTTTTTTAAACTTAAAGTCTTGTCCCTTTTAAATCTAAAATATAATCAAATTTATATAAAATAAATTATATAGAAAACGAGCATTTTAAAGTTCTATTTATTGGTTCCTTGTCCCTGTGTAGAAGATATCTATGTCCAAGTCTTGTTTATATATATATATATATTTTTAAAAAATACAAGATGTTTATAAAAACAAGATATTTAACAATGATGGGACTAGAACCTAGGATTTTTTAACATATGTATGAGCATATATCATCTACCGAGTAAAGTCTTGGGTCAATATCTCAGTTTTAAAAACTATATGCTGACACTTAATAAAATAATATAGGGTCATCAAAACATAATTTTTTCTTTTATAACTGAACCATAAATTGATGGTCATGCCACCATATCTTTTTACATAGGTTCACCTTGACTCTATTCTAAAAATTACGTAATTCTATAATTTTTTAAAGTGAAATTGGCCAAAATAGTCATTTCTTATCCCCATATTGGTTGACTCCTATCTCTTATTTACTACGTATGCAATTACCACCTGGTTCACCTCCACCACTTGCAGACCTAGTAAAAGGACAAAAAAATATCAAATTCAACCCAGATCCATATTCAATTACCACCAGGTGTCTGCAATTGCGATAGCCAAGTCCGCAACTGCGACATTACAACTTGTTAACCTGGTTTGAACTTGAATTTTTTTTGTCTTTTAGCTAGGTCTACAAGTAAAGTGTAACAACCCGTGTTCTCATATAACAAATACTGCAAATTATACAATTAAGACACCACATTTGGGGCTACAAATTGGGTCTCCTTCTATACAATCTGCCAAACAGCGACAAATAAAAATTTTCGCTAATAATCTTCACATGAACGATCTAAAAAAATCATGAAGATTAAATGTTAACTTCATAGCATGCTCGACATACATCATCTCTTTTACCCGCAAATAAAAGCGTCAGCTGATACCCTGAAATGCATATTTTTGAAAACAAAATGAGGGTTAGACCATACGGTCTAGTGAGTAAATCCCTGTTAGCACATCTTTGACTAAAATCTTTCAAAATAGATTTAAGAGCCAAATCATAACTCATATCATTTAAAATGATATTTTCCTTAAATCCAATATACCAAATATTTCTCAACGTTTCATAAAACCTCTTTCTGACATAAATCAATAAGTAATTTTCCTCATTTATAAATCAACATTTAATAAAACAATAAACTTATTGAGTCAGAAAGGTTATCTTTTAAATTCAGTCCGACAACCCAGTTATCGCATATGTGGGTGCCGACAACTCAACTTCTCGGGTCTCATAGGTCCGACAACTTGTTCTTCGGGTCATACAGACCCGACAACCTCGCTCATCGGCACCTATAGAGCCGACAATTCATTCCTCGGGTCTCATAGATCCGACAACTTATTCCTCGGGTCTCACAGCCCGATAACCTCGTTGCTCGGCATCTATAGACCCGACAAAACTACTTTCTCGAATCAAAGGACATCGACAATCTAACTTCTCGGGTCAAACGGACTCGACAAGTTTTACTTTGCTTTTTATAAAGATTCGATAATTCATTTTCTCACATTTAAAAGACCCAATAACTCAGGTTCTCGGGTCATACTGACCCGATATAAATTCTCATCATTTTAAAATCAGTTTAACATAACCCAGGTCTCGAGGCATCACATCCTCATAATACTCTCAACCGGTATTACTCTTACCAGGATCATTCTCTCGTTATTTCCAAACCATTGCCTGCTTCACGAGCACATGGTCCGGTTCACGCCATACAAAATGGCTAATATATAGAGTATTCCACCCACAATCATTTATACATTTTCTCCGTCCACTCATCACGGATACACCACCAAATTCATCATCGTATAAACAGGGTTCTCCTAACCAGTACTTTTCTAATACAGGTTAGCCTCACTCATCCTTTCCAAACCATTGCCTGCTTCACGAGCATATGGTCCGGTTCACGCCATACGAGATGGCTAATTTATATCGATTATACCACCCACAATCATTTATACGTTTTCTCCGTCCACTCATCGCGGATACACCGCCATAATTTCTCGTGACCCAAAACAGTTTTGGTCAATCTCTTTCACTTGTCAGTTTTCACAAAATACTAACAATCAACATCATATAATCTCATTTATATGAAATAAATCACGTGTGACGGAAAAACACGTATTTTACAAAAGCTTTGTAAAAGCTTTCTCATCTCATCAAATAACACATATTTTTACGTGGAAAATATTTAGTAACAACTTCTCAAATAAAATCCATATGTGTTATTTTTCCCAACAACTCATATAACGATAATAATCCAATTATATCAATTAGGTATATTATCGAAATAAAAATCTTTTTCAATAACATATGCATTTCAGTTTATAAAACTCATTTATAAAAACTCACCTCGGTCCCAAATAGACAGGTAAACTTCTAGCGGGTAACAACTCGGGTATGGAACACGTGAATCTGAACCATATAAATCTATCGGTCAAAACCTCGGTATAACCCGAAACGAATCAAGACTTATAATCAAATCTTAAATTCTTACCTCAAACACTTCTCTCTTTCTCTCTGCCGAGCACCAACATACATACACTTAATTTATTTATTTTTCTTTCTTAGCTACTAAAGCAAAACACATAAATATGTATGCAAAGTCGGTCAAGGGAAGCTTCTCATAGTTTAATAACCAACAACCAATCACAATATTAGCACCTCACATTTGATTGGACCAACAAAATGTGATCACAAGTTGGTAAACTGAACTTTTACCCAAAACCCCTCAACTTCAAGCCATTACTAAAACGACCCCTTATACTTTCAATTCAATAATAAACCCGGTTATTACAATATCTCCCCCTTCAAGGAATTCCGTCCCGGAATTCAATCACTTAAACAAACCAGGGTATTTCGATCTCATTTCAGATCCCACTCAGAAAACATTGAGGATACCCCTCACCTTTTCAAACTGTCTAACCGGTAGACTATCAATCCCATCCGATCACTGATCACAAAAATTCTTATATACCACTGACACAGATTTCAATGGTTACCCACAACAAACAATCTTGTTTTCATGACAATATTTTCAACCTTATATTGTCCTCAACCGGAAACACTATCGGCCCACAATATTATCACTGTAACCTTTCTGTCAATTCTGAACCATCTTTAACTGTTCACTGATTTGACCTTTCTCGACCATCAGTAACTAAGCATAAGCATACCACAACTTCTCGCAGTCATTCATAATACCACAATAATACTGTCAGTATTACCTTATAACCCATAACTACATAAGTGCACTATATGACTGCATAACTGCTCAACTGTATAACTGCACAACTGCATACCTGCACAACTGCATAACTGATACGGTGCCCAAGATATCAATAGTGAACTTCAAAGTATATGAAGACACGAATTGTGTCAATAATAAGAAGATCAATAACACGACTTTGAAGAAGTTCAAGCTCGTGTAAATATGCCCCCATATTACCATCCAGTTTTCACTGCAACTGATGTAATATACCATAAACTTACTCCACACTTTTGGTGCTAAACCATACAATATAGAGTACACAAGAAGTGACTCAAGATATAAAGAAATCCAAGGTATAATACCTTTCTCGATGACTTAGAATATAAGTCATTTAAATCTGGTGGTCCAAATAAACATATACTGAACCAACTTTACTTCTGTCAGAATAAGCAGATTCATGATACTTTCAAACCAACACCCAAACGGTTGTGGAGCAGTTGAACTAACTGTGACATAAACTGTACACAATTCACACGTACCGAGCGGTACAACAGCCAGAAGAAGAGATGTTCCAGCCATGAATAAGCCAAACCAATAATATCTCGACCAAGTATCAGAATTAGCTAACATCCCCATGTTATAAGAACTACAATCGGGGAATAACAATCACTCACATAACCTCCCCATCTAAGGCTCTTGTAAGAAACTTGACCATTTTCTAGCAAAGATCCAAATCCATATGGATATATATATCATGATCGCCAATAAACACCCCGGAGCATTACAAAAGAAGCTAGCCCCAAGAAAATAAGGATTCCCGAAATCATGCCTACCATTATTTCCTTTCTATCAAAGCCGTAGTCAGGTGTCTCTTCAATTCTTTGAAGATATTCTGTAACCACTCAACTCGTGGTACCAAACCTTTAACTATTCCATTCTTTTCTTTTCGATTCAAAACATCGACTATCATTTTATCCCATTTGACACCAAAATTTGTCAAACGTTTCCAAACATCAAATTAGTATTCAAAGGAACGAAACACCAAATTGTGAACATCCTTTAATACTTTTTGATTAAATCACCAAATCGAGGAATCCAAATTTCTCTTTTCAAACACATTATTCCATGATCGTCTTTTGTAATAACAATTAAGTTACTACACTTTATTTCTTTCTAGAAATCAAGTTTCATTCAAAACTTTGACGATCAAACTTGTAAAATCCTCAATCAAATTTTACTTCAACGTTACGTATAACGTCAAGATATAAAAATACACTTTATAAAACTTTCTTTTGGAATTCAACGATGAGAAATCGTAACTCAATTTCCAAAATACTTCAAACCTCTAGCCAAAACATTTGACTATTAGAAATTAATCCCAAAGGATCTAATTTCTCCATAAATTCTTAACAAAAATTCGACTTTAATCCAAAAAGTTTTCAAGTTTTACACACTTGAAAAGATACAAGCAAAGATTTCATGTTCGATAAAATCAAAATTTAAACTTGCAATGAAATCTTTTTAATAACTTTGTCAAAAGATATCAAATCTCAAAACCAGTTATAAACTTAATCGATACAAAGGATCGGTACAAAAACGAAAATCCAGACCGTAGCTTTGTATCGACAATTTAAGAAAAATGCCAACAAGAAGTTCATCTTCTTTTTGTGTCCATGGCCCTCTTTTCAATCCAGTCTTCTCACAATATCGTGAGCTCCCCATTTCTTTGATCAACTCACACCATAATTCTCGTCGGTACGTTAATCAACCCAAATGACTTTAACCCAAAATTCTCACACCGGGTACATAATCACTTCTTTACAATCAGTTGGTCAAGTTCTCAGAAATCAATTATGGCTTGATTTCTTACCAACCGATCCGCCACACTAACATCAAATTCTTTCAAAGCAATAGCGATCAATTCCAATCGATGCTACTCACCCATATATAGCAATACGCCAGTCATCACGTATTTCAGTAATCACATTCTGATTATCACTAATCATTTTCAATATCAAAGCATAACCCAAAAGATTCGGGCTTTACATGTGAATGACCAATACCGAGAGAACATATAAGTCGTCTGTACCAGACTCAAATAACTCTTTAATTCATAATGAATATACCAAAGTGTACTTGTCACCACATTCGATGTCTCTCCAATCTTTACCGTAGCCATCTGATATACTCGCCCCATTGCTTTAAAAACTGATCAGTTTCAATTTTTCACGTATATAACGAAACTTTAAACATCAACCATACTCACACATTTATATAAGGTCAGTCGTAAATATTCCTACGACACCTCTTTATCAATATCCAAATCCATGAAAGAAAACATCTCATTAATTCATCGGTACCATTCATATTATTTGTGTATATCTACACCAAATAATTTACCTCCCAGTCAAACATTTACTGGTATCAATATTACGTTAATCTCTATAACGCATCACATTTCTTTTATCACATCCAAATTACCAGAAAGAATTTTCTGAATAATAATAATAGATAGTGATAAATCAGCTTGGCTACCAGAAACAATAACAATAGTAGGCAACGATAACTTAAGTCGGCAATACCACAAATATCAGGTAGCTCTTTCACTTTGTCCCACAAAATTCTGTATTTTCAGTCGTTTCAATTTCAGAAATCTGAAGATACCTCAATAAAACCCCAAATCCATCGAAGTTTACCAATTCTGATGGCCATATCTTTCCGTATTAATTTCGAGCAACAAATTCGCCTTACCCGAACTGACGGAAACAACTCTCACCGACTCATGAGAATAACCCGCCCCCAAACAATTACAAAATAAAAACACTTTGATCACATTCCCATGATTACATTGGCCTGATGTAATTTGAATTTACCTGTAATTTCAAGTACTAACACACACCTGTAAATTCATGATTACATTGGCCTGATGTAATTTGAATTTACCTTACATGTCGTTCTATCAAACCATTATATTTTATAACCCACGGGTTCTAGATAAGGACATCTTATCATGCAATAAAATAGTCTAGTTCAAGTCTAGGTATCAATCTAGATACCTAAATCCCTTAAACTCAGGCTCTGATACCAACTGTAACAACCCGTGTTCTCATATAACAAATACTGCAAATTATACAATTAAGACACCACATTTGGGGCTACAAATTGGGTCTCCTTCTATACAATCTGCCAAACAGCGACAAATAAAAATTTTCGCTAATAATCTTCACATGAACGATCTAAAAAATAATGAAGATTAAATGTTAACTTCATAGCATGCTGGACATACATCATCTCTTTTACCCGCAAATAAAAGCGTCAGCTGATACCCTGAAATGCATATTTTTGAATACAAAATGAGGGTTAGACCATACGGTCTAGTGAGTAAATCCCTGTTAGCACATCTTTGACTAAAATCTTTCAAAATAGATTTAAGAGCCAAATCATAACTCATATAATTTAAAATGATATTTTCCTCAAATCCAATATACCAAATATTTCTCAACGTTTCATAAAACCCCTTTCTGACATAAATCAATAAGTAATTTTCCTCATTTATAAATCAACATTTAATAAATCAATAAACTTATTGAGTCAGAAAGGTTATCTTTTAAATTCAGTCCGACAACCCAGTTATCGCTTATATGGGTGCCGACAACTCAACTTCTCGGGTCTCATAGGTCCGACAACTTGTTCCTCGGGTCATACAGATCCGACAACCTCGTTCATCGGCACCTATAGAGCCGACAATTCATTCCTCGGGTCTCATAGATCCGACAACTTATTCCTCGGGTCTTACAGCCCGATAACCTCGTTGCTCGGCATCTATAGACCCGACAAAACCACTTTCTCGAATCAAAGGACATCGACAATCTAACTTCTCGGGTCAAACGGACTCGACAAGTTTTACTTTACTTTTTATAAAGATTCGATTATTCATTTTCTCACATTTAAAGGACCCGATAACTCAGGTTCTCGGGTCATACTAACCCGATATAAATTCTCATCATTTTAAAATCAGTTTAACATAACCCAGGTCTCGAGGCATCACATCCTCATAATACTCTCAACCGGTATTACTCTTACCAGGATCATTCTCTCGTTCTTTCCAAACCATTGCCTGCTTCACGAGCATATGGTCCGGTTCACGCCATACAAAATGGCTAATATATAGAGTATTCCACCCACAATCATTTATACATTTTCTCCGTCCACTCATCACGGATACACCACCAAATTCATCATCGTATAAACAGGGTTCTCCTAACCAGTACTTTTCTAATACAGGTTAGCCTCACTCATCCTTTCCAAACCATTGCCTGCTTCACTAGCATATGGTCCGGTTCACGCCATACGATATGGCTAATTTATATCGATTATACCACCCACAATCATTTATACGTTTTCTCCGTCCACTCATCGCGGATACACCGCCATAATTTCTCGTGACCCAAAACAGTTTTGCTCAATCTCTTTCACTTGTTAGTTTTCACAAAATACTAACAATCAACATCATATAATCTCATTTATATGAAATAAATCACGTGTGACGGAAAAACACGTATTTTACAAAAGCTTTGTAAAAGCTTTCTCATCTCATCAAATAATACATATTTTTACGTGGAAAATATTTAGTAACAACTTCTCAAATAAAATCCATGTGTTATTTTTCCCAAGAACTCATATAACGATAATAATCCAATTATATCAATTAGGTATATTATCGAAATAAAAACCTTTTTCAATAACATATGCATTTCAGTTTATAAAACTGTTAGCCCCCAAGGAGAGATGGCTAACTAAGAGAGGGTTTTGTAGAAGGGGGGGGGGGGGGTTGAATATAAAACACACAGAATATACTCTTTTTAAAATTTTTAATATAAATATTAAAAATTTACACACAGATAGTTTGATGCGGAAAAGAACAGGCACACTATTCTATCAAACTAAACACACATATAACAGTAATTAACTTATACACTAAGGAAGTTAAAACAATACTGTTATAGCACACAGCTTTGCCACAGTCACACAAATAATCACTCTGAAGATTTGTTGAAAGCGTGAGATTTCTGGGAAGGACTTCATCTCCTTTTATAGTGCCCATGCATGGGATGCAAGTGGACAGCTGTCAAGGTTTCATTAGCTGGAAGATTATCTGCTGGACAAAGGAAGAGACCACTTCCTTTGTACTAGAATAATGGATGAACCATTCCTTGTAGCACGTAATGTCAGATAACTTTATCTTCTTTTCTTCATGCTCTATGAAGTCCCATCAAACCTTTTAGCTAAAAGACAAATATTCCTTTTATAAGAATAAAAGAGAATGTCTTTATTTAAAGCTTGATGCCCAAGTTCTTGCTGGCTCACGTGTCTTGCAATTGATGTGAGTCAAGAACTTATCTCTTTGAAATTGCTAAGTGATACATCACACTATGTATCACATCGGTGGATACCTTGTAAGGCTGGAATTGATAAGTGTACATTTTGCTTGATAAACTTCATCTTTCACTAAATGACAAAAGTGTACACCCTTGAACTTGTAACTTGATATCACAGCCTTAGAAAATATACCTGCAATTTCGGTGACCAAGATTATAGTGTCGGTGACCATGACATCAAACTTGATGACCTCATATTTTTTGATGTCCTTAGTACTTTTGATGACTTTTGAGTGTACCATCGGTGACCCACTATATTGGTGACCCAATCTTAACTTGGCAAAATGATCTGAATATTGAAGTTGGTTGATACATCCAAAATTCCACTTTTTGATGTACAACCCTTGATTGAATAGCCTTTGACTTATCAATACTTGAAGCATATTTCAGACCTTGAAAAGAACCTGTAAAAGTTCATTCATACAAAGGAAGGTGGTTCATCACCAAATCATCGGTGACCCAACAATTTCCCCCTATTTGATGATGATACCTGTAAGTTAGAAAAGAATTATTTTTGACCCTTTCTATTTTTCTTTTGGGTTCTTTTGACTCAGATTTTTTTTTTGTTTTTTTTTTAACTGAGTATGTACAGTATAAGTATAAGAATAAATGTAAGTATGAGTATGTGCAAGAAAAAATAAAATATTAACAAGAATTTTTAAGAAAGAAGAGTATGAACTTTTATTAATCAACACACAGCTTTGAAAAATAAAGTTCACACTATATGAAAACTATTCAAGGAGTGGGTTCTCTTCTTTTTAGCTCATCCAAGATAAGCCTAGTGATCCCATGGTCTTCAACCGGAGGTACTCCTAGAATAGCAGAGAGGAAGGAGCTGTGAGCCCTTGGGATGTCAGATGCTCTGAAGAAACCGATGTTTCCAAAGATGTCTTCAAAGAAAACCCCAAGCTCAGGAGTAGTCAGCATGGTTTGCTCCGGGTAAGCAATAGGAGTAGGAATGGAAAGATCTATACCCGAAGCATTTATCTGGATGCCTCTTTCATGAAGCATAACAAAGTGTCCCTTCTTCTTGTTTTTAGGAGCAGTGATGACCTCTCCTTTAAGACCCTGTTGTATAAAGTACATTTGTTGTGCTTCAAGATATGTCACAAGAATATCATTCTCCTTTTGAATGTTGAGCATCTTGATGAAAAGTTTTCTGAGAATATTAAGTACCGGCTCCTTGTACTTGCTTTTGCTCTTGGAGATGCATTTACCAACTTCCATCCACTCAGTCATTCCAAGAACTTCCAACCATTCTGCTTCATATACCTTTGAGAGAGTGTCAGCTCTCTTAAGGATGACAAGTAACTTTGGAGAATTTTTGGTTGGAGGTTGGATGGTGGCACTGATAATCTTGGAATCATCCTTCCTATTCGTTAGTCTCCTTTTGAACCACTCTACTTCCTTTGCCTTCTTGGCCACATCAACCAATTTTGCAGCTTCAGATTTCTTCTTTATATTTTCAAGCTCATCTTTTTGAGCTTGAATTGCATCAGTGACTTTGGCATGAACAGCTTCATCATGAGCTAGCTTGAGTACATTAGTCTGATCATACTCAAGCTGAGCCTTGATAGCTTCTTCTTTTTCATCTTCTGTGAGAATTACCCCAAGAGGATCGGTGGGTAATGAAGCAGGCTGAAGTCTAAGAATGTCAGCTTCTGAACCTCTGAACATTTTCTTTCTCTTTCTTTCTTCTTGCTGTTCTTCAAAAGAGAGAGGCTTCTTTCCTTTGGCTTTTTCTTTTCTTTTCTTCTCTTCTTCAGTTTCAAGGGGTTGAGCACTGATACTCTCCCCCTCAACAGCTGCTTTGGTGACCAAAGGAACAGAGACCACCTCTGTGACCACACCACCATCGGTGGCTGTAAGGGCCACGTCGGTGGCAGCCACGTCGGTGGCTGTGGTGATGATGACATCGGTGGCTGGCAAGGCTGCTGTTTTGTCGGCGGCTGTGGAGGTGGTAGCATTGGTCTTCTTATTTTTCTCCCCCTCAGTGGTTGAAGTGGCAGCCACGTCGGTGGCTGGGGTGATGATGACATCGGTGGCTGGCAAGGCATCGGTGGCTGGCAAGGCTGCTGTTTTGTCGGCGGCTGTGGGGGTGGTAGCATTGGTCTTCTTATTTTTCTTCCCCTCAGTGGTTGAACCCCTGAAACCCACTGAAGAGAGAAAAGTCTTGATCTTTTCTATATCAGAAGCCATGGAATTCATCTTTCTCTCGATTCTTTGAAGAACAAATCTGTCTTGTTCCTGAAAGAAGGATCCATCCACATCAAGCTCAATGGTCGGAGGAGAGGTTGGAATCTTGCCAATTTTGGTGAGAATAGTGGCAAGAGACTCCATAATGTGCCCTTGAGTAGTAGAGAGAGAGGCCAGTCTTTCCTAGTCCTTGGCTGCTTGGTCTTCCAAAGTTTCCACCCGACGTATAGTATCACGGGTAAAGCTGGTGAAAGCTTGGAGAAGATCATCTCCTTGTTTGGAGACATGGGAGCAGAGGGTTGAAGATGTGGTGGTTGATCATCATCATCATCACTGGAGGAAGAGTAATCCACCAAACCTGTAGGTTTTCTTGGGGGGGATTTAGGAGATGTGGGGGAGACACGTTTAGGAGAGTGTCTATGAGGGGATTCCTCAGTAATGGGTTCTTTCACAACCTTGGTATGTACGGGAGACGTATGTGTCCAAGGTGTAGTGTTAGAAAATAGAAAATCAGTAAATTGGGAAGCTCCATCAAATGCATCTGGTTGTGATGCACTCTCATGTGGAGTAAGGAAAGGGAGCTGTGAGAGCTCACGGGGTGGAGAAGAGGCGGCTAGGATGGGAGAGTCCAAGTCTTCTTCATCAACTAAAGAGAAAGTTGATGAAGCAATAATAGGGATGTCCCTTTTTACAACCATGTCCTTTTGGGAGGGCATGGAGGAGCTAGGTTTGGTTAACTGGTCCTTGGGTCGGGTAGGAATCTTTTCAACACTTACTAACTTTTTGGAGTTAGTAGGTGGCTTGTGAGGTGAGACCCTGTGGGTACCCTTAGACTTCTTTGAGGAAGTCTTTGGGGGGCTTTTAGAGTGTCTCCGCTTTTGGAACTTAGATGCTTGGGTAGAAGCCAAAGGTTCTTTTGGCTTCGTAGCATCGGTGGGTGCGGAGGTAGATGTGCCCGACGCTTTGGATCTCTTACGAGATTTGGGCACATCAGTTACTCTAGGTGCAGAAGGAGTAGAAGACATACCTGAGGTCCTTTGCAGACGGGGCTCATTTTCTCCCCAAGATAGAGTTGCATTCCTTGCAAACTCAACCATAGATGGTCGGAGAGGGTTGTCTGATGCTAAGACAACCTTTTTCATAATTTGATTTCCCACCTGATGAAGAGGGAGATCATATATGATGTCATCTCTTTTCTCCAGTTTTTCTGCCAACTTTGCATTAATGATAAGGGAGAAAAGGCGTTGAAAAGGTACCTGAGGGCGTCGGAGGGTAGAGAATGAGGAGATCATTTCATTGAAGAAATAGCTTGCAAAGTCTATTCTCCTTTGAAATATTAGAGCATGTGCCAATTCTGTCACTTGGGAAGGTGACTGATCCGGGCCACCTGTCTTCTTGCTCAGGCACAGAATCAAATGAGCAAATAGAAAGTAGAAAGTTCGATATGTTTCCCATATTCTTGCGCAGTAAAGTACCTGGACCCTTTGACTTTGAGTCCTTCTTCTCTTCTAAGTAGTTCAAAACAGCCACCACTTGTTGGTGTTCATTTCCAAGAGGAAATGTTTCATATGAATCATAAGTGGGAAGCCTAAGGATGTTTCGAACATCTTCAACATCAAAAACTACATCATGTTCATCATTGCTGAGAACAGATGCAAGGATTTGATCTGTAGAAGCATCAAAAGTACATGATAGCCAAAAGTTTCCAAGAAGAAACTTACTCATCTTGGGTTTTGCTGTCAGAGCATATTGGAGAGGGCACCTTTGAAGGAACCAACAGATATCATTGTACTCTGGATGGGTATTATCAACTCCTATTCTTCCAAAATAATTGCATGCAGGAAAGGATAGGGATCCAAACGTCATGGTCTGTTCTTCAGAGGTCTTTGAGGGAGAAGCCATTGAAGAAGATGGGAGTTGCAGGTTTGAAGTTTTTGCTTTTGAAGGAGAAGGAGAGTGGGTGCGAGAAAGGTGGTGAAGTAGTGGGGGAAGAGGTTATATATGAGAGGGAAATTTCAATTTTCAAAAATAATGATTACTTTTGGTGATTGAAAGGCCAGAATTCTAAGGGTTTTAGGTTTGAATTCGGCGCATGTACTGACATTGATGATGTCATTAGGGATAAGAACAAATAATCTTGCTTATCAAGAGTGGTAAGTCAAGAGTTATCTTTAAGGGGTTAAGAATGTGAAGGGATTGTAACGGTTACCTCGGTGAGAGTAAGACGTCGGTGAATGAGAGCACAGTATCGGTGGCTAGAGAGGGCGACCGTCGGTGGCTCAAAAATGAGGTAAACGTCGGTGGCTTATTATGATAAAGAGAGAGAGACGTCGGTGGCTCAGGGGTGGACGTCGGAAAGCTGACGTCAGCAAGACGTCGGTGGCTGACGTGGCAATGGTGGTCGTCGGTGAGAGGTACCGTCGGTGGGTGACTCGGTGGAGGGCAGCATCGGAAAGTTGACGACGGCGTCGGTGGTTGGTGGTGCGCCGATGGTGGGTTTGTTTGTGGTCGTCGGCGGCTAGTGGTGTGTCGTCGGCGACGGTGTCAAGGTTGGTGGTGTCGCCGTCGGTGGCTTGTGGTGGTGGTTTATGGATGTTTTTCGGTGGGTATCGGTGGCCGGAGAGAGAGAGAAACGGCGGTGGATGGTATGGTTTTAGGGTTAGAGTTTTATGAGATGAAAGGAAGTATTTTGGGATAGAAAGAGAAGAGAGAGAGAGAACCGTCGGTGACTTAGTCACCGACACTGTATATATATATTTATACTTTCTTTTTCTTTTAATATTATTTTCTTATATATATAAATATAATATAATTTATAAATATATATAATATATATATATATAAAACATATAACATATATATAAGTTATAAATATATAAATGTATATAGTATATATATATATGGAATATATATATATATATATAAAACATACATTATATATAAATATAAAATATATTAGTCTATGTTTACCATACCTAACTCACCAATGAGGAATTTGAACCTTGCTTCATCAAGGGGCTTTGTGAACAGATCAGCCAATTGATAATCGGTGGGAATGAAATGAAGCTCCACATCACCTTTAGAGACATGATCTCTTATAAAGTGATACCTGATATCAATATGCTTAGATCTTGAATGAAGCACAGGGTTGTTGGCAATGGCTATTGCACTTGAGTTGTCACACATTATTGGGATTTTTGAGAAAATCTGATTATAGTCACACAACTGATTTTTCATCCACAATATCTGTGCACAACAACTTCCAGCAGCCACATACTCTGCTTCAGCTGTAGAAGTAGACACCGAATGTTGTTTCTTACTTGACCAGCTCAAAAGCTTTCCACCAAGTAACTGACAACTTCCAGTTGTACTTTTTCTGTCTATTTTTGAACCTACAAATTCAGAATCAGAGTACCCGATGAGATCGAAACCTGAGTCTTTGGGATACCAAAGACCCAGATTTATGGTACCTTTCAGATACCGAAAAATCCTTTTCCCAGCAGCCAAATGTGATTCTTTAGGATTTGCTTGGTATCGGGCACACAGACAAGTAGCAAACATAATGTCAGGTCTACTTGCAGTTAGATAAAGAAGGGATCCTATCATGGCTCTATAATTTGTAATATTAACAGAAATGCCATCAGGATCAGAAAAGAGTCTAAAAGGAGGAGCCATAGGAGTTTTCATGGTAGAGCAAGTATCAAAGTGAAACTTTTTCAGAAGATCTTTAATGTATTTACTTTGATTTATGAAAATACCTTCTGGAGACTGTTTTACTTGCAAACCAAGAAAGAAAGTTAACTCCCCCATCATGCTCATTTCATACTCTTTTTGCATGAGGGAGCTAAACTCATCACACAAGGATTCATCGGTGGCTCCAAAAATAATATCATCAACATAGATTTGAACAAGAATGATATTACCTTGTGATTTCTTGAAGAAGAGAGTGTTGTCAACCTTGCCTCGTATATACTTATTTCTAAGTAGATATTCTGAGAGAGTGTCATACCAGGCACGAGGAGCTTGCTTCAGTCCATACAGAGCTTTATCCAGCCTATACACATGATATGGATGGACTGGATCTTCAAACCCAGGAGGTTGCTTCACATACACTTCTTCAGCTAATTCACCATTCATGAAGGCACTTTTGACATCCATTTGGAATACCCGAAAATTCTTGTAAGCTGCATGGGCAAGAAATATTCAGATAGCTTCCAATCTGGCAACAGGAGCAAAAGTTCATAATCAATTCCTTCCTCTTGCCGATATCCTTGAGCAACCAGCCTTGCTTTGTTCCTTAGTACAGTTCCTTCTTCGTCCATCTTGTTTCGAAACACCCATTTTGTTCCAATAATAGTTTTGTTGGATGGACAAGGAACTAACTTCCAGACTTTGTTTCTCTCAAATTGTGAGAGTTCTTCTTGCATGGCAATTACCCAGCTAGGATCAGCTAGGGCTTCATTTATCAACTTAGGCTCAACAATGGAAACAAAGTTGACATATAAGCACAGATTGCTTATGCCTCTTCTGGTTTTTACACCAACTTGTGGATCACCTATGATTTGATCAATTAGATGATCCATGGTCCACTTTAGTGCAGGAGGTAAGGTAGGAGGTAGAGAAGAGGATGAGGTGGGAATTTGAGATGGTGAAGATAGGTTTGTGGGAGATATGGTGTTTTGGTGAGTAAGGTCTTCTGTAGAGTTAGTTTCAGGAGGTGGAGAAGAAAGAGAAGGTTCTGAAGGTAAGGTGGTGTTTATGGAAGGCTGAGAAGAGTTGCTATCTGGAGGATTGGGTTGAGAGGATGATGGAATTTCATCAACACATGAGTTTATCCATAGGTTTAATTCTTCTTCATCACAAGATAATGAAGAAGTTTCAAACTCATCAAACTTTACATGCATGGATTCATCTATGCATTGTCTTCTTAGGTTGAAAATTCTGAAGGCTCTTGAGGAGAGAGAATAGCCCATGAAAATTCCATCATCAGACTTCGGATCAAACTTTCCAAGTTGTTCCCTGTCATTTAGCATGTGACATGCACAGCCAAACACATGGAAGAAGTCAACTGCATGTGACATGCCTTTTGACTATGATAGACCTATTTTGAGTAAAGCATGCAGTGTTAACTGCTTCTGCCCAAAAATAGGTTGCCAACTTGGATTCACTCAGCATTGACCTTGCAGCTTCACATAGTGTTCTATTCTTTCTTTCAACAACACCATTTTGCTGAGGAGTGCGTACGGCAGAAAAGTTCTGAGAAATTCCTTTTAGGTCAAAGAAATCTTCCAGAGCAGCATTCTTGAATTCTGTGCCATTATCACTTCTGAAGGACTTTACCAGTTAACCATTCAAATTTTCAATCTTTTTTGTAAACCTGATAATTTCTTCAGCAACATCACTCTTGTGTTTTAGAAAGAACACCCAAGTATATCTAGAGAATTCATCGACGATTACTAGCATATGCTTTTTACCACCCAGACTGGGTGTGCTTACTGGACCGCACAGATCCATGTGAAGCATTTGAAGAGGTTGAGAGATAGAAGAGCATTGTTTTGTTTTAAAGGAAGTTCTGGTGAGTTTTCCTTTTTCACATGCTTCACACAGCTTTTCTTTTTCAAAAACTATTTTTGGCATTCCAACAACCAGCTCTTTGTTGGAGAGTTTGTTCAAGGTTTTAAAGTTTAGATGAGAGAACCTTTTATGCCACAGCCAACTTTGTTTGGCTAGTTCTTGAGAGAGGAGACACACAGCTTCTCCTATTGCACTTTCCTTCATGTTGATTATGTATACGTCATTCAGTCGGGTTCCTGCTAGTACAATCTTGTTCTGTACATCAAAGACCAAACACACACACACAGCTGGAACATGACCTTATAGCCCAAATCACATATTTGGCTGATGCTTAGAAGATTATACATTAGCCCTTCAACATGAGCTACTCTGGAGAAAGTGATGGTTCCATTTGAAATGGTACCATATCCTTTGGTGACCCCTTTTCCATTTCCTCCAAAGGAAACAGTGGATCCCTTTTTTTTTGAGAAGTTATAGAGAAGAAGTTTGTTTCCGGTCATGTGTCTTGAACACCCACTATCCATGTACCATATGTGATCTTTATTTGGTACCTGCACCCAGAAACAAATTTAGACTTTTGGTACCCATTTTGAGGTGGGTCTTTTGGGATTAGAAGGCATTTTAGTTTTGCAAAGATCCAAATCTTTTGGGCAATTTTTAGCAAGATGAAGAGTGTTGCCACAATTATAGCACTTCTAAGAAAAGGCCTTTTTAAAATCCCTATCATAAAAACTTTGGACAGAGGTTGACGACTGAGAAGAAGAGGGGTGTCCAACACCTGGTCTTGGTCCAAGGATACCTTTATCAGGATTTCTTGATTTCTTCAAGTTCACTGACCGAGGAATGAAATCAGTAACTATTGAGATTTCCTTTTAGATGAAAAATTTGATTTAGCAAAAATTTTCTTTTGAGGAGAAAATCTTTTTGGAGAGGGATACTCAGCAACACCAGATGGCTGCTCCTGGGAGTACCTCGACTCATGCAGACTTAGGGAGTTTAAAAGTCTTTGGATAGGTTTGGGAGAAGAAGAAGAGCTTGGAAAAGTTGAAACTTTTGAAGACTCAGAAGAGATTTCTTTAGCTTTAACAAAGACTCCAAACTTCTTAGAACCAGATTCTACTTTGAGCATGTCAAGTAGATCTATAGAATGAACGGAGGTAGAATCCTTAGATGAGTAACCGAAGAGATCATCATCGTCATCGGAAAGGAAACCAGCAGGAAAACCTTGACATTCAGAAGAAGGAAGTGGAAGGTCAAAAGGTTGAGGAACATCTTTTCCATAACCAAGACCAGACTTCTCCTTGCTGGTGATTTGATCTTGAAGGATCCTTTCAAGATTCTTAGAGGATTTAGTCCATTTAGACAGAACCTCTTGTTCCTTTTCAAGAGTGGAAGAGATTTTTGATTTTTCCTCAGAAAGATTGTCGTTTAAGTACCGTAGGTTTTCCAGATCAGCTTTCATTTTGTCAAAATCTTTTAGTTTTGAAAAGCAAGAGAGAAGTTGATCATTTAGACATTTTATGTGTATATCAGCCTTTTTCTTTTGAATCTTTAAGTCACAGAAGTCAACAGTTAAAGAATCAAAGGCATCAGCCTTTTGATCATCAGAGAGAAAGGTAAAAGGATGTACCTGAGGTTTTGTTCCTGAAGTGGATCCCTCAGCAGATACAAGGGTAGTGTAGAGTGACTTCTCCATGTCTTCCAGCTCATCGATTTTGGCCATGAGGCATTTAGTGACATACTCACTCTCACTCTCGCAGGTTTGCTCATCCTCCCAAAGAATGAGCCTCAAAGAACCAAAGTTTTATTTTTACTTTGGTTTCTCTCTTTTTCTCTCTTGTATTTGGCTTTGTACTTCTTATACCTGGAGGTTTCTTTTGATTCAGAATATTCTTTAGAGGATTGGCTATTTCTCTCTTCATGCTTCCTAGAAGCTGATTTTGAGAAGTCATGGCCATAAGAAGAAGAAGGTTTGACAGAAGAGGAAGCTTTTGATCTGCATTCAGAAGCAAAATGACCTTTCTTTCCACAATTGAAGCATTCTTCATTTGCTTTATCAGAAGAGGATTTTTGAGAAAAATGTTTTCTATTAAATTTGGAGTGGTTTGAAGAAAATCTTTTATTCTTAAGGTTTCCAGCAAGCATTGCCATACTATCAGAAAGTATGTCAATGGCTGATTCTTCTCCTTCATCATCAGCAGCACTATAGTATGCATCTGACAGATGAGAA
This sequence comes from Silybum marianum, assembly GCA_036898165.1. Classification (NCBI taxonomy): domain Eukaryota; kingdom Viridiplantae; phylum Streptophyta; class Magnoliopsida; order Asterales; family Asteraceae; genus Silybum; species Silybum marianum. The sequence continues at coordinate 12,079,690 of CM072528.1, forward strand.
GAGTCTTCCTTAATATCCTTTTCAGAATCAGAAGAAGGATAGGTGATTCTAGAAATACAAGAAGAAGATTTTGAATCACCTATCAAAGCAATAGAAGAGGATTTGATATCCTTTATAAGAGATTTTCTCTGGTTCTTAGTTTGTTCATAGTGAAGAAGAGTTCCATAGAGAGCAGTTAAAGGCATTATTTCTAAGTCCTTGGTTTGCTTGATGCAATTACAGATAGTTTCCCAGAAGTCTGGGAGACAGTCCATGAACTTGCAGAGAACTTATTCACTATCATAAACTCGTCCAAGAACTTTGAGATCATTGAGAAGACAGTTAAAGCGATTAAAGTAGGTAGAAAGAGATTCTCCTTTTTCATGGGAGAAGAGTTCATACTTTCTAAGAGACAGATCCTGTTAGATTTCTTTACTTCTTTGGTGCCTTCATATAAGACACTCAAAGTATCCCACATTTCTTTAGCAGTGGGAAGGTTAAGAAGAGAGTGATACACATTATCAGGTAGGGAAACAGCAAGAGCAGATTTGACTTTAGTGTCTAAAGCAACTAGGCGTTTATCATCTTCACTAAATTTGTTAGAAGGTTTGATGATATATCTACCAGTTTTCTCACTTCTTTCGTCATCTGACTCTATGTCCTTTCTTTCAGCGTCCTTTTGAGGGGCAAAGCGAGCCCATATTTTAGGAACAATAGGTCCCTCACTGAGAATGTTGGGATACCTGCAATCGATCCCTTCCAAGAATAATAACATGCGATTTTTCCATAACCCAAAGTTATTTGGGTTGAACCTTGGAGGTTTAGCCAAAGATCCTAAATCATATGTATTACTGGAAGAGGTCTGCAAGGTACCATCAACATTTGAGGTAGTAGCCATCACAGATCTGGTTTATTGAATTAAACCAACTGCTCTGATACCACTTGTTAGTCCCCAAGAAGAGATGGCTAACTAAGAGAGGGTTTTGTAGAAGGGGGGGGGGGTTGAATATAAAACACACAGAATATATACTCTTTTTAAATTTTTTAATATAAATATTAAAAATTTACACACAGATAGTTTGATGCGGAAAAGAACAGGCACACTATTCTATCCAACTAAACACACATATAACAGTAATTAACTTATACACTAAGGAAATTAAAACAATACTGTTATAGCACACAGCTTTGCCACAGTCACACAAATAATCACTCTGAAGATATGTTGAAAGCGTGAGATTTCTGGGAAGGACTTCATCTCCTTTTATAGTGCCCATGCATGGGATGCAAGTGGACAGCTGTCAAGGTTTCATTAGCTGGAAGATTATCTGCTGGACAAAGGAAGAGACCACTTCCTTTGTACTAGAATAATGGATGAACCATTCCTTGTAGCACGTAATGTCAGATAACTTTATCTTCTTTTCTTCATGCTCTGTGAAGTCCCATCAAACCCTTTAGCTAAAAGACAAATATTCCTTTTATAAGAATAAAAGAGAATGTCTTTATTTAAAGCTTGATGCCCAAGTTCTTGCTGGCTCACGTGTCTTGCAATTGATGTGAGTCAAGAACTTATCTCTTTGAAATTGCTAAGTGATACATCACACTATGTATCACATCGGTGGATACCTTGTAAGGCTGGAATTGATAAGTGTATACTTTGCTTGATAAACTTCATCTTTCACTAAATGACAAAAGTGTACACCCTTGAACTTGTAACTTGATATCACAGCCTTAGAAAATATACCTGCAATTTCGGTGACCAAGATTATAGTGTCGGTGACCATGACATCAAACTTGATGACCTCATCTTATTTGATGTCCTTAGTACTTTTGATGACTTTTGAGTGTACCATCGGTGACCCACTATATTGGTGACCCAATCTTGACTTGGCAAAATGATCTGAATATTGAAGTTGGTTGATCCATCCAAAATTCCACTTTTTGATGTACAACCCTTGATTGAATAGCCTTTGACTCTTCAATACTTGAAGCATATTTCAAACCTTCAAAAGAACCTGTAAAAGTTCATTCAAACAAAGGAAGGTGGTTCATCACCAAATCATCGGTGACCCAATAAAAACTCATTTATAAAAACTCACCTCGGTCCCAAATAGACAAGTAAACTTCTAACGGGTAACAACTCGGGTATGGAACACGTGAATCTGAACCATATAAATCTACCGGTCAAAACCTCGGTATAACCCGAAACGTAACGAATCAAGACTTATAATCAAATCTTAAATTCTTACCTCAAACAATTCTCTCTTTCTCTCTGCCGAGCACCAACATACATACACTTAATTTATTTATTTTTCTTTCTTAGCTACTAAAGCAAAACACATAAATATGTATGCAAAGTCGGTCAAGGGAAGCTTCTCATGGTTTAATAACCAACAACCAATCACAATATTAGCACCTCACATTTGATTGGATCAACAAAATGTGATCACAAGTTGGTGAACTGAACTTTCACCCAAAACCCCTCAACTTCAAGCCATTACTAAAACGACCCCTTATACTTTCAATTCAATAATAAACCCGCTTATTACATAAAGGACGTAGGACTTGCATATGTAGTGATATTTGGTAGATTAAGTATATGTATGGCTAGTAAACCAATTTTGAAATAAAAATGACTGTTTTGGCCAATTTCTCTTTAAAAATTTATAATGAATGGAGAACCCCATCACCTAGTTTACAATTAAAAAACCTAAAAGAATTTGATAGCGAACAGTGCACATAGGATCTTAAATAGAATAGCCTATCAGATAATAAATATGGTTTTACAAAACGATAAAATTCGTGTATTGAACTTATAAATCTATGCTTCTTAAAACTATATCTATAGTATAGTATAAATTTAAATCTTCACTCGGACCAACAAAAAACTTTTACTTGTTTAAATGGTTAAATAATAGATATGATTTAAATAAATAATTAAGGAAGCACAATAGTATAGTCAAAGAGGAAAAAGCAAGAATCCGAGCAATCTTTACATAGGTATTTACCCCGATCCAATCGGACGAGGTCAATTTCGAAGCACGTATCTCCTTTCAATGAATGGCCGAAGAAATTTAAATAATTAAATATCATTTAAATAAATAATTAAAATATCTAGATTTATAATAAACAATTAAATATTATTGTTTAATTTTGTATCCCATTGACTTTTAAAAACGGTAAGTCAGGTATAGTTAGGGATGGGAATCGGCCCCGTCCTGTCGGGGAACCCGGTCCACCCGCCCCAATTGGGGACGGGGATTCCCCGCTAAATCGGGGATGGGATGGGGACGGGGATCCCCGTTTGTCTAAAACCGGGGATGGGGACGGGGTATGACACTCCCCGCCCCGGCCCCGTTATATATTTATATATATTAATAAATTATATAAAGTATTTATTTCAACAAAATTGGTAATTCATGATTTCATATTTTCTAACTAGGCTTAGAATCTAAAATTGTTATTTATTTCGAATGTTAGTGTGTAATATTTTCGATGTCATATCAAAATACAATTACTCATATGTTTTGGATATTACTCGATATGGTTATATATTACTCGTTATGTTTTGGTATGAGTGACGTTAAGTATTTTTTTGTAGATAATTGAATTTCTTTTAGTTTTAGGTTATTAATTATTATATGTTGTTGTGACTTTTTTTTATTATTATATTAAATTACTTTTGATTTTAGGTTTATTGAAAATATGATACATTTTAACGTGTGTGTTCGCTCGCATATTTGATTTAAAGTGGTTTTTATAAACGGGGAAAAAATCCCCGTTTCCCCGTTGGGGATCCCCGTTCCCCATTGGAGATGGGGATGGGGATGCGATCTTATTCCCCGACGGGGATGGGGACGGGGACCGGGATGGAGTTGAGGAATCAGGGACGGGGATGGGGATCGAGGTCCCCACCCCATTCCCATCCCTAGGTATAGTGTAGTCCTTCCATGAATTAACGACACATTAAAATCCTATGAGGTTTGATTCGGGTAGGGTTTTAAACAATATTAATCGTCACATTTGTTTTAAAATAAAAACTTGTTAAGCATTTGACTTTGATACATATGTTATTAATAGAACTGTTGTTGTTACAAAAAACAATGTTATGAATTGTAGTTTTATTGGATAAGTAAATCTCTACAAAGTTGACAGTAAGATAATTAAATCATCAGTATTAACCTTCTTGATCTATGCAAGAAAAAGGTAAGGGATGGGAGATCAACTCTTTTATAGGAGGAAACGTGGCTGGAAGATGATCCCTTAAAGATCGCAATTTCTGAGAATACATATATGTTGGATACGCATAAAAGGCTACAGTTCAAGATCGTGCACGCTTGGAAGATTGGGGCCCAGTCTTACGCGGACCGCCAAAAGGGGGGATAGAAAGGGATCAAATGGAGAGGTTAAAAGAATTATTTAGAAATACATTCTATCCAACCAACAAGACAGATGGTGATGGACTATGGATGGAGCGGGTGAGTTCTTGGCGACGTCTGTTTGAAATTATATAGATTCCAAAAACTTGGAGAGTGATCAGAGTTCAACCAATTGGAACAAACTGGTGTCTATTAAAGTAAATATTTTACTAGGAGAATAAGGTTGAATAAAGTTCCCACTAGGGATCATATTGCCAAAAGGGAATTGAGGTTCTTTCCATTCTATGCCCGATTTGTGAAGAGAAAGATGAATCCGTGAATCACCTGTTTTTTGATCGTCAATTGGCTCGTGAAATTTGGAGGAATACGGGGCGCTGGTGGAACATTGATATCCCTGTCATAAAAATGTCCCAAGTTGGAAGGGTTGGATTGAGACGATGAGGTTGAAGAAAGGGGAAACAGATTGCTTAGAAGCGGTAGACTATACAACTCTGTCATCTCTGTGGAATTTTCGCAATGGAACAACTTTTGGAGATAAGAAACCTGAAAAAGTGGTGCTATGAGACAATATTGTTACGCATTCGTTTTTTGGGTGCATAATAGGAGCAAGAGAATGAATATTAATTGGATAGGGTGGTTACAAAATCCATTAACCTTATAATTGCTTTTCTAGCATCTTGTTAATCTTAATAAAATTTCCGTTCTTAAAAAAAAATCATCCGTAACCAAGTAACCTACAATCTTAAATATCATTTTCCAATCAATAAAAAAATTCTATTCCTTTATTTGTGAAGAGAAAATTTTACAGAGATATATATATATCTCATATCTTTCTGAACTTTATAAATAATATGTGAAAAATATTATATGATGTTTAGACTTTTGCAAGTGACATATTTTTAAGAGCATCCCCAATGTGTTTTTTAGAAGGTTTTTAGAGGATTTTGGGAGGTTTTTCAAAAAATAAAAACCTTTCTTTTGGGGTTTTTTATATTGTGGAAGGGTTTTTTACATGAGGTTTTTTGTCATAGGTCGTTGTTGGGTCACCGATGATTTGGTGATGAACCACCTTCCTTTGTATGAATGAACTTTTACAGGTTCTTTTGAAGGTCTGAAATATGCTTCAAGTATTGAAGAGTCAAAGGCTATTCAATCAAGGGTTGTACATCAAAAAGTGGAATTTTGGATGTATCAACCAACTTCAATATTCAGATCATTTTGCCAAGTCAAGATTGGGTCACCAATATAGTGGGTCACCGATGGTACACTCAAAAGTCATCAAAAGTACTAAGGACATCAAATAAGATGAGGTCATCAAGTTTGATGTCATGGTCACCGACACTATAATCTTGGTCACCGAAATTGCAGGTATATTTTCTAAGGCTGTGATATCAAGTCACAAGTTCAAGGGTGTACACTTTTGGCATTTAGTGAAAGAGGAAGTCTATCAAGCAAAGTGTACACTTATCAATTCCAGCCTTACAAGGTATCCACCGATGTGATACATAGTGTGATGTATCACTTAGCAATTTCAAAGAGATAAGTTCTTGACTCACATCAATTGCAAGACACGTGAGCCAGCAAGAACTTGGGCATCAAGCCTTAAATAAAGACATTCTCCTTTATTCTTATAAAAGGAATATTTGTCTTTTAGCTAAAAGGTTTGATGGGACTTCACAGAGCATGAAGAAAAGAAGATAAAGTTATCTGACATTACGTGCTACAAGGAATGGTTCATCCATTATTCTAGTACAAAGGAAGTGGTCTCTTCCTTTGTCCAGCAGATAATCTTCCAGCTAATGAAACCTTGACAGCTGTCCACTTGCATCCCATGCATGGGCACTATAAAAGGAGATGAAGTCCTTCCCAGAAATCTCACGCTTTCAACAAATCTTCAAAGTGATTATTTGTGTGACTGTGGCAAAGTTGTGTGCTATAACAGTATTGTTTTAACTTCCCTAGTGTATAAGTTAATTACTGTTATCTGTGTGTTTAGTTTGATAGAATAGTCTGCCTGTTCTTTTCCGCATCAAACTATCTGTGTGTAAATTTTTAATATTTATATTAAAAAATTTAAAAACAGTATATTCTGTGTGTTTTATATTCAACCCCCCCTTCTACAAAACCCCCTCTTAGTTAGCCATCTCTCTTTGGGGACTAACAAGTGGTATCAGATCTGTGATGGCTACTACCTCAAATGTTGATGGTACCTTGCAGACCTCTTCCAGTAATACATATGATTTAGGATCTTTGGCTAAACCTCCAGGGTTCAACCCAAATAACTTTGGGTTATGGAAAAATCGCATGTTATTATTCTTGGAAGGGATCGATTGGTGTGTATCCCAACATTCTCGGTGAGGACCTGTTGTTCCTAAAATATGGGCTCGTTTTGGCCCTCAAAAGGACGCTGAAGGAAAGGACATAGAGTCAGATGATGAAAGAAGTGAGAAAACTGGTAGATATATCATCAAACCTTCTAACAAATTTAGTGAAGATGATGAACGCCTAGTTGCTTTAGACACTAAAGTCAAATCTGCTCTTGCATGTATCCCTTCCTGATGAAGTGTATCACTCTCTTCTTAACCTTCCCACTGCTAAAGAAATGTGGGATACTTTGAGTGTCTTATATGAAGGCACCAAAGAAGTAAAGAAATCTAACAGGATCTGTCTTGTTAGAAAGTATGAACTCTTCTCCCATGAAAAAGGAGAATCTCTTTCTACCTACTTTAATCGTTTTAACTGTCTTCTCAATGATCTCAAAGTTCTTGGACGAGTTTATGATAATGAAGAAGTTCTCTGCAAGTTCATGGACTGTCTCCCAGACTTCTGGGAAACTATCTGTACTTGCATCAAGCAAACTAAGGACTTAGAAATAATGTCTTTAACTGCTCTCTATGGAACTCTTCTTCACTATGAACAAACTAAGAACCAGAGAAAATCTCTTATAAAGGATATCAAATCCTCTTCTATTGCTTTAATAGGTGATTCAAATTCTTCTTCTTGTATTCCTAGAATCACCTATCCTTCTTCTGATTCTGAAAAAGATATTAAGGAAGACTCTTCTCATCTGTCAGATGCATACTATAGTGCTGCTGATGATGAAGGAGAAGAATCAGCCATTGACATACTTTCTGATAGTATGGCAATGCTTGCTGGAAACCTTAAGAATAAAAGATTTTCTTCAAACCGCTCCAAATTTAATAGAAAACCTTTTTCTCAAAAATCCTCTTCTGATAAATCAAATGAAGAATGCTTCAATTGTGGAAAGAAAGGTCATTTTGCTTCTGAATGCAGATCAAAAGCTTCCTCTTCTGTCAAACCTTCTTCTTCTTATGGCCAGGACTTCTCAAAATCAGCTTCTAGGAAGCATGAAGAGAGAAATAGCCAATCCTCTAAAGAAAATTCTGAATCAAAAGAAACCTCCAGATATAAGAAGTACAAAGCCAAATACAAGAGAGAAAAAGAGAGAAACCAAAGTAAAAATAAAACTTTGGTTGTTGAGGCTCATTGCTGGGAAGATGAGCAAACCTCTGAGAGTGAGAGTGAGTCTGTCACTAAATGCCTCATGGCCAAAATCGATGAGCTGGAAGACATGGAAAAGTCACTCTACACTACCCTTGTATCTGCTGAGGGATCCACTTCAGGAACAAAACCTCAGGTACATCCTTTTACCTTTCTCTCTGATGATCAAAAGGCTGATGCCTTTGATTCTTTAACTGTTGACTTCTGTGACTTAAAGATTCAAAAGAAAAAGGCTGATATGCACATAAAATGTCTAAATGATCAACTTCTCTCTTGCTTTTCAAAACTAAAAGATTTTGATAAAATGAAAGTTGATCTGGAAAACTTACGGTACTTAAACGACAGTCTTTCTGAGGAAAAATCAAAAATCTCTTCCACTCTTGAAAAGGAACAAGAGGTTCTGTCTAAATGGACTAAATCCTCTAAGAATCTTGAAAGGATCCTTCAAGATCAAATCACCAGCAAGGATAAGTCTGGCCTTGGTTATGGAAAATATGTTCCTCAACCTTTTGACCTTCCACTTCCTTCTTCTGAGTGTCAAGGTTTTCCTGCTGGTTTCCTTTCCGATGACGATGATGATCTCTTCGGTTACTCATCTGAGGATTCTACCTCCGTTCACTCTATAGATCTACTTGACAGGCTCAAAGTAGAATCTGGTTCTAAGAAGTTTGGAGTCTTTGTTAAAGCTAAAGAAATCTCTTCTGAGTCTTCAAAAGTTTCAACTCTTCCAAGCCCTTCTTCTTCTCCCAAACCTATCCAAAGACTTTAAACTCCTTAAGTCTGCATGAGTCAAGGTACTCCCAAGAGCAACCATCTGGTGTTGCTGAGTATCCCTCTCCAAAAAGATTTTCTCCTCAAAAGAAAAAATTTTCTAAATCAAAATTTTCATCTAAAAGGAAATCTCAAATCGTTACTGATTTTATTCCTCGGTCAGTGAACTTGAAGAAATCAAGAAATCCTGGTAAAGGTATCCTTGGACCAAGACCAGGTGTTGGACACCCCTCTTCTTCTCAGTCGTCAACCTCTGTCCAAAGTATTGATGATAGGGATTTTAAAAAGGCCTTTTCTTTAAAGAAGTGCTATAATTGTGGCAACACTCTTCATCTTGCTAAAAATTGCCCAAAAGATTTGGATCTTTGCAAAAATAAAATGCCTTCTAATCCCAAAGGACCCACCTCAAAATGGGTACCAAAAGTCTAAATTTGTTTCTGGGTGCAGGTACCAAATAAAGATCACATATGGTACATGGACAGTGGGTGTTCAAGACACATGACCGGAAACAAACTTCTTCTCTCTAACTTCTCAAAAGAAAAGGGACCCACTGTTTCCTTTGGAGGAAATGGAAAAGGGGTCACCAAAGGATATGGTACCATTTCAAATGGAACCATCACTTTCTCCAGAGTAGCTCATGTTGAAGGGCTAATGTATAATCTTCTAAGCATCAGCCAAATATGTGATTTGGGCTATAAGGTCATGTTCCAGCTGTGTGTGTGCTTGGTCTTTGATGTACAGGACAAGATTGTACTAGCAGAAACCCGACTGAATGACGTGTACATAATCAACATGAAGGAAAGTGCAATAGGAGAAGTTGTGTGTCTCCTTTCTCAAGAACTAGCCAAACAAAGTTGGTTGTGGCATAAAAGGTTCTCTCAGCTAAACTTTAAAACCTTGAACAAACTCTCCAACAAGGAGCTGGTTGTTGGAATGCCAAAAATAGTTTTTGAAAAAGAAAAGCTGTGTGGAGCATGTGAAAAAGGAAAACTCACCAGAAGTTCCTTTAAAACAAAACAATGCTCTTCTATCTCTCAACCTCTTCAAATGCTTCACATGGATCTGTGCGGTCCAGTAAGCACACCCAGTCTGGGTGGTAAAAAGTTTATGCTAGTAATCGTCGATGAATTCTCTAGATATACTTGGGTGTTCTTTCTGAAACACAAGAGTGATGCTGCTGAAGAAATCATCAGGTTTACAAGAAAGATTGAAAATTTGAATGGTAAACTAGTGAAGTTCTTCAGAAGTGATAATGGCACGGAATTCAAGAATGCTGCTCTGGAAGATTTCTTTGACCTAAATGGAATCTCTCAGAACTTCTCTGCCGTACGCACTCCTCAGCAAAATGGTGTTGTTGAGAGAAAGAATAGAACACTATCTGAAGCTGCAAGGTCAATGCTGAGTGAATCCAAGTTGCCAACCTATTTTTGGGCAGAAGCAGTTAACACTGCATGCTTTACTCAAAATAGGTCTATCATACTCAAAAGACATGACAAGACTCCTTATGAAGTTTTCCATGGTAGAAAACCTGCAGTTGACTTCTTCCATGTGTTTGGCTGTGCATGTCACATGCTAAATGACAGGGAACAACTTGGAAAGTTTGATCCGAAGTCTGATGATGGAATTTTCATGGGCTATTCTCTCTCCTCAAGAGCCTTCAGAATTTTCAACCTAAGAAGACAATGCATAGATGAATCTATGCATGTGAAGTTTGATGAGTTTGAAACTTCTTCATTATCTTGTGATGAAGAAGAATTAAACCTATGGATAAATTCATGTGTTGGTGAAATTCCATCCTCCTCTCAACCCAATCCTCCAGATAGCAACTCTTCTCAGCCTCCCATAAACACCACCTTACCTTCAGAACTTTCTCTTTCTTCTCCACCTCCTGAAACTAACTCTACAGAAGACCTTACCCACCAAAACACCATATCTCCCACTAACCAACCTTCACCATCTCAAATTCCCACCTCATCCTCTTCTCTACCTCCCTCCTTACCTCCTGCACTAAAGTGGACCATGGATCACCCAATAGATCAAATCATAGGTGATCCACAAGTTGGTGTAAAAACCAGAAGAGGCATAAGCAATATGTGCTTATATGTCAACTTTGTTTCCATTGTTGAGCCTAAGCTGATAAATGAAGCCCTAGCTGATCCTAGATGGGTAATTGCCATGCAAGAAGAACTCTCACAATTTGAGAGAAACAAAGTCTGGAAGTTAGTTCCTCGTCCATCCAACAAAACTATTATTGGAACAAAATGGGTGTTTTGAAACAAGATGGACGAAGAAGGAACTGTCATAAGGAACAAATCAAGGCTGGTTGCTCAAGGATATCGGCAAGAGGAAGGAATTGATTATGATGAAACTTTTGCTGCTGTTGCCAGATTGGAAGCTATCCGAATATTTCTTGCCCATGCAGCTTACAAGAATTTTTGGGTATTCCAAATGGATGTCAAAAGTGCCTTCCTGAATGGTGAATTAGCTGAAGAAGTGTATGTGAAGCAACCTCCTGGATTTGAAGACCCAGTCCATCCATATCATGTGTATAGACTGGATAAAGCTTTGTATGGACTGAAGCAAGCTCCTCGTGCCTGGTATGACACTCTCTCAGAATATCTACTTAGAAATAAGTATATACGAGGCAAGGTTGACAACACCTCTCTTCTTCAAGAAATCACAAGGTAATATCATTCTTGTTCAAATCTATGTTGATGATATTATTTTTGGAGCCACCGATGAATCCTTGTGTGATGAGTTTAGCTCCCTCATGCAAAAAGAGTATGAAATGAGCATGATGGGGGAGTTAACTTTCTTTCTTGGTTTGCAAGTAAAACAGTCTCCAGAAGGTATTTTCATAAATCAAAGTAAATACATTAAAGATCTTCTGAAAAAGTTTCAATTTGATACTTGTTCTACCATGAAAACTCCTATGGCTCATCCTCTTAGACTCTTTTCTGATCCTGATGGCATTTCTGTTAATATTACAAATTATAGAGCCATGATAGGATCCCTTCTTTATCTGACTGGAAGTAGACCTGACATTATGTTTGCTACTTGTCTGTGTGCCCGATACCAAGCAAATCCTAAAGAATCACATCTGGCTGCTGTGAAAAGGATTTTTCGGTATCTGAAAGGTACCATAAATCTGGGTCTTTGGTATCCCAAAGACTCAGGTTTCGATCTCATCGGGTACTCTGATTCTAATTTTGCAGGTTCAAAAATAGACAGAAAGAGTACAACTGGAAGTTGTCAGTTACTTGGTGGAAAGCTTGTGAGTTGGTCAAGTAAGAAACAACATTCGGTGTCCACTTCTACTGCTGAAGCAGAATATGTGGCTGCTGGAAGTTGTTGTGCACAGATATTGTGGATGAAAAATCAGTTGTGTGATTATAATCAGACTTTCTCAAAAATCCCAATAATGTGTGACAACTCAAGTGCAATAGCCATTGCCAACAACCCTGTGCTTCATTCAAGATCCAAGCACATTGATATCAGATATCACTTTATAAGAGATCATGTTTCTAAAGGTGATGTGGAGTTACTTTCATTCCCACCGACTATCAATTAGCTGATCTGTTCACAAAGCCCCTTGATGAAGCAAGGTTCAAATTCCTCATTGGTGAGTTAGGTATGTTAAACATAGACTAATATATTTTATATTTATATATAATGTATGTTTTATATCTATATATATTCCATATATATATATACTATATACATTTATATATTTATAACTTATATATGTTATGTGTTTTATATATATATATATATATACTTTATATATATTATATATATTTATAAATTATATATTATATTATATTTATATATATATATATGAAAATAATATAAAAAGAAAAAGAAAATAAAAATATATATATGTATAAAGTCGGTGACTTAGTCACTGACGCGTTCTCTCTCTCTCCTCTAAACTTTTCCTAAATTACCTCCTTTACCTCTCTCAAACCCTAACCTTATTCACCACCACCACACCATACCACCACAAGCCACCGTCGCGGACAACCACCAACAAATCCACCTTCCGACGGTCAACCACCGACGGAACCTTCATCTCAAGCCAAAGCCACCGACGCCGACGTCGACATCTCACCCACCGACGTCGCCGTGACCGTACACCGACAACCATCCTTTAACCACCGTCAAACACCTTAGAGCCACCGACGGTCGTTCTTGGTTTCCGACGTGTCCCTTTCCGACAAACCACCAAGGAGCACATCCACCGAAGCCACCGATATGTTGCCCTAGCCACCGACGGTTGTAAGTCATTTCTGCTGACGTCACTTTCCGAGTCTCCCTAACGTCACCCACCGATGTTTGCTCGTTGTATTCCACCCACCAACGTCAACCTCTCCTTTGAGCCACCGACGTTTACCATTGGTTCTCAAAGCCACCGATGTTGTACAAGTCACCGAGGTAACCGTTACAAACTCTTCATATTCTTAACCCATTAAAGATAACTCTTGACTTACCACTCTTGATAAGCAAGATTCTTTGTTCTTATCCCTAATGACATCATCAATGTCAGTACATGCGCCGAATTCAACCCTAAAACCCTTAGTATTCTGACCTTTCAATCACCAAAAGTAATCATTATTTTTGAAAATTGAAATTTCCGTCTCATATATAACCTCTTCCCCCACTACCTCACCACCTTTCTCGCACCACTCTCCTTCATCTTCATACAAAAACCTGCAACTCCCATCTTCTTCAATGGCTTCTCCCTCAAAGATCTCTGAAGAACAGCCATGACTTTTGGATCCCTATCCTTTCCTGCATGCAATTATTTTGGAAGAATAGGAGTTGATAATACTCATCCAGAGTACAATGATATCTGTTGGTTCCTTCAAAGGTGCCCTCTCCAATATGCTCTCACAGCAAAACCCAAGATGAGTAAGTTTCTTCTTGGAAACTTTTGGCTATCATGTATTTTTGATGCTTCTACAGATCAAATGCTTGCATCTGTTCTCAGCAATGATGAACATGATGTAGTTTTTGATGTTGAAGATGTTCGAAACATCCTTAGGCTTCCCACTTATGATTCATATGAAACATTTCCTCTTGGAAATGAACACCAACAAGTGGTGGCTGTTTTGAACTACTTAGAAGAGAAGAAGGATTCAAAGTCAAAGGGTCCAGGTACTTTACTGCGCAAGAATATGGGAAACATATGGAACTTTCTATTTGCTCATTTGATTCTGTGCCTGAGCAAGAAGACAGGTGGCCCTTAAGAGAGCTGATACTTTCTCAAAGGTATATGAAGCTGAATGGTTGGAAGTTCTTGGGATGACTGAGTGGATGGAAGTTGGTAAATGCATCTCCAAGAGCAAAAGCAAGTACAAGGAGCTGGTACTTAATATTCTCAGAAAACTATTCATCAAGATGCTCAACATTCAAAAGGAGAATGATATTCTTGTGACATATCTTGAAGCACAACAAATGTACTTCATACAACAGGGTCTTAAAGGAGAGGTCATCATTGCTCCTAAAAACAAGAAGAAGGGACACTTTGTTATGCTTCATGAAAGAGGCATCCAGATAAATGCTTCAGGTATAGATCTTTCCATTCCTACTCCTATTGCTTACCCGGAGCAAACCATGCTGACTACTCCTGAGCTAGGGGTTTTCTTTGAAGACATATTTGGAAACATCGGTTTCTTCAGAGCTTCTGACATCCCAAGGGCTCACATCTCCTTCCTCTCTGCTATTCTAGGAGTACCTCCGGTTGAAGACCATGGGATCACTAGGCTTATCTTGGATGAGCTAAAAAGAAGAGAACCCACTCCTTGAATATTCTTCATATAGTGTGAACTTTATTTTTCAAAGTTGTGTGTTGATTAATAAAAGTTCATACTCTTCTTCCTTAAAAATTCTTGTTAATACTTTATTTTTTCTTGCACATACTTATACTTACATTTATTCTTATACTTATACTGTACATACTCAGTTAAAAAAAACAAAAAAAAAATCAAAAAAAAAAGAAATCTGAGTCAAAAGAACCCAAAAGAAAAATAGAAAGGGTCAAAAAGAATTCTTTTCTAACTTACAGGTATCATCATCAAACAGGGGGAGATTGTTGGGTCACCGATGATTTGGTGATGAACCACCTTCCTTTGTATGAATGAACTTTTACAGGTTCTTTTGAAGGTCTGAAATATGCTTCAAGTATTGAAGAGTCAAAGGCTATTCAATCAAGGGTTGTACATCAAAAAGTGGAATTTTGGATGTATCAACCAACTTCAATATTCAGATCATTTTGCCAAGTCAAGATTGGGTCACCAATATAGTGGGTCACCGATGGTACACTCAAAAGTCATCAAAAGTACTAAGGACATCAAATAAGATGAGGTCATCAAGTTTGATGTCATGGTCACCGACACTATAATCTTGGTCACCGAAATTGCAGGTATATTTTCTAAGGCTGTGATATCAAGTCACAAGTTCAAGGGTGTACACTTTTGGCATTTAGTGAAAGAGGAAGTCTATCAAGCAAAGTGTACACTTATCAATTCCAGCCTTACAAGGTATCCACCGATGTGATACATAGTGTGATGTATCACTTAGCAATTTCAAAGAGATAAGTTCTTGACTCACATCAATTGCAAGACACGTGAGCCAGCAAGAACTTGGGCATCAAGCCTTAAATAAAGACATTCTCCTTTATTCTTATAAAAGGAATATTTGTCTTTTAGCTAAAAGGTTTGATGGGACTTCACAGAGCATGAAGAAAAGAAGATAAAGTTATCTGACATTACGTGCTATAAGGAATGGTTCATCCATTATTCTAGTACAAAGGAAGTGGTCTCTTCCTTTGTCCAGTAGATAATCTTTCAGCTAATGAAACCTTGACAGCTGTCCACTTGCATCCCATGCATGGGCACTATAAAAGGAGATGAAGTCCTTCCCAGAAATCTCACGCTTTCAACAAATCTTCAAAGTGATTATTTGTGTGACTGTGGCAAAGCTGTGTGCTATAACAGTATTGTTTTAACTTCCTTAGTGTATAAGTTAATTACTGTTATCTGTGTGTTTAGTTTGATAGAATAGTCTGCCTGTTCTTTTCCGCATCAAACTATCTGTGTGTAAATTTTTAATATTTATATTAAAAAATTTGAAAAGAGTATATTCTGTGTGTTTTATATTCAACCCCCCCTTCTACAAAACCCTGTCTTAGTTAGCCATCTCTCTTTGGGGACTAACAGTCGTAATTGCACGTCCTGCTTTTTTAGAGGTTTTTCGTATTTAATCAATTTTAACTTTATTAAATTTTATAGACGTCTCGTATTAATCAGTTTTATTTCTTAATCGGTTTTATTTATTAATATATGTAAAGTTTTCATATTTAAATTTTATTATATAATAATAAAAAATATTAAATTAAATGTCTCAAATTTGAGATTTTATACTTTTAAACTTATCTTATGAATCAAAATTTAAAAGCAAACACTTTGACACCCAAGTAATGAGTATGTCAACCCGGTTCCATCGGTTCATGTACTAAAACGTGTTTTTCGAAAATATATACCAAAATAGATTGATTTTGTAATAATAATCAGATCTATAATATGTTCTAAAAATATTTAGTAGAAAAATTAAAATCCAATAATATTAAAAACCCAATAAAAATATATCATTTTATGAACAATAACACATTGACTTTTTTAACTTGTGTTAAGTTTTAACAATTTTAATCCACAAAATTACATTATTGTTTTTTTATAGATAATTAAAAATTCAGTAGAGCATCTCCAAGAGTTTCCTCAAAATAGAAAAATAGGGAAATATGAGAATTTTAGACAAAATTTTTACTTCAAAAGTTTTCCCAAAACTTTCTCCAAAACGGAGAAAGTAGGGGAGAGAGTGAATTTTTCTCCAAATATTGAGTTTACTCCAAAAATGATTACCAAATGAATTAACCAATAAATTTTTTTGAAAAATAAATATTTAATGAGAGAAATAATATTTTAATAGATGCTGCAATATTTTAATATTATTTTAGAGAAATTATAGGGAATTTGTTGGAAATGAATGCAACTTTTTTTAGAGATTTTGCCATTTGGTTCTCCATTTTAAAAAAATTATAGGGAAATTGTTGGAGATGCTCTAAACAATTTAATATATACTAAATCTTGTATTCATTAACTTTTTGAATTTATATGGGAACGCAAGGGGTTGTTTGTTGTTGTTAAATGATTTGATACAGAATGATCAAATTTTTTATCGTTTAATGCAAAATAAAATATAATTTTTTGGTAATTATTCAAAATGAAATCAAGGCTCTAAATGATCAAGGGAGATCCATGATACAAAATAATTTAGAAGATCTTGAAACCATTAAGAGATATATTTATTTTTTACCAAGTAAGTTTTTACTTTTAACGATTTAGATGTTGACTTTTAATAAAACTATTAAAGAGGTAAACAAATAGTCAATAGAGAATTCCAACGTGATCTTTAAGTCACTTTGGGTAACTTTGTAAAAATATTAATTGTTACATTTATTAATGACTAACATTTGTTGACACCTATTACAAAAGTTAATTTAATTTTAATCATTAGAATTGTTAAGAAAATCTTTTATTCTTCATTTAAAAACTTAATACCGATGATAACTTTTATAAATATATATATATAACTTTTTGTAAATATATAATAATTATCGTATATTTTATTAAAGACAGACCTATAAAGAACTGAAAAAAGGTCTTGTGCATTGTTTCAACTAACTTTTATAAGTAGTTCGTTTCTGTATGAAAGGTGCATTTGTTAGTTACACTTTAAGGGTGCTATGTGATATTAGAAAATACAATGGGTATCAACCAAAAAACCGAAAAAGTCTATCGAATTTAATTAAAAAAAACCAAAAAAATACTTCGAAATCAATAAAAAATATCTCGGCATATCAAAATAAAAGATAGAAAAGAAGAGAAAGAGGAATTTTACACCAAAACTTGAGTAAACCCATTAATTAGCTATTCTTTTAGCAAACAACAAAATAAGAGTCTTGTTGAATAGAGTATGACATATCAAAAAAATATCTCCAAACTCGAACGCTATCAAATGAAGAAGGGTAGCGTCTACAAGTTGTCAACTTGTTTGCCATGTGATTCAAAAATCACTCTCTGACAAGTGACAACCAATCAAGGGTGGACCTATAAAAAGCTGAAAACCCTAACGGGTTTTCATGTACCTGCTCAGCTGATTTTTACAAGTAGAATTTTTGCGGGGCATGAAAGATATACAGACTAAACTACTAAACTATGAGGGGTACTTTGGGATATTAGAAAATACAAGATACATACAGAAAAATGAAAAAAGTCATTTGAAATCAACAAAAAAAACCCGAAAAAGTCACTCGAAATCAATCAAAAAACTTCAAAAATACCTCAAAACGGTGGAATATTCTGCTAAAAAGTAAAAACAAAACGGGTGACTATGTGTCCTTTTTTTGAAGGTATCCTAGGCTATGCCTGGACTAATCCCGGCAAATTATGACTGCAATACATTAGCCCTGACAAACTCGGTGGCCACAATTGTTGCGTATGACTGGATTCAAACCCTGAACAGATGAGATATTCCACCACATCCTCCAGGACCTCAACCAATACACCACCTTAAAAGTGACCAGCTTGACCAAGAACGATCTTCTATAAATGCAAAAGCCTCACATTTCTAAACGAATGGAACTCGAACGATAACAGATGTTCAAGTAACCATGATTTTCCAATTAGCATCGCAAACCACAACTATTATTGGACAAGAAATATCATCAGATATAACAGTATGTGTGTTGCACTTCACAAATTCATAAGAGGGTTATGCTATAATGCACAAGGAGATGAACTTGCAACAAAGTCTGGATGAGACTTAATTTTTATATATTTTTGTTGTTGTTGTTGTTGTTTAATTTATTTTATCAAACGCTTAAACTTTCAAGACTTTCTGAAAATTAATGTCTTCTGGAAATTGATCTTATAATAACTTTTAATGTTTATATATATATATATATTGAGAGAGTAAATTGCAAATTTGGTCCCTATGGTTTCTGGTTTTCTGTGGTTTTGGTCCTCAGAAAATTTTTATTGCAAGAAAACCACTGTGGTATGCATTTCGTTGTGGATTTGGTCCCTGAGGCTAACTCCGTCAGATTTCCTTCCGTTAAGACCCCCCATGTGACTTGCAAATGAGGGCATTTTCGTCCTTTTGACTTTTTTCACTAAAAACAAAAACATAGGGACCAAAAATGTAAGTTACTCTTTATTATTATTATTATTATTATTATTATTATTATTATTATTATTATTATTATTACCCTTTAACTTATTCTTTTTTAATTTTCACTAAAAACAATAATCACAGGGACCAAATTTCATCTTCATCTGTTTTCGAATCAAGAACAATCATTAACCCGAAATCAAGTTCATCTTCATCTGTTCATCTTAATCTGTTTTATTTTATCAACAACAATCAAGAACAATCTTCATCTTTTACATTTTCTATGAATCATAAAATCAATAACCCAAAATAAAATCTTCATATTTTTTACTCAATAAAATCTCTGTAACATAAATCAAGAACCCAAAATAAAACATCACAATCAAACCTAAATCAAAAATCTAAATCTAAATCTAAAATCTAAAATCTAAATCAAAACTCAAAACTCAAAATCAAATTTCAAAACCCATATCTCATATATGTTCGAGAAGGGTTTGGAGCACTCATGTGATTGCAGGGGAAGCAGATGGGACTCGGTGAAGGAGGAATGGGGCGATTGTGATTGGTGGTTGCAGATCGCCGGATTTCCCTTTGAAGGTAACATCTCTAATGAAGAGGATGCAATAATGAGAAAAAAAGATGAAGACGTTTGGAGAGAGAGAGAGAGAGAGAGAGAGAGAGAGAGAGAGAGATTTTAGGGTTAACAAAAAGGTTAAGAGGAAACTACAATTTGGTCCCTGTAGTTTTGTTTTTAGTGAAAAATAAAAAAGAATAAGTTAAAGGACGAAAATGCCCTCATGTGCAAGACACATGGAGGGGCTTAACGGCATAAATAGAGACGGCGTTAGCCTCAGGGACCAAATCCACAACGAAATGCATACCGCGGTGGTTTTCTTGCAATAAAAATTTTCTTGGGACCAAAACCACAAAAATCAAGAAACCATAGGGACCAAATTTGCAATTTACTCATATATATATATAGAAAGGATCATGTGAAAAGACAAGAAGTGTCATTATCATATATGATTACAAGAAGTGGATTTGGTCCCTGAGGCTAACTCCGTCAGGTTTCCTTCCGTTAAGACCCCCCATGTGACTTGCACATGAGGGCATTTTCGTCCTTTTGACTTTTTTTCACTAAAAACGAAAACATAGGGACCAAAAATGTAAGTTGCTCTTTATTATTAATATTATTATTATTACCCTTTAACTTATTCTTTTTTAATTTTCACTAAAAACAATAATCACAGGGACCAAATTTCATCTTCATTTGTTTTCGAATCAAGAACAATCAATAACCCGAAATCAAGTTCATCTTCATCTGTTCATCTTAATCTGTTTTATTTTATCAACAACAATCAAGAACAATCTTCATCTTTTACATTTTCTATGAATCATAAAATCAATAACCCAAAATAAAATCTTCATATTTTTTACTCAATAAAATCTCTGTAACATAAATCAAGAACCCAAAATAAAACATCACAATCAAACCTAAATCAAAAATCTAAATCTAAATCTAAAATCTAAAATCTAAATCAAAACTCAAAACTCAAAATCAAATTTCAAAACCCATATCTCATATATGTTCGAGAAGGGTTTGGAGCACTCATGTGATTGCAGGGGAAGCAGATGGGACTCGGTGAAGGAGGAATGGGGCGGTGGTCGTTGGGAGACGGTAGATTGCAAATCTTGGATATGTGGGAAGAGGTCAGGAGGAGGGAGGAGCAACAGGGGGTTGAATGGAGGTGGCGATGGATGAGATTGAGGCGTGGTTTCATCAGGTCGTCGGAGTGAGGGATGGCACCGGGACACGCCGGAGACGGTGGTTGGGGAAGGAGGTCATCGGAGACGGTGGTGGGGGAAGGAGGTCGCCGGCGACGGTGGTGGAAGGAAGGAGGTCGCCGGAGACTTTGGTGGGAGGATGGCGGTCGCCGGAGACGGTGGTGGGAGGAAGCACGTCGCCGGAGATTGTGATTGGTGGTTGCAGATCGCCGGATTTCCCTTTGAAGGTAACATCTCTAATGAAGAGGATGCAATAATGAGAAAAAAAGATGAAGACGTTTGGAGAGAGAGAGAGAGAGAGAGAGATTTTAGGGTTAACAAAAAGGTTTAGAGGAAACTACAATTTGGTCCCTGTAGTTTTGTTTTTAGTGAAAAATAAAAAAGAATAAGTTAAAGGACGAAAATGCCCTCATGTGCAAGGCACGTGGAGGGGCTTAACGGCATAAATAGAGACGGCGTTAGCCTCAGGGACCAAATCCACAACGAAATGCATACCGCGGTGGTTTTCTTGCAATAAAAATTTTCTTGGGACCAAAACCACAAAAATCAAGAAACCATAGGGACCAAATTTGCAATTTACTCATATATATATATAGAAAGGATCATGTGAAAAGACAAGAAGTGTCATTATCATATATGATTACAAGAAGTGGATTTGGTCACGAGGCTAACTCCGTCGGTGTTTCCTTCCATTAAGACCCCATGTGACTTGCACATACGTAAGGCATTTTTCGTCCTTTTGACTTTTTTCACTAAAAACGAAAACATAGGGACCAAAAATGTAAGTTGCTCTTTATTATTAATATTATTATTATTACCCTTTAACTTATTCTTTTTTAATTTTCACTAAAAACAATAATCACAGGGACCAAATTTCATCTTCATTTGTTTTCGAATCAAGAACAATCAATAACCCGAAATCAAGTTCATCTTCATCTGTTCATCTTAATCTGTTTTATTTTATCAACAACAATCAAGAACAATCTTCATCTTTTACATTTTCTATGAATCATAAAATCAATAACCCAAAATAAAATCTTCATATTTTTTACTCAATAAAATCTCTGTAACATAAATCAAGAACCCAAAATAAAACATCACAATCAAACCTAAATCAAAAATCTAAATCTAAATCTAAAATCTAAAATCTAAATCAAAACTCAAAACTCAAAATCAAATTTCAAAACCCATATCTCATATATGTTCGAGAAGGGTTTGGAGCACTCATGTGATTGCAGGGGAAGCAGATGGGACTCGGTGAAGGAGGAATGGGGCGGTGGTCGTTGGGAGACGGTAGATTGCAAATCTTGGATATGTGGGAAGAGGTCGGGGAGGAGGGAGGAGCAACGGGGGTTGAATGGAGGTGGCGATGGATGAGATTGAGGCGTGGTTTCATCAGGTCGTCGGAGTGAGGGATGGCACCGGGACACGCCGGAGACGGTGGTTGGGGAAGGAGGTCACCGGAGACGGTGGTGGGGGAAGGAGGTCGCCGGCGACGGTGGTGGAAGGAAGGAGGTCGCCGGAGATCGTGGTGGGAGGATGGCGGTCGCCGAGACGGTGGTGGGAGGAAGCACGTCGCCGGGAGATTGTGATTGGTGGTTGCAGATCGCCGGATTTCCCTTTGAAGGTAACATCTCTAATGAAGAGGATGCAACAATGAGAAAAAAAGATGAAGACGTTTGGAGAGAGAGAGAGAGAGAGAGAGAGGGAGAGAGAGAGATTTTAGGGTTAACAAAAAGGTTTAGAGGAAACTACAATTTGGTCCCTGTAGTTTTGCTTTTAGTGAAAAATAAAAAAGAATAAGTTAAAGGACGAAAATGCCCTCATGTGCAAGGCACGTGGAGGGTCTTAACGGCATAAATAGAGACGGCGTTAGCCTCAGGGACCAAATCCACAACGAAATGCATACCGCGGTGGTTTTCTTGCAATAAAAATTTTCTTGGGACCAAAACCACAAAAATCAAGAAACCATAGGGACCAAATTTTCAATTTACTCATATATATATATAGAAAGGATCATGTGAAAAGACAAGAAGTGTCATTATCATATATGATTACAAGAAGTGGATTTGGTCCCTGAGGCTAACTCCGTCAGGTTTCCTTCCGTTAAGACCCCCCATGTGACTTGCACATGAGGGCATTTTCGTCCTTTTGACTTTTTTTCACTAAAAACGAAAACATAGGGACCAAAAATGTAAGTTGCTCTTTATTATTAATATTATTATTATTACCCTTTAACTTATTCTTTTTTAATTTTCACTAAAAACAATAATCACAGGGACCAAATTTCATCTTCATTTGTTTTCGAATCAAGAACAATCAATAACCCGAAATCAAGTTCATCTTCATCTGTTCATCTTAATCTGTTTTATTTTATCAACAACAATCAAGAACAATCTTCATCTTTTACATTTTCTATGAATCATAAAATCAATAACCCAAAATAAAATCTTCATATTTTTTACTCAATAAAATCTCTGTAACATAAATCAAGAACCCAAAATAAAACATCACAATCAAACCTAAATCAAAAATCTAAATCTAAATCTAAAATCTAAAATCTAAATCAAAACTCAAAACACAAAATCAAATTTCAAAACCCATATCTCATATATGTTCGAGAGGGGTTTGGAGCACTCATGTGATTGCAGGGGAAGCAGATGGGACTCGGTGAAGGAGGAATGGGGCGGTGGTCGTTGGGAGACGGTAGATTGCAAATCTTGGATATGTGGGAAGAGGTCAGGAGGAGGGAGGAGCAACAGGGGGTTGAATGGAGGTGGCGATGGATGAGATTGAGGCGTGGTTTCATCAGGTCGTCGGAGTGAGGGATGGCACCGGGACACGCCGGAGACGGTGGTTGGGGAAGGAGGTCACCGGAGACGGTGGTGGGGGAAGGAGGTCGCCGGAGACGGTGGTGGAAGGAAGGAGGTCGCCGGAGACTGTGGTGGGAGGATGGCGGTCGCCGGAGACGGTGGTGGGAGGAAGCACGTCGCCGGAGATTGTGATTGGTGGTTGCAGATCGCCGGATTTCCCTTTGAAGGTAACATCTCTAATGAAGAGGATGCAATAATGAGAAAAAAAGATGAAGACGTTTGGAGAGAGAGAGAGAGAGAGAGAGAGAGAGAGATTTTAGGGTTAACAAAAAGGTTTAGAGGAAACTACAATTTGGTCCCTGTAGTTTTGTTTTTAGTGAAAAATAAAAAAGAATAAGTTAAAGGACGAAAATGCCCTCATGTGCAAGGCACGTGGAGGGGCTTAACGGCATAAATAGAGACGGCGTTAGCCTCAGGGACCAAATCCACAACGAAATGCATACCGCGGTGGTTTTCTTGCAATAAAAATTTTCTTGGGACCAAAACCACAAAAATCAAGAAACCATAGGGACCAAATTTGCAATTTACTCATATATATATAGAAAGGATCATGTGAAAAGACAAGAAGTGTCATTATCATATATGATTACAAGAAGTGGATTTGGTCCCTGAGGCTAACTCCGTCAGGTTTCCTTCCGTTAACACCTACGCGACTTGCATACGAGGGCATTTTCGTCCTTTTGACTTTTTTTCACTAAAAACGAAAACATAGGGACCAAAAATGTAAGTTGCTCTTTATTATTAATATTATTATTATTACCCTTTAACTTATTCTTTTTTAATTTTCACTAAAAACAATAATCACAGGGACCAAATTTCATCTTCATTTGTTTTCGAATCAAGAACAATCAATAACCCGAAATCAAGTTCATCTTCATCTGTTCATCTTAATCTGTTTTATTTTATCAACAACAATCAAGAACAATCTTCATCTTTTACATTTTCTATGAATCATAAAATCAATAACCCAAAATAAAATCTTCATATTTTTTACTCAATAAAATCTCTGTAACATAAATCAAGAACCCAAAATAAAACATCACAATCAAACCTAAATCAAAAATCTAAATCTAAATCTAAAATCTAAAATCTAAATCAAAACTCAAAACTCAAAATCAAATTTCAAAACCCATATCTCATATATGTTCGAGAAGGGTTTGGAGCACTCGTGTGATTGCGGGGAAGCGAGATGGGACTCGGTGAAGGAGGAATGGGGCGGTGGTCGTTGGGAGACGGTAGATTGCAAATCTTGGATATGTGGGAAGAGGTCGGGGAGGAGGGAGGAGCAACGGGGGTTGAATGGAGGTGGCGATGGATGAGATTGAGGCGTGGTTTCATCGGGTCGTCGGAGTGAGGGATGGCACCGGGACACGCCGAGACGGTGGTTGGGGAAGGAGGTCACCGGAGACGGTGGTGAGGGAAGGAGGTCGCCGGCGACGGTGGTGGAAGGAAGGAGGTCGCCGGAGGCGTGGTGGGAGGATGGCGGTCGCCGGGAGACGGTGGTGGGAGGAAGCACGTCGCCGGAGATTGTGATTGGTGGTTGCGGATCGCCGGTTTTCCACTTTGAAGGTAACATCTCTAATGAAGAGGATGCAATAATGAGAAAAAAAGATGAAGACGTTTGGAGAGAGAGAGAGAGAGAGAGAGAGAGAGAGAGAGAGAGAGAGAGAGAGAGAGATTTTAGGGTTAACAAAAAGGTTTAGAGGAAACTACAATTTGGTCCCTGTAGTTTTGTTTTTAGTGAAAAATAAAAAAGAATAAGTTAAAGGACGAAAATGCCCTCATGTGCAAGGCACGTGGAGGGGCTTAACGGCATAAATAGAGACGGCGTTAGCCTCAGGGACCAAATCCACAACGAAATGCATACCGCGGTGGTTTTCTTGCAATAAAAATTTTCTTGGGACCAAAACCACAAAAATCAAGAAACCATAGGGACCAAATTTGCAATTTACTCATATATATATATAGAAAGGATCATGTGAAAAGACAAGAAGTGTCATTATCATATATGATTACAAGAAGTGGATTTGGTCCACCGAGGCTAACTCCGTCGGGTTTCCTTCCGTTAAGACCCCATGTGACTTCGCATACGAGGGCATTTTCGTCCTTTTGACTTTTTTTCACTAAAAACGAAAACATAGGGACCAAAAATGTAAGTTGCTCTTTATTATTAATATTATTATTATTACCCTTTAACTTATTCTTTTTTAATTTTCACTAAAAACAATAATCACAGGGACCAAATTTCATCTTCATTTGTTTTCGAATCAAGAACAATCAATAACCCGAAATCAAGTTCATCTTCATCTGTTCATCTTAATCTGTTTTATTTTATCAACAACAATCAAGAACAATCTTCATCTTTTACATTTTCTATGAATCATAAAATCAATAACCCAAAATAAAATCTTCATATTTTTTACTCAATAAAATCTCTGTAACATAAATCAAGAACCCAAAATAAAACATCACAATCAAACCTAAATCAAAAATCTAAATCTAAATCTAAAATCTAAAATCTAAATCAAAACTCAAAACTCAAAATCAAATTTCAAAACCCATATCTCATATATGTTCGAGAAGGGTTTGGAGCACTCATGTGATTGCAGGGGAAGCAGATGGGACTCGGTGAAGGAGGAATGGGGCGGTGGTCGTTGGGAGACGGTAGATTGCAAATCTTGGATATGTGGGAAGAGGTCAGGAGGAGGGAGGAGCAACAGGGGGTTGAATGGAGGTGGCGATGGATGAGATTGAGGCGTGGTTTCATCAGGTCGTCGGAGTGAGGGATGGCACCGGGACACGCCGGAGACGGTGGTTGGGGAAGGAGGTCACCGGAGACGGTGGTGGGGGAAGGAGGTCGCCGGCGACGGTGGTGGAAGGAAGGAGGTCGCCGGAGACTGTGGTGGGAGGATGGCGGTCGCCGGAGACGGTGGTGGGAGGAAGCACGTCGCCGGAGATTGTGATTGGTGGTTGCAGATCGCCGGTTTTCCCTTTGAAGGTAACATCTCTAATGAAGAGGATGCAATAATGAGAAAAAAAGATGAAGACGTTTGGAGAGAGAGAGAGAGAGAGAGAGAGAGAGAGAGAGAGAGAGAGAGAGATTTTAGGGTTAACAAAAAGGTTTAGAGGAAACTACAATTTGGTCCCTGTAGTTTTGTTTTTAGTGAAAAATAAAAAAGAATAAGTTAAAGGACGAAAATGCCCTCATGTGCAAGGCACGTGGAGGGTCTTAACGGCATAAATAGAGACGGCGTTAGCCTCAGGGACCAAATCCACAACGAAATGCATACCGCGGTGGTTTTCTTGCAATAAAAATTTTCTTGGGACCAAAACCACAAAAATCAAGAAACCATAGGGACCAAATTTGCAATTTACTCATATATATATATAGAAAGGATCATGTGAAAAGACAAGAAGTGTCATTATCATATATGATTACAAGAAGTGGATTTGGTCCCTGAGGCTAACTCCGTCAGTTTTAAACCCAGATTAAGACCCCCACGTGACTTGCACGCGAGGGCATTTTCGTCCTTTTGACTTTTTTCACTAAAAACGAAAACATAGGGACCAAAAATGTAAGTTGCTCTTTATTATTAATATTATTATTATTACCCTTTAACTTATTCTTTTTTAATTTTCACTAAAAACAATAATCACAGGGACCAAATTTCATCTTCATTTGTTTTCGAATCAAGAACAATCAATAACCCGAAATCAAGTTCATCTTCATCTGTTCATCTTAATCTGTTTTATTTTATCAACAACAATCAAGAACAATCTTCATCTTTTACATTTTCTATGAATCATAAAATCAATAACCCAAAATAAAATCTTCATTTTTTTTACTCAATAAAATCTCTGTAACATAAATCAAGAACCCAAAATAAAACATCACAATCAAACCTAAATCAAAAATCTAAATCTAAATCTAAAATCTAAAATCTAAATCAAAACTCAAAACTCAAAATCAAATTTCAAAACCCATATCTCATATATGTTCGAGAAGGGTTTGGAGCACTCATGTGATTGCAGGGGAAGCAGATGGGACTCGGTGAAGGAGGAATGGGGCGGTGGTCGTTGGGAGACGGTAGATTGCAAATCTTGGATATGTGGGAAGAGGTCAGGAGGAGGGAGGAGCAACAGGGGGTTGAATGGAGGTGGCGATGGATGAGATTGAGGCGTGGTTTCATCAGGTCGTCGGAGTGAGGGATGGCACCGGGACACGCCGGAGACGGTGGTTGGGGAAGGAGGTCACCGGAGACGGTGGTGGGGGAAGGAGGTCGCCGGCGACGGTGGTGGAAGGAAGGAGGTCGCCGGAGACTGTGGTGGGAGGATGGCGGTCGCCGGAGACGGTGGTGGGAGGAAGCACGTCGCCGGAGATTGTGATTGGTGGTTGCAGATCGCCGGTTTTCCCTTTGAAGGTAACATCTCTAATGAAGAGGATGCAATAATGAGAAAAAAAGATGAAGACGTTTGGAGAGAGAGAGAGAGAGAGAGAGAGAGAGAGAGAGAGAGAGAGATTTTAGGGTTAACAAAAAGGTTTAGAGGAAACTACAATTTGGTCCCTGTAGTTTTGTTTTTAGTGAAAAATAAAAAAGAATAAGTTAAAGGACGAAAATGCCCTCATGTGCAAGGCACGTGGAGGGGCTTAACGGCATAAATAGAGACGGCGTTAGCCTCAGGGACCAAATCCACAACGAAATGCATACCGCGGTGGTTTTCTTGCAATAAAAATTTTCTTGGGACCAAAACCACAAAAATCAAGAAACCATAGGGACCAAATTTGCAATTTACTCATATATATATATAGAAAGGATCATGTGAAAAGACAAGAAGTGTCATTATCATATATGATTACAAGAAGTGGATTTGGTCCCTGAGGCTAACTCCGTCAGGTTTCCTTCCGTTAAGACCCCCCATGTGACTTGCACATGAGGGCATTTTCGTCCTTTTGACTTTTTTTCACTAAAAACGAAAACATAGGGACCAAAAATGTAAGTTGCTCTTTATTATTAATATTATTATTATTACCCTTTAACTTATTCTTTTTTAATTTTCACTAAAAACAATAATCACAGGGACCAAATTTCATCTTCATTTGTTTTCGAATCAAGAACAATCAATAACCCGAAATCAAGTTCATCTTCATCTGTTCATCTTAATCTGTTTTATTTTATCAACAACAATCAAGAACAATCTTCATCTTTTACATTTTCTATGAATCATAAAATCAATAACCCAAAATAAAATCTTCATATTTTTTACTCAATAAAATCTCTTTGGTTTGTTTAATCAATACATGATTAAGTGTCTAGCGTTGTCAATACAACACGTGTTTAATCATAATGAGACTTCTCGCCTTGGGAAATGTTTAGCTTCTTGTTTGAACTTGTCCTTGTATCACTATTAAAAAAACAGACTTCTTTTGGCGGACAAAAAATACCATTGTAGCTCAATAAGATCTTTTATGACCATCAAAAGCTTATTAAGAACAATTATAGTTCAATAAAACCCTTTATGACTTATTAAGACCCAATAATATCAATGGTTGATTATTACGTGTTTGTATGCAGGTATATACTGCATTTATGCTGTGGTGTGTATAAGACTCGATAATACAACTATGACCCACTATAGCTTATCAAGAGTCGCTAACAAGCATCAGAGCTCAATAAGATCTTTTATGATTTATGAAGGCCCAATAACACCAATGATTGTTTGTCACGTTTTTATATGCATGTATGTACTCCATATATGCATTTGGTGTGTGTTGGTGCTAATACGATCTCTAATACCCACAACAGCCTATTAAGAACTACTAAAATTTATTAAGAACCATTACATCACAATAAGACTTTTTATGTGTGTGTATATATATACACACACATATATAAGACGATAATCAAATGAAAATCACAAAACAGTTACAAACTCGTGAGAACCGATATAAAAAAAATTACATGATTTTTCTTAATCAAAAGCTTTAATTTAAAACGTTGTTTTACATATGTTTATGTTCACCTTAAGAAAAAAATTACATGTGATTATTTTTATTCGCTTAGTGAAACGAAAAATACGCATAAAAAATATTTATTATAGTAAAACAAATACATGTAAACTTTCAAATTCTAAAACAAATATACATGAAATAATATATTAAAATTTTATCTTTTAATGAAAATAAATCATGAAATTTTTTAATTTTAGATTAGTTTTCACAAACTTATACTATTTTTGTATGTTTTTATTTAATTTAGTCCTTATATATACATATATGTATGTAACTAATATACGTGTGTTGTGTGTATGTATTGAGCACACATAAATTTTTAACAGAATATATTAGATTAAAAATCCGTCATAAGAATTAGATAAAAATCAATTTTAATTTAATTAAAAATCGAATCATCGACTTTATGTGTGTTTTGGAAAATAAAAATGCCTTTTAACTTAAGAAAATAAACAGAAGAATAATTTTGTTTTTAAATTTATTTACGTATTATCAACGGATTTTAATTTTAGAATAATAAATTCTTTAACTTATGCGGATTTTATTTTTTAATTCAAGAAAATAGAAAAATCAATTTAAAAATAATAATTCAAATGAAAAAATAATAATGGATATATTTGGATTCTTTGGCTTCAAACATCAACATTCCTCCGACTTAAAGGGGTTTGGTTTGTATCTATCTATTAAAACAAAATCCAAGTGACACTCTCAATTTCCAAATGTGTAAATAATTTTGTTAGGATGTTTGAATATTTTAATAATTTGAAGCAAGTTATTTAACCCTTGGAATATATTATATTTCTCAGAAACAGACAAATCCAATGAAGACAAAAGTCATCAATCCAAAAGATAACCACATTTTGTTTCAATGCTTCAAACATGGTACACGTATACTCACCAGGTTAAGCCTCAAGTCTTACATGCCATAACGAGAACGTAATATTTTTTAAGACGTGTCATAAGAGGAAAAATTTGTATGTCATATATATAATTATATATTTACATATATGTTTTCTATACATTATCCAATTTGATAATGATATTTCAAAACATGACATAGAAGGGTAATTTTACGCATATCATAAGTTTGTGACGTGTATAAATTCGTGAAACTGTGACTAATGTGACTAGATAAATCTATAAAATGTTTAAAATCTATATTTAAAAGTGTAAAAACACAAAAGTTTAAAAAACTGAAAAAGTAAAAGAATAAAAAAATTGAAAAAAAATCACGACTTGTAAGAAATTCATGCCGCAAGACACCATGGCGAGAGCCTTGCCTTACAGAAACTCTAAAGACCATACATGCAGAGACGTATCTTGTGCCATACACCATGACGCACATTTTTGAACACTGTCTGCAAGATGTGTATATTCATTAAAAAAACAGGAATTAAGCATCAACTATGTGTAACGAAGATGAAAGAATGAAATATCTGCATGTGAGGATAAATGCAATGACCAGAGATGGTCCTTTCATGAATTAATGAGCACATGATAACCATGTGGTTATTATTACTATATTTTTATAGTCTTTATGCTATTTATACTATTGACACAATGAACACATAAATGTATGCATATAAAATATGTTTTTATATGCATTGCAAGTAGTTTTTAAAGAGCTTATAATGCATGTAAGATCTGATTTATTAAACACTTCAAAGTCTGATCGAAAGTTCAAAAGTTTAAATTTTGTGATGATTCGAAGCGACTTATAGAACCATATATGGCTTCGGAATACCTTTGATGGAAAAAGAACATAAAAGAGAATCGTGTTTTATTTCAATAAGGGTTCCATAGTCACGAAACAAAGATTGTGGTGGTAAAAGAAGGCAAAGGTCAATCATCTATTCTTCCATTTTAATTGGCAATTTCTTCTTCAACATTCAACACTGGTTGCATCTATAATTGATCCTGCAAACCAAATCGATATTAAATTAATATTGCTCTAGCAAAAATGTTGATTTCAATATGAATTTACATGTAGAACACGATTCATGTAAAATGTAAATTATACAAAAATAATATACTTTCTGATTAAAAAAATACATAAAAGAATATATTATGTGTTTTTAATGATTAAAATACCGACAAAATTGTTACAATTACCCCACAATGAATAAAGTACTCCGGCAAAAAAGGACAAGGAGAAAACCGCACAAATAGCTATCATCAATATCTTTCATAAACTTAAAACACTATAACATTTTTTTTTGGAAAGGGTATCCTACGCATTTGCCTAGACTAATCCCTAGTAATTTTAAGACTGCTAAAGAATGCAGTCCTTAGATAATTCCACAGTGACCACAAGTTGTTTGCTCCTGGATTCGAACATATATGGGGTAGATGGGTTATATAACTTCATCCCCTACAAGTTTTAACCGGTATGCCACAAGCCTTGTGGTTAAAAAAAACTATAACGTTTTATTGATTGTATTATAAGCTTATGATGATCATCATCTAGCATGATGATATCAAAACGACATCTTCTGTAAATATGCATCCGAAACTATGTGAACAATTGCTTGTTTTTTATTGTGTCGTGAGGAAAAGAAAAGAAAATTTAGAATATTTGAGTTTTCATTATCTATAATTATAATTATGTTATAAATAAATTTGTATAATTATATTTAAGTTTGAAATAGATTTAGATATTTACAATAAACAAATAATATATTCGGCACAAAAAAAAGGCCACAAGAAACACGTGTTGGGTCCGAGTAGATATTTTTCAAATAATTTAGATATTTTATTTTATAAAAAATATTAGAAGTATTATTTAAAATTAGTAATTATCATAAAATATTGGTTGAATTATCTTTAATTCTATTTTGATTTTTTTATTATATAAAGGGGGGCCGACCCCTCAAATCAAGAAAAAAGATATTTATATATGATTACGTTTTTTATTTTTTGATTTTTTTTTATTTTGAATTATTTACAGTTAATAGTATAAACTGATAACGATGAAACGACGACGTTGTTGGAATGTATGTTTCTATAAATGGATGAGGTTTTTAATATATACACATACAATACAACTTATACAACAAGACACATTTCTACTAAAAACAAGAAGCATTTTATAAAGAGATTAATGGCGAAGAAGCTAACCATGGAGAACAATGTGGAGACATCATTCGTGTCATCATCTTCATCATTGATGCAGGAGCAGAAACAGATGCCTCTGTTATCTCTGAATCATGTCTCCTTTATGTGTAGATCTGTTGTCCGATCAGTCAAGTTCTATAACGACGTACTCGGATTTGTTCTCATCAGACGCCCTTCCTCCTTTGACTTTGAAGGCGCTTGGTCCGTATCTCTTTCCTTTATGCGCTTGAATATCTCCAAAATACTCTCTAACTTTACCCAATCTTATGATACGAACTATAAATGTAATTATAATCAACTACGCAAAATACACGTCAAATTAAAACGATGGTTTTTCAAAAATCAAATGCTCATTTATGTACTTCATTTTAGGGGGAAAATTTAATATTGTTGAAAGGGTCATAATATTATTATTTTTACAGTGATTTTAACCAATAATTTGTCAATGGTGGTGACTAGCGATATATTTTGTGTTGATTTTGTTGCACAAACGATATACAACTTGATATCATTAATGAAAATTTACACATGTAAGCAAAACTAACAATTTTTAGAGCTAATTGAATAAGTTCTGAAACATATAAAGCTTCATTCTTTTGACTTCTGATATGTAAACCTTTTTTGATAATTTGAAACAGGTTGTTCAGTCATGGAATTGGAATACATTTGCTAGAAATGGAGACAACTCAAATAAAGAAAGGGGCAATCAATCCAAAAGATAACCACATTTCCTTTCAATGCTCAGATATGGATCTCATAATCGAGAAACTTGAGGAATTGGAAATCAAATACGTGACCGCAGTGGTGAAAGAAGGGGGTGTGGAGGTGAACCAACTCTTCTTCCACGACCCTGATGGTTATATGATTGAGATCTGCAATTGCCATGTTCTCCCTGTTCTTCCCGTCTCCTCGTGCCCACTCAAGAAGCTCCCAACCATTCCACAAATCAACCAAGACCAATCTTCTTTCTACGGTATTTTAACCTGATACATTTCAAACGTCACACATTTATAGATCTTGGATGAGATTTGTTTCTTTTGTAATTAATATGGTCATGTTAAATGATGATAATGCAGAGCAATCGAGTCCCAATAATTACTTTTGTGGGGAATTTGACGCATTGATGATGGACAACTTGTTAATAGACATGATGGGAATCTCGATTTAAGATCAGACAAATGCATATGATGGCTTCAAGAGGAATTGGCTTTTCTAGTATTTACATGAGGGAAAATTACAAAAACAGTATAATTTTTATTCATTTTCTATTTTTAAAATCATATTTTAAATGAACATTTAAGGGTTTATTATCGAAAAATATATATTTTAGGACCCAAGGCTGACATTATTTTTATGTAGCGTTGGTGAAACATGATTTGTTTTTTAAAATATATTTTTTTAAATAAATATTTTTCAAACTATATACTTAAAAACCATTTTTACAATATAATTTGAAATATTCATTAGATTTGAAAGTAGAGCAATATTCTTTTACAAGCAGCAATTTGTAATGTTGTTTTATGTATTGTATAGGACAAGTGCAAGTGTAATTCCTTATATATAATACCAAAATGATATGTTTCAATAGCGTTTTTTCTTCAATATTACTTTTGACTGCATGGTATATTATTTTATAGTGTGTTTAAATATGTGCTTTTTAACCTATCTTTACAGTTTCAAGAAATAAAATCAAATGGTTAAATCCTCGTTTGATCAAATTTGCAAATAGTTAGATAATTTTCTATTGATCTTCACTAAATTAAAAAAATGGTTAAAATTCTCAAAAACAATATATAAGTCAAAATCTCTTAGGGGTCGTTTGGTTCGTAAAATGAAATTGGTTGGAATGGAATCTGTTAAAGAAATTTGACTTTGAAGAAATTGGAATTGGAATGTTGTCAGGTTTGACCAGCTGTTTGGTTGGCAGAATTAGAATTGGAATCTGTTGTCAGGTTTGACCATCTGTTGAAAAAATTGAAATCTGTCTGTTTGGTTCACAGAATGTAGTTTTGGAATTGGAATGAAATTCCAGTAAATGACTAAAATACTACCCTTTTTATTAAATTTAATTTTTTAAACTAAAATTAATTTAATAAAATAATTATTAATTACTTCAATTTTTTTAACACTAAAAATAATTTGATCTTTTTTACAACTAAAAACTGCATAAAACAGCCAAAAACTACAGAAACTGCTAAAACAGCAAAAATCATAATTTTTTTACAACAAAAATAGCTAAAAACAAGACAACGTCTGTTAGGGCAAGACATATTTTAGTTGTTGCAGGAGACGATGGAGAACCTAACTGCTAGGGGTGAGGAAAAACCGAATTGAAACTGACAAAAAACCGAGAAACCGAAAACTAAAAAAACCCCCAAAATACAGAACCGAAATCAAAAACTCGAAAATTGAAAAAAAAAACCCCGAAAAAATTGAACCGAACCGAAATCGAAAAACCGAAAACTGAAAAAACCCCCGAAAAAATCGAACCGAAAATCCACGTGAAGAGGTGTCGGCTTCTTTTTTAGAGATTAGGGTTATAGTTCTTTTTTATGATGAGGGTATTTTTGGTATTAAAAATAAATAAATTCAATTCCCGTTAATTCCCACCGATAAGGAATCTCAAATTGTCTCCTTTTGGAATTCTTTGGAATTTTCCAAATTCCAATCCTTGAAAACAATGAAGCAAACAAAGGAATTGGAATCTGGTCAAAGGAATTCAGATTCCAATTCCACCAGATTCCATTCCGGCGAACCAAACGTCTCCTTAGAGGATTTCCAATAGCTATGCTATAATTTTTCTATAATGGAGTAAAAAAAGTCAAAATCTCTATAAAAATTTACATATCACTCCAATAGCTACTCTATTTTAGCAATTTTAACATTAATTATATTAATAAAATATTCAATGCATCTAATAAAATATTATTTAATTTTCTTACACATTTTGGCAAAAATAAGGTGACTTATAAGTCACCTTATAAGGTACCTTATTTTTAGTGTAGTTGTTTGGATGACCATAAGTTAACTTATAAATTTTTTCTAAAATACCATATTAAAAGTCAAAATCTCTATAATAATTTGCATCCAAATTTTTTAGAGATTTTTTTCCTCCAATAGATATGATATATGGTATGCTAAAATAGAGAAAACAAGAGAGATATGATGAATATCTCCAAATTTGAAGAAATATCTAAAATCAACTACTTAAGAAAGAGAAATAATATTTTAATATTTCCACCAACAAAGAGCATTGAAGTAATATGATTTATGAAGGAGAAATAATATTTTATTAAGATA
Organism: Silybum marianum; assembly: GCA_036898165.1. Lineage (NCBI taxonomy): Eukaryota > Viridiplantae > Streptophyta > Magnoliopsida > Asterales > Asteraceae > Silybum > Silybum marianum. Next base: position 12,115,656 of record CM072528.1, read on the forward strand.
TTGATTATTTTAATAATAAAATTAATGCCAAAATCTCAAAAATAGAATAGCTATTGGAGTTGGAAGCAATTTTTTATTTTAGAAATGTTGACTTTTGGTACTCTATTTTAGAAAAAATATGGCACAGCTCTTGAGAGATTTTTAACAACCTCTTTCCTCATTTTTCTATTTTAGCATAAGAGAGAACATAGCTATTGGAGCCACAAAAATGTTTAAAGTTCATTTTTTTTCTATTTTAGCATAGTTATTGGAGATGCTCTAAGTATTGCTTGTTAATGTATAATTTTTTAATTTCATACTTACAAGTAATTATTACATTGGATACAATTTTTTAAGGTTTGACTTTCATAAACGATAATATAAATTTGTGGGATAAAAGATCTTTTAAAAAGTGTAATAATGGATTTAAACCCTTCATCATTTTTAATATCAAACCAACTCATGAATTGTGTTTTAGAATTTAATTGATCTGATACTCCTCATTATTGTTGATATAATGAAACTCTTCAATTTAGATTGATCTAAGGATGAATATCCATTCTCACATTTACTCTTATTCTCATCGGAACCCAACCCATATGATATATATATAGACAGAATCAAACGAGAACTATCTATTTAAAAGAACACGAGAACGGGCAAATCATGTGCTAAATTACATATGATTTTTCATTAACGATCAAAAAAAGTGTGCGGGCGACATGTGGCTGCGTCTTCAGGTCGCGAGGCAAAGGTCGGCTGAATCACATGTGATTTTGTACGTTATGTTAATGATTTATCCGTTCTCGTTCTCTTTTAAATAGATACCGTTCTCGCTTATATATATATATATATATATATATAGAAAGAAGTTCATGCGAGAACGGTAACAATTTACGAGAATGCGAGTATAATCCTGAGCCAATCATTTTCTACATGAAATTTTTCATGTACAAAATCACATATAATTCACATACAAAATCATATATGATTAGTCGAGGCTTTTCACGCAACAAAAATTGTGCGTGTCATTTTTGATGCTAATACAAAATCATAATCACATATGATTTTGTACATGAAATTTTTTTTATGTACAAAATAATTAACTGAGGATTATTCTCACATTCTCGTAAATTATTACCGTTCTCGCATGAACCCACCTCTGTATGTATACACCCATGCACCTAGGTTTCATCCTTGGTCTTCACTAGTTGGAATAAAAAAAGGTTCAAAAATATTTCTTTCATGGCCATAACTTGCTTCTATCAATAATCGCTTTTGGTGCTATTGCTATATAGTTATTTCTCATCTCTTTTCCCCCATTCTCAGTTCTGTTAGTTAGCAACATAATAAGTTTAATATAGTTCACAACTTATTCGGTTAACTATATACAACTATTTGGTACTACTGGTAGTAGTTTAATAATATAGAAAATGACTTATTCAGTAAGTTTCTAGAAAAGAGTTTTATGTAGAAATGTATGTCTTTTTTTTCAAACATGTATCTCCCAATTTAAAACACGTTCCTCTCATTTATGAAAAATTAATCTTTCTTAAACAAAAATCTTTCCAATCTATACAGATAGAGTAATCCACATAAACAACTTTATTCATACAAGACTTAATGAAAGACCAATTAAACGGCCCCTTAATAACATATCACTACTAGAAAAAAGGGCATTTTCAATGGATTACCAACGGATCCGAATAGAAAAAATAAAAATAATCCGTCGGTAATTTCCGACGGATTATTTTAAAAAAAAAACTAAAAATTTCGTCAGAAATTACTGAAGGAATTGAAATCTATCGGTAACTTACGGCGGAATTTTAATTTTTAATTTTTTTTAATTACAAAAATCCGTCGGAAATTACCGACGGATTTCAATTCCGTCGGTAATTTTCCAACGGATTTTTTTTTCGATTTCTCAAGTTTTTCTTATTCGTATGACTGTTAACTTGATTTATTTTGTATAATTCGCGATGTGTACATGTGTATATTGTATATATAATGTTACTTGATTGTACGCATATATGTATATTTATCCATGGGTGTGTGTCATATATGTTGCGGGTGGTATATGTATATACGTGTATATGCGTAATGTTATACATATACTGTACATGTACGCGTTGTATACCTATTTGTGTGCATGTATGTCTATAGTTTGTATGTGTCTATATGTAGTTCATTAAGAGTCGTTCAAGGCCCATTGTAGTTCATTAAGAGTCGTTAAAGCCCATCAAGACCCATTGTAGTTCATTAAGAGTCGTTAAAGCCCATCAAGTCCCATTGTAGTTCATTAAGAGTCGTTAAAGCCTATCAAGACCCACTGTAGTTTAGTAACAGTCGTTAAAGCCTATCAAGACCCACTGTAGTTTAGTAAGAGTCGTTAAAGCCCATCAAGACCCATTGTAGTTCACTAAGAGTTGTTAAAGTCCATCAAGACCCATTGTTGTTCACTAAGAGTCGCTAAAAGTCCATCAAAGCCCATTGTTGTTCACTAAGAGTCGTTAAAGCCCGTCAAGGCCTATTGTTGTTCACTAAGAGTCGTTAAAGCCCATGAAGGCCTATTGTTGTTCACTAAGAGTCGTTAAAACCATCAAGGCCCATTGTAATTCACTAAGAGTCGTTTAAGGTCCATCAATGCCTATTGTTGTTCACTAAGAGTTGTTAAAGGCCATCAAGGCCAATTGTTGTTCACTAAGAGTCGTTAATTTTTTTAAAAATAATAGGCCTTGATGGCCTTTAACGACTCTTCCTTCGATCCATCTTCTCTGCTCTATCATTCTCCATGGCGATAGGTTCGATTTCTTCCCCGATTTCTCTATGATGTTCTATTTCTGCTCGATTTTTCTTTATCTGTGTTTGTTCATTTTCTTGATTAGTTCCTCGGGTGGAAGAAATTAAGAGCCTTGAACTTTTTGGTAGGATTTTTATGTTTGCTCGATTTCTACTCGGTTTATCTATGTTTGTTGGTTTTCTTGGAGGTGCTTTATTACATGGATTTATGCTCGATTTATCTTGCTTACATGTTGCCTCTTGTTCAAGTGTTCATTATATTTCTTTGGTTGATTCTTTTTTTGCTTTAAAATTTGGACCCAAAACAGTCAAAAAATGTTTTAATTTTTTGAACTGCTGTTTTTTTTGCTTCAGTGCACTAAACGGTAGACTCTTGTTGTGGGATTTAGAATATTTGGGAAACTCTTCTTGGCTTGTTCATTTGCTGCTATTTGGATCTTTTGGTAGTTTGCTAGAAGCTTTAGAACTGTGTATAAGTAGGCTATATGTTCTCAGTCTGGATTCAGGATGAAAATTATCCCTTCATGGTTTCTTGTTTTCATCAGGTCTCTGACCAAATAAGATCTTCATTTAATGGAGAAACGAAGAAACAAATGAGAAGGAGGCTAGCGGTTATTTAAACACACGTTTTATAGTTGAATAATGTGAATCTTGGAACTTAATTGGGTTTTTTTGGTTGTATGTTGTGATTCCTATTTATAATTGTGAATTTGGTATTGATATTTGATGGATCTTTTGATGTTGAAAAATTAAAGGAAACTAGTGAAAGCACCTTATATTGATTCAATAGATTGGTTTTCTCTCCAAGCTAGGTATGTTTATGAATTTTTTTTACATATGTTCAAAGAAAAGTAGGACAATTCAATAACTAAATATCACTAAGTTGGAGGATTGGAGGGGCACTTTGGAATCTAATGGTTCTAGATTAAGTTGAAACAAAATATAGTATATGAATTGCTATTTAAGTGTTCATTGCTATAAATGTGGAAATAGTAGTAAGCATAGCCAGTCAAGAAGTAGCTAAGAATGATATCTTCTGTTTCTATTATGTGAGATCAATTTAATGAACTTGTTTTTATGTACACCTCCATAAGTATTGTAGTAAGCAATGATTCGTTAAGTATCTGAATCTAAGTTTTTTTTTCTGGTTGATACAGATTGAGATAGTTTACGATTATGGGCTCCATGGCAATAAATCAAGTTTAGAATCAAGCTCTCCAATCGATAAACTGAAATTTCTAGGGTTTTAGGTTCAATAATCAGTTCTTAGATGTTTAGAACTAATTGACTTGTTTGGTTTCTTCTGTTTCCAGTTTCATGTGGTTTCTCCTGTCCCCTCAGTTTCATGAAGTCCAAACGTGTTTTTCTCGTCTCCCATGAACCATCTCTTTCTGGTAATTAACACTTTTTGTTCATTTACTTGAATTTTATAGTTTTTCGAGAATACTAGCTGCATTATAACGAATATGGTAATGCTACTATTAAATTTCTGATAAGATTCATATCCAATTTGAGTATAACAAATATGGTAATGCTACTATTAAATTTCTGATAAGATTCATATCCAATTTGAGTATAACAAATATGGTAATGCAACAATCTACTAGGATATGGGATTGTTTGGATAAAAAGCACTAGTTTTGATTTCCTATGCTTGCCCAAAGAAAGAATCAAACTGTAACCTCTTTTTGTCACTTCTAAGTAATATGATAAATCAAAACTCTAGAATTACAGTTTAAGAACATTTATAAATTGTAGATCACATAAAAGCATGCAAGGCTTATAGACATTTATTGATTGATTTCTCTTGTACAGTTAACATGTGAATCTGCTAAAAATATCTAAATATATGGTTTGTTGTGAATCCATCTTGGTTTATATTTGGCATACCTAATTATGTGATAGAAAGTATTCTGGATTACTAACATAAGGGACCTCATTTCTTGGGTACAGGCGGAGGTGTGAGATTGCAGAAACTCTTGCTGCTTTGATTTGGGTTTAGATGAGATGACGAGGATGATTTTTTTGGAGGCACGATAACGTAACTTCGAGGGGATAGCTAGATTCCCCTCCCCCTTTAGGTGGTTAATTACCATGTGTATGGATATTACTTTTTGATTGAATATTTTAGAAAATTGAGCTTCTTCATATACAAGCTATTATTTATATTTTAGTCATTTTGATAGGTTTATTGTATAGGAAATTTGTAATTTTAAATTATTTTTTTAGAAAGAAAAAAGCAAATTACCGACGGATAAAATAATTTTTTTTTGTTTTTATTAAAAGCCGTTGGAAATCCGTCGGTAAAGGTGTCCGTCGGAAAATCTGTCGGTAAAACCTTTACCTATGAGCCATTTTCTGACGGATTTCTGACGGAATCTGTCTTTACCGACGAATTTCCGATGGATTTGTCCGTCGGTAATGGGTGGTTCGGTTGTACATGTAGTGTATGAAATTTCTACTTTGTTGTAAAGACGCACAAAAGTAACAAGAATTAAATCCGAACCAAGGACTGCCCTTAAAGGAATGATTACACACCGAAAACAATCTAACATTTCGACCAAAAGTGTGGGGTAACCGGGTAACGACAAGTGTTTTACCGGTCCTAAAATAGACCAACCAAAGCCGTCCGAAGATTATTCTTTTTAATAGGGAGAAGAAAACATGCTAAAAATAATGCAACATATGGACCGTAAATCAATTATATCATAATAAAAATCACATGGGTTTTAGATTTTGGTAGGGTATTTTGAATAAAAAATTGTTCTATTTATTTTTAAATAGAAATCCTATTTAAGATTTAACTTGATGTATATGATATTAGTTAATCCTTATTCATTAAAAAATGTTGGAATATTTATTAGATACTTAAAAAAAGCGATAAATTAAAAGGATTAATGTTTTTTATACTTTCTTAAATTTAAACTTTTATCAATAAGTCCAACTAGGCATAAAATATTCATAAAAGGAGCAAAAAAACTCAAGATGTCAAAATAAAAGATGCGACAAAAAGAAAAATGAGAAGTTTGGCATCAAAGAGTGAGGAACCTCATTAGCTTTTCTTAGCAAAGCAGATAACGAGTTTTGTTGAATGGAGTGCGACACATCAAAATAATATCTCCAAATTTGAAAATGCTTGAAGAATGATAGCATTTACAACGTCAACTTGTTTGGCATATCTGATTCAAAAATTACCCAATACGGTTACCCAAGACTTAACTTCTACAAAATGTAAGAGCCTTACATTCCTTAACTAATGGAACCAGAGGCGGAACACAATAGGGGCCTAGGGGGGCCATGGCCCCTGCGTTTTATCTTTTAAATACTAGATATTAGAAATATTATCAATGAATTGCGCTTAGCTCAGGTGGTTATGTGTATATGGCCCATGTATATGTGGTCATATTGAGCTTATTAATGAATTGAGCTTATTAATGAAAATGTTTTGTTGGGTTCGGCCCCCTTAACTATAAGGATTGTGTTCCGCCCCTGAATGGAACTCAAACCCGATAGGTGTTCAAGCAACCAGAAATTTCCAATTAGCATTGCAAAACACAACTATTATTGCACAAAAAATACCATCGAATATGACATGTTGATAGTATATGTGTTGCACTTGAGATAATTCATAACATGTTTATGCTATAATGCACAAGGAGTAGAACCGGCAATAAAGTCTGAATGAGACTTAATTGACATACCTTTTGTTTGTTTTTTTAACTTTATTTGATCAACCACTCAATTTTTTCAAGATTTTCTAAAAATTAACGTCTTTTCACTCTTTTATATTAATCTTATAATAGTTTTGAACATATATATATATATATATAGGGGAGAGATCGTACGAGAACCACCCATCTTTACGGAACAAATGACACCTTGTGGACCATATATGATGTAGACACCGTACATTAAAAAATCATATATGATTCAATGGGACCCATCATATATATATATATATTATATATATATATATGTATTTATGTTAAACCAGAATCTGAAACAAAATTGAAGTTACCGTGCTATTTTAATGTCGAGTTGTATTTATTTTCCAACAAAAGATGGTTCAATTATGATTGATTTATTTTAAAAAGACATCAATGGCCAAAAAGTATTGAAAGGAGGAGAGAAGACGGATAACACATTATGTGTTTACTTACCTTCGTATTCAACGTAGCATTGCCTCTCTATCTTTGAACCATGCCTCCCTTATCTGCAAATTTGTTCCTTGATCCGCAAGTTTTACAATGATGTACTTGCATTCTTTCACATCAAACGTCCATCTCCCTTCGACTTCAAAGGGCTTTGGTCTGTATCTATCTATTAAAATAAAATTGAACTCACATTTTCAAATGTGTAAATAATGTTGGTAGGATGTTTAATTATTTTTTTGATGATTTGAAGCATGTTGTTTAGCCCGAGGAACACAATAATACATATTCCAGAGATGGGATAATCATATTTTCTTTCAATGCTTCAATATAGGTTTATTCATTTGAAAATAGAGGAATTGTGCATCAAGTAGAGGTGATAGTAAAACTGTTGTTAGAACGAATTATATGCATATGCGGATGAACGCAATGATTGCAACCGGTCCTATCTTGAATTATAGCAAACAATAACCACGTGGTTATTATTACTATTTTTGTAGTTTTTGATACTTCTTGCATAATGAATACATGATCTATGCAAAATATTCCTTTTTTATGTGATTTTACAGTAACTGCAAGTGGTTTTTAAAAAGCTTATTATTAGCAACGAATATTGTAGTTGATTTTATTGGAATTTATTTCCATATTGTATAGTTATTTTGTCCTCAACATGCTTCGCCTCACCATAGAACAACACTCTCGACCATGGTAACCACATTTCCATCTCACGATCCGACGCCCTAACCTCCTACTCTGATGTAGATTGGGGCGACTATCCCGACTCCGGATGATGCTATTTTTTCTTCCTCGTGGTAAACTCGTTTCTTGGTCATCAAGAGATAACCTATTGTTTCTCGTTCAAGCACCAAGGCAGAAAAGCAAAGCGTTACGAACATTGTTGTTGAAATTAGTTAGATGTGGAACCTTTTTCTAGAGCTCCATGTGCCTAGTCGTCATGACACTCTAGCTAGTAGACAACGAAAATGTTAACACCATCTACCTCTCGGAAAACCCCATTGATGTAGTACGAAATATGTAATCGCAATGAGGTTAGCAATCAGTCATAGTGGACAACGCAAGTATACACCGGTCACTATGATCGTTCACACAAGTAATAAAGTGGTAAGAACCAGATATGGTATCCTCAAGGACTTCAAGACACTATTGAAACTTGTAAAAGGAAGTTCATGAAACAATAGTGTCTATTGTTTCATGAACTTCCTTTTACAAGTTTCAATTAGAGATGAAGCAAATATTTCGAGTTGGTTTGGTAAAACTAATTTAACAAAGATCTTAAAATTAAAGCAAGAGATGTAGTTATGATTATCCCCAAATTTTACATTAAATACATGATTTAGAATAATGGTCATTGTACTGCGAGAAGTGGTAATACTCACATTTTCCTAACGAAAGTCTTATATACCTTAACCTTCTTCGATTTGTTAGTGAGCCTCTTGAACCCTCTTGAGTTTCTATGGAATGCGTAGACATAAACGCCATAAGTACTTTTAATGCCCAAAGCTTGCCTCTACTCCATGTTGTGGAGAACTCACTATGCAAACCTAACTTTCGTCGGTGTTGTAAGAATTCTTTCGAATCCCCTAGCATCATCTAAGCTCGTGTCACTATGTTCGGACCAATTTTGGGTCTCAAACTAGACATTAGACACTTTCAAGTGATCGATTTGTTTGCATTATTGGCATTATCGAACAATGAATGACCAAACCGAAAAAGGTAAAAATATATAACACTACTCCATAATTTTACATAAAATCTGGGTACTTTCCATTTCTACATCTCAAAAGATATTTAGTTCATAACTAAGGAGTAGAAGACCAAAGTACAATACTGCAAGAAATGACACCGAAAGATTGTAATTAAACTGGAAAGTCACAATGCCTACTCTCGTCGGCACTAGTTTACAATGTTGGTTCCGTAAATTACTGTTGGTAACTAAGTTACTGAAAGTAAAATTAACCTACTTACTGAAAAATAAATGCTACTTACTAAGACTTGAAAGTAAATGCTAAGCTCAAAGTAAAGTAAATGCTAAGGAAATGAAATCTATTCTATGAAATTGAATGGATGCCCTCACGGAGTAAATGTTTATGCATTTATATATTAGGCCAAAAAGCATGTACAAGAATTACACAAAAGACAAGGCATCTTGAAGAAACATAGGAATCCAAGGGATAATTCACCTTTTCCCTAAAAAGTGGCTTTTGAATATTATATCATTTTTGGCCATCCTTTTAGTCTCATTTCAACCACCGGCATAAAGCAAGGCATGAGAGCTTCTTTTCCAATTTTTGTGTCACCTAAACAACACCTTATTGGCCTCCAAAATTTATCTTAATCGAATGGTTTAATCTGACGCTCGGAGTGGTCACTCCGGATACCATTTTCAATGAAATCTCGATTTTTAGCATAAAATCACATTAAATGGTTCAAGACATGAAAATACTGTAACACCCTGATTTCTGTTCAAGTTGAAGAAAGTGTTGAACCGGGTGGTCTATTAAAGAGAAGCTAATTTCAGAGTTTGAGTGGTGGTGCTGTGAGATAGTGACAACTGTCACAATAGCACCAATGGTACTAAAAGTATGGTCGTCTTAGCTATTGTGTCATACGGTTTTGACATCTATCACAATAACACCGGTGGTACCAAGTGATTGGTGGTCCCAACAAGTGTGCCATGCTATAGTGACAATGACACAATATACCAACCGGGTCTTTGGTAAAAGAGGTAATCCCGAGTCCTTTTTGTGTTCCACTCTTAGAATCAACGAGATAAGTATTTTGAAGTTATTTATATTGGGTATCATTTGCTAGACGAGAAACGGGATCAAAACGGGTGAAAAGTGGGAAAAACACCTCGGAATGGTCCAGGCTATAATGCCCGGCGATTATGACAGTGGCATGATAGCATGTCATAATCGCACAAGTGGTACCGTGACTTAGAAATGAAAATCAACATTTTGGGGTGACACGGGCGATCATAACATGTCATGATCGCGGGCGGCCTCCAGTGGTTAAAAACAGGATGTTCTTCATTTAGCCATAACTTCTTCATCACAGCTCCGATTGAGGCGATTCTTTTTTATATGGTTTCGTATTTCAGAGCTCTTTATGATGGTAACAATGAGGATTAAAGTTTACTTGATGAGTTGGGGTTCCCATACGTTGAAAGGTACGATCACCTCTCCGAAATCTTGAATCTAGGGTTTGGTTCTATGATTTCTGATTTGGGTTTGATTTTGGTGTATGTTGGGTTTGTTTATGATCTATATGAAGGTTTTATAGGTGGAAACTTGTGGATTTGAAGTCTTCACCTAATGAAGCTCGGTATTGGGATAAAACCTAGATTTAGCCTAAATCTAGCTTGTGAGTTCATTCTTACCTTTCTAAAACTTTATACATGTCAAAATGATGTATTTTACCTTAATATGATGTTTAAAATAAGTATTTTTATACTTAGAAGATTTTGGTAAAAGTAGGTCAAAATGTATCATTTAGGAGGCGTTTGGTTCGCAGAATGGAATTGAATGGAATGGAATCTGTCAAAGGAATTTGACTTTGAAGGAATTGGAATTGAATGTTGTCAGGTTTGACCAGCTGTTTGGTTGGCAGGATTGGAATGAAATATGTTGAAAGAATTGGAATCTGTCTGATTGGTTCACAGAATGTAGCTTTGGAATTGGAATGAAATTTCAGTAAATGACTAAAATACCCTTTTTATTAAATTTAATTTTTTAAAACTAAAATTAATAAAATAATTATTAATTACTTCAGTTTTTTTAACACTAAAAATAATTAATTTTTTTACAGCTAAAAACTGCATAAAACAGCAAAAATCATAATTTTTTTACAGCAAAAACGGCTAAAAACAGCAGAAAAACAGCAAAAAACTGCAGAAAAAAATGCAAAACAACATCTGTTAGGGCAAGACATAGTTTAGTTGTTGCAAGAGACGATGGAGAACCTAACTGCTAGGGGTGAGCAAAAACCGAAACAAAACCGAAAAAAGCCGAGAAACCGAAAACTGAAAAAACCCCTGAAAAAACCGAACCGAAATCGAAAAACCAAAAACTGAAAAAAAAAAAAAAAAAAAAAAAAACCCCGAAAAAACCGAATAGAAAATCCAAACGGTTCGGTTTTGGTATTGTTGGGTAATGTGGTAAGGGTATTTGAGGAATTAAAAAATGAGCAAATTCAATTCCCATGAAATCCCAAGGGTAACCCAAGGAATCTCAAATTGTCCTCTTTTGGAATTCTTTGGAATTTGCCAAATTCCAATTCTTGAAAACAATGAACCAAACAAGGGAATTGGAATCTGGTCAATGGAATTCAGATTCTAATTCCACCAGATTCCATTCCATTCCGGCGAACCAAACGCCCCCTTAGGGTTTTCTTTGAAATGATGAAATGGAAGTCAAGAACGGTTTTGGAATACTCTTATGAGTTTTAAATGCAAGAAAAATGATGTATAAACCTAAATGATTATTTGACCTAATTTTTGGAAGGAAGGTTTTGGGAAGCAAGATGTTATACTTCACAGGTTTTGTGAAGAGAAGTAATACATTGGAAACAATTGTATTAAGATGTTAGACTAGTGTAATGGATCTATAGGCACATATAGTCAGAAGTACTTGGGGAGGGCACTTGTAATAGATCCCGGTTTGGGGTTGAACTCGTGAGGTTGAATAATCGATGTGATGACGGGTCATTCCCGTAGAAGTTTCCCCCAAGAGAAGTAAAGCGTATCTTTCAGGTGTAAATCCTAAAAGTAAAGAAAAGAGATGTTTTGAGAAAAGCTTCCGGTTATATGTTTATTTACCGCTTTCGACGTTAAATGGCTTTTCTATATTTTGAACTGTTTGTTCTCACTAGGCTTTTAAGCCTAACACTTTTTCTTAAAATGACATGTATATCAGGTTATCAAGCGGATGGGGTTTGATGGGATGAGAGAAGCTAGGTGTCGGTAGTGGCATTCTTTTGAAGTGCACCTCGTGTGTATAGATGGAGTTACATAGAAGATTATTTTGAGGGTTAGAGACCCGAATTTAATCTGTATTTGTCAATTATATAGATTAATAGGTTGTCATCTAGTATTTGTTTGGTGTTGTAAACTCTTTTACTCCTCCCCATTTCTATGGGTGATGTCTATTCATTTAATATTTCCGCATTATTTTGGTTTAAATTAACTCCCAATTTTAGGGGTGTTACAAATACTCATATTTAGTTCAGAGAATGACATTAGACCGAAAAATGGGAGTTTAGGAAGCAAAAAAGACCGAATTTGACTAAATAAAAGACATGTAATAACTCTAAAAATTAGAGTTATCACTCATCCAATATCAATTCACCTAACACGTGGAAGTCGACATCCACTTTGTCCGAGAAAAAGTGCGGATTGGAACTGTATATGTGTTCATGTCCCCCTTAGAGTTTCAATATGCAGACATCTTCACCAAAGGGCTTACCGGGGTACTTTTTTTTTAGAAAGGGTATCCTAGGCATTTGTCTAGACTAATCCTTGGAAATTTTAAGACTGCTAAAGCATGCAGCCCTGAGATAATTCCCCAGTGGCCACAAGTTGTTTGCGCCTGGATTCAAACCTGGGGTAGATGGGTTATCTAGCCTCATCCCCCACAAGCCTTAACCAGTACGCCACAAACCTTGTGGTTTGCTTACCATGTTACTTCTCTACCCTTTTTTAGTACAAATTGAATTCTCGCCATCATCATGTTTCCGACTGCAAGGTATATCAGCCGAAAATGTTGTAGTTGATTTGATTTGTACCCGCCCTTATCTCTGTATTAGGGATGTATATATGTATTCCTCTGTATATTATTGATCATGCGAAGGCAATCCTCGAGAGATTATTCTAAAATCCAATCCTTATAACACATGTAAGATTTGATTATTTATAAACACTTAAATTTCTGATTTGAAAATTCAAAAGTTTAAATTTTGTGATGATTGGAAGCAACTCGTTCAACCATACAATCGGAATTCCTCTACAAGGAAGCGAATATAAAAGACAATCACCTTTTGTTTCAACAAGGGTCTTGCCGTCATGAAACATGAATGTGGTCAAGACGAAGCTAGAAATTTATGATAACAGGGGCTCGTTTGCCTGATGCTATACTTTGTTATAAAATACGAACCATAATATTATATTGAAATATTGTAATCAAGTCTCATGATTTGGAATAGAAATTAAATTAACAAAGAAAAATCTTTTATAATTAAAGAAACTTATATCTTGCACTAACACGTTATAACACATGAGGTTCGTAAAAAAAAGTTTTCAATAGTTTCTACTACGATGAGCACCACCAACCCATTTTCTCATGTATTTTCTGCCAAAGAAAACCCAAGCATTTTTTATATTGGATGTTGAGTTTTTGAAAATATTGTTTTTAAACCTCATATTATGAATGTAGGGAAGGGTTCAAACGAGAACACCTTCATTTTACGAGAACGCAAGAACATCTTTTTACTATAGATAATCACATATAAATAGGGGTGAGCATAACCGGATACCCGGCCATTTTTCATGGAACCGGAACCGGACCCGGCGGTTCCTGGAAATTCGGAACCGGAACCGAAACCGGAACCGCTAACACCGGTTCCTTATATTTTGAAACCGGAACCGGAACCGATGGGAACCGGTTCCGGTATCGGGTACCCGACTTCAACTTTTTAATTTTTTTTTACATTGCATAGGATAAAAATGTAATTATAAACTATAAAATACCGATTTAAAGTGAAAAGTACAACAAATGGTCAAAACTAATCCGATAAAAACTAATTATTACATAAAAAAAACTAAAAAATTTGATTTTTTATTTTTTATTTATAAATATATAAAATGTTTTTTATTTAAAAGTAGCGGGTACCCAGCGGGTAACGGTTCCAAAAGAATGAGAACCGGAACCGGAACCGGTCCTAATCGGTTCCGTATTTTAGGAACCGCAACCGGAACCAATCACATCGGTTCCGGTTCGAGAACAGGCAGTTCCGAGGCGGTTCCGGTTCCAAATGCGGGTACCCGGTTCCGATGATCACCCCTACATATAATACACATATGATACTAAATCAAAGATATAGACGACTTTTGGCGCGATCTAGATTGCGGGCCAAGTCGCCCTTACACCATTAAGCCCCTTCACATGTATTATCACATGTGATAAGCGTGTTCTTGATGTGATATTATAATTCATCAAGAATATCACATGTGATGCTAAATCATAGACGCAGACGATCTTTGGCGCGGCCTAAGATGTAGGACATGTCGTCCGCACATCACCATGCCTCTGCACGTGTACTATCACATGTGATAAGGGTGTTCTCGCGTTCTTGTAAAATGGAGGTCATTTGAACCTCCATCTATGAATATAATTATCAATAAAATAAACTTTTCATGAACTTGCATGAGTAAACGGACTAACCAACATAAGTACTTTATCCATGAAATTCTCAAGATCAAACACTTTGATACGAAACAGAAGATAACAAACGAAAGAAATAAGAAAAATAAGTATTAGACTTATTGGGCAGGTGTTTATCAAGTCATGACCTTACCGGATGAATATAACCAAGACCATGAATCTTACCCGATAAGAGCGGTAAGAACAAAGACAATGACCGAGAGTCTTACCTGGTAAGTGAGGGTGACGACTCTTACCACAGTTAGCGCTTACCACGGTTAGCGCTTACCAGGTAAATTGTTGCATACGATATTATCAAATAAAATCTTACCTGGTAAGTAAGTGATTGTGTTAAATACTTGAATTTTATCGGTAAGCACTTACCCGGAAAAGTTTTGATAAATTGTCCTTTAGTGGGTGGATATTCATGGAACGGGCAACAGTTGGAGGGGGCTAGGCAAAGGCCTGTCTCCCTACTGTCTATGCCCCTGACTGTGGTGACAACAAAAGGTGAATCGTCTATTTTTAATTGCCAACCACTTTCTTCTTCAAAATCGAGCTCCGGTTACGTTTGCCAAACTAAGTGGGTTCTATATTATTAAGTTTTACCTGCAAAATACGATTCATATAAAAAATAAATTACATAAAGGGTTGGGTTACGGTGATCAGGAGAGTTACGTTGAGAAATGTAAGAAGAGATTTGCATCGTTGGATACACATTAAGATTAGATGCACTGTGATAAAATTCACCGAGATGAACCAGATCAATCCCCCTATGAAACATAATTTATGGATGAGTTTGAGATTTAAAGTGATAAATGGTCTAAATTCTCTTTTACGATTCACCTTAACTCAACTTTTTAACGATCCGCACATTATATAATAGTATTTATTAAATGACAACAATATATTTTCTAAATAAACCACTATTTAAGAAAACGTGATCTTAAATGATATGTCAGTATGTAACCCAAAAAGGTTGACAAAGAAAGAGCCCCACAAATAATTTTTTAATATAAATTTCATAGTAATTTAAAATGAAAAAGAAAACAGAAGTTACGTAACTTGACACATGATATCAAAACGACACCTTTTTATGTGTGTTCACGAAACCGGGTGGACAGTTGTTTGTTCTAGAAGGGAAATTATATCCATACCCTCTTCTATAGGGTGTATGTGAGTGAATAGAGGGGGTAAAGTGAATGGTGTGTGAGTAAGGTAGATGTAGAAAGTAAATGGTATGTGTGTGGAAGGGGGTAGGAATAACAACCCCCTTCTAGAGGATAAACCAAATTCAAAAATCAAAATATTTAAATTTTCAGTATTAATCATAATCTATACTATGTTATAAAACATTTGACCAAAAACTCTTAAAAACAACTTTTTAAGCCTTAAGTAGTGTTATTTAATGCTAATTACTTAATTTTCAAGATTACAAATAAATTATGCATAAATACAACTTATTAAAGCTTTATTTCTGAATCCGTGTAACTAATTACAAATAAGTATGATCAAATATAAGATAAACATTTAATTATAATTAAGATAATCATTAAGTTATAAAAGAATACTTAATTATCATCTATATAAGAAGTTATATTGGTTATTAAACCTAAATTTAGTTATGATAAAAATTTTGAATTAGAGAAATTACATAAAAAAGAATTTTTTAATGAAATATTAAAATCGTTTTCTTAAAACCACATAAAACTATTAGAACATCGATAGAGACAAAAATTAAAATGAAACTTAAAACTGAGATGGATCTCGCTGCATTGCGCGAGTACCCTTCTAGTATATTATAAATAAATCTGAAAAATTATTTATTTTTACATAACTTCGATATTTATTAAAAATCGAGTAAAGTTCAATTTTAGTCCCTAAGGTTTGTCCATTTCAACGGTTCCCGTTCTTAAACTTCATTTTAACACTTTTACCCTTCAAGGACCAAAATTGAACTTTACTCTTAAAAATATAATATACAAGAATCACGTCATTCACGTGTTGGGATTCTTCATACCGGCGAGAGGCGGTCTGACTGATATGGTCCTAGCATAATTTTTTTCTCTCCATAATTTAGATATTTTGTTTGAGAAATAAACATTAAACCTTTTTTGAAGTATTATGTTAGAGCATCTTTAAAAGCATCTTTATAATTTTTTTTAAAATATAGAATCAAACATCAAAAAAAATTTAAAATTATTACGTTCAATTCCAACCGCATCTTTATTTTGGAAATTACAAAATTTATTATATTATTAAAATATTTTGTATTTTTAATAAAATATTATTTATCTCATCTAAACATTTAATTTCAAAATTTCTTATTGGAGAAACATAATAAAAAAAGGTTTCTTTCATGGTAATTATTTTTGAAGATGCCTCCAGATTTGAAGATTTTTGTAATCTCTTTTATGTTTTGTTCATTTTAGAGAATATTTTGAAGATACCGTTGGAGCAAAAAAAAATGCTTAAAATCTCTATTTATATTTATTTTAGTAATGTTGTTGGACATCCTCTTACAAAATTACTTAGATTTATTAATTATCAGAAAATATAAATTGAATCGTGTTTATAATTATTTTTAATTATTAATGTAGTAAAATTGATGATCACAAAAGGGGAAGAGTAAAATTTAACAGCATTTTTAATAATCATGCCGTAAAAAGTTTTTTATTATATACATGAGAAGTTAAAGAATCTTCAAAAAAACTGAATATAATTTTAATAGTTTTTTTTAATATTGACTTTATTAGTAAAATATGTAACATATTTATTAGAATATTGTTTCTTCTCTATACATTTAATTACAAAAAAAATTATCGGTTAAAAATGATTAAAATATTATTTCTTTCTATAGATTATAGATTTATTTAAATTTAAAATTTTCTACCTTATTTTTCTTTTTTCTTTATTTTAGCAAAGATTTGTTTCATGAATTTGCAATTTATAAGGGGATGTATGCAATTTTTTTCATGGTGGGAATCAAGAATAGTTTCAATACTCATTTACTATGAATTGCTAAGGATGGTATTTTTTTTTTGAAAGACAGCTAATATATACACACTTTTTTGGGTATTCAGGCTTCCACTTAAGGGTGTCACCCGACTAATATTCGTCGATCACGGCCCAACCCAATTAAGAGTACCATTAAGTAGCAGATCCATGATCTGGATATCGCTACATGTACATCGCGAAATTCAAACTTGGATAGTCAGAGATATCATTCACTGACCCCTCAAAAATATTACCTTACCACTAGACTAGACATGTTTTGATGCTTATGATGGTATTGGGGAAGAGATGGTTGAGGTTACGAACTTGGGATAGGGAGTAGGAATTGTATTTAAGAAAATTTAAAATATTTTTATTGGATGAGTTTTTATTATTTTTTATGGAAAATAAAATAATAATGTTACAAGATAAAAATACCCTTGGTTTATTTAACGGAGTTAGATTAAAAACGAAAAGTGAAACGAGATGAAAAATATAAAAAGCATTTTTAGAAAACCGTGACCAAAACAGTTATAAAGAACATAGGGACGAAAAATTATAGTTTACAATTTAAAAATAAAAATTTAAAGTAAGTTATAAATTTGGTTCATGAGGTTTTAATTTGTTTCAAATTTTGCTTTTCCGGTGTTTTTATTACAAATATAATCTCATGGTATGCATTTTTGCTTTGTACTTTCTTTCATTGTCTGTGTAAACTGATAAGTTTTTTGACTTAAATAAATATACAATTGTTAAAGGCAGAAGAGCTTTAAATAGAGAGTAATGACGAATAAGTTTGTTAGTGGGGGAATAAGTGGAGACATCATTCATGTCATCATCCTCGTCTTCAATGTAGGAATAGGAGCATTTGTTTCTGATATTTCTTAATCACGTCTCTTTTATTTGTAGATATGTTCATCAATCAATTAGAGTTCTACATTGACGTACTCATTTTCGTTCTTATCTGATACCCTTCTTCCTTTGACTTTGAAAGGTGCATGATTTGTATCTCATGTTTATCGAATTATTCATTTGAATTTTTTCGATAACGATACATAATTCACTCTAAAGCACATAGGAACCAGTGTTGTAACAAAACTAGTTCATAATCTTTATGTATTACAAATTTGTCTTAAAAGTATACAAAATCGAACAGTTTTGATCTCTCTCACTAACAAACGATAAGTATTCCTGTTAATTCAGTTAGATAAGAGACAATATTGTACTTTTATCCCTTTGTTTAATTATTCGATTAATTTTTATTTTTTTTTAGTTTTCTTTTCAATACCACCTTCCAAGAACCATCACCAACACACAACTTGAACAACATCCCAAGAACCTAAAATACATAAACAACATTTTTCTACGAACTCACTTAAAAGAATTATGCTACAAACCTTAAAAATATAGATTAAATGGTAAAATCGAAAACCTAAATCAAACATAAATATAAATTAAACCTAAACCCTAAATCACAATCAATCCTGTCAAAATAGGTCCACGACCATCCAACATCCTCTCATACGCATCATCATTGTTTGTTCGTTGAAGGTTATCTTCAAAATGTGTCGAAGAAAGGTGGATAAGGTGTATCACCCAAAAATTTATAAAATAGTGACGATTTAAAATTTCCAAACTCCTTCAAAATAAAACAACCTTAATAGCAAAATGCTTAAAGTTTACATAAAAAGGATAATGAGATATGGATCAGAGTTCTAAATAGGACAATCTAAATATCTAATACTTGATAAAATTAGAATAGTTTAGGTTTACTAAAACAATCAAGTCTAGTACCTTCAAAACAAATTTTCTTTGCGAACCAAGGAACAAATGAGAGCGCGATACCTTTCCTATGTATCATGAAAATTGATGGTGGATTCTTTACAATATTCATGATGAATGTCATGTGAATGTCCCAGACACATGTTAAGCTCTCGTTAGTCCACTAGGTTGCAACAAATTTCAGTTCCTTATATATATATATAACTGAAAGTAGATAATATGAATGAACTTTCTTTAATATTTTAATAAAAAAATAAATAAAGAAGTAAATAGGTCATAATGCCCCTTTTTTTTTAAAGGCTAACAGTTTTATTAGTGCAAAAAAGAACAACAGAGACAAAGTCAGAGCAATTCTGCAAGGCGCATAAACAAGAAAGAAACAAAACAAAGTCTACACACAGGCCACCGAGCCGAAAAAAGGAAGCAAAAAGACAAAAGAAAGACTAAGCCACAGCGAGATCCCAACTAGCTTTCCAAGCAACCGAGATGCCTAAAACACCATAATTAATGCCTCCCATTTAAGTGGACTTAACAGAAAAAATGTATGCAAGTTACCGAGAGAGACAAAAACCAGTCGATTTGCTTACGTCAAGGACAAGTTCATAATAACCGAAGATTAGGTATCCCTTTCGTTAAAAGTACATAGTCCATGGACCAAAACAGAAACTTACTCTCTTATTTTTACTATGATTTTAACGGGTAAATCGTTTGTGGTGGTGATTCGCAATACACATTATGGGATTGTTTGGCAAAAATAAGGTGACTTATAAGTCACCTTATAAGGTACCTTATTTTTGGTGTAGTTGTTTGGATGACCATAAGTTAACTTATAAAGGTACCTTATTGATAAGTTAATAAAAGTAAGGTTTTGATAAGCCACCTTATAAGTCATAAGGTACCTTATTAGCTACTTTTGTCAAACATAGCCTATGTTGATTTTGTGATATACAACTTGATATCATCTGTCGATAATGATTTCCGTCGGAAATCTGTCGGAAATCCATCGGAATAGGTTTTTCCTACGACCCATTTTCCGATGGCAACCACCATTTTCGACGGATTTCCGAGGGGACTTGTCGTCGGAAAAGGGTGGTCTGTTTTGTAGTGAGCATGTTAAGCAAAATTAACAACTTTTTTAAAGCTAATTGTACAAGTTTTGAAACATACAATTAATGGCTTCATTAATTTGACACCCGATATATATAATCCTTTTTGATAATTTAAAACAGGTTGTCTAGCCGTGAATCGGAATACATTTATTAGAAGTGGACAAAACTCCAACAAAGAAAGGGGCAATCAATCCAAAGACAACCACGTTCCCTGTTCCCTTTCAATGCACAAATATGGATCTCATAATCACAACAAATTTTTTAGGTATATAACTTAAAATGAGATTTAAATTGATAATATTACTCATATGGGAAAGTCGAGGATTGATGATAGACAACCTATTAATAGACATGATGAGAATCTCGTTTCAATTAATATCAAACAAATACATATGATGTCATTGCTTCAAGAGGATCTGAATTTTGAGTATTTACACAACTACAAAGGAAAGTATTTTTTTTATTTCTATTTTAAAAATATATTTATAAAATTAACCAACATAGTTTATAATTTGAAAACTACATATTTTAGTATCCAATATTATATTATGTTTTTGAGTTTTTTATAGCCTAAGATTGGCTATGTTTGGCAACTAGTTTATAAGATAATCGTTCACCGAAAAGCTAGTTGATGAATTAATCACGTTTGACAAATTAAGTTATAAACTAGTTGAGAAATGTAAATGACCGGAAAAGATATGTATGAAAATTAGACAATAACATCATATAATATAATTAAAACAAATTACAAATAATATGATATGTTAATTACTAAAAACCAAGTGATAAAACCACATTCTCTTTAACAATATAATATATTAATATCTTTGAGTCTAGCAATTGGAACATTAATTAGATTTAGAGAAATGCTCAATCTATTTGTCTCTAAGATTCTCAAAGAATTTGCCTATTTTCTTTCAAAAACCCATGAAGTATATTGATTTTTTAATATAAGTTTATGTGTCAAATATATGTAACAAATAATATCAATCTTTCAATATCCCATCAATTTATTCTTGACGACTAAAGTGTTACATATTGTAAGTCGAACAATAAAAAAGTAGTTACATTAAATTTTCAATTTTTTTATATTAAAACTTCGTAAGACTTTGGAACTCAATAAAAATATCAAGTATGACAATATATGATTCAAATAAGTAATAAGATCCGATCCACTCACTCAAAAGATATAGAATTCTTTAACCAAGTTTGCACAACAACATAATATTATCAATATACCAACAAAACCATATTAGATTACCAAAATTATGTTTTGTTAATAAGTTTACTATATTACTAAATGTAATGACTTTGTTACTTTGGTTCTCATATTAATATAATAAATTGTTTTCTTAAATTATTTTACCATATTATTTTATTAATATATAGGTTGAAGTAGGTTAGGTTGCTATAGGTCTAAATATAACTAATAGCATAATGTTAGAGTTGGAGGGCCAAGCTTTTCATATAAAAATTATATACCATTATTTTTATCATTGGCATCCTTAAACAAGTGAAAAGGCGGGAGGGGCCATGGCCTCCCATAGTCCTTATGGCCCTCTGTCACCTAATCCTTCGAAAATCAAATTCGATAAATTATTTTTATGATGCTTGTAAAGCTCGAAAGACGTCTATAATTTTTCACAAACTCAAAAATGAAAAAAAATAAAAACTCAGATCTTTTTGGTCATTTGACAATCTAAAACTATGAAAAAAAAATTCTATCTTTTGGTGGTTCTGGGTGATTTATCAAGATATACTTGGATTTTTATTTTCTAAACACAAAGATGAATCTTTTGAAATATTCAAGATTATGAGCAAACAATTCAAAATCAACAAGGTTGTATATGATTATCTCAATTCGTATTAATCATGATCGAGAATTCCATAATAAAACACAATTCAAAATGTATTATGACAAATATGGTATTACGTACTCTTAATTTTCTGGCACCTCAAACTTTCAATCTAATGGAATTGTTGAGAGCAAAACCAAATTTAACAACAAAAAAAGAGCAAGTTATATGATGTTTAACAAACAACAAATTTTCCATATGTTTTTGTGTAATGTCATTTATACCTCAACTATAATGAGAATAACCTTGGAGTGTTTCCTTAGTAGATGATGACATTAGTGAGAAGAAATTAATCTTAGCTATATATCTTAGGAAATTAGGTCTGCTATCATCTTCTAGAAGTATAAACCTACCCTTGGGGCCAATCTAGTAAGCTAAACCCCTTTGTCCCAACTATAATGAGAATAACCTTAATCATGAGAGTTCATGCCATATATATCAAATCACATTATATCCAAGTGATACAACCACAAGATTCTAAGTCCAAAACCATAATGCTTTTTATGCCTTTCTCTCAATCATAGAGCCAAAAACATTACTAAACCCTTTAAGGAATCTCTGATATTCAGACAGGATAGAACATAACAAAATAAAATATACCAGAACAATTATTAAACGTTCGGTAAGATAAGATTGGATAGGACAGGACTGATAAAATGATCAATTTAGCTTTTTATAATTTTCTATATTTTGATTAATTTATTAAATTATAACAAAATAAAATAAATATCTTTATAACAAGATTTATCATTAGAAAGCTTTTATCAAAATGACACAAAAATATGAAGTTTATTGATTTTCAATTTTCTTTATACATTTTTTTATTGTTTTTATTATTATATTTAATAAATTACATAAATTAATTAAAATATATAAATGTATTAAAATCACATTTTGAGGAGAATAAAGTGAAAATTTAAAGAAAATAAAATACAATAAATGAAACTTAAAAAATGGATAAAATATAAAGATGGAGATGTATTTGATGTTTTAGAAGATAATTGAGATTTATTTCTTTGGTATATTGGTTAAAATATAATTGTGTTCCACCTTGTTCCATGAGGTGAGGTGGAACATACATGTATGTTTCACTTTATTTTTAGAAAAGGTATCTTAGGCATTTGCCTAGACTAATCCCTGACAATTTTAAAACTGCTAAAGCATGCAGCTCTGAAATAATTTGTAACATACCTAAAATTGGGAGTTAATTTAAACTAAATAAGATGCGGAATAATACTTAATGAATAGATATCGCCCATAAATATGGGGAGGAGTAAAGAGTTTACAACATCAATTGGATACTAGATGACAACCTACTAACCTATACAGTTATAAAATACAGATTAACTTCGGGTGTCTCTAAATCCTCAAAATAAAACTTCTATGTAACTCCAACTATACACACGAAGATGTACTCCAAAAAGAATGCCTCTACCGGCATCTAGCTCCACTCAAACCCTTGAAGCCCCACTAGCACGATCACCTACTATGCATGTCATTTTAAGAAAAGTGTTAGGCTTAAATCCTAGTGAGAACAAACAGTTCAAATATGGAAAGCCAGTAAATAAGTAAAAACGGTAGAATGAAAATCTACCAAAAAGCCTTTCCATTTATCCTTTTTCTTTTGCGCGTGATTTACACCTAAAACATACGCAATTGAGGGAAACATACGGGAGCGACCCGTAAATCTACCGATAGAAGTCAGTAAATAAGTAAGGTCGACCGGATAGAAATCTTCGGCTTACGGATAAAGAGTTCAACCCTAAACGTGGATTTATTACTCAATACCCGACTGAGCAAGTTCAACCCAACAAGGATTTATTACTTGCCCCATCCCCAATATAAAACCGACTATTATGCCTATGGATCCATTACACTAGTCTAAGGTATTTTAATACATCCATTCCGATGTACTAATCATTTCTCAATACGAAACCTTTGTATGATAAGATTCCTTGTTCCAAAACTTTTTTTTATAAAATTAGGTCAAAATAGCATCTAGTTCCAAACATCATTTTCTTGATATTAAACTCATAAGAGTGTTTTAAAACCGTTCATTGTATTCATTTCATTATTTCAAAGAGGAACCCTAGATTACTCATTTTGACCTAGTTTACCAAAATCCATCAAGTATAGAAATACTTGTATAAATGCTTCGTAGGAGGTAAAATATATCATTTGGACATGTATAAAGTTTTACAAAGGTAAGAATGAACTCACAATACTAGAGTTTGGAGAAACCCTAAAATGCTTCCAACGCTACTTGAACTCTAGAGAGGAGATGAAGAACACCTAAGGTTTGAACGCTAGATCTTGATTCCTTAACTTGAGCTCCTAGTAAATGCTTGATGATGGGTGGTTGTTGGAAAGGAGTAAATGCTCCTGAAAATCGCCTCTCCAGGGTTTCACTTGGGAGTAAATGTTGAAGGATAGAATATCTGATTTGTAATTAATGAGAACTCAGCTAAAAGTGCGACGCGGGTAATGGTCAGGTCACAGTGCTCTGGTCGCACATTCCCGAGTTGATCTACGGTACACCAATTGCGACTTGGGACTACGATGAGGACATGGCTAGGTCGCAGTCCTTGGTCGCACTTCTCCTGCTCGACTTACGGTACAAAATCTGCGACCTCATGTTGCGACGATGCCATGGCTAGGTCGCACCTGTCATGGTCGCAATTTCCATCTGAAAGCCCAAAAAACTACATTAACATCCAACTCGTCGAAATACGAAACTTGCATGCATAAAAAGGGAGTCGAGAGATAAAAATTCAGGGTGTTACATAATTTCTCAGTGGCCACAAGTTGTTTGCGCCTGGATTCGAACCTGGGGTAAATGGGTTATCTAGCCTTATCCCCCACAAGCCTTAACCAGTATGCCACAAGCCTCGTGGTTAAAATCATGCCAAATATGCAATAGTAATTCATGTTTGTCCTATTTAATGTACCAAACACATGCACCCTAAAAAAATATGGATTGATTACCAGCTATGCAAGAAGGGTTAAATCAATTAAGTAGGAATGAAAGGTATATAAGACTTTGTACCTTACCTTAGCCATATTTTTGACACAAATTGGGTTTTCCAAAACCAGGTAAAAGAAAATGGAGCCAAATGAAATAAAGTTTGTTTATTGGCAAAGGAGTGCAATCAAGAAGAAAATATTGTCTATGATAAAAGTCTTGCAAAATTGGAATCTTTACAAAATACTTTTGGTTTATGCATATGTAAAAGCTCTTAAACTATTTTAAATGATAAAAGTATATTTTTTAAATGGTTTTATATATGAAAGAGGTTTATTTTTTTCAACCTTCTGGATTCTTTTATCTTTCTTTTATCTTTCCTCATCATGCGAAATAGAGAAACCTTTTATTATCTTATATCATCAGGGTAATGATCCATCAACCTGCTGGTTCTTTTTCTGAAGTAGCAACGGGAAAATTCATCCTGCTTTAAAAACTTTAACAAACCAACTCACAAGTTGTTCCATTTTTTCGCATGATGCGCTCCATGTTTTATTCTTCGTAATCTACATCTAGATCTATACTACAACTCTTTGTTGTAACACTTATTAGTGTTTACACCCACTTTCCATAACTAGAACAAAATAACATAAATTTATCTAAATCTACTACTTAACTCTAATCAACAAGAAAGATATAGAAAATCAAAGAGTCATTTGTCCAACGACACTTGAGTACCGACAGAGCCTAACCTTCCAAGACGTCAAGCGTCAATTGTGATTGTGATTTTGGTTGTATGGAAGAGGCTTTGGATGCAGGAAACGAAAAAAGAGCACTATTTGGAGGTGGGACTTGACTTAGAGGTTGGCTTGAGAGCTGTCATACATAACTAATCTCTAAACCGACTAACTTCTCTGTGAAATTTTTATAAGGTAATATAATATTCAAAAGATAACATCCGTTAAAGAGAGAAACTAAACCAAAACTCGTGTCACAGGCATTTTTTTATAATAAAGGAAGTCCATAGACAAAAACGATAAAACCTTATTATCAAATAGACGAAAACCATAATTTACAACAATAATCTTATGATAAAATCACAATAACAATCATCATATTAGGGGTGCTCATAAACCCGACCAAACCGACCAACCCGATCAACCCAACCCAACCCGAAGCAAATTAACCGATGCCTAATCGAGTTGTAAAATCTTCAAACCGTAGGTATTGGATTGATATCGGGTTACTTTTATTTGAACCCAACCCAACCCAACCCGATGAACCCGATATCCTTTTATATTTTGGATTTAATATGATTATTGAGTTTCTATTAATATGTAAATTAAACAATTACACTCATCACGTACTCTTTTCATATACATATATTTTCAGTCTATTCTCTATCTCTATATAATTACTTTGTATGCATCAGAAAGTAACTGTAAACATGAATATATATAAATGGAGAAAATTAATTGAATGTGACATACTGAACATTTAAGAAGATTGGATAAGTTATACCAAATTTAACAACATATTCAAGGTTAATAGAATATTTTGTTATCCCAAAGTATCAACCCGACCAACCCGTACGAGTTGGGTTTGGTTGGGTTGCACTTTGATTTGGATTGGGTTGAGATTTTTTCAAACCGTAAGTATTGAATTGGATTGTTAAAATGCCTTCAACTCGATTAATCCAAACCGTAAGCATCCTTACATCATATGATAAATGTATAAATAATAATAACTTTAATATAAAAAATAGCATTAAATATAATAATAATAATAATAATGATAATAAATAAATAGAAAATAAGTAGAGAGGGTGGGAATTGATGTAGGGGGGTTGAGAATGGATTCACACTCAACAATATGACGTTGGCACATGAAAAGCACGTGCGTGTAATAGTTAACAAAATGAGGTGTTGACACGTAGATTCTCATCTCTTTCCACAGTTTTCTCCTTCTGCCTATATAAATAAATATAAGTTACTCAGCTTTTCAGCAAACCAACAACTACACCTACTCAAAAACCAACATTAACCCTACCTTTTCTCTGCTTCATTAATGGCGAACCAGGTTGTCAATGGCGGAAACCACGAACAACACGTTTCTTCTTCTTCTTCTTCTTCTTCTTCTTCTTCATTGCCTCTTCTCTCTCTCAATCACGTCTCCTTTATCTGCAGATCTGTTCCTGCATCCGTCAAGTTTTACAACGATGTTCTCGGTTTCGTTCTCATCAGACGCCCTTCCTCCTTTGATTTCGAAGGCGCTTGGTGAGCAATCTCTTTCGATTCCGCCATTATTATGCATTTCAAATACACTTATATCGTTACTCTGCAACACACATTTCGAATTGCAACAAAAAATTGATTCATGTTCATATTTACACGGATCTGTAGTTATTTTTTTTTTACTGTGATTGATTTGACAAATGATTCGTGTGTGGGGACTGGTGATGCACAATTGTATTGATTTTGGATTGCATTGAAGATTTACAGCTAGATAGTATTATGGAAATTTAAAGCATAACAGGAGAGAAATTAAAGTCAACAGTACTAATAATGAATTTCAAACCCTTAAAGCTAATTGATGATACGAGTTCTTTTTATGCATTTAATTGGTTCGATTCCTGGTTATACAGCTCCAACGAAGATGTAATTAATTGAATGTTGAATTAATCTTCTGTTTTAATTTGATGAATTTGAAATAGGTTGTTCAACCATGGGATTGGGATACATTTGTTAGAAGTGGAGACAACTCCAACGAAGAGAGGAGTGATTAATCCAAAAGACAACCACATTTCGTTTCAGTGCACAGATATGGATCTTATAATTAAGAAATTGGAAGGATTAGACATCAAATACGTGACAGCGGTTGTGAAAGAAGGCGGTGTGGAGGTGAATCAGCTCTTCTTCCATGATCCTGATGGTTACATGATTGAGATCTGCAATTGCCATGTTCTTCCTATGCTTCCCATCACCTCATGCCCACTCAAGAAGGTCCCAGCCATTCCACAAACCAACCAAATCGAATCCTCCTTCTACGGTATGGTTAAAATCAAAACCCTAATTAACATATATATATATATATATATATATATAGAGGAAGGTTCAAACGAGAACTTTGTATTTTTAAAGAAACAAATATATAGAGTGGAGGGATCACAAGAGAACCACCCATCTTTAAAGGACTAAAGGAACAATTTGTGGACCACATGTAATCTGAGTCCCACATAATATTGAATCATTTCTGATTTAATATGATTTGATATTAAATCAGAAATGATTTAATAAAATGTCCTTTTATTCCTTTAAATTTACAAAATTCTCATTTGAACCTTCCTCTATATATATATATATATATATATATATATATATATATAGTGAGTAAAGTTAAAATGTGGAACTTAAATTTGGTTGCGAACACGTGTGCATTCAGTTTGAATAATAAAGGGTGTTCGGTATGAATAATGAAGATGAAGTTCATACAGCATTCATTCATTCAGAGTGAATAACACAACATCCACGGATTCAATAACACAACATTCGGTTTGAATATATTCAGACTGAATGGGACACGTGTCGCGTTAAATTTGAGTTTATATTTGAACCTGCCACTATGTATAAATTTTACAAACACGAGAATGAATTTTATCATATTCCATGAATATTCTGATGATGAACAATGATCTCACATGTGTTCTTCGAATTTGATCGATATTTGTTCATATATATATATATATATATAGTTTTGTAAGTTGTTTGATTAATTTGGGGATATATATATATATATGTACATGAAAATGCAGATAAGATAGTATCGAAGAATTACTATTGCGGAGAAGATGAAGCGATAATGATGGAAAACTTTTTAATAGACATGATGGGTATCTCCTTCTAGGAGCAAGACCAAAGATGGGATTCAATTGAAATGAAAAAGGATGATTTTGGCACTATTGAGTGTTTTCCACACGTTTAATTTCCTTCATGATTTGAGACTTGAGAGCGATCTTTTACGTTATTTAATTAGTTTATATTAGTAACGTACGTGTGTATGTATGTATGTATGTATGTATGTATGTAATTCATGTGTAATACAAACATTAAAAAACCCATTTGTAAAGATTGCATTTTGTTTACTTCAATTCATCAAAATCTAATATTTATTTGTAGTCTATGTTGTTTACGTAATTAATGTTGTTGATTCTTTGTTAATTAATCTTCAATATTTGCAAGTTTTAGATGTTGATGTCAATTCTAATCATTCTGAATCTGGTAGTTTTTTAACTATCTTTCAAGTTAATATGAAAAACAACAAATTAATTGCAAGGAATCTGGTGATAAAAATCTCATTTCTAAAATTATCATGTCTCATTAATGTCCAACGAGCACATAAATACATATAAACATAAAGAGAACGTGAGTTTGAGTTAAATACATTCAAGATATATATAAAAGATGTGACCTAATTTTATTAGCAGGGCGGTGTAATTTTGGGAGAACATATATGATTTTAGAAATCTTATTGGAGTGGTTGGCATTTACAGGATTTCATAAAAAAAATTGTAATAATATTTTATAATATGTTTAAAATAATTGTTTTGTAATAATCAATATATTTAACAAAAAAATAGAATTCGATTAAATTTCAAATCTTAAGAGCATCTTCAAGAGCTTTTCCAAAATGGGGAAGATTCAATTTCAAATCTTAACAGCATCTCCAAGAGCTTTCCCAAAATGGGGAAGATGGGGATTTTAAGTCAAAAATTTGCTTCAAAAGATTTCTCAAAACAATCTCCAAAATGGAGAAAGTAAGAGAGAGAGTGAATTTTTCTTCAAATATGGAGATCACTCCAAAAATGATTACCAATTGAACACATCAACAAGAAGCTTTAAAAATAAATATCTAGAAAGAAAAATAATATTTTAATAGATGATTACAATATTTTATTATTATAATCAATGTTGGGTTCTCAAAAATAAAGAATTTGTTGAAGATGGATGTAAATATTTTTGAAGATTTTAGATTTTGGTTCTCCGTTTTAAAGAAATTTTGAAGATTCTATTAAACATGTTCTAACAAACAAGCACACTAACTACTACAAAAAAAAAATCAATCCCAAATCCTTCAATAAAATCACTCAAAAATATTTATCAAATCATACGTAAAAGTTCAGGAGTTGGTAGAATTATTCTGGCCACAAAAGATTGTTATGTTCACATGTTTCACGTGAGATCAATTGATCTCAAAGGATACCAAATGAATTATTCAGGCCAAAAAATTGTTATTTTCCAATTTTAGTATTGGAAAATGGTCGTCTTATTTAAATTTAGGGTTGTTTGCTTTCAGACAAGGAAAATAAAAATGACAAAAAATTAGAAATAAAAATAAGGATGAATTTCTATTCTTACGGTATAACCTATAATGAAAACTTAAACTTCTTAACTATTGAATGATTATATTATATAAAAATAAAACAATTTCTTTTATTAATATTTAAATGAGTGAATTGTGGATTTGGTCCCTATGGTTTAATAAATTTTTGGGCTATGGTCACTATACTATGTTTATTGTGGATATGGTTCTTGTGGTATTCAATTTACTTTGGTCATGGTCCCTCTAACTAACGGCTTACTAACTCTGTTAAATGAAGGGGTCATTTTTGACATATACTTATTCTTTTGTCTTTTTCATATAAATATAAAAACGATATTTTTATACATATATATATATATATAATATCAAAATAAATAAATTATGATACTGTTGTAGATATTCTTTATTTAATTAAAAAAACTTAACTATATTAAATAAATTAAATTATATTGTTTTAAAAATTAGCTATATTAAATTGGATTTAATTATATTAATTTGTTTAAAGAATTAATTATATAAATAGGTTTTGGTGCAATTAATATTTAAATTAAACAAATCAAATCATAAAATCATATTTTATTTTAAAATAATTATGTTAAACACGATTCAATATTTTTTTTTATCATTGCAATAAACAAGTTTACTATCGATATTTAAACACCAAAAATTATTTAAAACCACTAAAATACAAACTCCAATTTTATCATACTAAAATAAGGTTTTTGATTTTCATGTAATTTTTTATTCAAAAATTCAACGTCAACTATTTAAATTTTCACCAATGAAAAAATTATTTTTACTTTCATGTTTCTAACTTAAAATTAAACAAATTCGTACATGAATTCAACAAGTTTTCATACCGAAATAAACAAAAATATTAAAATGATAAAATTATATCGTATTTAATATAATAATGATATCAAAATAAACCGATATCACATTCATTCTATATATAATGATATAAAAATAACTAAAATAAGATATTGTTTTATCATTTGATTTGTTTAAATTAAAAAATTGAATACAATATAATTTTATCATTTTAATGTTTTTGTTTATTTCGGTATGAAAACTTTTTGAACTTTTGTAGAAATTTGTTTAATTTTAAGTTAGAAAGATGAAAGTAAATATAAATTTTTCATTGGTGAAAATTTAAATAGTTGACGTTGAATTTTTGAATAAAAATTACATGAAAATCAAAACCTTATTTTAGTATGATAAAATTGAAGTTTATATTTTAGTGGTTTTAAATAATTTTTGGTGTTAAAATATCGATAATAAACTTGTTTATTGCAATGATAAAAAATAACAATAAAATTAATTCGTATTTAACATAATTTTTTTAATTTAAATAAATCAATCATAAAATCATATGTTATTTATTCGCTCTAAATAAAATAAAATATTTTTTTATGATTTGATTTGTTTAATTTTAAATATTAATTGGAAAAAAATCTATTTATATAATTAATTCTTTAAACAAATTAATATAATTAAATCCAATTTAATATAGTTAATTTTTAAAATAATATAATTT
Source organism: Silybum marianum (assembly GCA_036898165.1). Taxonomy (NCBI): domain Eukaryota; kingdom Viridiplantae; phylum Streptophyta; class Magnoliopsida; order Asterales; family Asteraceae; genus Silybum; species Silybum marianum. The sequence continues at coordinate 12,147,640 of CM072528.1, forward strand.
AATCTATTTAATATAGTTAAGTTTTTTTCATTAAACAAATCATATCTACAATAATATCATAATTTATTTATTTTAGTATTATATATATATATATTTATATTTATATTTATATAAAAAAGACAAAAGAATAAGTAGATGGCAAAAATACCCCTTCATTTAACAGAGTTAGTGAACCGTTAGTTAGGGTACCATGACCAAAGTAAATTGAATATCACAAGGACCATATCCACAATAAATATAATATAGTGACTATAACCAAAAAGACTATCAAACCATAGGGACCAAATCCACAATTCACTCTATTTAAATTGATTACTAGTTAATACTTCTAATCAAAGACTCTCTTATATTCATTTTTATTTATAGGGAATGCTAATTGCAGCCCTAGATGTTACTAATGACAAATCTACAAATAAACTTTTACTTACATACGTCTACATCAAGTCCCTACTATAATACAAAAGATTTCGTACATACCCCTATTTAAAGGATGCCATTAACACTCCCCTTAATTTATTCATTACATTCTAACTTTTTCTCATATCAAACTACAATTTGTTTTTGTCACGAAAATATTTACGAATTCAATATGATTTTTTTTACTTAAAAAACACAAATATTATTTGGTTTGTGGATTTTTAACTATTATAGTTACTTATTTCATGTGTTTAAACATCTCATCAAGAACAAGTAATCTTTGAACGGCCTCATGATGATTTTTAGATCACGGTTCTTAATTTGGTACGGTTTGGATCATTTTTTGATATTCAATTATTTTCTTTTCACTAGCTTTCCACGTCATGCTAAGGGTTTCAACTCTTCTTAGATGGACTGGTGCTGCAATCCGGGCGGTTACTTGGGTTGTTTTGTCTTGCTATCAGGTCGTTTATGTTGCTCGTGGTTTTTGTTTGGTCTTTTGTTAGTCGTCTTGTTTGAAGGGTTTTTGTTTGTTTCTGATTCTACTTGTTATAGTAGCAGTCATGGTTTTGTTTTGTTTGGTCTTTTAATATATTTATTGCCTTTAAAAAATATTTATCAATAATGTGCTCCATTTTAAGTTGATTGCTAACATTTAAAATGCAAATAACGTGTAGATTTTAATATGCTAATATGACATGATTCAACACAAGTGTCATTTTCATTCATAATGTCGATGGATAATTGTTGATGGTCAGTCTAACAAGACTTAATTAAATTAATTTATTTATTTAGGGACAAAATTTCACAAATTTGATATTAGTTTTTGTTTTTTTATTGAATATAATTTGATTGCTTGACGACTTTTGAAAATTATAAAACTGATATTTATTCATTTATCTAATCATGTTGATTGCTTCTTAGATGTTAATTGAATATCTTTTAGTCGTATTTTAATTTAGTTTGATGAAAACTAGTAAAGTGGCTAAATGTATATTTCGTAATGCAAGTAAAATCATGTTTTATTAATAGTAGTAGTCAACTAATAACAATATATCTTAGTTATATACATTAAGTTTGTTGATTTTGTAATATATTTGGTCATTGGCCAAGGATGTGTGAGAAAAAAAATTAAAGTGAGAAGCGTAAGAAGATATCTCACGCACATCCATGAATTGCGCTTCTTAGGAGATCTGATCTGGTGCATATCATTAGTGTTAATTTTCAATTAACATTGATACAAGTGTCCAGATCCTTCTTAAAACTCTGACCATAACTTCTTTTTTCATCGAAACCTAACACTTTGATCATAATAGGTATAAATTAATATTTTATAATCACATAACCAAATCTGTAAATTTATATCTAACATACACCCCATGAATTGTGTTATGAAAACATATGTCCTATAAAGTGTTTATAGGACATTATCAAAGCGTCTGGTAAAAAATTTATAAAACAATTTATTTTAAAAGTTGTATAGAAACTTGATAAAACATCTAAAAACGTTATATAAGCTTATAACAACGCTTTTTACAGAATGTACAATTGTTTAGACATATAAACTTAAAAAAACTTGATAAATCTGTTTCTCTTCCTATATATATATATATATATATATATATAGAAAGAGGTTCATGCGAGGACGGTAACGATTTACGAAAATACGAGGACGATTCTCAACCAATCATTTTGTACATGAAACTTTTCATGTACAAAATCACATATGATTCATGTACAAAATCATATATGATTCACGTACAAAATCATATATGATTAGCCGCGACTTTTTCCGCGACTTGCCCACGAAAAAAGTCGCACGTGTCCTTTTTGATGCTTACAAAATCACATATGATTTTGTACATGAAATCATATATGATTTTGTACATGAAAATTTTCATGTACAAAATGATTGGCCGAGGATTGTCCTCGTATTCTCGTAAATTGGTATTGTCCTCGTATGAACCCGCCTCTCTCTCTCTCTCTCTCTATATATATATATATATATAGGGGAGGAATCATACAAGAACACCACATATTTAAAAGAACAAAGTAACACTTTGTGGACCGCATATGATGTAGGTCCCATACATTAAAAATCATATATGATTCAATGGGGCCCACCATTGAATCAGATATGATTTTTTATGTGTGGGATCCACATCATATGTGGTCCACAAAGTGTTCATTTGTTTTTTTAAATTTGCAAAGTTCTCATTTGAACCTCCCTCTATATATATATATATATACGGGTGGGTTAATACGAGAACGGTACCAATTTACGAGAATGCGATAAGCTTTTTTCATGCACAAGATCACATATGATTTTGCACTAACTGTAGCGGACGACTTTTGGGGTCACTTAAGTCGCATAGAAAGTCGCCTGCATTATTTATGATTTTGTACAAAATCACATATGATTTTGTACACGAATCATATGTGATTTTGTGCATGAAAATTTTCATGTACAAAAATGATTGGCTAAAGATTGTCTTCACATTCTCGTAAATTATTACCGTCATCGCATGAACCTCCATATATATATATATATATATGCAAAGGATCGTGTGAGAAAAAGAGTTAAGATGAAACGTAAAAGAATATGTTGATCACTTTTAATTTCATGTTTACCCATTAACTGTGTTTTAATTTCATCTTGGTGCACCTTATTACTGTTGACATTCAATTATGATTGATTCAAGAATGAAGATTTCTTCTTACGTTTCTCATTATAACTTATTTTCTTACCGGAATCTAACCCTATATGTATATATATTATAAAGCAAAAGTATTGTAATATTTGGTGTTATTCTAAATCAAATTGGTTTGAGCTATTGTCAATGTCGTGTGCTTGTTTGTTTTACATATGTTTCTTGTTTCACATGTTATATTTTTAGCCACCTTTTCGTGGTGTCAAAATCAAATATAAGAAATATAATTATGATCATAATTTTGAAAATTTCTACATAATTATATATAGGGTTAGATTAAAAGCAAACGAATACGTTACACCTTAATAATTAATTAGCAAGAAACTAGAGGGAAAGGGCCAAAGGGGTAAATTAATAACCTAGATAGCAAAAGGTCAAAAATTAAAGATAAACTAGCAGCAAAACTTAAATCAACCCTAAATCAAATAATAATTAAGAAATAGAAAGTTAATAATTAACAAATACTAACAATACTTATAAATCTATAAAACAATAAAATACAAAAAGAATGTTGAAAAAAATAAAAATAATGATTAATTAAACTATTTTTTTATTAATCTGGATATCCAACCCGTTATGCGAGCCGACTAATCTCAGAGCGACTATCCACTTTGCAGGCAGCTCGGAGCACCGTATTTGAATGGCTACAGAAGGATTTTTATTCCTCCCTGAATTCGAATTAGGGAACTCCAGGTACTTATGACCTTTGAAGCCCAGACTCAATCTATTGAGTGTGGTTGATTAATCAAATCATTAGCATTATAATAAACAAAATAAGAGAAATAAAATGGTTTTTTAAAAAGTTTGAGACTTAGGTATTGTTTGGCAAAAATAAAGTAACTTATAAAGCAACTTATAAGCTACTTTATTTTCTATGTACATTTTCGTAAACTAGTTAATGACTTATAAGTTAACTTATTAAAAAACTAATTGGGAATAACTTATTAAGTTTTTTATCATTTTATTCTGATTATACTCTTGATTAATATCACTTATTATTAATTAATATTATTTTAAATTTTATTTATTATTTTTAATTGTAATTATGAATTAATATTATTTTCATTTTATTAATTAATTTTAATTATTAATCATTAATTAATATTAATTATTAATTTATTTTAACTTTAAATTATTCACTAATATTAATTAATTATTATTTAAAATTATTACTTATAATTTCTGAAAAATTACTAATTAATTATAATGTGGTTGACTAGTTATTTATATATTATATGTAATGGTTACTTAAAATCATAAACTAATGTAAAAAAATCTAAATTCTATTTTAACAAATCCAAAATTTATAACATATACGATAATCAATTTAAGTTTATTAAACATATTATATTATTTATTTATTACTATATTGTTTGAATCAATATATTGTTTTATTAAATACTTCTTTTAATTATATTATAAGTGACTAATATTTCAAGACGTCTTTTTAATCATTTTACATGTCAGCTAATTTCTGCCAAATATAAGTTGTTCATCAGCTAGCTTATCAATAATCAGCTAGCTTATAAATCATAAGCTACTTTATCAACTAAATTGTCAAACATAACATTAAAAATTAGAGTTTAATTGACCTTTAAAGTAATCACTTCTTGAAGTAAGAGATGTAATTGAGATGAGATGAGATGAATTAGAATTGAGACCTTTCCTTTAAATTTTTAATAATTTATAAAAACCAACAATTCATGTCTTAGTTGGACCTTACCTTGAATGTACATTGGGATGAGATGTACTGTGATGAAATGCACCTAATCAGTTCATGTATCAAGCACGATTCATGGGGGGTTTGAGATTAAAGGTGATCTATGGTTCTGAGCTCTTCTTATACTTCTCACTTTAAATTTTCTTCTCACACAATTATGCGCCTATATATATGCATATAGAAAGAGGTTCATGCGAAGACGGTAACAATTTACAAGAATGCAAGAACAATCCTCAATCAATCATTTTGTACATGAAACTTTTCATGTACAAAATCAGATATGATTCATGCATAAAATCACATATGATTCACATACAAATCATATATGATTATCCGAGACTTTTCCCGAGACAAAAGTTGGCGTGTCATTTTTGATGCTAATACAAAATCATATATGATTTTGTACATGAAAAAATTTCATGTACAAAATGATTGGATGAGGATTGTCCTCGCATTCTCGTAAATTGTTACCGTCCTCGCATGAACCCGCCTCTCTCTCTCTCTCTCTATATATATATATATATATATGTATATATATATATATATCGTGTATAAGCATTCGGTATTTGAAATTGTTGCTAACGTATATTGAAATCGAATATGATTGTACTGGGAATACATATATTTGGTTTGTTGTAAGATTGAAGATGAATTAATAAAAAGAAGCCAATTATAATTTACCTTTTCGGTCGTCGAAAGATCATCAGAGGCGGAAGGCCTATATGGCCTTTGGGGGCCATGGCCCTGAGCTATTTTCTACAGTAACTATATTAAATATAATTTAAAGTGTAAAATAAATAAATATTCTACTTGGCCCCTGTACTTGCCAATGCGTTTACTTCTTACTCTCTTTTGGTTAATTGTTATCCAACTAACCCAAGCCCAACTTATAATTTTTCTTAAAGGAATTCTTTTCTTTTTTAAGTAAAACCATCTTCTAATTTTAAACTTGAAACAAACCTAAAATTACAATATAAAAGGCACATTACAATATAATTAATTTTATAAGACGACTAAAATATAAGAACATCTTGAAAAATGTTTTATAGATTTTAAGTTTTTAGGACTAAACCAATAAGCATCATATCTAAAAATGTTACAATAGATTATTAGACACTTTTAGACGTTTTAACAAGTTTTTATGACGTTTTTAAAATAAAATGTCGTATTAACTATTTTATAGAACATTATTAAAAAATGTCCTATAAAAAGATGAGTTTACAGGGCATTTCTTAAAAGTGTTTTATAAAATAGCTAATAGGATATTTCATAAAAATGTCCTATAAAACAACTAAGAAGACGTTTTTTAAAAATGTCTTATAAAATGGTTAATAGGACACTTTATTTTAAAGACGTCCTAAAAACTTGTTAAACATTTAAAAGTGTCTTCTAATTCTATTGTAACGGTTTTAATATATAATATTTTGTAGTTTGGTCCTATAAACCTACGTTTCTATAAAGTATTATGACAGGACGCTTAGATACAGTGTAAGAGCTAAGACTAATTAGCGTATGACTATGACTGCTTGTTTAAAGTGTATGCATTTACTGCAACAACAGAAGTTTTCAACAAGAATACAATGAAAACTAGGCTATGTAATAAAATGGAAGATGAGTTTCTAAACAACTCATTGGTTTTGTTTATCAAAAGCAAAGTTGCTCAAAATATTAGTTTGGAGAAAATTATAGAGAAATATATTCAAGGCTGTGAAAGATTGACGAGTTCCATTTTGATGAGCAATGTTTAACATTTTCATATTTAACGCCTAGTTTATGGGTTTTACTATGTTGAATTGGATACTGTATTTTTTGTATTCTAAAAATATATAAGATATGACAGGGTCGTTCCAATCTTTTTGGAGGTCCTGATACATTCAAATCTTTTGGTTACATTACCTAATGAGATAACAGAGATATATGTTAAGCACAAAAATAAGCTAAATCTAAATGACTAACAATATATCTAAACCTAAATTATTAATAATTTGAACCTAAACTCAAATAATTAATAATTTGATTATTTTACATAAATGAGATACCATAAATATATGTTAAGCACAAAAATGGGTCAAATCTAAACGATTAACAATCTGAAATTAAACCTAAATAATTAATAATTAGAACCTAAACCCAAATAATTAATAATTTAAACCTAAACAATTTCAATTATAGCTTTACACGGGTCGATAAACACTATGTACACGTGTAAAATCGAGCCCCGGAATTTTAGGGGAACTATTCAAAATCTCACATTTAACACGCTAATGGACGGTCCTAGATATCAAATCTGGCCCCTATATTAAAAGGCTTGTCTTCCGCCTCTGAAGATCATGGGTTTGGAAAAACCTCCAATTAGTGAAGAAAGTGATAGATGGTTACGATATCACCTACTTATCACTTCCAATCCAATTATTTTATTTTTCAATTTTCTAAAATTTAAATAAATTTCGTAACAACAGAATCTTCCATGATGTCAAACTATTTTTTTAATCAACAAAACAAATCGTTTTTTTATTAAAATTAGATTTAATATAAAAATATTATTTATGTATATTATCCTATAAAGAGACGGTTTCATATAAGAACGGTACCAATTTACGAGAATACGAGGACAATTCTCAGCCAATTATTTTGTATATAAAATTTCTTTCATGTACAAAATCATATGTGATTTTGTACTAGCATCGAAAATGACTTGCGTGACTTTTGCCGCGGGAAAAGTCTCGGGTAATCATATATGATTTTGTATGTGAATCATATGTGATTTTTTACATGAATCATATGTGATTTTTTACATGAATCATATGTGATTTTGTAAATGAAAAATTTCATGTACAAAATGATTGGATGAGTATTGTCCTCGCATTCTCGTAAGTTATTACTGTTCTCGCATGAACCTCTTTCATCCTATAAAATATTTAGATAAAGGTTCAAAAATATTTACCTTCACAGTTTTTTGTCGTAAAGTTTCATGTGCAAAAAAAGCAAGACGTGTAGGTGGATCGATTCATCAAGTTCCCATTGAAATAGGATCCACACAAAGAAAAGCGCTTGCCATCGTTGGTTATTAGCGGCATCCCGAGAACGTCTTAGTCGAAATATGGCTTTCTAATTAAGTTTTGAATTAGTGGATGCTGCCAAAGGAAGTAGCGATGTCATACGCAAAAGGGAAGAGACTCATAGAATGACAGAGGCAAATAGAGCTTTTGCACATTTTTGTTAATCCATGAACATGATCAATACATTTCGATCGGAAAAGAATCAAGAGAAAAAAGAAAGAATCGAAAATTGTCGCATTCAAAACAAATGTCGGATGGCAAGTTGGTCGGTTAATTCAATGAGAAATGGGAGTTAGCACACGATTTTGTTAGTACCATCCAACCGAATCCAATTTAATTGTTTACTTATTCAATTTCAATGAGTGAATTTTCAAGTTCAACCAACCCATTTTCAAAATATCAAGTAGACGATGAATAAGAATCTTGAGAAAATCTTTCATTTGTTTATCATTATAGACAATCTTATCTATATTATCTACGGAAGTCGAACCTGAACTCTATTTACGTTTAGTATTTCTATATCATCGGCTTTTCTTATTTCTATTGATTTTATTTCTAGCCTGTTTTTTTATACCTTTTCATAGAAAAATTCCACATATTTTCACATCTAGGATTTACATATACAACATATATCACTGTCAAGAGGTAATTTCTTAGTATTTGGATTACTTTTAGGTATTTCTATTCAAAAAAAAATGGTCTCATGTAAACCCAACTATATATATATATATATATATATATATATATATATATACACGGGTTCAAATGAGAACTCAAATTTGGTTGTTAACGTGAGGACAAATGAGAGTGCGACACGTGTCACATTCAAAGAAATATTATAGTATATATTCAGTATGAATATTGCTTATTTTGACACGTTTACAACCAAATTTGAGTTCGCATTTGAACTTTCCTCTCTCTCTCTCTATATATATATATAGAGATTATACTCTCTCTCTCTATATATATATATATACTATCTCTCTCTATATATATATATAGAGAGAGAGAGAGAGAGATTAAATCAAATGAAGACCAAAAAAGATTGAAAACCATGAGGACCGTGAGACCAATTTTAATGAGGTTTTTAACATTTTTTAAAACCTTATTTCATACAATCATACGAAATCCCGAGCATCTCTAGGATTTCAAAATCATACTAATAGTAGGATTTCAAATTCGGACAATCCAACAAACCAAACATGTGATTGAAATGAATTTGAAATCCAAAACCCCTCAAATCCATTCCATTCCCGCAAACCAAACAAATTCTAATGGTCTGTTTGGTTTGCGGGAATGAAATGGATTTGGGTTTCGAATCCATTCCAATCCGTTGTTTGTTTTGCAGGATTGTTCGGATTTGAAATCCTATGATTGATTTAAAATCCTATAGTTGATGGATTTAAAAATCCTTAGGCATGGGTTGGTATTTGAAAACCCAAGCCCATTAGATTTCATAAATTGCTTCTAATCCAAATCCCAAATCCCGTCATGAATCCCTGATTCATCTTTTGCATTCCCCATCTTTGTTTATTTTATTTTTTAGATCATTTCATACATATCTTTAATTAGTTTTAAATATATTGATATTTACTAACTTTATAAAAAAAAATTAGATTAGTGTTAATTCAAATACCCTACCCTAATTAAGCCAACTCGTATATGTTGTCCGTTCTAAGAGATCATTTACTAAATACTTATCTAATAGGTGCTTATTAGGTCATTTACTTTATCGAATGAACATGATATTCATTGAAAATCTTATCCGTTTATCTCGAACTCGTACAAGGGTATAACTCGAGCTTTTAACGAGCTACTCAAGCTCGAGTTAAATAATTCTCGAGCCCGAGTCGATCTCGAACACAAATAAAATTAGTTTTATAACACTAATGTTCGACTTGACTCGTTCAAGAACTCGTTTCAATTTTTCGAGCCGAGCCGAGCCATTTGAGAAGACACTTTTTCGAGCTAAACATGCTCATATATTTGTTAATCATATGATGATGATATAAAAATTACGGAGCTCAAGCCGATAAACGAGTTAATCGATCGCGATTTCGAACCTATAAAGAACCATCGAGCTAGAGCTCAATAACTCAAAAAATATTCGAGCTTGAGCCCAGTGTTAATTTTTCGAGCCTGGCTCAATCAGTATCAATTCTTAACACAAAGAAACGACCGGAGTGGGGACTTTCTACTCGACTCGGCTCGTTAACACCCCTATCCAGTAAGTGGGAGTAATGATTTTAACTGAAAAGCATTTATCGGATAATTTTTTGCTTACGATGCAATTTCAATGGACTTTATCTTACTGATAAAAACAAATTGTTTATAAAACAAACAAAGAATTACAAAAAAAAAAGAAAAAAAATAAATCACATTCCAAATCCTACAAACCAAACATGATTTACAAAAGAATGGAATTCAAATCTATTACAAATCCTACAAACTAAACACATAAAATGATTTCAAATCTTTTCCAATCTAAATCCCTCCAAATCCAAATCCCATCATAAAATCCAAAAACGCACCCTAAAAGAATTGATTTTTTTATATTATCAATTTTCTAATGGACCTTTCCCTCCATTTCCTTCGCAAAATAAGTTTCGAGAACACATTAGTGTTATTTTATTAGTTATGCATGCTAGTTTCGGGTAATTCATTCATATTCTAACGTAAATTACATTGCATAATCCATCCATATCATAGTCGGGTTGTGTTCACACTCGTGAAGACGATAATCTGTTCATTGAGAAAGCTCGAGAAGCAAGTCAAAGAAGACATAAAAAAAAACGTCTTTGCCAAATAAGACAGCGAATCAGCAAAGTAACCTCTTACCTAATAAACGGACCACATTTGTTCTTCAACATAACAAACTATCGACTTCTGAATCACTTTTTCCCGAAACTTTCGGCACAATTTTTACAACAATTATCTCTTCGTACAGTCTGAAAGAAAATACCGATAGAAACTATACAACATACACTCAACTCAACTTTACACCTATTGTAAAAGGGATCGGTCCTCCCAACTGTTAAATCATCCCCTTTGGGCGATTGTTAAGAGAACCCCAAATGAACATTAGTAATTACTCATAATCAACTGGTCGAAAAAAAGGCTTATGCCAAAAGGATTGCCTTTTTCGGACACGTATTTACTGTATCTTGATGCCGAAATTGGGCATCTCATTCACCCAACGCAATTACTACAAAAACGTCATCAAGGGACCACTTAACCGGCTTATCCTTATCTACAGGATTGATTATGGCCCGTTCAGCTGTTGCTAACCGATACCCGATAACGATTTCATGCCTTTCACGACCCCTAATCATGATATCGTAAAAACAGAGTTCTTCTTGATCATACAGATAGAATTCCGCTGGCTTAATGCACATCTCGTTTCCCTGCAAAAATGGTGACGAGTTGACATTTAGCTGTTTGGCAGTTGTGCAGAATGATTAAGAGGCTCTTACGATATAGTGCAAAATAAAATATAATTGTTTGGTAATTCTTCCTGATGCAATCAGGGCTCTTAATGGTTAAGGGGGGTCCTGGATACAAAATGATTCTTAGGGTTTTAGAACCATTAAGAGGCAGACTTATTTTCCGCCAAACAGGATTCACCTCTTAACGATTCAGAGACTGCCTCTTAATGGAACTGTTAAGAGGTAAACAAAAAACCCCAAACTCTTGAGAAATTTCGACAAAGGTTTGTTATGAATGAAGGGTGGTACTGGTACCTCCTCAGCAAAGAGTTCCTCGAGAACACGATTTATCTGTTTATCTTCAGCTACCATTGCTAGAGCCATGCTCACGAGCTCATTCGATAGCACGTAATCGCTAATTTTAGTTACCGAAACAAGGTTTCTAGTTCTAGAATCCAAGATCTCGCTTATTATTATCGATTTGTTGGAAGCCTGCTGCATTTCACGAATCCAAGAGCTATGGGAGAAACCGGAAACACGAAGAGGCGTTGAACTTGTGTCTTTATAAGGAAGACGCTTTGACTGCAATCATCCATGGAATAATAAATAAACATCCTTACTTCCAAAATATGAACTCACCAACACTTATATATATATATATAGGCGGGTTCAAATGCGAACTCAAATTTGGTTGTGAACGTGAGGACAAATGAGAGCGCGACACGTGTCATATTCAGACTGAATAGTCTATATTCAGACACCGTGTCGCGCTCTCATTTGTCCTCATGTTCATAACCAAATTTGAGTTCGCATTTGAACTTTCCTCTATACATCATTTGTCCTCACGTTCACAACCAAATTTGAGTTCTCATTTGAACCCGCCTCTACATGTGTCGCCTCTATATGTGTATATTAATATATATATAGAGGGAGGTTCAAATGTGAACTTTTTGGGTTTAAAGGAACACGAGAACTGGTCGGTCAAGTAGGAAATCATATATGATTTTGTACCAAGGGTCGGGCGACTTTCCATGCCACTTAAGTTGCCCCAAAAGTCGCCCGCTACCCCTTAGTGCAAAATCATATATGATTTTGTTTGTTCGTTCCTTTAAATAGGTATGGTTCTCGTATGAACCCGCCCCTCTCTCTCTCTCTCTCTATATATATATATATATATATATTATTCACCTTCAAAAGTTACCTGAATGTCTCGGATGAGGAGCAGGGTGGCTAGAGATCGTGAATCGGAATGCACAATCGAGTCTTCCACAGATTCATCTGCAAGAATCAGAATCTGTCCTTTCAGAGTTAGTAATCTAATCAGCAATGTCGAAAAATTTAATTTATAAAACATTTTAAGTTAAAATTCAAAAATGGTGGTGTGAACTAGAAGCGGTTGAACAAATTGAAATAATAATAATAATAGCAACAATAATTCTGAAAAATACAAACAAGTGTAATGTAAATAAATCAGTTCACTTGGGAGATAAAATTACTGTATTGCCCAACTGTTACCAATAGCTATCATAGTTACCCATTTGACCCACAATTAACTTTACTTAAGTTTTTATAAATTACTTGATGTTATTTGTTGTTTCTTCTATATGTTATAAATCACTTATCATCTTCCCAAAACTTATTTGATCCTATAAAGTTACAAAAACTTACTGAATCAAACGTCTCCAAAGGAAGGGTCTCCAAATGCTTTTTGATGACCGCATTCCCTACACGGTGGACGAGTTTAATGTTAACAAGTCCTAAAATATCAAGTCCACCATCGACTAACTTTTTCTCTCTCTCCTTTTCCAAGACCTCATTAAACATCCATAACTCTGAACCTGGTGCCAAGAATGCTTCTAGAACCTGGTACATGACAAACAAAAGAATAATAAATGTAGGAAGTAACAGTAAAACCAACACATACACCAAACCATGATTGTTGAAATTCTAGAATTTGTTCGATTAATAATGCAAATGAACTGAAAGGAGTGAAAGAGAAAAAGTTTAGGATTAAAATGATGGTCCAATAGTTATTTTTAGTAACTAAGGGGCTGTTTACCAAATGTGCTTACCGGGTAAGCACTTATCAGCAAGAGCCGCCACCCTCACTTACCTTATCGGATAACATTTTCAGCCATCAAAATGGATTGCTGGTAAAACGTCTTTTACCCAGTAAGCCTGCTTACCGGGTAAGAGTCTTCTCCCTCACTTACCATGTAAGATTCTCAGCCCTTGCTATGCCTCTTACCTCTTACCGGGTAAGATTTACTGGTAAGCGCTTACCGGGTAAGTGTTTGGTAAACGACCCCTTAGTAAAGAGGTGAAAACTAAGTACATTTTGATAACCTCCTCCACACACACATATATATATACACACATATATGAAGACAGTTTATGCAAGTCGACAGAAGTGCAGATGGCTGAGTGAGAGAAAGTAAGAACCATTGAACCAAATTACAGAAGATTAATAGATATAAGTGGATTACCATGATCATATCATCGATATCCCGTCGCCAACCACAAAATAGTATCTTTTCTGGAAATTTTGGAGGGTCCACTTTCTTTGGGAACAGACCCCTTCGCACCTGCATGAGACAAAAGGGTTAAAAAAACAATCCAAACCTCTATATTATTACATTTAAGACAATGTGGCAACCATTACATATATGGTAAAACAGTGGTGCAGAAAGGCTGACCTCTGGTAAAGAGCCAGGGGAGTATGTGTCATCATCCTCAGCTATTACAAGTATCTCATCACCCTCTTTTAATATATATTCATCTTTTGGATTTATTATTATCTTCCCTCTTTCTGCAGCAACCTTCACTCCGCAAGGAATGGCGTCCGGAAAGGAAATTAGTACATCTTCAAACCGCAAACCATCCAATTGGGGCCACCTTTTGATATAGAACTCTGCATTTTCAAACCCCAATATATCTTCCCATATCTGTATGAAACAGTTATTATAAGTTCTAGACAACCCTCAAAAGAGGAAAAATAAATAAATTAAGTGCTGGCTTATTAAGAACATAAGAAGTTAAGGACTGAAACAATAAGAAAAGGTCACAACAAAAAATTTCTATGTAGATGATGACATGTATTAAGAACAAATATGAAAATTTATGCTACAGGTGGGAAGAAAAGAACAGTTATATAATTGCTTATCTTCTCCCTTTATGTTTTATATAATCTACTATAACTTTTTATTTAACTACCTGTGCAAGGCCGGGCTGCAAAGCACACTGTATCATCAACCGTCCAATCACATCATGTGCAACCACTGTCTCAATCAGCTCTCCTCCAACAAGCTTCACCAAGGGTTCATTATCAAGATCACTCATCTCTACAACAACATGACCCCTCAATCCTTCTTTCACTCCAGTAAGGCTGAGCACAACTCTCAAGGCGCGTGCATCACTCTGATGATATAAAAAAAAGAATATAATAAAAGAAAACCATCTGAATAACATAAGATTTTTTTAGAAGCAAACAAACCTGATCTGCATTTTCATCTGCTGCCAGTACGATTATAGCACGTGCCTTTGAAACTGAAACCTAAGAATATGAGAAGAGATTACTAAAGAAATACTATGTATTATTGTATTAAAAAAAGTGAATTTAACAAGAATAACTGAAGGGTTGCTCTGACTACCTTTTTCAAGTCTGCAAGAATAAGAGGACTGCCACTTCTGCATATAACTGAAGTGCCCATGAAACTGAATTCAAGCTTTGCTATATCCATCTCCATCTCCTCCTTGTCTCTTTCTGCTAGCACAACAACAACTCCACCACCAATGCTCTTATTTGCTATTGCCAGCTGCTTTAGAAGTGAACCCTGTAACCAAAAAAGAACCTTTTTAAACTGCTTAAAGATATACCGGTTTTCAGCACAAAATAAGTGCACAAAGTAACTAAGAAAAAAAGTTACCAATTTGTCGCTCCATCCAAGAACGAGTATGTGGTTGCTTTCGATTACTTCACTTTTCCCTTTCCGCAATGAATCTACCTTCTCTGAGATAGCATCTGAAACAAGCCCTAGCATCATTGCAAATATCAGCATCCCTCCTGAACTTATAGATACTGAAACAATTCGTGGTCCAGTGCCAACCCGGTCTGCATGATTTCCTGAATCTGCCACAAACGTCCAAGAAAGCCAAAGGGCTTCAGCAAGGCTACCATCACTGACAGCATAAAGTGCCAAACCACCAAATGCTATAAGAAAGATAGTTGCAAAGAGAAGTGCAAGCAACTTCGCGTAAGGATAGATAGAGAAGCAAACGTCCACCATATACGCAATTCTCTTCTTTAATGGAACCTCCTCTTTGTTATTTTTTGCCCTCTTTGAGATATTCTTAATCCGGGGAAGATCATCAAGGTATTTGTATAATATAAATGGTGTAACAAGAGTAAATAGAACAGCATAGAGAGCTATGGTCCGACTGTCTGTGTTTCCAATATACACAAATGAATCTTCAATCTCTTTCTTCAAAATGTCGATGCTTTCATTATGAGGAATGTTCTTATTATTATGAATTCTAATAAGATTGTCATTCTCTACCTGCAAATAGGTTACTCTTTATCATCATCAAACAGTCTTTAACAAGATCATCTTTATATTTGGAAGAGCTAAATGTAAACAGCACGAAGACTCTTTTATTTTCTAGCAATTTTAAGAAAGAAACCTGATTATAACATGGTAGCTAGAGAGAGAATAGTGAACTGAATCAGAATTACATCTCATCTTTTTCCACCTTCCATTTTTGAATTACCAACTTTTTGTAAATGTGAATTGGACAAAGATAATAAGCACATTATGGACACGTTAACAATTCAAAGAATTTGATACCTGAAGCTTCATGACTTCATTCCTCAATATAATTGCATAAGATGCTAACACTACGCATAAAAGTACCAGCTGCATTAACAAATAAACGTTAAAAACCGGGATATGATGCTCTCATGGCTTCCTGCAGAATAAGTATACGAACATCACATACTTATAAACATTCTAGTGGAAACTGAAATAATAAATAAGAGGAAAAAAAGGCATAAAAGGGTTGGATATACCATTCTTGCCTTAAAACTCCCTTTTCTTTTGCTTTTCAAAGGAAAAAAATTGAAATGGAATACACTTTGCTAATTTTGAAATTCTGATAACATGATCTCCATTGCAAAAGGATTTCTTTCTTCTTTTATGATAGACATCTTATTGAACGTGCTCATAGACTATGACTATATATGAATAATTTCCAGCAGAGAAGAAATATTCACCAGGTTAAGTGTCAACGAACTCCTGATCCTGGCGGTTTTCCGAGTAGAAGTAGACGAACTTAGGGGAGATGAAGAAATCAAAGAAGAAACTGGAACTTGAGCAGGCACTGAGTTAACGATTCTCTCCGATATAGTATCTGATCCCGGTGCTGGTGAATTTGACTTAATCGGACCCGTACGAACCAATTCCACTTCGCTTCGCCCTGCAGCAGCCAAATCCTTAGGCATCGAAGAGCTTCGAACCGGAGAAGGAGACGGAGACGACACAGGCGGTTGTTTCCTCAGAGACTTAGACGCAGAAGATTTAACAACCGTGACACGGTTCCGAGTGGTGTTAGGTCCAAGAAAGGATGGATAAACATAATCACGATCAGCAAATCCGAAGGTTTGACCGGGGAAAGTGTCGCTGGTAGTGGTGCTGGAGCTGTCGGAGGAATCAAACGATCTTCTGGGAGACCAGTTGGAGGAGGAGGAGGAAGACGGTGGAACAGGAGGAGTTGAGTCATCGAGCCGGCGGACGGTGGGGAAGAGTGGACCAGGGAAGTGAGCGGTGGTGGAATCGGCGATGGTCCTGGATTTCTTGAGGAGAGGACGGCGTTCTGATACCGGAATGTTAGGGTTCCGATTGGTATCCGGTGAGTCTCCGTTGATGTTAGACATGATCTTCACCGGAATCTCTCTGACTGTCGGTCTCACATGGTGGTGGTAGCGAGCTTTTTATCGGTCGGAATATTGTTTGGTGTTGTTGTACAGTAACACATGGTCTGTTTTTCACTGTTACTAGTGGGTTGGGGATCTTTCAAATAATTAAATGGCCGCTTGTTTTTTACAATTTAACTTAAATAACCAAGATTTTATACAACAATTTATTTTATAAGTTATAAAATATATATTTTTTTTTTATTCAAAAAATATATATATATATTTTTTCAGGATATCAGTTTATAAAAAAAATAACCAAGATTTTATACAACAATTTAAAATATATTTTTCCTGGATATCAGTTTAAAAATAAATTTAACTAAATGTGATTTTGATGATGATATCAATTTATAAAAACGTTTTTGATGGATAGTTTCAAAGGGATAGTTACAACTTACACGGAGTGTTAAGAGTATGAGTGTTTATCGGTTGATATTTATTGGATGTGAGAGGAACCGATCCGATATAAATATCAATTGGATGTTGGATTTTGACAACCGAACCGATCCAATTAACATCGGACAACTGAACCGAACTGATTCAATAGATGAATGGATCGGTTCGATTCCATCCATTGGATATCCGTCGGATATCCAATGGATGATCCAATGTGTTAATTCAATCAAATATTTTAACAATAAAATAAATTAATTAATCATTTTTAATATGTGTTAAAACCAACACAAGTGAAGTTAAAAATTCAAAAACCAACACAAAAACAAATTTTGATTTAAGCAAATTAAAGACAAACTAGTCGGATGATAAGTGGATGGCCATCGGATGGTTAATTGGATGTTGGTCGGTTCGGTCCGGTCCGGTCGGTTCTGGACTGTCATCCAAGAACCGACCGATCCAAATTGGATGTTGAAATTTTCAATTTGGTACGATCCAATTACAATTGAATGTCCAGTTATAGTAGGTCGGTTTTAATTGAATTGATCGGTTTCAATTAGATCGGTTGATTTTTTGCTCATCCATAGTTAAGAGTAAATTGTTTTTCTGTTATCTTTATTCATTTAAATTTGCTACTTTCATCTTTAGTTTTTTTTTCCCTTTAATTACAAGTTTTATTATAAGTGGTTTGTATTTTGTTGTGATTTTTCCATCTTTGAATTTCATTTAATGCTTTTGGGTTCATATTTTAGTTATGGTTGGTAAATTAATTATTAGCTGGTAAGTTAGTTGTTGATTATAAAAGTTAGCTTTTAAATAATAAATTAGTTATTAATTAAAAAACTAGCTGATAAATTAAGGGTCGCTTAGTAAGTGCTTATCGGTTACTTTTAACTTATTGGATAAAAACGACAAGAATTAAAAATCTTATCCGGTAGGCTGATGACAAGTACCAAAAGTCTTATCCAATAAATTTTTACCGGTTAAAGTAACGTGATTTAATAATTAAATATTTTATTAAAATCGAAGTTGTGTTAACTATAAAACAAAATAATATATCTTCAACTAACTTAAAAAACTTTTAAATAAAAAAGTTATTCGATTTTGGACCTACTAAATCAGTTGAATTATCATTGTAAAATATTGTTATAACAACATAAAGTAGTTAATACGATTGTTAATAATTCAAAAATTAATTATTAATTAATGATAAATAATAAATAATAATCAAGAAAGACAAGTGAAAAAAAGTACTTGGAGCATATGGAAACGTTATTTAAATAGTGTAACAAAAAGTTAGTTTATGATCAACTAAATGAGGCTTTTTAATAAATTCAAAAAATAAGTAGGTTTTATGGTTCTCAAACATGGTATTTTATCTTATTACTTAAAATTATTTATCATTAATTATTAAATATAAATATTCAATCGTCCATCCCGTGAGACTTTAAGAATTGGTTATGGGTCTTAAACCTTTCAAGTCTAAATCAAATAAAGCTATGTGACCAAATACTGATTTCTAAAAGACCATGTCCAGAAACCTGTAATTGAGTCCAGTTTTGGACCGATCTTGAGTCTGGTTCAATATTGGTCAAAACTCGAATAAAGACTAGTTTGTATATAAATAAAAGTACAAAACCAACAAGCTTGATCAAGATTGGTTCAAGACTAGTTGGTTCTTAATCAATCCTTAAGATTTTCTCCATGACTGGATATAGAAGGATTAGTACCATTTTTAACGTGTTGAATCGAGCATAATAAGGACCAGTACCATTTTTAACGTGTTGAATCGAGCATAATAAAGGACCAGTCATCTGTCATATCTATTCAAAAATAAAATAATGTAAAGATCAAGCGTTTAACCTTGTGACCATGAAAGTTCACATGCGATGACTCCAAACCATGAATATAATTTATGGTGGTGTTGGTAGCATTAGAGTCGAGGTTTGCTTGAAAGTCCTATTGTCAAAACATCTTTAAAACAATCTAAACATAACTTGTCCATTCAGTGTCCATTTTTAATACATGTTTTTTAAAGGGATTGTTCTTATGTTTTATATCATCTGAAATGGTATTTAAAACACACACTCATAACCTCATGATATCAAGTTTTGAGTTGGTTAACACATGGCTATCCCAACTAAGAGGGTGTCTGGTAAAAGATATTTAACAGTAATTAATGAGAATGAAATAAAAGAATCTGTTCGATTCTATATAATATAATGAGCCCATCCTATCATAAGCCAAAATTTTCATTCCAGGTTAAACCGAGGAAAATGAAGTTTCATTCTCATTTTCATTTTCTGCAATTTTCATTTTTATTCATCTATCTTAACCAAACACACCCTGAGTACTAGAAAACCTAGAGGGGGGGCTAAATTTGCTTTTAATGTCTAATAATTTTTATTAAAGAAGATTCTAAATTATCAAATGACTTTTAGCCTACCGAATATCAGGGTTATTAGTAGAACACAAACTCCTTGTACTTTAGGTTCAAACTTCCAACAAATATAAAAAAGGTGTCTGAATTAAGTATAAAAATGTTATATAGTAAAAAAAAGCTTTCAAAAACAAAAAAAAAATCTAAAGTTGAAATCAAATACGATTTCATTTGTGTAAAATATTAAATAATTTAAAAATATAAAACAATATACTCTAAAATAAAAGGTGATACCATGGTGTTTAAAGACGTGTAGTCACGTGCTCTTGACATGTTAAGATTCCAACCTTACCAAATAGGCAAATACAACAAATCACATTTAGGATGCTTTTAAGATTTTATTGATTATTATTTTCTTATAAAAGAATCTTGCATGACTCGAGCTCATGGACTGATCCAACTACATCGTACTATCTCTTCGTCGAAAAGTTAAAAAATTACCTCTAAAAAAGGTACATATCATGTCGTTTTAATAGGTGTCACCGTATGATATTTAAAAGTTCAAGAATGTGCCACCGGAACTCGTAATCAACCAAAAAAAGTATTGAAATAAACCAAAGAAACGCTTGAAATCGACCAAAAACCCGAAAAAGTCTTTCGAGATCGATAAAAAAAACTTAAAAAATCTCTTGAATCAAGCAAAAAAAAACTTTAAAAAACCTCTCGAAATGGTGGAATTAGACTAAAAACACATCGAACGATATTGAATGTTAGTAAAAACATGAAAACACGTCGATAAAAACCGTGTTTTTTGTCATTATTTTTTGTGTATGTTATATGGTATCACCGTATGAAAAAATTCATGGGTTCGTCCCTGCTCGAACTCTAGCATATTGTAAGTGATTCAGATTCAATTTTTCAAAATGTAATCGCCTAGAGATGTATCAAATAGTGATGTTATCTTCCATTTCAAAGACGGGCTCAAGGAGCGGGAACCATCAAGGCGGAGGAAGCACCGCAAGAGAGGCATGACAGAGACGGATCTAGATTTTTTTAAACAAGGTCATAAAATGATTAGTATAACATAAAATAAAACAAAATTTGATTTTAAACGTATGTTTTTAATTAAAATGACGTCTGACTGGTTATTCATAACTTACAATATTGTCTTCTTCGATTGTAGACTCTCGAGGCTTTTGAAACAATAGAATATCCTACGAATATTCCTTCATTAGATTTTGGATTAAATTTTCCAAGATGATCTATGTCATTCAAGATATAACATATACATTCGAAGGTACGAAAAAAAACTGATATTTGGTTTTTGCCCATCAAATAGTTCATAGGGAGTCTTCTGATGTCTTTTCACAATTGTAACTCTATTTTAAGTGAAACATGTGTATTTACAGCTTCAGCCTAAAAAAAGTGGGTAGACAAGCTTCACTAATCATTAATCTAGTTGCCTCGCACAGAGTTCTATTTCTTTTTTCCACAACTCCATTTTGTTGAGGAGTTCTAGCTATTGAGAAGTTCTATGAGATGCCTTTGTTTGAACAGAAGTTTTCCGGAATATAATATTTGAATTTTGTCCCATTGTCACTTCTTAAGAATGAATTGAAGTATAATTCAACACTTCAATCCTATTGATAAGTAAATAATTTCTTCAGTTGCATCATTTTTTACCCGCAAGAAGAAGACTCGAGTATATCTTGAATATTCATCTACAATCACAAGAATGTACCTTTTCCACCCAGACTTAGGATGTTTATTGGTCCACATAATCCACGTGTAGAAGATGAAGAGGAGACGTGATGGATGAACAACTTTTGGATCTAAAACTTGATTTTGGATGCTTCTCCTTTTCATAAAATCCACACATTTTTTGCTATAAAAGTACAAAGAAGGAAGTCCTCGCACAAGTATATTTTGTGACAGTTTATTGATGGCTTTGAAGTTCAAGTGAGAAAGACGTTTGTGTCACAACCACTTTTGTTTAGAAGAGACCTTATAAAAGAAGAAAACATTTTGAAAACATGGGGATCATACAGAAGACATATCATTTACTTAGACATTGTTTTTACGAAACCCGAAAATAAATTTTGTATCCTCAAAAGAGAGTAAAACATTTTCCTTCAAGAAAACAGAAAAGCCTTTGCATAAGTTGAGTAATGCTTAAAACATTGTTTTTGAGTCCTTCTACATCAACTTTGTTGAAAGTCACTAATCTATTTGTCAGAATACCATAACCTAGAGTTGACTCTTTTGAGTTGTCACCGAAAGTGACGTATTGTCATTTCACCGATATAAAGTCTTTAAGTAAGGAGATATAACAGTCATGTGCCTTGAACATCCACATATTTGGGTATGACCTAGTCCCTGCAACAAATCAAGGGATTAGTGCCTAGGTGCTCCTTTAAAAATGGGTCTTTTAAGGTTAGAGTAGAAATTACTATGATTTTGGTTTCTTTCAAAGGAGAAACTATTATTAGGGAAGAATAAGTTAAAAATATTTTCTAATTTCTTTAGAGAGGAGGGAAGTGAAGTGTAACCATTTTTTAATTATTTAACACACCAGTACCCTTTTTAGTATCTTTTATATTTCTATTCTACACTTTATCCCAACCTTTGAGTCATTTTCTATGTTTTTTATCATTTATTGAGTCTTGGAGTTAAGTTAGGTAAATTTCCTGTTTTGTGTGTCTTTTTGAATTAATATTACTTAAAACCTGCAGTTTTCTGGAGCATTGCTGGAGCAATAAAGGGCAGCTATGTGCAGTTGATGGAAGAGCTTAACGGATAAGCTGACTTGGGCATAAAGTTTTATTAAAGATTAATAGATCTTTTCTTTTGAACAAACATATTTATATATTTTATTTGTAATAGTTAAATAGGGTAGGAACTTTCCTTTTTGCTAATCTTGGGGAACAAGTTGGGCTTAGTTGTCTTTTTGTGGACTTTTGGTTCCCTTTGAAATTACCTCTCTACCCTTAGTATCTAGTATAAATAGATGGTTAATTGTGTTGGTTTAGTAGACAACTCTACTACACACAATTACATGCGAGTTAAATTACTCTCTAGCTATTAGCAAACACTTGGAAATATCTTTCAAGTGGGTTTTTAATCTAATTAATCTTTGAAGTATTATTCGCTCCAAATTTAATTGCTTTATTTACCGCTTTATTTAATAGCTTTATTTATCTGCTTTATTTATATTTATGTCTTATATTTATATTTATATATATTGCTCTTTCATTTCCGCTATGAGTAGCTAATTTTATTAGCTTGGGTGTGAAATGAAAGGGTGAGATTCTAAATTAAATAAAGGTGGACTTTTGTTAGCAAAAATAATGTTTCATTATTTCATTCAAGTTTTATAAATCCAAATGCACTTCTTGACAGGTTGATCACTTTGAAAGTGTTTAAGTGTCATGGACTCAGGAATGAGCCACGATATGCACGTCAGCTCGAATGACATAGGAAGTAGACTTGGAAGAGTTGCCCTCTATATTTTTTTAACTGATTATTCTCGAAGAGTTTGTTGCTTTTCAAAGTGTAAAGTGTGGTGGACTCAGGAATGAGCCACTATGACACACCCAGCTTGGATGATATGGGAATCTGTTCGGAAGAGCGATTTTTAGACAAAGGAATTTGCTAGTCCATACACCTTGAGGAAAACTGTCTGTTACAATCACTGGTCCGGATGCTACATAGGAATATGGACTGAAAGCTAAATACTAGTAACAATGGTTAAGTCCGGAAGGAATACCCTCAAGGTGGATGGTGAAATTTATTACTGCTAACTAAATTGTCCACCCGAATTTGTATTTAGGTCTCACCTGGAAGTTTTACACCCATGGTACCTGTTTTATTCTGTTAATTCACAACAATCAAACAAACAAACAATCAATCAAATATTCTTCAAATTCGCCATCTGAAACCGTCTCTTTTATTAGACTTGGAACTGAACGTTTACTACAGTCTCTGTGGACGATTTTCGGTATCTTATGCCACTTTATTACTTGAGGGACGATGGTGGACCACATTGTATACTTGCTTTGTGGATCCCATTTTTCTAATTTTGGGTACACAAAAAGGGCCTATCAAGGAAAAGCCATAATTTCCTTTTCTTTTTTAGAGCATTTCTTGATTTCTTTCTTTTGAGGTTTTTGCTTAATTTTGATCTATTAAGTTATCATCAACAAAGTGAGAGACAACAAAAGCATATGAAGAAAAGAAAAGACTTGATTTTCTGAATTTACAACATGTTGCAAGTGGCACAAATTCTGAATTTTTTTAAGTTGGATGATGAGAAGACAAGGTTTGTACTTTTGTTATTTTGAAAGATATTTTTCTTAAAATCCTTTGTTTGATCATGGTCATATAAAGATTCATTTAGGGATGTAAGACAGAAGATATAGATCCTTAGAAGTTTTTAAACACCCATTTATATGTTCCAAAGAATTTGGAAGACAATCCACAAGTTTACACCATAGTTTTGAGATATCAAAAACTTGATCATATATTGTAAGATTAATAAGAAGAGATTAAAACCTTTTGTAGACATCGTCAGGAAGTCACATCACAATGAACTTTATGGTATTGATGACTTCTGCAACTTGCTCCATATCATCTTTTATCCATTGATCATGGGATTTGATGATTGGCCTTCCATATCCGATGAGATTGTCATCTTTATCTCTATTACGGGACAATAAGGTGGTAAGAACATATGAACGATTTTTTAGAATATTTAGGATTTGGTGGTCAACTCTTTCAAGAAAGAGTGCCATCCGATTTTTCCAAAAAGAAAAGTTATCTTTTTGAAAACGAGGTGGTTTGGATAGAGAGGCATTGTAATTGGATGTGGAAGTCATTTCATATCTTGTTTATGAGATTAAACAGACCACTCCGATACTACTTATTGGTCCTGGAATGTAATGACTTACATAAGGTGTGTTTGTAGAAGGAGAGTTGAATACAAGCACAACAAAATTTGACTTTTAATTCTATATTTTGTATTAAAACAAAGAATTACATATTTGTTGCAGAAGCTAGGAAGGTAAGACATGATCCTAACAATCTAACAATCTCACTGGTGACAAATTTGCTAACAGCTGAAGCGTGAGAGAAGAAGACACTCTTTCAGGTCTGAAGTATTTAGATAGTTCTTCAGATTGTGACGTTGATTTTTTCTAAGAAATTATCACTAAAGAGTTCTTTCAAAATGGGTGAGTTGCACATATGACAAGGATGACCTTTTATAGCCACCATTGCATTAAATGTCACTTGCCAACTTTAACGTGTGTCTCTATCTGATTTGCTGATCCATGCATGTTTATACTCTTCATTTCAACCTTTGAAGTTGATATAAACACTTGTTAACCCAACCCATCTTTGTGTATGCAAAGAGAACAATAAAAGAAGTATGATACTAATAAAATAGTAATTTAGAACTTACTTTGGCTGACATGCTGAGCATGTTCCCATGCCAGGATGTGAGTTCGTAGAGTTGGTGAGCCAAACTTGTTGGACAAGTTTGCACTCAAAATTCGGCTTTCCACCAATAGTATTTGCCAGACTAATATTTGACTTTATCTTGTACTGGTTTTCTTTCGGCTAGATGACAAAACCACTTTTAACTTTGGTGATGATGTTGACCTTACTTCAACTAGTCTCCAATTTTGTTGAAGATTTTTTCTGTTTTTGAATCAATACAAACAGTTACAAAACTTTTACAAAGTAAAATCCTATTTTTTCTATTCTAAAATATAACTTATAGATCATATTCCAACTATATAATAATGAAGTAGGAACATCGGATGCTTAAAATAACTTAGAATAATTTGTGAGTTGTTGATAATCAAGATTGAATGACCATGTTAATGGATCAATTAGATTTTTCATTCAGGCGAGGTTTTATCAAATACGAGATATGATCATCCCAACACTCTTTTCTAAGATTTAAACCCGAAGGTGACTAAGATCTAAAACCTTGAACCAATAAGTTCTTTTGTTATGCAAGGTTTAGATGTTAGTACATTTTAAAGTCACATCCTATAAATGTTTTATGTCGGATACGATTAATTATATTATTTTACAAATTCGATGACAAAGACTAACAATATATTTATCATACAATTTTATCATTTAACTATAGTTTATCCTTAATAACATAGAAATAAGGCATTGTTTGGCAAAAATAAGGTGATTTATAAGTCACCTTATAAGTTACCTTATTTTTAGTGGACATGTTTGGATGACCATAAGGTAGCTTATTGATAAGTTAAAAAGAATAAGGTTTTAAAAAGTCATTTAACTTTTTTTTTCTTCCAAAAATACCCTTGTTATTTTAGACAAATGAAAAATTTCTCCAACCCCATATTAATATTAATTATTGTTAATTAATATTATTTTGAATTTTATTAATTAATTTTAATTGTAATTATTAATTAATATTTATTTTATATTATTAATTAATTATTAATTCACTTTAATTTTAAATTATTCACTAATATTAGTTATTATTATTATTATTTAGAATTATTACTTATACTTTTTTGAAAAATTAGTAATTAACTAGAATATGATTGATTAGTTATTAATATATTATATGTAATGGTTACTTAAATAATAAATTAATGTAATTATTTTTCTAAATTTTATTTTAACAAATCCAAAAATTATAATATATATGATAATTAATTTAAGTTTCTAAATAAATATATTCTATTATTTATTTTTTATTATTTCGTATGAATTAATATATTGTTCGTCACGAATAACACCTCTCTCACTAGCTTTTGTTTTTTTGTTAGTAAAAGTAAAAGAATTAAAAGGTGAGGATAGAAAAAAGAATTGCCAGAGTATGTAACTTGTGTTTTACGTTAACTTTGCTGTAACGTATTGGCTTCTTTCTTTCCTTTTTTAGCAAGATTAACGGAAAAGGTTCTCTTTACTCATCGGATCAAAGGTATATTTTTACCCCAAAATCTTACTTTAGAATTTATCTGGGTTTGTTTGCTTACTTTTTACCCTAAAATCTTACTTTAGACTTTACTGGGTTTGTTTAATTTTGTTGTGCCGAAACAAAAAACAAAGAGACCTTGCAAATAATGTTAATAAACATGCAGATATAATATATATATATATACACACACACACACACACACGATGACAAGATACAAGTGATCGAAAATGGTATCTGGGTAGCGAAAACATCATCTCTTTGTGCTTTGATTTCATATATTGATCAGTCGGTGTTATCATGGGTAACCGGGTGGCCGATCCCATGTCGTCTGGTGGGAAAAACAACGAATAACATGCTGCAAATGAGACCAACGCCAATAGGAACGATATCCAAAACCTCCTGGGCTTCATGGCCTGGTGTTGGATAGAAGCAACTGACCACATTTCGATCTCTTAATGCCACTGCTCCGAAAACCAATACCGTCAGGATTGCGTGCACCCAATCGATAAGCCTTAGCCGGTACTTTCTTAAATCTACGACATTTTTTGGATCGTAGTAATCAAAGAGCCACATCCCTTTGAAAGTTGCGAATCCGTAGTAGAGCTGGCCATCATCGGTTGACTTGAAACTATCGGTAAAACAGGAAAGGAAGCCGGAGGTGGCTAAGAGGAGGAGGAGGATGGCGGTTAACGGGCGGGTGGCGGTGTCACATGACCCGTTGTTGGTGAAGATTGGTGTAAGGATTTGGAAGGCCAAGAGGGTGCCGGTTGGGA
The DNA here is from genome assembly GCA_036898165.1 of Silybum marianum. NCBI lineage: Eukaryota > Viridiplantae > Streptophyta > Magnoliopsida > Asterales > Asteraceae > Silybum > Silybum marianum. The sequence continues at coordinate 12,175,456 of CM072528.1, forward strand.
GGAGTTTGGCTAGGTTTGCGGTGGTTGTTAGTGTCTGAGATATAGCTCGTTGGGAGGTCGATGGTGGTGGCGGCGGCGGCGGTGGTGTTTCCGGGGTGGCGGCATAGTCATCGGTGGCGGTGGTGGCGGGTTGCTTGGCTCTTAAAGACATGATTTAGTGTAGGAATGATAGAAATATGATGATGAAAAAGATGAATTTATAGAATTGGTTTTTAGTGGCGTGTGGGATTTGTATGCCACAATTAACTACAGGATTTATATCACAAATAAATACATTATACGTTCAATAATAATTAAATGATGTTTTCAAAACACACATTTTGCTTTTGTGGATAGGTTTTAATTTGAGACTTAGAAGACAATGAAACGTTAACATTGCCAACAGCCATGGAGGTTTCTTCAATGCTTCAAACTCGTTACATTATTTTATATTTGTTTATCCATTTTTTAAAAAAAGCGTAGCCACATCAAACCCACAAACGACTACCACAAACACACACACACGCACGCTTCCCCGGCGGTATCGGGCATCCAAGGGCAGCCCACTAATCCGCCGTTGTCCTGGTCCAGCGTGAGCCCAACCACAGTCTATGACTGGGCTGAGGGCAGCCCAGTCAAAGACCGGGTACTCTTCATACCCTCAAACTTGGATTCGAACCCGGGTAGGTTGGGATACCATCCACAATCCCCCCAGGATGTTACCACCCTTGAGAAACCAACTGAGTTAGACATGATGGTTTAACAGCCAATCTGTTAACTTTGTAACATTTGATGGCATATATGTCAAGTTTATCATTTGCATTACCTTAATCTTTTCACAAACAATTCGTGGGCCTTGTTTGTTTTTTTTCATTTTAAGCTCTTAATTACCACTTATGTTTTATTCATTTTACACGTTTCATAACCATTTCATAACTGAAATCAGACTTTAACACCTCTTAAAAAACAGTTACCTGCATGTCATGCTACAAAATCAACATCAATAGATCATCAATGAACTTTGTTACATCAATTGACAAAAAAATTTGATTGCTGCATTAAATAAGAACCAAACCAAACTTTATTACATTTTAATACCTTCACTTTTTGGGATACAAAATTATATTCGGAAATTTCTCCGACTAAAATCGATTTTGTTTTTTGGAAGAAACTGTTTGAGACGAAATAAATCCTAAAAGTAAAAAAGACATAAAAACATCTACTTGTAAACAACATATTGCTCGAGTATTAAACACCATTTTCAAGATATTGAAAAACACGATATGAACACAAGATTCCAAACTTTTCAACACACACTTAATAACTTGTCGATTTCACTGGCTTTCTAATACCAAAAGTCGAGAAATCATCGACCATTTGTTTCTGTACGCAGCCAGCCATCGAGATCTATTAAGTCCTAATACTACTTGATGAATGATGCAATTGCTGCACCAATTAAGCTACTACGCGAAGAACCATCATGGTGATTGTGAACCAATGAATGAGGTCTCCTCCATAAAGATTTTGGATTTTCAGGAAATAAAGAGGTGCATAACTCCAAAACCATTGGATTCTCGTAACGTTTGTGAAGGTTTTCATACAATTTGGCCTTCTCACCCGCGTCTACCAACTCCTGTATTCACAACAAACAATAATCATTTCAATAGATTTTGTAGCGAACCATGTCCAAATCCAATTATTATCTTCCCAAAAAATGCAACAATTTGACATGAAAATTGTCGCATTCTATTTTAGTTTGTCCCAGGTTGCCTTTTAATTCTACCCTAAATTATCAGATGAAATTACTCACTTTGTAGAATTATTATTTAGTTAACTAAAAATTGTACAATTACATAGGATTGGGTTCCGGTAAGAAGGAGAGTTAAGGTGAGAAGCGTAAGAAGGGATCTCCACCCTTCGATGCACGTTAGGATGAGAAGCACCGAGACGAGGTGCACCGGATCAACTCTCTTCTAAAGCACAATTCATGGGTGGGTATGAGATTAAAAGTGATCAAGGGTCCAGATCTTTTCTTACGCTTCTCACACGATCCCACGCCCAATTACAATATTTCTAAAGTGGGTTGGGTTCCGGTGAGGAGTGAAGTTATATGGTGAGAAGGGTGAGAAGGGATCTCCGCCCTTGGATGCATATTAGGATGAGATGCACGGAGATCAGATACACCGGATCAATCCCCGTATCAAGCGCAATTCATGGGTGGGTTTGAGATTAAAAGTGATGATCGAGGGTCAGGATCTCTTCTTACGCTTCTCACCTTAACTTCACTTCTCACATGATCTCATGCCTTTCTAAAATTGTGTCTTCTTCATTAAGGACATTTATTTTGGGACTTATTACAACTTTTCGATGCTATTGGTACACCCCACTAGATTTCTTTATTTTCTGGCTATTGGAGTGGAGACATTTATTCAAGTAGAACTCGAGAAGAAAAAAATTCAATTACCTTCGGCTTTTGATGTTCAACAACTCCAGTTTCATCTTCATGCTGCATAAGTTTTTCTTCATTATTTGCATCATCTTTGGTTGCATCGCCTGCTTCAGCCATTTCTACGTCTTGATGTTTCTCAGTCCCAGATTTAGCAGGCGGCTGAACCTGTTCAGCTATCGCACTTTCTTTGTTGGTTTGGGATGGTGTCTCTTTCTCCTTCTCTTCTTGTTGCAAACTGTTGTTTATCTCCTTCTCCATCTTCACTTCCTCTCCTTTATCTTCCATTTCACCATCTCCATCTTGATTTTGTGAATTGTCTGTACTGGATGATGTATCATCACCATTAGGACTCCCCACCGCTGATGTTCCCTAATAAATATTTATAAAAAATAGGTAAAATTACTAAACTACCCATGTCAAAACGCTAAACCTATAGCAGATGATTATCATAAATTACTAAATTACCCATGAACATGATGGGTAAAATTACTAAATTACCTCAGTCTTGATCAGACCATCACTTGTTTCTGTGTGATCATCATTAGGGTGCATAGTCTTCTCACGCTCCTGCCTGCGGCGCATCATGATACAGATAGCACATAGACAATCATCCTTATGGCGCTTCACTCTGGAAGAAATGTAGAAAAAAACATAAATATAATCAATTCTCTATATGTTTTAGATAAAGATAGTAATTTTATATAAAGATGACTTATGTTTTACATAAAGATAAAGAATACCCATGACGCTTTCGTGACTTATGTTTTAGATGCCCACCCTTGCTGGTCTTCCCATGACTGGATATGTTGCCATCCTTCAAGTCACCTGCAACAAAGATACGTTCAATTGGACATCAAAAAATCAGCCAGCTGAGTGCATTCAGACGAGTATGCACGTTAGAACCTCACCACTGTGACCTTGCTGTTCGTTATACAACCCTGCAGCAGTCCAGTACTTTGCAAAATTCTTTTTTACACGTTTCATGAGCTCCAAAATGTAATCGCCTTTATTATTGTACTTGTAGCAATTTTCCCATATATACTGCACGTCCTTGTACACATCCTCTGAATTCATATACTTAAGGCCACTTTCAAGGTTGCTGCATATGGTACCGAAATCCATAGGTGTTTTGATGACATCAAAATAATCCTGTATAAATGAGGAGGGAAATATGAGTTCCGGAAATGCTATTTATTATACAATACCGATTCAGGAATAGTTAAGAGAAAAACTAATAAGACAGCAGATATATATATATATATATAAGGGCGGGTTCAAATGAGAACTCAAATTTGGTTGTGAACGCTAGAATAAATGAGAGGGCGACGCGTGTCATATTCAGACTGAATAATCAAAGAAATATTCAGACTGAATATAGTATTTATTCAGTCTGAATAATGCTACATTCAGAATGAATAAGCATTGCTCAGTCTGAATGTAGCATTATTCAGACGGAATATATACTATATTCGGTCTGAATAATCTACATTTAGACACGTGTCGCGCTCTCATTTGTTCTCACGTTCACAACGAAAGAAAAGTTCAAATGCGAACTCAAATTTGGTTGTGAACGTGAGAACAAATGAGAGCGCGACACGTGTCTAAATATAGATTATTCAGACTGAATAATCAAAGAAATATCCAGAGCCCAGACTGAATAAAACTGAATATTAGTGTTTATTCGGTCTGAATATTTCTTTGATTCTTCAATCTGAATATGACACGTGTTGCGCTCTTATTTGTCCTCACGTTCACAACCAAATTTGAGTTCTCATTTGAACCCGCCCCTATACATATATATATATATAATTATGTTCTTCTATGTCAAACAAAACAGCAGATGAATCTGAAAAAGAAAAGGCAACACGTGTATAGTTTTGCATCTTTATAAAATAGTATCCCTCCTCGAAAGTTGGAATAATAGACCAATAACATGTACTCATATATAGAATTACATGATACATTCAACTTTACATGGATGTATAAAATAAAATGTCTTCAAGAAGTCAAGCTTACAGGTATTCCAAGAGCAACAGGGTTCACTGGAACATTAAAAGGCTCTGCTGCATCCATTTTCATAATTTTCTTAACCACCTAAAAAAAACAGAATAAGACCATAATGAGGAATTACATTCAGATATACCATGAATAGATATAATGAATATTTCACATAAGCATCTTAACATAATAAGCCCCCCACTTTTCCATTTTAGGTCAATAGGTATCTTAAAATTTGCAGCAGCTTCCATTTTGAGGACTTCACATTAATTTGGGTTACTTCTTTTTGTCAGTCATCATTACAAATTATTTATGCTTATGTTTTTGGTCCATGATTCTTACGTAATGTGAGTATTGAGGTTATGTTTGGCAAACTAGCTGATAAGCTAGCCGATGGTTGATAACCTAGTTGATGAAAAAATCAAACTAGCGTATAAGAATGTAAAATGACCAAAAGGGCATATTGAAAAATAAAAATAATAATTAATAATTAATATTAATGAGGGTTATAATTGGAAAAAATGACAATAAGCTCCCAAAACGCTACTCCAAGTAGCGTTTCAATAGGCTAGCTTATAAGCTAACTTATAAGCTAGCTCATGGTCTGCCAAACGTGTACACTGAAAATAAGCTACCTTATTTTTGCCAAACATAGCCTAAGAATATTAGGGATTTGAAAAAATATTTCACAGTTCGATTAAATTAACTGCTAGTCAAGCAATGCATTTCTTATGGGAAGAAAAGGAAAAAAAAAATATGAACTAAAAAGGTACCTCAAGAGAAGCATGCAGTTCTTGCTTGTTGTATACAGAATCTCGAGAAATTGACTCAGGCTCTTTCTGGTGCGTTCTCTCTGCCTGAATCGCTGAAACTCCAGCATTATTACAAGGACTCAAACTTGACGTAAAACCCTTTGATGATTTTATTTTTATACTTCCAGCCTTTTTATTAGCTTGAGTCGCTAAAACACCTATATTGCTTTCAGGAACTGAGTTGGCACTGTCTTCTACTTTTTCACTAACTATTTGTTTTTCAAGACCTATATGTTGGCTACTTTTATCAGTATCACTATGTGTATGTGCATCTGAAGAAGTAAGCTGAGGTTCTAATGCTTTTGAAGGTTTTATCTTGACTTTAACACGGTTATATACCAATCTCCCTATTGGCTTATCAATTGCTCCAGTTGAACCAACAGTTGCAGGTTTTTCTGGTTGATCGGTTCCTGTTGACGATGGAGTTTCAATATCCATTCTTGAGTTTGTTTCATCTTTCTCAACATCATCTGGACCAGATACATCTTCTTCAGCACTTAAATTAACAACATTTGGATCGGCCTCTGTTATGCCCACCTTAGGAGCCTTATTTGATTTTCCCTTCTTTCCACGCTTGCGCTTCATGTTTATATTACTTGTAATATATATATATATATATATATATATATATATATATATGAAGCTTCTTACAGCAGATCTTTATGTCCAACCAAATTGGGGAGAGTGCAGAACTGTTAAAGATACAGCAAGCCTCCAATATTCTGATGAATGGTAAAGTTCCAACAATCAGTGAACTTATAGACTCCTTTGTAAGACATTTAGAGCAAATTGAAGCTTTTTTGGATAATATGAAGATGAATATAATGAGATTGCATGCACTCTAAAAAAATAATATATTGGTAGATAAATGACCATACAAATGGGTGGGCATAATCTGAAGTCTATATACAGTTATGCTATGTCCCTCTAGACATAGATAACCCCCTTCTCCTACATGAGGTATCAGAATTGGAGGCTAATATCCACAAGTTAAGCAACAAAACAAACCAAACAATACACATATAAGCTTGGAGAATAACTTTTTCTATTATGAATATTATAGGTTTTGGAGATCTTTTAGTTGTTCGTTTGAAGGATATGAAGATTGAATCTAGAACCCATACTAGTTCCATCTACCAACTTCTATGAATGGTGATGTGCATTTAACACACTACATAGTACATACATAATGCAGGTTGTTTAACAGTATTAACGATTTAACGTACCCTAACTATGATGACTTGTATAATCAATGCCGCTTGAATCTTTGCAATATATCATGTACTTGACTGTAATTTTATGACTTTATCACTAACCTCCACTTCATGTTGTCTCTGCTTTAACTAAGCCTTCTACTAGATGCTATATAGTCATTTTTTAAACCACCTACTAAAACCGCGATGTCATGTCTCCCTTGATGCTCTGTCCATTGAGATTTTATCAACTCATAGTTTGTTGGTAAAGTTACAAATCAATAACCTACATAACATGCTAGTACTCTAAACATACATTGAAAATGTAAATGGATCTTCCTATGCCACTAAAAAAACCTCGATTCCTTCTATAAGAAACAACGGACTTGTACAAGTGCGACAAATATATAAAAATGTACTTATTTCATCTCTACCAAAAATATATGTTCCCGGTAGTAAAAGTTTAGCGACATTATGATTACTGTTAAATGACCCACCTCTCCCCTCTAGACTCTTCTCTAAGAGAGCATTTGCACTCACAAGTGCTCCCTTACTCACTTGTATTTGATACTAATGCAGTCAATTATGTCTCTCCTAGAAGTTGGTTATCTACTTTTCATTTTGTTCTAGAATTCTTCTTCTTCTTCACTGGAATTGAGATCTTATTCAAAGAAAAAGATTTCAAATATCTGGAGTTACCTTTATATATGTGCGTGTTTTGTGCTTTTTCGCGATAACTGTTCTACTAACAGCACAAAAAATTTGTCAGCCAAGTTAACAAGTCGTCTGCTTTCAATATCTCACACAATGCATTCATGTCATTAGTGCAATAAAGTTAGTGGTGTTTGCAATTAAGTTTATATCTTCCCTAATTTGCACACCTGGATGTGTAGTTAGTTCCATTTCCTACAAAACCTGCTCTGGCTCTATCAACCAAAAAATCTCCAACCTCCACTCCCCATTTGATATCCTTCATCCATCCACAGACCCACTTTTCCCCAAATCAACTTTTCCACTTTTACTGCAATCTTAGCAACTTAATTCGTCATGGTAAAATCATATATTTTTCTAATCAACACAAAATCATAAAAGTAGAGTAGATGACATTTACAGTGGAGCTCTCGTTTGAGCCTAGAACCTGCAGGCTGCAAATTATTGTATCCGGCAATATAGACAAACATGGTAGTAAAAAAAACATAAGAATCCAATCAAATTATTAAATTAACATCAAATCCAGCATGAAATCCAAAAAACAAAACCTATGAGCAAAAACCATCTGCGATACGTGCTTAGGTCTTCAAATTTCGACACACCAAAGAAAATCACAAACCAAAATATAAAAAAAAATCCATATCATATAACAATTACAACCAAAATTGACCAGGCGACTTCCATAATCGAAAACACAAACCCTAAAACGATGGGAAAAGAAATCAAGTTAAAATCAGAGATTAATTCAGAAGAAAACACGACCTGGAGTGTGAGTGATCCTTAAACTTGCAGGTTCTGAGTTGAAAGAGACGAAACAACGGGTTCCAATTTTCAACTATTTTTTTTTTTCAATTTTTCGAACGAGAATAAAAGGAGACGAATGAAAAGGGGCTTTGACTATGAATTGATATGAGGTGAGAGGGGTGTGTTCACCGGGATTTAAATAATGGGCCGGGCTTAATACTTAGGAATGGGCCCACATTTATTGGCCCAGTAGTTTTAACGGCCTCAAAGCTCCACGTGTTTTTTTTTATGTGAAGAGACGCAATAACATTATTTATTAATTTAATGGTAAATTACACTTTTACTCCATGTGGTTGTCAATTAGATATCAACTCTATTTCATATTTTAAACTAGAAAAAAGTTATTAAAAAAACCTCCAATAAACTATCATATTTTAAATGGTTATGTTTTTAAATTATTTTTTGAATGAAAAAATCATTAAAGTTTCTTATTTTGAATGATTAAGTCCGTGAACTATTGATTTGAATGAAAAAATTATTAAACGTTTTTATTTTAAATGATTAAGTCCTTAAACATCTTTTTTTTGATAAATAAACCATCGATCTTTTAAAACTTAGTTACCTATATTCTTATTAAAATACATGTAACCCGCTAAAAAAGTTTTAACGTAAAAATAAACTTAAATAGGTTTTACCTTTTCAAAAACCTACGCAATTAAAACCCCTAACAAATAACGGTATCGCTCCCCCTTGTCACTCCCCATTACCCCAACGTTGTATGTTCTCCATTTCGCCTAACACGTTGTTGGCCCCTGCCATTGATCTCCCTCTTTTCGATCTACTTTTTGTATCCATCTTAAGAGGAAGAATCAAAAGATAACCAGTTAAAGATAGTTTATTTATGTTCAAAATGTGTAAATAACTAATTTTTAAAAATTCGATGGCTTAATTTCTTGAAGAAAAAAATCAATGACTTAATCATCCAAAATAAAAAAGTTTAATGGTTTTTTCATCAAAAAAAATAGTCAGGTACTTAATCATCCCCCTCGGGTCCCCGCGGTTTCCCCGATCCCCGTTAGGGAACCCGTTAAGAGTAAAAATTCATTTTGTTCCGTTGTTTTCCCGTTAACCGTTAGTTATACCGAACCCAAAACTCAAACCGGTCCGAAAAAATTACAATATATTAATTTTCACAACTAAAAGTAAATAAGTCTAAATATCTCAAACATAATCAAACTAATTACAAACAATGCTTTGGATTACAATATAAAAGTAAACAGAAGTTCAAACATCATACAACTAACATCACGATTTCACGATTAGTCAAATAAATTAGATTTTTTTCGTAAACATTATATGGGGTGTTGAGGTAAGTGGATAAAAACATTTTAAATTTTAATGCTAGTATTTTTCTTTTAATGATTATATATATATATATATATGTGTGTGTGTGTGTGTATACAATTAAAATTAATATATACACACATATCGGGTCGGGCCGGTGATCACCGTCTCCGCCCCCGTCCCCGGTAAAATCCCCGAAAATGTCCCCGATCCCCGCCCCGTCCCCGGTAAAATCCCCGAAAATGTCCCCGATCCCCGCCCCGTCCCCGATAAGACGTCCCCAAACCCGACTCAAAAGTTTCGGTTTTCGGTTTTCACCATCGGTATCGGGCTTTTTTGCCATCCCTATTTGTAATACGGTTTTTCAAAAGGTAATTTTGGTCAACACCCCCCCCCCCCTCCACTTTCACCATCCCCTCTCTTACATCTCCGACCAACATTCACCACCACAAACCCTCTATTCGCTCCTTGTTATATACAAAAACCAACAATGGTCGTTGCTTTTTTGTTAAGAATTGATACCACAACCCTCTTACAATTATGTCTTTCTTTCCCTTTAGAGATCTCCTTTTTTAAAACCCCCGGTTGCCTCATGGTTTGGAGGTTTGAGTGAAAGAAAGGTTGACGAGAGTGAGGGTTGAGGGCGTCTAGTGGTGGGATAAGGCGGAGAAGCAATGGTCGGGGATAGGCTTAGAAGGGGGGATCCAAACCTATACAAATCAAAGACATCCAAAACCATAAAAAAAAAACAAATCTAGTTTAAACAACTCCCCCCAACAAGTTACTATATAATACACACAACACTTAGACGAAGCCACATCAAACCCAAATCTTGAGAAGAAACAGTAAATCAGTGATAAAAATCAAAACCCCAAATGAAGGTCAATGCAGTTTAAACTAATATCGAATTGTAACTCCAAATCGTTGCTACTGTGTTGATCTATCTTGCTGCTCATCGATATCGACTCTTTCTCTCTCGCTTCTGCAAACAAAACCCAACAACCCCTTTGCGTGAGTATTGGCAGAAGCTTGGAGGAGAAGGAGATGCAACGGTGGATGAGTTTATAAAAAATATTTTATTCTTAATTTAAAATAAAATAAAGTGATAAAAAAATACTAAAATACCCTTAACTCAACCTATTTTTAACGGGAGTTAGTCGGAGAGGCCAAAAATGAAATACAACGGCAACCACATTGACCAAAATTGTAATTAGTTTGAAATAGGGACTGAATTTGATAGTAAGTGATAACCACAAGGACCAAACATGTAACTTACTTTTAATTTAATTTTTAAGAGTGGATTATATTTTTTTTATCCTTATGGTTTACACAAAATCACATTCTACGTCTCTAAATCAAAATAATCATGAAAAACGTCCACATGATTTATATTTTCACACGTCTTTGGACCCTTTACCTTAACGTCGTTAAAAACATGTCTTAAATAGGTTTACTTTGATATTATTTTGGTTAACTTGTATTAACTTTATAATAATACACATTAAATGCACGAGGACCAAAAACGCACAAAGCCCGACGTGACTATCTTCTTCATCTTTTCCCACCATAATTTCCGGCAACTCTCCTACACATCATCGTCACCTTCATATCTTCTGGCCACAACCTCCGCAATCCTCCACAACCACGGAAAACTCCACAGTCCCTCCCTCCACCATAAACCCCTTCTCTTTTAAACCCTTAATCGTGAAACGAACAAGAAGAACTCCACACATCACCAAGAAACTGTTTGTACCGTGAGAAACCACCCTCAATCGATTTGTGGCCATATTCAACCTGTCTCTCATCCATTTCCCATTTCCCATATGCAATGCTTTATATTTTTGGAATCATATTCATACGTTTATATTTAAGCAAAAAAGACATATAATATAATTATAAAGTACTGAAATACGTTTATGTTATGTAATCAATATTTGTGGTTTAGAAAATTAGTTTACTTTGTAGTTGTTATAAAATTGATAACAAAGGTTTATAATTTTTAAATATTTTTCGTTTGTACTTGTGGGTCTAATTCTCATAGTAGGTGAACAAAATTCCTTGTTTTTTTTTCACTTTCTAGTTTATTTTCGTTGGTTTCCTAAAGTGTTTGTATATAAATGTAAAGCTTAATCTCGATGACGTATACTAAAATATATCAAAAAGAGTTATCTTTGACTTTGTATCAAATTTGATCATGATTCTTTCTTTTTTCTCTCCTTTTTGGGTAATGGAATTAGTCACTCCACCACCATTCCAAATGAAAGCCAGTCATGGTGATTCAGGAGTCCTGTGTGGAAGGGCTCTCAATCAATGAAAATGTACGCCATATCAAATCTCGCAACCACTAATATCGCCATCTCCAGATCTTGCCATCTTCATATCTCGTCACCACCACTAGTCTCACCATTTCCAAATCTTAGTCTGTCATCAGTCCTCCTTTCAACTTCAGGCCATCATATAAATTGTTTTTAGCCAAAGTAAGACTTCTGTAAGAAAATCTCTGCCAAAGGTAATTTATTTAAAAAAAACCCATTTAACAATTATAACTTTAAAATACTCATCCATATTGAATTTCATTGATATTTATCGTTGGACTGAGCTATATCTTGTTTTGCACCCTTTTGTTCCTTGTTTACAAACTCGAGGCAACAAAACAAAAAATAAGGGGTAAATTAGTCATTTGAGTAAGACTTGCAATATGAATGGTAACATTGATTTGCATTGCTCCATTAAGGCATATAAAATACAATACATACATTCACATGCATATAAACAAAAAGAATACACATCAAGGTTGCAAAGGTTCTCTTATGTCTATCTAAAGGCCACCCTCTATAACCAACTAAATTTACTAATTTACCCCTCATCTTCTATGTTATAATTTATAAAGGAACACAGTGAGATACTTTGATAACCCTCTTGCACATTTCATGCTTGTAGCAAAACCTTGAAGCCAATTTCGGAAAGTTAAACAAAAACCAGACTTTCTAAACCAAAAGATCTTGCCCGAGCTTTGGGAAAGATATATCATTATCAAGTTTCTTCGGTTGAAGAAAAACAATTGAAGACGATGAGGTTTGGTTCTCTGGTAAGTCTCGTGGGAATTCTGAGAGCATCTGGACAACCTCTCTCATTGTCGGTCTTTCAACACTGTTTTCTTGAATGCACAACATAGCAATAAAGAATAAGTGCATCGCTTCATCTTGTGGAACGTTCACCAACCTCGAGTCAAGAATGCAACTGACTTCTTCTTTCCGACATCTGGTCGATGTTCTAGCCCACTGTACAATATCTACCCCATCACCAAATCCTCCTACTGGACGCTTCCCAGTAATCAGTTCAAGAAGCACAACTCCAAAACTATAAACATCGCTCTTTTCATCCACCCTTAATGTATAAGCATATTCTGAAAAAAAAAAAAAAACACATGTTTATTAACATTTACAAATCCAATAAATTTATAACTCATTTTCACATATAAGATATAGTAAGAATTTTATATGATATTTATTTTATTCAGAAAAATCCATTTAAAATATTTAGTTATTTTAAAATGTCACTACAAATAAATTAGCATTAAAAATTATAAAAAAATATTATATTTATTTTGGTAAAAAAAGACGTTTAATACGTGGAATATGAGGTGGAAATGAGTCAGCTTTTGTAACACATGAAGAGACGTGGATCTGTTATCAGATTTTGTTGTGTTGAGTTGCGGTCTGTGTCAGATTTTGACTCCGACGGATCTAAACCGTCCATTTTCTCTGCGCTTTAGTAGCAGTGATTCGGTGCGGTTACCCATAAAATTCTCTTACCATGTACCTACAAATCCTACGTCCTCCGTTTATTTCATCTCTCTAGCATAAATCACGGGTGTTGTTCATACGACACGTCACTTTCACATACCCGAGCTACTATCTGCTACACCACCACCACACCTTTAACTCTATACCAACCTTATAATCTATTTTTTGAGAATTATAATCCATCCTAAAATAGTTTTAATTTAGAATATTTTGTACATTTTCAAAACTAAATGCTCATTATTAATAATATTAAAATAAATATATAACTTATTTTCCTTTATTACCAAAAATAAATTATCCTTTATTTATAAAAAAAACTAACAATTGCATATTTTGGAATTGTATATTTTTCATTGGCGACATTTATTTTGGGAGTAATTTATATATGTAATTAAAATACGTGGGTTGGGTTCACGTGAGACCAACCTGTTTTCGTGAGCCCCGTGACACCACATTTTTATACTTGAAACTTCACAGCAGCAATTCACCGTGAAGATTAAAAAAAATTGAACCTTCATGGCAAAAACACCGTGAAGGTTACCTTCACAGTGTTTTGTTGTGAAGTTTCAAGTGTAGAAAAAATGGTCTCACGAAAACAGGTTGGTGTTACACGATCCCAAGTATAAAATACGTACCAGGAGCAATGTAACCGTATGAACCCGCGATTGCGGACATGCATTCAGAAGCGCCACCGTCAACTAAATACTTTGCGAGCCCAAAATCAGCTACATGAGCTTCGTAGCTCGAGTTCAACAAAATATTATTAGATTTGACATCTCGATGAACAATCAACGGTGAACAATCATGATGTAGGTAGCACAACCCTCTAGCCGCCTCTATCGATATTTTGTACCGTAAATGCCATCCAAGAATTCCGCCTTTTATTTTAGCATGTAACGCCTCTCCTAAACTCCCATTCCGCATGTACTCATACACCAGAAGATTGGTGTCTTTATTCGAGCAAAATGCCAGTAATCTCACAATATTTCTGTGTCGAATGTTACCTAGGGTTCGTATTTCCGCTCTGAATCCGTGGTCGTGACTCGTGTTTCCGAACCCAACGAGCTTTTTTACCGCAATTTCGGTTCCGTTTGGCATTTTACCGTGGTAAACGATTCCGGCTCCGCCACGCCCTATTACATTACCGTCTTTGATGCATTCAAGAACGTCGGCAATTGTGAACTCGAGCTTTTGGAAGGATGTCATCTTCCAAGAATCGGAACCCGACTTTCTGAACGACTTGGCTTTGATCATAGCTGCGGCCGCAAAAACTAATGAGCAAATAAGAAGCCCGAGAGCGAAGATTAGCTTGAATCTTCCGGGCTTTCTGTGAGCGGAATCAATGATTCCGCTCACATTGCAGGGATTGTTCAGCAATTCCCCACAAAGTTGAGGGTTACCCACAAACGAAGACGCGTTGAAAAACGCAAATTGACCCGATTCGGGTAGTTTACCCGAGAGATCGTTGAACGAAAAATCAACGATCGTGAGACTTTTCATGATTGCGATGGATTTAGGAATGGAATTATTTAAGTGGTTTCTTGAGACATTAAAGTAGTTCAAGATTCGGATACTTGAAACCTCCGATGGAATTGAGCCAGAAAGATTATTCTGGCTCAAATCAAGATAAGTGAGATGGAGACAATTTCTGATATCCGGTGGGATCTCACCGGATATCGAGTTCCCACTTAAGTCAAGCTTCGACACCTGGCGGAGTTGACCAATAGACGTTGGAATTGGGCCGGAAAACCTGTTTCCGGCAAGTAAAAGGATTTGGAGGGAAGAGAAATTCGAAAGTGAAAACGGCAAATAACCCGAGAGCTGATTATTTGATAAGTTCAACTGACTTAATTTAACCGGTCTCGAAGAAGGATTCCGGTTGTCGGAAAGATTACCGGATAAGTAATTGCTCTGCAATTCCAGTAAATTTAACTCCGGCAAGTAAATAAGTCCGGCCGGAATGCTACCATTCAAGTAATTCTCCCCTAATCTCACTCTAACAAGGCTCGAACAAGTCCCCAAATCCTCCGGAATCGATCCAAACAAGAAGTTTTTCAAAAGAATCAAGATTCGTAGCTGATTAGAGGCACAAAGATCACGAGGGATCGTACCCGTGAGCTTATTGGTCGACAAATCTAGCTCACGAAGATTCCGATTCCGGCCAAGATTCTCTGGAATCACACCCGTGAAATTGTTACTCCATAGACCAAGTGTTTGCAAGTCCGGAAAGTCCGCTACAAAATCCGGAATCGACCCATGTAATCTGTTCATGAACAGATTCAAAAGCTTTAGATTCTTGAGATTTCCGATCTCATTCGGGATTTCGCCGGAAAACGCATTGGCAGAGAGATCAAGATTCACCAAACGTGTTAGATTCCCGAGTTGCTTCGGAATTTGACCGGAAAGAAGATTGATGTGCAAGAAAATGGTGTCGACGGAATGCAAATTCCCGAGCTCCGGTGGAATCGGGCCGTCTAATTCACATGAAGAAAGATCCATATGAACTAGATTCACCAATTTCCCAAATTCCTTCGGAATCCCACCTTCAAACACATTGTAATAACCCATATAAATCTCTTTCAAATTGGTAAGATTACCCAATTCCGCCGGAATCCTTCCATGGAGGTCATTTCCGGCGAGTGATAGGTATTCCAATGTCACCATTCTCCCATAGCTCTCTGGAATCTTTCCATAAAAATAATTCCCACCCAAATCCAAATACTTAAGTCTCTTGAGGCTTGTGATTCCATTAGGCAATGGAAACGAGAAATTATTGTTGTACACATCAAGAACTTCCAAATTTGGCAGGGTTAAGTAATTCCATTCCAACCCACCACTGAATGCATTATTCGATAGGTTTAGAAAACGGAGAGAAGTGGAATTGGAAAGAGTGATTCCACCGGTGAAGTTATTTCCGTCAAGAGATAGTTCTTCAAGATTTTCAAGAGACAAAATAAGAGGGGAAACAGAGCCATGGATTCTCATGTTTGACAAATCGAGTGAAACCACTTTATTTTGAAAGCATTTGATTCCAACCCATGAACAAATTGAAGTAGGGTTTGAGGAATTCCAAGACTCTAAAGCAAAAGGAATGGAATCAAACCCTTGTTTGAGAGCGACTAAGGCATCAAAATCAGTGGATACAGAAGAAGAAGAAGAAGAAGCAAGTGAAAAACAGAGTGTGTTGATTATTATGACCAACAAAGACAACATTTTTTTTTGTGGGTTTTTGTTTTGTTATAAATTTTCTAATGGGAATTAGTTTGGAAGGATTTGTAGAAGAAACAAAAGGATTTATGGGGTGGAATGGAAATGGGTTTCTTGAAAAGGAATGGAAAAGTGAAAGGAATCTGAGAAACTTGAAGGCTCAAAGAATCAAACATCTTCAAAGAGAGTCTTGAAATTCAAGGAAGAAGCTAAACCCTTCCTTTTTCCCCTTCTCTCTCTCTCTCTCTCTCTCTCTCTCTCTCTCTCTCTCTTCCTCTTTCTCTCTAAAAGTGGTGAGAAATGGAAAAAGGAATGGAATTGGGTATTCCAGAGTCTATCAAGACCTCCTTTAAGCAAAGGTGAAATGAAATAAAACAGCCGTTGGATAACAGAAATTTAAAGTTTTTGAGAGTGGTAATTGGTAAATGGTATTTTATTCTTGTTTAAAACCCTAAAACTACTTGTACATTATGCATAAAGAGTTGTACACTTGTTTGGATTTTGGGATGTTTGGGATTGGAAAATGATGGGTTTTTTGGGGATTAGGAGGAAAGATAAAGTTGATTATATATATATATATATATATATATATATATCTTTATACTTTAAAGTGACAAAAATACCCTTTAGCTTTAATCAAAGGGTAGCCATCTTTACTTTGAATGAGGGTAGTAGGATAGGGAAAACAAGAGGTGATGAAATTTGCACTTTGGGTCATCAACAATGGCTGAATGGTCACTTTTTATGTCATGATTGATTTTGATGATGATGATGAGCATGTATGCATGTATGGTGGTGACTCACATATATATATATATATATACAATATAGATAAATGTAAAAGTGTGTTTCAAGGGTTGATGATGATGGTGGCTGATCATATGTGTCATTTGGCCATGTTTGTCTCAATTCATCATCATCTATCAAAAAATAAATATTAGGGTAAATCATATTGCCAACAATAATTGACATAGTAATAGGTATTAGTGACGTCATTTCTTTAATGAGAAACCAAAATACCTAAAACCGAATAATATATTATTTTAGATTACTTGTGTAGGTTATGCCTCTTATCGTCTTTTTAGCTCGAGATTTGTCAAACTTACACACATTAGTAGTACTGTTGGAAAATCTATCTCATTGTTTCTCACACGAGTTTACTGTTCTTTAATAACTGAATCCCTCTTCAAGTATGTATGTATGCATTCAGGGTTAGAGTCAAGACTCAGTTACTGGTATGTTTGAATATTTTAATCATATTACCACGATTCTATTTTTGAGTGTGACATGTTGCGATCATTTGGTTTGATATTATCATATGGAATTTTCATCCACTTAATTCATGCATCATCTGACGTCACATTCTACGGTATGTAAACCTAAAACCACAGTTGAATTGAAACTTCATATATATTGTGGAAATTTTCAAATCCAAAATAAGATAAAAGGAGACCGTGTGGGACATACAGGGCTCAACGATCTTTGTACCAATCATCATAAACACGATCCAAGTAAACGCCATAATGAGCTATACACATTTATGGTATTTTCACGTTATGCCAAGTCTTTCCATATCTTTTTATAGCCCACAAATCCCATTATTAATCATCAAACACGATCTTACCCTTCATTTTTTTGTCAACGTATCTTTCTTTAGCCCTCAACTAATCATTAAAAACGACCATATTCCAATTCTTTTTAAGTATCTTTATTTATCCCTGAAGTAATTATTAACGATGATGTTATTTCCAGTTTTCTTGACGTCTCTTTATGTAGCCCCAGAGGTAATTATGAACGACGATGATTTCCGATTTTATTTGAGTATGTTTAGTGTAGTCCCAGTTTATTAATTATCAAGTACGACTACAAAAAGAAAAAGGTGATAAATTAAATCTATAAATAAATGTTGCATGGACGAAAAAAAGGCAAAGTACAACCTCGAAACGAGTTTGTGATGTTTGTTTATGCATCGCACATGTACCCCAACTATTCGGAATATAGAGACAGAATTTTGTGTATTTATAGGTAGTTGCATAATGCATGAAAACCATAAAATTAATGGGTCTTTCTTTTGAAATAGATTTGGGTAATCTTTGTGAAAATTTATATTTATAAGTAGTATTTAATTAGTTTAGAATTGAAAGAAAAATACGATTCTTATAAGATCAAATAGTAAACGGGTGAGATTTATATCCACCTTCTAACTCTCTATTTTTCCTTCTCATTTGAACTCTCTCGCACAAATATATATATATATATATATATATAGAGGAAAGTTCAAATGTGAACTCAAATTTGGTTGTGAACGTGAGAACAAATGAGAGCGTGACACGTGTCAAAATAAGCAATATTCAGACTGAATATACAAAGAAATATTCAGACTGAATATACTATATATTCAGTCTGAATATACAAAGGAATATTCAGACTGAATATTCCTTTGTATATTCAGACTGAATATATACTCTCTACAAAAAAATCACCCCTTTTCCGACGGACCGATCCGTCGGAAAAGGCTGTTTCCGTCGGAAATGGGCTGGTCGGTAAAGCCTTTTCCGACGGATTTCCGACGGACATTCCGACGGATTCCTGACGGAAGCCTTTTATTTGAATGGGACACGTGTCGTACTCTCATTTGTCCTCGCATTTACAACCAAATTTGAGTTCTCATTTGAACCCGCCCCTATATATATATAGGGAGGTTCATGCAAGGACGGTAATAATTTACGAGAATGCGAAGACATTCCTTAACCAATCATTTTTGTACATGAAAATTTTGATGTACAAATATGATTAATGTACAAAATCATATGTGATTTTGTACAAAATCATAAATGATGCGGGCGACTTTCTATGCGACTTAAATGGTCCTAAAAGTCGTCCGCTACAGTTAATGCAAAATCACATGTGATCTTGTACATGAAAAAGCTCATCGCATTCTCGTAAATTAATACCGTCCTCGTATGAACCCGCCCATATATATATATATATATATCACTACTAGAAAATTGAGTACTTTCACCGGAAAATGTCGTTGAAAATTTTCTACGAATTTTAGAAGGATTATTGACCGAACATAAATTTTCTACGAATTTTCAACGAATTTCCGTTGAAAATCTCTCACAAACATGCATTTTCAACCAAAAATTTTTCAATGGAATGTCTCGTCAAAAAAAATTTGGTTGAAAATGCACGTTTGTGAGAGATTTTCAACAGAAATTCGTTGAAAATTCGTAGAAATTTTATGTTCTGTCAATAATCTCTCTAAAATTCGTAGAAAATTTTCAACGACATTTTCCGTTGAAAATATTCAACTTTTTAGTAGTGTATAGGGTCCTTTTTAAGGAAAAACACCAAAAAAAGAGAAAACTGAAGAACACCTTAAGAGTCTTCCATCTGGACGGTATGCACTAATGCATACCGGTAATTTGTAACATACATTTGTGAATATTCATCAATGCATATCTAATGATAGAGGCATTGGTGCATAGAAACAAAAAACGCTTGTATACGGTGGCAGATCCAGGATTTTTATCCACTGGGGTCTCATTAAGGTAGACTAAAGGTGCGTAAAGTGACCCAACATGTTTCGGGAAATTTTTAAAGTTTTTTAGTTGATTTCAAGGGATTTTCTTAGTGTTTTTGTCGATTTTGAAGGATCTTCTTAGTGTTTTTGTCAATTTCGAAGTATTTTTTCGGTTTTTTTATTGATTTCAAGAGACTTTTTAGTGTTTTTGTCAATCACCAACAAGATGAGGTTCCTTGGAAAATTTTACTGGAGGGAACTAAGGCTAAATACATTATTTTTGAGATTTTTTACACTATATAATTTTTTTTAACAATTAAATGGGGTCCTTGGCCCCCCCCCCCCCCCCCTCCTTTTTATAAAGCTACCTCCGCCACTGTTTGTATGTGTTAGTGCATACCGTTCGGATGGAGGGCTCCCAGGGTGTTATTCAATTTTTTTTTTAGTGTTTTCCCTTGAACCTCCCTTTATATATATAGACACATCTTTAAATACAAACAAGTCAAAGGTTACAAACTATACAAACTCGTACAAATCAATATAAAAAATATTTTTTTCATCAAATGTCATGATTTAAGATATTATTACACATATGTTTGTTCCACATTGTAAAAGTTTCACATGTATTTGTTTTCATAAGTTGAAAGCTTATCATATATTTTTTTATGAAAAAGTTTCATATTTATTTATTTCATAATGTAAAAGTTTCACATGTATTTTTTGCAGAAGGTGAAAAAAACATATGTGTAATAATATCTTAAATCATAACATTTGATGAAAAAAATAATGAAAAAATATATTTTTTATATTGATTTGTACGAATTTGTATAGTTTGTAACCTTTGACTGGTTTGTATTTGAAGATCCCCCTCTCTCTCTCTATATATATATATATAAAGCATGTTTATACGATAATAATTTATTTAAGAAATACAAGAATGACCAAATTACGTACAAAATCACATATGATTTTACATTAATGGACAAAAGAGTGTGTGGACGACTCTATGACCGCGTGTCAAGGTCGCATGGCAAGGTCGCGTGAATCACATGTGATTTTGTATGTGATGTTAGTGTAAAATCACATATGATTCGACCATTATCTTATTTTCTTAAATATGTACTATTCTCGTATGAATTCGACTCTCTCTCTCTCTCTCTCTACACACACACACATATATATATATATAGGGTATATATTAATATATATGTATATATATGCAAAGGATCATGTGAGAAAAAGAGTTAAGGTGAGAAGCGTAAGAAGGAATCTGGACCTTGATCACTTTTAAAATCACACTCACCCATGAATTGTTCTTCTTAGGACAATTGATCTTGTGTATCTCGATGCATCTCTAGATCCAAGGGTCCAGATCCCTTTTTACGGTTCTCACTGTAACTTTCGTTCTTACTAGAACCCAACTTTGTATGTATATATGTATGTAGACGAAGGATCATGTGAGAATAGAAGTTAAGATGAGAAGTGTAAGAAGAGATATGAACCATTGATCACTTTTAATCTTAATATCTCACCCACCACATGAATTATGCTTATCATGTGAATTGATCCGCCAAAAAACGCTTGTATGCATTAGTGCATACCGTCAGGATAGAGGGCTCCCAGGGTGTTCTTCAGTTTTCTCTTTTTAGTGTTTTCCTTTGAACCTCCATCTACACACACACACACACACACACACACACACATATATATATATATATATATACATATTTATAGAATCAGGTTCAAGGGAAAACGCCAAAAAAAGAGAAAACTGAAGAACACTCTAGGAGCCTTCCATCTGGACGGTATGCACTAATGCATACCGGAAATTTGTAACATGCATTTGTGAATATGCATCAATGAATATGTAATGATAGAAACATTGGTGCATAAAAACAAAAAACGCTTGTACGCATTAGTGCATACCGTCAGGATGGAGGGCTCCTAGGGTGTTCTTCAGTTTTCTCTTTAGTGTTTTCCCTTGAACCTCTACATATCTATATATATGTATCTGTGTGTGTGTGAGTTCAAATGAGATCACATATATTTTAAGAACCGTGAGAACAACTATATGCATGTACGCGCGCACACATGCACACACACATACACATATATGGTTGGGTGTCAGTGAGAAGTGTAAGAAGAGACATCCACAGTTAGATGCACATTAGAATGAGATGCGCCGAGATGAGATGTACCAGATCAATCCCCGTATCAAGCTGATTCATGGGCGAGTTTGTGATTAAAGATAATCAAGGGTCCAAAACCCTTCTTACGATTCTCATCTGAACTCTAATTGTCACACGATCCTATACATGTATTCCAATAACTAATTAGGATTGGACATTCATCAATGCATATGAGCTATGTATGCAAGTATATATGTATTGAAATTCATGTATTACATACATACATAGAGGTATCTTATTATGAAAACCAATCTTATCTTTTAAACCGTGTAAATTAATCTCAATCGTTCATCTTTTCTAACAAATATCTGATTTAATAAATACATCGATTGTTTCACGATATAAAACGCTAATCATAATTAATAATCTCTAATCATATTACTTAATATTCAAATAATAATAAATGAATTTTCATCATTTCCATAAATATTTTAATTGATTGGTTTACATGGTTCACAAGATAAGATTGGTTACAGAAGAAGACATCTATACACACACACACACACACTCAATGCATATACTGGTTCTCACGGTTATTAAAATATTTATGATTTCATTCGACATCATATACATACATATGAGTTATGACAAATCAAATTAATACACACCATGCAAATGTCAGAAACCATAATCTTAATCGTCCATCTAGTTTAACGAATATCTAATTTCATAAATATATCGATCATTTTCAAATATAAAACGTTGATTATGATTAATGAACTTCATTTATCTTCAATAAATATTCAAAGCATTTTAATAAATATCTTAATTGATCGGTTTGTATAATTGTAAGATTTTCATGATTTGTATTTAATTTGTCTTATATATATACACACACTCGAAGCTACCTAAACATTAATATGATTTTTAACAAACGAGTTACTGTGCTTGTTTAACAAACCAAAACCAATAAATTTTCAAAACAAGCATTAAAATGTAACGTATATATAGTGTTTATTTTAATAAACGTAACAATAGGTACACATACATACATAGACATATATAATATATATATATATATATAATATGGTGTTGGGAGGATGGAAAGATGTGTATGGACTGCAAGTAACAATGTGATGGCAGTAGAAGTGTGTGTAAGAAGAGAAAAAAGATGATTATAATTCATTGATCATTACAATGTTTTTCCATCCTCATTGCATCTTGCTGCAAAAGAACTGCATGGAATCAAGAAAAAACATTCTCTCTCTCTCTCTATATATATATCTCTATATCCTGTATACTAAATATAATATGTATATAAAGCACACATACATCCACATTGAAGTGTGTGTGTTGTGTGGGGGAGAGGAGGAGCAGGAATGGGACCAAGACTGTTTGTTTATTTGGAGGAGGAAGATGATGGAATAGTCTAAAAGAGAGGACTGAAAAGCAAAAGAAAAGAAAGATTTCATCTTCCACTTACAAAAAGAAAAAGGAAAAGAAAAAGAAAACTCCCATCCACTCTTTCACATGGAAAAGAGTGCTCTTGTATTCATCTTTATATTTCATATTAATTAATTTATAAAATTATATAAAATTAAAGGATTTAATCATATGAAAACCATAAAATTATAATAATTTTAAAAATTTATGTATCATATGTTATTTTATATAATTTTTTAATATAGACATACTATTTAATATATTGATTAACATATATTTGTTTCACATGTATTCATTTCATAATATCAAACTTTTTTATGTATATTTTTTGTTTAAAAAACACTTCAAAAAGTTTCATATTATAAACCGAGTACATGTAAAACAAACACATTACGAAACAAATATATGTTATTAAATATTTCAAATTCTAGTCTTAAATGTAAAAAAATATATAATATAACATATGATGCGAAAGTTGTTAAGCTTATATAAATTCATGGGTTGATAAAAGAAGGTCACTTTAAAAACTAAATTTCGTTATGTACAACAAATTTTGTATTAAACAAAAAGTTTTAATAAAAATTTCCAAATAGGTTTTTTGTTTTAAAATGTCATGATATCTTTTATTAAATCCACAATTATATTAAAAAAAACATAATAGGTACATTGCTCAAAACTAAGTTTTCGAAATTAAATAGATTTTTTAGAATAAGAACCGAAACAACATAAATTACATAATTTACATTTTGCTATAATTAAATAAAAGCCCAATTTATTTAACTAAAATATCAATACCATATGTAACATATTTTCAGAAAAATGTAATACATATTTCGTATATAATATATATATGAAAAGTAGAAAAATATTATTTTTAACGAAAGTGACATGAATTTATTTGAAGCCCATGCATGGTAACCGGTGCTTTTGTATTAGTATCAACCTTCAACACTTCTTTAATTCGCTTTCTTCCCCCTTCTTGTGTGACCTGTCTTGTCTACCCTTTTTCATGTATATATATATACACACACACACCATATACACAGTCACACTATCATTTATATATATATATATATATATATAGGGGGCAATTCGAGGAAGAACTGATTAGCTTGCAGAAACTGTAAGAACCAATATTAACCACAAATCAATGGTTAAATTAGGGAGCTTCTAATTTGGTATTTTGATTAAATTTTTAATGAAAGAGCATTTTAGGTATTTTAAACTCTACTCTCTCCTCCCTCCATCCACATTCCACCGTGATACAATTATGTGATACATACTATGATACCTTTAGTGTGATACACAAATACATATGAGATGCATTGTCATAACCACTGTGATACTCATTGTAATATTACTCACTGTATACCCAATTTACCTTTATGCTATTTTAGTAAATAACATTAATTATTTAAAATGATTGGCTCACATTAGTTCTTACAGTTTCTACAAACTAATAAGTTCTTATTTGATTAAACCCCTATATACCTATATATATCATATATATATATGGGAAATTCATGTAATAACCATTTGATACGGTGATATTTCACTTTTTAGCCACTTTTTAAGAGTTTTTTTTCCTGAAATAATTATATTTTACGTAAAAACACTTTTTCTGTGTAAAATCATTTTTTAGAGTTTACGCAAAAAGTCAAGTTTCTGCGTAAACTATGTCTAGTTAACAAAAAGAAAACATTGTTTACGCAGAAACTTGACTTTCTACGTAAACTCTAAGTTTATTAAATTTTTATAAATGGACTTTACGCTGAGAAAATACTTCGACGTAAGTCTCTCTATAAAGTCTTATTATTTCAAAAAACATCTTTAAAAAGTGGCTAAAAAAATAAATTTATTTTACCAAATGATTATTTACCTAAATTTCTCATTATTTTATAGCATTGTTTAAGTAATAGTTGTTACCGTGGGTGGGGTGAGGTAGGGTAGGGTAGGGTGGGGTGGGGTGGGGTGGGGGGGGGGGGGTTAGGGGGAGTGAAAATTCATAATTGTTTTGAGATGTATATTGGGATTGGGGGTGTCCATAATATATATCTATAATATATGCATGATTCAGGTTGTGGGGAGGATACCCTTTTTGAAGGGTCATTATCGTCACTGGCATTGACCCATTTTCATGTTCGAATCAGTACATCAATGGTTTCATCATATAATAAAAAGTCAAAACTTATCCAATTATGTTTAAATTCAACAATAACTTTTAAATTATAAGGATCTCTTGTAACATTACAAAACCCTAAATCTGATCGACGGTATGAAATCAGATTGATCAAAACTGTAGATAAATAAAATGCAGGTAAAACGAACTAGACATATAAGATCACGAACAAGAGATTTGGTCCTGGCCCAGAGCCTAGTGTCTTTTGGTGTATCCTGATCATCTAGCTTTATGTGTGTGTGATGCTTTTTTGGGTAACAAACAAAATTGCGTCACGTGAATAAGTGTCGGATGACTAAAAATTCTAATTAATATTCAATGATAAACAGGTATTTGGGTAATAAAAAGACAATGTTAACCATATACAATAAATTTAGATAATACCCCACGTCCAGTGTTCCTATTCTTGGAAACTTTGCAAAAAATCTCAAACGAAAATGAATGATATTAATGTTAGTATACAAGAACAAGATTATGGTTTGTGTCCTCAAATTTATGATTACCCTATTAATCAACAAAATACAATTCAATAATCGTGCTTAATTATAAGAATCTTGAACATTTTGATTAGATATTTTTTCAAAGCTTAACTATCAGTTAGTGAAATTAGATTATCGTTTCAATGATAGTTCCATGGAGTCGTTTTGCTATGCATCAACTCTGGATCCTAAAAATTACATATGAGCCTTGTGGAAGTGATGATGTATGTTAATTAATAGAGAAGTTCTATCATGAAGATTTCAATGATTATAAAAAAAAACATTTATGAAGATGCAACTTCTAAATTACGATATTAATGTCGTTCAACACGTAGATACTTATAAGCAATTGATATATGCTTCACAATTATGTCAATGGTTGGAGAACTAGAAGAGAAACCACTTTTGATCTTATTTATCGAGTAGCTATTCTAATTCTAATACTTACTCTCCCAATTTCTATTGTGTCAATAGAGATGTTCAACAACAAATATTGTGAAAATATTGATAAAAATTAAAAAAAGGACGAGTTTTTGAATGAATCATTTGTTTTGTTTATTGAATGGGAAATTGATGAGAAAAATAGGTTGGAGGAAATTGTGCAAGACTTCAAAGCCACTAAGATTGATAAGTTCCATTTTAATGAATGATGTTTAACATTTTAATATTTAATATCTCGGGTTAGAGTTTTCATATGCTATAATTTTGGATATTGTATGTTATGTGGTTTTTTAAATATACACAAGATTAAGTGTGACAATTGCCATTAAATTACTTGTTTCCACCCTTGGGAAATTGGTATATCCATTAATTATATTGTTTTATGTTATTTTTTATTGTGTTGTATTGTTGATGTTTTATGACGAGAAAACCATCCACAAACACAATACTTTCTCGATTACCAAGACATCAAAACATCTATCTTTCGGAATATCATTATCTGATTTTGTCTCATTTTCTTGATTCATCTCCAAACCGACAAGATGGGAATGTTGTATCAAATATTTAGAAATACAATTTTAAACGTTAACAAATGTAACTTCACAACTAAACTTGATTCAAGAGTTCCACCGGGTCAAAAATATCTATCATAAAAGCTCAACCGAAAAAGTATACATCAAAATTGAGATACATACATCCATATTTGTGTTGGTGCAAATGTATACAATTCACTTTTTATTTATGTAACACCCCCGTCCCGCGTGGCTTAAGGACGGAAGATGCCACAACTGGTTTTAGAACAACTATAAAACAACAACTGACTAAGACAGAGCAACTAATATAATTTTCCAAACATAACTATATAACCACAAACGGAGATAACGTGTAACAAGATACAAGCCCAAATAAAGTATATCTACATAGGACATCAAATGCCTAACAAAAGTATATCTTAATGGATTATCTTTAGGCTTGTCATCTTCATAACCCTCATCCCATAATCCTTGCATAGTCATGTACCTGTCAAGGATAAAGAAAATCTCGGTTGAGCTTAATGCTCAGTGACCGGATAGTAGCAATTAAACAATTAATATGAGATAACAAGTTCAAAAGGAATTCATAACGTTAACTGATAATCCAAAAGAAAGTTAAGCAACAAATGGCCTGAAGGCATATCAAGGGTCCGAAGACCAAACCGTATCACGAGGATACGTTGTTCCCAAAGGATGATCAGTCCATTCGTGCGTCAGCGAGGAAAGGGGTGTGACCACAACACAAGCAATCCTCTCCGCGAATTTAACCACGATCACAATTATTATCCGATAATGGTTCCTAGGATCGATCCCTACGCCCTCTAATTCACCGGTACCAAGCCAAGCCAATATACAATTGAGGACACCATGATAGTTTTAGCCACCATGGAAGCATCTCAATATCGGTGCTCCCAATATTGAGTCTATTATACAAATTCACAATAAATATGATTTAACAAATCAAGTGGTCAATGTTCCAAGTTCCAAATAAGAATGTAAGCCATATTAAAAAAGAAACAAGCTTCAATATCATCAACAAGCATAAAGTGAATTTGGAATCATTGTATTCGGATTAGGAAGTCTTATGCAAATGGCTATCCCCGTGTGCACAACAAACTGCCCTATAAAGTCACTGTTTTGAGTCACTTAGAGTCATAATTGAGCTTTCGACTCTTCATAACAGTTGTAGAGTACAGTAAGGGCTTTCCATCTGCAAAATATGAGCTTATTTGGACACGGTTTGAGAGTTACGCCCCGTCAAACTACTGGACATGAGGTTGTCCAAAATTTCAATTTCCATCTTTTTCCACAAACCATTTTTATGATCCAATCTTCATATTTTGCAACACTTAAATGCTTCAAATCATACCTAACATACAAAAAAT
The DNA here is from genome assembly GCA_036898165.1 of Silybum marianum. Lineage (NCBI taxonomy): Eukaryota > Viridiplantae > Streptophyta > Magnoliopsida > Asterales > Asteraceae > Silybum > Silybum marianum. Next base: position 12,203,814 of record CM072528.1, read on the forward strand.
ACAAAGGAGCTTAATGGTTAAGACCTTATGCTTAATCACACAATTTTTCTCTTTTAGACATTTAACTGAACACTTAGTGTGCAGTTAATCTTACATATCAAGTCTAACTATATTGAATCCACAATTAACCATCTTGATTTATAATCCAATCCCAAACACTCCAATTACATGTAAAATTATAACCCAAAACAGATTTTAAACTTATGTAATACAATATTAACATAAACAAGAAATTTTAACTGGGAAGAACTAACATTCAACGCATACTTAGAGTTGTAAACGAAGCGAACATTCACCGGACCGTTCGTGAACCTATCGGCGGGAAGTTCGTTTATGTTCGTTTATTTGATAAACGGACGAACATGAACACATTTTTTTGTTCGTTTAGTTAAATGAACGAACATGAACAATGGGCTCGTTCGTTCGTTTACATTCGTAAACGTTCGTTTATGTTCGTTTACTTTTGTTTATATATATAAATATATTTATATATTATGACATTAATATGTAAAATCAGTAATTAAATTAAATTTTTAGAATTTTTTTTAAGGCTCATAAGTTTACCCGATTTTTTATTTTGTTATGGTACTTATTAGGAACAAAATAATAAGTAATGGTTGTTTTATTCTATATTTGTGTTTGTTCGTTTATGTTCATCTATATTTATTTACGTTCGTTTATCTTCATTCACGTTCATTTATGTTTGTTCGTTTACGTTCGTTTAACAGCTTAACAAACGATAATGAACAAACAAATTTTCTTAATGAACACAAAAAATTTCGTTCGTTTACCGTTCGTGTTTGTTTGTTTGTTCGTTCGGTTAACTTAAACGAACGAACACGAACACAAAAACTGTCGTTCGTTTACCGTTCGTGTTTGTTTGTTTGTTTAGTTAAGTTAAATGAACAAATACGAACAAGCCTCCACTCGTGTTCGTTCGGTTCGTTTACAGCCCTACGCATACCTCTCAATTCCTAACACTTAATCTCGAATTTCCATGTAATTGATGGTTTTCTTCAATTGATTTGAGTTTTATCGGTGGATGATAAGAAAACAGAAAGAGATTAAGAACTCAGAAGAATACGTGTGAAGTTTGGAGGATTTTCAACAAATTAGGGAGTATTTATATTTTCTCAATTTTCACTTTGACCCTTAAAGTCTAATTTCTCAACTTTATGCCCTAGTAGGTATAAACTTAACAATTTAGGTTAAGTTAAGTTTTGTTTTGTACGTGTGTGACCCCTTGTATCATATTTCATTACAATTTAGTCTGAGGTACAAATAGAAAATGCATTTAATTTCCCATATAAATCCATATAGTTGGATTAGCCGGTAACAAAATCTAGGGTATTATAATTCCTCCCCTCTAAAAAGAAGATTTTGTCCTCGAAATCGAGTTAAGATCTAAAAATTATGTACTTGGAAACAGTTGTAAACATTCTTTACACATATCGAATCATCCACTATAGTACATGATCTTTTTATCCATTAAAATAACTTGTTTTCTCTTACTGGAACAACCTTTCAAGTTAAAAATCAAATGCTTCTGGATTATCACGCTTTTGCTGCGCGACTCTGATTAAACTCATGAAACACCCGATTTTCTTAATAATCTCACCCTCGATCAATATTTAGGAAATTAAAATCACCTTATTTTCCATCTTTTAACTTACTCAATACCCTAAACTTTTAAAGATTTAAAGCATGTAATAACACCCACTTAGATCATATCAAGACTTACGGTCTTTAAAACACATCAAAGAATTTCTTATTGGACAAACACGATATTCTCAAAATCTCCCAATCCTCATAAATTTTAAATTTCACGCAAGTAGCATTGCATCCTTAATGCACCAATGATGACTAATTCATTGATACGAGACAATTTATTAATGCTTTACACCCTCTTTAAAGAATGATAATAAACCAAATCAACCTTAATAGAGCATATCAATTCTACGAAAAATAACCGTTACTTAAAAATCCACTAAACAAAGTCAATCTATATCCTAAAAATAATAAAATCAAAACTTTCCACCGAATCAACCTATAATCATGAAAGTTCACCATAATTCAAAAATTACTTACTTTCCAAAGAAGCAACTGCCCATACGGCACTAAACCGAGTTATACAATGTAAACATCAAAATCACTCAAATAATTACCAAATCAATGCTAGTTGAATCTAACGGTCTTTTCACGCCAAACGGCACATTCTACACTTTTACTACACCTTCCCGAAATCATAACGTACAATTTTAATATAACACATGCCCACAATTGCAAGCTCTAAATCAATCACCCAAATTAAACTACAAAACACCTTATCTAGAACTTGCGCCAAAACTTTTTCTTATAATCTCCCAAGAATTTAATACAAGAGCAACAACACTTTTATATTCCAACAACACTCCAACAAATTTCTCACAGTTGCCATTACTTGATCAAACTTGAAACACAATCAAACACCAAAACCATATACACGTGAAAGATTAATCCTAACCAATCGAAGACTTACACACTTACCTTGACATACGACACCATAATCTCAACCATACTACAATAATAATACTGCAAAATCCTAGTGACTTTCTTGACATCAAACGACACATCACTATCAAATTAAAATAAAGTCTTATCGTAACTTAATTTTATCGAGTCTAGATGAAACTATTATTAACCATGATGCCAAACTCGCTATCGCATCAATTTCTTACGCCTCTGGCTTGGCATAAAAATGCTAAACATAAAATCTTAATTATTTAATTCACTTAAACCAATTCATAGAGGAGGTTCATCAACATCGACTCCTCCTCACATAACCGACAAGATCTCCAACTAATTATAACACTAGAATATAGAGCCATTTCACGGCTTAAATTCTTACATCTAAGGGAAGTACTTGGTAAACACCTAACTCCCTTAAACCACTTTTCCAAACCAAGAAAAATACACACACTAAAACTACTATAAGATTATAGATAAAATCATCCAATACTGTCCCTCAGCTTAAATCCAGACTATCTGCAGCCTAGTTCACTTAAAACACGGTAGTAGTTGGTAGAGTTGGTGAGACAAACTTGTTGGATAAGTTTGAACACCAAATTTGGCTTGCCAGAAGTAGTATTTAACATACTAGTTTTGACTTTATCTTGTAAACTTTTGGCTAGATGACAATTCAATCCACTTTCGTGATGATTTGGTCTCACTTTAACTAGGCTTCGATTTTGGTTAAGGCCTTTTGTTCTTGGATCAACACAGAGAAATTTTAAGACTTTTACATAAGAAACATCCTATCTATCTTTCTGGATAGACTTTTATATAAGACTTTTATATATAAGCTACCTATCGGATTTTAGCAAGACTATTTATCAAGTGTAAGGATTGAGATGATACAGAAGACTTAAAGTATTTGGCTTCTAGAAATCAAGACTAAATGAACATATAAAAAGTTCTATTCGGATTCTTGAATTCGGTTGAAGAAACATCAAATCGGAGATTCCAAAACACTTCCTAAGCGACAAATCCAACTATTAATCCTAAATACCGAAATTCAAGTTCTTAAATGAAACCCAAACATGAAATTCAGGTTGTAAGAACTGAGTTCGGATAACAACACTTCATGTTAGATTCGAATATCAATGCTATAATTCAGATATATCTATTCTAGACCAATATTTCTTTTGAGTGTTGCATCAAATGTATTAATTGTATTGTTATCAAATCAAATGATTGAAACAAACAATCTCCCCCTATTTTATAATAATACTTATAGACAAGCAAGTTGGAATAACACTTGCATTAAAATAATACCGAAACTCATAAATTAGGTGATCCATTTTTGGATTCTTTTTGCCTTTTTATTTTTGGTGTCTTTCATTTTTCTTTGAACGTTTTTTCTTGATTTTCCTTTTCTTTTCTTTTGTTTTCTTCTTTTCTGATTCAGATTACATAAGACAAAATAGATAAAGATACATTGTAAATATACAAAGCAATAAACTACTTGAACGAAAACTTTTGTTTGACTAGACATAAAGTACGATGAATACAACGAATAATTACAAATGATCAAACATATCGAAGTTAGTTCTTTTCTTCAAAGGTTGAAATCGAAGAGGCTCCATTTGATCCGTCCTTCGTCGCCATAGGACATCTTTTCTAGCTTTCTTTTCTGATAACTCTTCCTTATATGCTATATTTACTTTTTATTTATCTATCGTATTTTGATCATGAATCAGATGATGATCTTCAATATGCTCCCCCTGAATAGATGTGAGGATGTCTTTGGCTTGCTCCCCCTAAATAACTTCCTTTCTATTTTTTATCCTTTGCTTGTCTAAGCAGCTGGAATGATGTGATCTAGATTTCTCTCCCCCAACAGCACCAAATGAAAGAAGGATTTTGCCAAGTTGGTAGAAAAGTAGCCGAAGAGATGTCGATTCTTTCCTGATGTTCTTCAATTCGAATCATCCTTGCTCGATCCTCAAATGTGAAGGACACAATATGAGAGGATGTCAGATTATTTTGAGACAACATTTAAACCATGATATTTTGATCATTTACTTTAGAATGAAGATGTTCCAAAGAGGTGACGAAGCAATGAACCAAAGTTGTGGTCATTTATTCTTGAAGCTTAAAACCCTGTCCAATGGTTTTATCATAAGAGTTGTGAGATCCAATTTAAACCACAAACAATTAGTTGAAAATAAAATATTGTATAAATTAAAACCTCTCATTCTCACTCATCTCTTTTATCTTTTCTCTTGTATCTTTTCTCTTCTCACTCATCTCTCCTTTCTTTTATCTCATATCTCTTTTCTCTTATTTTCCCCATCTTTTCTTTTCATAACACACACACACACACACATAATTAGATATGCACATAAGTTGAATACTTTGTGAACACTTTCTTATAAATACTATTATACATTTGTGAACATAGTGAATACATTCCAATTCTACGATGTCTGATATATATCGTGTGAACATATTGTGAACACCAGTTAAATAAATAAAACTAAACCTAAACCTACCACTCGTGAATATCATGTAAATCTTGTAACACATTATGAACACACTAGTAAATTTTGTAAGATTATTTACATTGTGTTGACAATGTGTTCATCTTGTGTGCGCATAATTCTGTACACCCAATGCCAGATAGCTGCCAAAAAGCACAACCCAAAAAACACAATATGCGCTCCCGCCACACCTTCGTAACTCCAAATATTCTTATTCGTTATAGTACCCCCATGATACTCCAACTGCCCCATGAATTGGTTATTCCTAAACGAGTCATGAAAGGTATAACGAACATACCCTGTATCCACATTAGATCAAGAACAAGGTCAGAAGGATCAAAAACTACTAATTCATATATGGCCATCGAACCATCCCAACCAACAACCAAAGTTGTATGCAATATATGAACAAAAAGCAACCGTACGAGATCATTACATCCACCGATATGAACACGATACGAAGGAAAACCCATGGAAATACCCCCTTTATGAAAGAAAAAAGACACTATGCAACATTATTGCATTGAAAAAGATATACTATAACTGTGTTATGTACCCTGTACCCCCCCCCCCCCCCTCCCTCCCTCAAGTGGATTATTTCAACACAAGGGTTCATATTTGTTCTATTTTGTTGGTAATAATGGAACAATTTTGTTCGTAGGAACAAAGAGAAGCAAAGTTATTCTATACTCGGTAAGTACCAATATTCAATGGGGAGGTTAATGCCATTTTATATGAGAAAATGTATCTATACTTGTTCATCATTAGAGGACACTATTCGTAAGAATTTTCCCTTATTTTTTCTAACTTTCTTTATAAAATTTTCTAATTTATGAATGAAATATGATTAGGATAAAATACAATATTATAAAGATAATAAAGGCTTTGGTACATTTCCACATCAAAGTAAAATATAGTACTTAGTTTTTTTCTTTCATTTAATGCCTATTAGTGTTCCAAAAGTACCTTTTCGAAATGCTGGAGAGGAAGATGCATCTTGTGTTGACATATAATGCGACTTATCATATAATGTTGGGTCATATGGGATTTCCATGTTTTCTCCCCAAATTTAGATATCCCTGGTTGCGCCCATGAAGGATTAATAGAATCATCAAAAATTTGGAGCGTAAAGTGCAATTATATCCATTTTTTTTGGGGGGAGGATTCAAATTACTATTATGAATTAGAAGAATTTATGGGTGGTTTCGTTGGACTACTACATTGAAGTATGCAGACTCTCTTTAAAAAACAAGTGGTAATATATATTTTCTATCATAAAGGATTCCTATTTTAAAGAAATTTATTTTCTACTGCATAAAGGATTTATATATCCATGGTTTGATTAGTTTATTTCTTCTCCTAAAATCCTATTTCATTCGTATTTCTAATTAGAATGAATAAATAGGATTTGGTTTGTTTATAATTATCTTTATATATGTTATATATATCTTCTTTCTGTTAGGTAGTCGAGCTAAACCGCGTGGAAACAATCATATATAATCTCATTTCCCCCTTTCCTTTTAAGATAAGGACAGCGGTGTTTGGTTCGAACTATTTCTTTATCTCCACATGAATCATATGTTTGTAACAATATGGATAAAAATTTTAGCAACTCCAATCGTTTAGGCGTTTCATGCCAATACTTTTGAGTAATATATCTGGAAATGCCCTTTGCTGCTTTATTAACACCGCTTCGAACACAAGCAATACTTTTCAAACTAATCGATATTCGCACATCTTTACCCTTGGCCGTTAACCTCCTTTGGATTTTTCATTTACTCAACTCTTCCTCTTTCAATCCAAAATGAAGAAAGAAAGGAAAAAAACAAACTATAATTTGTAACATGCTATCCTCTTATGCAAAGATTTTACTACAATCAATATAGTAAATAAGATAGAAATATTTCTAAACTATATTTCAAATCACAACAAAATATTTCATATAAGTATCTTGTATAATACTCTTTACCTAGAACCATATTTTGTATTCGACATCCATAGAAATATAATATATTGAAATTTCATAATAATTTAATTCTAACCTGAACCCGAGTCTCGCAGTTGTTGAATACACTTTTATTCTTTCTCATTCCCCCTTATTCTTAAAAATGGGAAAAGGAGAAAATAGGGGGTTGGCATTTAATTATATCTCTAATCTTCTTTATTCCTTCCCAGGTCAATAACTAGGATAAAAAATGGGCAACATCAACGCATCCGGGAACAAACGATCAATTTCTATCAATAAACATGCCAAAGAAGCGAACCATAAAGTAATTAGTACCAGTGCCACAAAAAGATATGTTTTTAGATCTTGCATTGAAAAACCTCCTTCATTTTATTGTAATACATATGGATTTACTTTTAGTTAAATACAAGAAAAAACATCGTATTCTTACCCAATATTCCCCCAAAAGATTCAAGGGTTCCATTCCATATTTCATATAGATAGAAGTATTTTACTATTATTATATGTTAAATGAGACCAAAAAGACGAAATGGACATAAAAATTATAGATTTTAATAGAGGAGATAACGATGTGGAAAACAAGACAGAAATTCTCTACAATGACACTATAGACCAATAGAAGGGATGTAGTGCAGCTTGGTAGCTCGTTTGTTTTGGGTACAAAATGTCACGGGTTCAAATCCTGTCATCCCTACCTATTACTGCTCCTTTTAGCAGGAACGAGGGATTTTTTAGATAAATTCACATTGGACATATCATAAATAATATTTCATTCTTATGATACTATATAGTATATGTACACAAGATGTATTGGGGCCAATCCTTTTCTTTATCGTCTTATCTTTTATGATAAGAAATTGCTCTTAGTTTAGTTCGATAGAATGTGGGTCTCCAAAACCCGATGTCGTAGGTTCAAATCCTACAGAGCGTGATTCTGATCTTCTTCAATTGAATTCGGCTGAAACACTAACTTGAATAGTAATTTGAATTTGACCTCTTGGATATTAAAGAAAGGAGGAGGTCAAAGGTCCAACTGATCAGCTCGTCTATATTGTAAATATGTAGTTACAAATAATCCAGCCAAAATAATAGGAATTAGACCTAACACGATTCCAAATAGAAAAACTTCAATCATTCAATTTGTTTGAAAGGAGAAAAAGAGGCAATACCTATACCTAAATATTAATCCGACTTACCATGAATCTCAATGACCAAGAATTGTCGATTGACACGGTAAGTACTTATACACAGAAGTTTACAAAAAGATTTCCTTTTACGAATTGTCTAATTAATTTCAAATAAGTCGTATCTTTCTTAGACCAATAAATAGATCTGAGGTTATAGTTAAAGACGTTAGTAAAAAAACGAAATAACTAGTTATGGTAGGGATGAAAGATCTAAATGAAATATGTTCTTTTTATACACATGTTTATAAAAAAACACTTACCTGGATTTCGTTTTTGTAAAATAGGAGATAAACAAAAATACCAATCAAAAGAATAAGTCCAATTGAAAGTTTTTGATGCATATATCATCATAGCCAACACTACCAAGGATTAAGTTTTAAAACCTATCTGGAGTCATGGGAGCAAAGATGGAATATTATGACAATTGATAGAATCACTGATAACGAAAAGAGGTGTTGTGTATGAATCACTCACATACTCTTTTGAATTATATGCATCCGTGAGACTTATTTGGAAAAAAACGATAGGTGTGGGTATATCCAAGAACAAACAATTTTTAACCGTAGTACACCTATTATGATTCCCAATATAGGAGAAAAATAGGGATAAGCATCCATGTGATCCCATAGACCTCTATTAAGGATTCCAACCTAGAAAAAGAATTGATATCTTGTAGTTTTATTGGATCAATTATTATTTAACGATCAACTTCTCACATAATGATATCTATCAAGAGCGGAGCTAGTATTTTCGTTTAGGTTGTTCATCTTAAATCTAACTATTTAAATATATATATAAGTTTTTGATATTCAACAATTCCTGTTAAAAAATAATCGCAAGATCCAAACATTTACCTATCCAGACGTGAGATAAATCAAGAATGACTCCTCCAATACGAAAAAATTAATGCATCATTCACATACTGGTCGCAGCTTCGAATAGGTCATATTTCCATTATCTTTCTTGAAAAATATAGAAGAAAGAAGTTTGTGCCCCAATATCTGCCATAAAAGGGCCGAGCCATAACAAATGTGAAGCTATTTGATTTAACTCGACCATAATGACTCTGATATAACTAGTGGCAGATCCACAAACTTAGATGACTGGGGTCCCTGTGTATAAAAATTCCGAAACCGAATAACTCATCCAAACGAAAACAGTTTTAAGTTATTCGGTGTTAGGGATAAACGATTCGGTTAACCAAATAAGGTAAATTCCGATTTCGATTGTTTTTTTTAACGCATCCGTTAACCAAATAGCAAAGTATAATATTATTTAATTTATACAATTTTCTTCTATACGAATTGGTTTGAACATATACAAAACTAAAAGAACAAGAAATTGAGATATATTTAACAAAAACATTAATCAACGTTATTATTGTAGCATGATTGCAAGAAATAGGCGGTGATAATATACGGGAAGAACGTATGTCAAGCAAGAGAGTGAGGGGTTTCGTTACAGACTATGCCACCGTGGGGAACCGTCTAAATGGGGGGGGGGCACCAAACACATGGAAGTAAAAAAAATAAAATTTTACCTTCAAAGTTTTGAAAAAATTACATTTGAGTGGGGGCCTTTCCCCCACCTTTACTAATTTGCATCCGTCCATGGATATAACCACCCTTTTAGGCATTTGAATATTGTGTCCTCTGTGTAAATAACCCAATATTGGTTCATAGTCAATAGCATCTTCACCATCTAGAGTAACAATGAGTCGAAGAACACAATGCATTGATGGGTGGTGAGTCCCCATATTGACTATCATGAAGTCTTTTCTTGTAGATGATATAGTCATAGATTTTTCTTGATTCATTCTTCCGTGAACTATTGAAGGTGAAAACAAGTTCATCAAACTTTAAGCGAATAATTCAAACTAATTCTTCAAATTAACGAGTTTTTCTCTCTTAAATATCCGACTGTCCCATTAATTCTTTATAGTACACTCAATTTTTTTTAATAAATAAGCTAGCAACCGTGGACGTTTTCCTAAAATTTTCCGCAGACCTCTAAGAGATAAATGGTTTTTTTGTGTAATTCCAGATGTGAAACAAGTCTGTGTACCTTATTAGTAAAACTAAGTACTTGACATTCAAAAGATCCCCTGTTTTCTTTGTTTTCTTCTTGTTCTTGCAAAATAATTGAAATACATGATTTTTTTACGTTAAAAGATTTTGACACTCCTTTTTTTACATATAATTATTTTATTGATCAGTAATAATAATGTCATAAATTTTAATCTAGTATCCATAATAATCATAATTTATTTATAGACTCCAGATTTTATCAAATAAGATTAATCAATCCGATTTTGGAGTTAATCTGTATAGTGATGCACTACAAAACAAATGACTTTTACCCACAAAAATTACCCAAGAAAATTTTCATCGGTGATTACCCACGGATCACCAGAAATACCAGCGGTTTGGTAAATTTCGACGTTTTTAGAGAAAATACCAACGCATCATTCAGAGAATCCCCGGGTAATTTGTCACTAATTTGAATTACCCACCAAATTTTGTGACGTTTTTGTGAGTAATCACCCTTTAGCAACAGATTTCCCAGGGAAATGTACGTAGGCAAAAGTCTTTCATTTAGTAGTGTAAAAAAGACACTACTAAATAGTTTACTACGAAGATTCTGTTGATTAATGTATAGCTTTAATAGATACGCCATTTCCTAGGTCATTTGCTTGGTATTGTAGTTTACTAGACTGGGTGTAAGACAACGCATATGTCCATCTGGTTGTTTGCATATATCATCAATATATATAGATGCCAGACAGAAGAGAAAATAAAAAATACGATTATTAGAACAAGATAATATATAGGAAACTCAAAATTTTAAATCTTAGATACACATGTATCCTTAACATACTCAAGCACCTCCTATTATTGGTATCAAATCAATAGAGATTCATACAAGCTAAATCTTCTAATCAATAATTATGTCAAAGAAAGAAATTTAATTTCATTACTTCATTTCTTTTCCTGTTAAATTGTTTACTTTCATCTAAAAATTGACTCCAGTTTTTTATCTTGTTTTCCTTGCAAAATATTGTATTTCTATGCACACCATTCCTAGCCTTTAAATTCAGATTGAAAGAAATTATAATTCTTAATTCTCTATGACGTCTGGACGATATTTTTTTTTTCGAGAAACATGCAAACCATAATACTTTTTGTCTTTGATTAGACTTTTTTTTTCACTAATAATAGTTAAATATTTATTGTATAATTATTAAACCATGTTAAATCGAGAGGAAACGTGTTTAACATAACTGAACAATGTTTAATCGAGATACTATCAAAGTCATTTGATTATTATATGTAAGTTTTTTAGTTTTAATGTATGAATTAGTGTTTTTCGTCAATTGATCACTATTTAATCAAAAAACTTATTGAAGATGTTAATCGAGAATTATATGTAAATAACCTTTTTTTTGTTTTAACATATGAATTTGTGTTTTTCGTCAATTGAACACTGTTAATTCGAAAAAACTAATAAGTACATACCAAATAGATCTCACCGAGTAACATGTCCGATCAAAATTACAAAATCATTGAGTACATATTTAAACAATTCGACTTAGTAACATATCAAATTAAATTTACAAAATACTTGAGTGTATATCGAACACGAGTTGATAGTCATTCGGACAAAAAGTGCTTCTAATCCTACAAAAGTTGAAAAAGGAGGAGGAGGTTATGATGAAAAATATTGTATTATTGCTGAAACATTATTCAATAAAAATGTTTATGACATAGCGGTTTAGATGAAAATGGCTTCAAATTCTAAGAAAGATGTCAAGTATGATGCAAAAACGACTAGTTGTTAAAGAACAACTTATGTATGTAGGATTTAGCTGTTGATGATTTTAAATGGAATAACCAAAATGATAAGCAAACAAAACAAACAAAAACCCCAAATTTTGATAATTTTTTTCTTAGTCTAAAAACCTATCAATCATAATGAACTACTACGTTTACAAAAAAAGCTTTATCAAACATTCAAATATTAGATCTATATCTGAAAATAAAACAAAAAACCAAACCAGGAAAGAAGATAACTTCAACAAGGAGACGACGAGGCATGACCTAACCATACATCAACAAATGCAGACAGGGGCGGTATGCAGCCTTCAAAAGGGGGGTCTTAGGACCCCAGTGATTTTTTTTTTAAAATTACAGGTTAAAAAATATCTAAAATACTTTGTTTAGCTTTAGTTCCCCCAGTAAAATTTTCTAAAGGACCCCATATTTCCGGTAATTGATAAAAACACTAAAAAATCTCCTGAAATCAATAAAAAAAATCGAAAAAATCTTTCGAAATCGACAAAAACACTAAGAAAATCCTTCAAAATCGACAAAAATAATAAGAAAATCCTTTGAAATCAACTAAAAAACTTAAAAAAATTTCTGAAACACGTCGGGTGACTTTGCGCGTCTTTAATCTACCCTAATGGGACCTCGGTGGACAAAAATCCTGCATCTGTCACTGAATGGAGGTGTATGTGTAACATGTGAGCGATAAGAAGCAAAAGCATGTATGTCTCCCAAGAAAAATGTAGTGAAGGAGACGTCTTTCCGAAGGGGTTTCTGAGTTTCGAGTGAGAGGAGAAGGAAAGTCGTTGTGATATTGGATAGGTTTTAGGTAGAGGAAAGCTGTTGAGTATTTCGTTAAGATTTTAGGTGAAAATTAAGTATAATCTTTCAATAACTAAATATTGGAGGATTAATAATATTTATATGTATGTATGTTAGAACATATCCAACAAATTCGTCAAAATATTTTTCAAAATAGAGGGGTTAAAAATTAAAATTTACAAAAAAGTTATATTAAGTGCAATAGATTTTCTATATTTTTAGATTACAAATTTTAATTGATTATTAATTGAAATTTAAAGGGTTTTAATCTTCTCTTTTGATTTTGGAGAACCTCTTGCAGTTGAAAAATTCTCAAAATCCTTATTTTTTTTTAATTATAAATAATCTATTATAGATGTTGATAAACACAATTTTCCATTGAATAATTGTGTGTATATATATATGTATACGTATATGTTTGAATACACTTAATACACACATGTGTGTAAGATAAAAAAAATGAAAAAGTAGAAGGATAAGTTAGGTGAATGTACAAAAAAAACGTACACCACTCTCATGCGGATAAAGTGAATAATAAGTTTCAAAGTACAATAGCGTTTGGAAAATAAGGTCCAAAATTATTAACGGTTTTAAAAATGGTGTTGTTATATCTGTAATATTTCACATTGGTTGGGGAGGAGAATAAAAGTTGTTTTATAAGGGACTTGAATACCTCATCTATGAGACGCATTTTAAAACAGTAAGTTCAAGTATATAGACAAAGCGGACAATATCTAATACGGTTGGTCTGGAATGTTGCAGATGGTATTAGAGCTGAAAACCGGACCGGTGTGCCAGCGAGGACGCTGGGCTTCTAAGGAGGATGGATTGTAATATCCCACATCGGTTGGAAAAGGGTACAAATGTTGCATTATAAAGGACTTGGATACCTCTTATATGATCATATGCGTTTTCAAACCATGAGTCCAAGTGTATGGACAAAACGGATAATATCTGATATAAATATAAAAAGTAATTTTTAACGTTAATGTATATGAAAAGAAAATTTACAAATAATTAACAATGCATTAACCTACCTTTTAGAAGAATCATTATAATATTTTACACAAAGATACAACAAACATTGTGCATAAGGGTTTAAACCCTCGTAGAAAAGAAAAATATGTCAAAAAACCATATCAATACAAACCAAGTTCTTGTTCTTCTGTAAACATTTTGTCTTTATGACGACTATAATTGGCTTTTTTATCTGTAAAGTTATTTGAAAATGTATTTTTACTCGATCTATCCAAACTCAGTAACCCCGATTCAATTTGATTCGATTTGGTTCAATAAACGAATGATTGAGATAAGTTGGTCCACAATGTAAAAATGAAAGGAGGCAAAAACCATGAACAAAAATGAGATATGAAGAAAGATGAAAGTGTCAGAATGGAAAAGATTTGGCCCCCACAAATCTCAATTATTACAATATCATTGCAATTCATCATAAAATTACACTTCCAATTCTACGTAAAATCACAAACTTGTAATATTTTTTTTTAAACTATATTTGAATTATAAAAAAAATGATTGATGTTGATTTTGATCAAGTGTATAAATTATTATCATATATTTATTCAAAAGGATTTTAACAATGAGCTTAAGATGATATAATATTGCTCAATATATTTACACCAATGTTTTTACTACTAAACAAAATATTTTCGCCTACGGACATTTTTCTGGGAAATATGTCGTTCAAGGATGATTCCTCACAAAATTGTCACAAAAATAGGTGGCTAAATTGCTGGTGAGTAATTCAAATCGATGACTGATTACCCAGGGATTCTCTGGGTGATCCGTTGGTATTTTCTCGAAAAAAACATCAAATTTTACCGAACCATTAATATTTTATGGGTGATTCCTGGGCAATAACCGAAAAAATTTCTCTGTTAATTTTTGTGGGTATAAGTCATTTACTTTGTAGTGTTAAGCGTGTAGCTTAAAATGGGTGAGGTGGGTTTGTCAAATTCAAATACAACACAAGTCTTGGGTTTGATCTCGGACCCTCCTTCCTGCTAGTCTTAATCGTTAAGTGGACTAAAAAATGCTATGTCATATTTGTGTCTTTTGAGGCAGGTTCTATGTGTGGATTTTTTTTGTTAACCCGAATATCCAACCCGCTATGTGTACCGACTAATTTCAGGGTGACCACCCGCTTCGTGGGTAGTCCGGAGTCACCCCATTTGAACCTCCATTGCTATAAGAGGATTTTTATTACTCCTTGGATTCAAACCTGAGACCTCCAACTACTTTTGACCTTTGAAGCCCAAACTCAAACCAATTAGGCACCACCCTTATGGTTTATGTGTGGATTACTGGGTCACCGATAATCAACTTTTTACCCAGATATATTTATACCAATACATTTGAAATGTACCCTTACAATCTAGTAAAATGTAAATTTTATTGTGAATCTATAATGCAAAATTAATGTTCCTTTCTTATAACATAGAATCCGAATTTTAGCGAGTATTTTGTTGTATAAATAAATCTCAACGTCATATTTTATTTGAACGTGGTTATCAGTTAATTTTATAAAATTTCAAAAGTTATACAAGTACAATAATAATTTATTTTGGTTACTAAGAGCATCTCCGATACTTATTTGAAGAAATACTTGAAAATGACTTGTTCCATTGGAGCAGTGACTTGAAGATCATTTTTTTCAAAGACTTATATTCCTCATGTGTTTGAAAAAATGGTTCTGAGAGATAAAAAGTATAATAATGGAACCAATATTTTTTTGTATATTTTTATTAGCATAAGTCTTTAACTTCATTTGACCATTGAAGTCTGAAGATGATATAAATTAATGATGAATATACGTATCACTTTTAACTAACCTTTCTAAAATATTGTTTATGAGATGTATGCCGTTATATTTAATAAAATTAGTTAATTTATTTTGGTTATTAGTTTTAATATTTCACATAAAAAGTTCCAATATTTTAAATTCTTGTAAATATTTGAGGTAAAGAAAAGGTCAAAAATGGGATGCTAAAGTGGTCGACACCTTATAAAGTAAAGCCTCGGATTTGATTGCTTTGAGAATGGAAAGTGAATGCTTCAATTTTTGTATCCTTTGTATGTTTAAATTACATCTTTGTAATTTTAAATGCATATATAAATATATAAAAACTAGGTCGGATAAAAACAAGTTTGATTTAAATTCGACTTAATAATATATACAAAAAATTAAGAAATACATACATAAAAAGACATATACATATATCGAAAAGAATTTAAATCAAGTTCTTATAAACTACTATAGAGTAGAACTTGTTTTTAGCACATAGTAGACATAGATACAAATATCCATAACTTGATTTTTAAGCATATTTTAATCAAACACTTTTTTCAAGTGTCCCATAAAAAGTTTTAAGAGTAAATTACATGTGGTTATGTATTTGTAACGATTTTTATTTATTTTTTTTGAAAATTCAACTAGTCATGTTTTTGTGGTTGCATTTGTACGGGCTGAGTTGTTAATGCAACAACAAAGACCCATATTGTTGATCAGTTTAGGGACCAAACTCATCAAAAAACTACAATCACAAAAACATGACTCATTAGAAAAATACAACAACAAGGATGTAACTAGTTAAAAAGACACAATCACAAATATACATCGCGTTAAATATTCCAAAAAAAGGGACAATAAGTATAAAACCTGTTAGATGTTTCACACGTTTTATTCTCATTTTATAGCATAACTATATCGTTTTTGTGTCTGTCCCTAGTGTGTCTTATGCATTTTTCTTACCTTTTTGCATAGTTTTTCTATTTTCGATGCCTATTACTATGTCGTGGGTATATTCACGTTTTTGCTAGTATTTTCAGTGTGTAGGTGTGTGTGGACTCGAGAAAGAGAAGAAGATAGGAAATGCAAGTGGTGATGAAATCGGAAAAGATGGAGAAAATAAGTCGGAAGCTGCTCAACCCCATAAGTGATTTAGTTGTGTGGCCGCGAGCGAAACGAATTCTGAAGTTTTGCAAATTTACACTGCTCGCAGCCGCAAGCATTTAAAGAGCATGACCGCGAACGACCTTGATGTCCCCGAAAATTTAATTTTTGCTAGGGTATTTTGGTCATTTGGACTTACATATTTAAGGGTTTTTGATGTTTTCTTTTAGGGATTAAACCTCCGTTGTACATTTTACCATTTTGAGGTGTTTTCTTTAGGTTTTAGAGTAGATTTTTAGATTAATTCAGAGATTAGAGCTTACAAACTCTAGATTTGCAGCTATGGACATGGATTGAACTTGTTTTTGGGAATGAATCTATGAATTAGGGAGTAATTGTTTCTCCTTCTCCTTTTTATGTTTTGGTTTATCTCTTGATTCGTGTTTATAGCTTAGATATTTAAGTTTTGATTGTTGATTTGATTTTCTGCAAATATTTGGTTATTAGATCTAGATTCTTAAAGTGATTTCGTGATTTTTTTTTCTTTTTCTTTGGTTGTTATGTTTATTTCCTGAAATTATTCAAATAGCTTCATAGATTTGTTATTCTGAGTTAGGTTAGATTTCATGTTTGCCAAATTGAACTTTAATGTTGATTTAATATTATTGGTGTTCTAGATCTAGGGTTTATTTGTTTTATTTTTTTTAAATTGCTTTCTTCATAGATTAGTTCTTGTTTAATCATATTAATTTGTTTAATATCTTGTTTTCTCGATTCGTTTTCGTTCGATTCTTACTTCTTAGCAATCATGCACTCTTGATTTATGTTTGTTTGATTCATAGTTTAAGGTGAATGTTGGTAAGGATTTGATTAGTATCAATTGGTTGTTTTTAAGTAAACGATTTCCCTGTAAAACGGTTGTTTGATTGGCCGACTAATGGAAGTTAGGGGTTATTAAACGATCACGAATCCATTATTGTTGAATTTAACGGTTGAAATCTAAATGGATATTTGGTTTTGACTTAGGTAGCCAATTGGTGGTTTTCATCACATCATGAAAATAGATGTTTTAATTATTCGGGAGTATTTTATCTCGCTTAATATTTCTTTTTAGAATCAACGATATGGAAATAATAGAATTTCAATTAAAAAGAGTTTTATCACCTTGAAAGAGGGGCAAAAATGATATTTTAATTTGGCAAATCCCACTTTTAAAAGTCCAAACCGATATTCACCATTTTAGATAGCTTTAGTGTAGGATTTAATGTTTTTCAATTTGAGTTGTTAGAGTTAATTAGATTGTCTTTTGATTTTTGTTTTAGTAGTTAATCTAGTTTTATCTCCTCATTAATTTCATATGGTTATTTAGTGAAGTTTGATTCCTAAGTTCCTAACGTTTAGTATAGCTTAGATGGTTAATTGAGTAATTTGATTTATAGCGTTAATTCAATCTCTGAAAATTGATTGCTCGCAACCAGCTAATACCGTAAGTAAATCTGTGCTCATTCCCTTGTCTCCCCGTGTTCGACCCGTATGCTATGACATCGTACGCTTGTGGTTACAAATGATTTTAAAACTTCAACATATGTAACTTGTTAGGTTGCTCAATTTTACAATAATAATCTACAATAACTTTGTTGTGCAAGACACACGATTCTACCAAAGGGCCTTTGACCTAGCGATATGTGAACCCCTTGTTTGCTAGGAGGTCGGAGGTTCAAACTTCACCATCGGTGAGGAGAGTGTGTGACTTTGTTTATTCTATTTGCCGTATATAAATATTATATACTTCAAAAAAAAAATAAGACACACGATTCTTGTTCCTACAAATCTTATTAATTACCCTTTTAGGACAGTTGTCGGCATCCTTACATAGAGTTTTGTTGTGGTACTGGTACATATCTATTTTCGTCAAGTTATATAGGTAGTTCTAAAGTACAATCTAAATGTCATGAATTTAAATCATAGGGAATTTAATTATTTTGACCATTTTAGGAAAACCATTTACCAAAATGACCATTTTCTTTTTGATTTTACCAAAATGACCAAAATACAATCGAAATATATATCGAAATACAGATCAGATCGAGTGGGTTTACAATACCATCAAAACGACGTCGTTTTGGGTTGAAATCCTCCGCCAAATACACAACTCCTTCGCCAAACATTCAATTCCTCGCCAAGAGGGTATAATTTGTTAAAATTTTCATTTACATTTTACATCTTCTACCCTTAGAGTTAGTTAATAAATTACTTTAGGTACTTTACTTTTTAATTTTTCGTTTTACACCCTTATCACATTAACACACATACTCGTATAACAATTAAAATACGTCTAAAAATTACGTTTTTATTTTAACAAGTTACACCATTATAATGGTCTCGACAATACCTTCGAAATGAGCCTAATATTGAATATTTTTCGATTTAATTATATACTTTTAAAGCCAATTATCCTCTTGATTGGTGAATTTTATATCTTATTTCTTTATATATCCATTATATTATACTTTGTCGTTAAAAAATAATAGCATTATATTTTAATTAATATTCTGAATTTTGTGAAAAATATTCATATTCACCAATCAAGAGGATAATTGGCTTTAAAAGTATATAATTAAATTGAAAAATATTCAATATTAGGCTCATTTCGAAGGTATTGTCGAGACCATTATAATGGTGTAACTTGTTAAAATAAAAACGTAATTTTAGACGTATTTTAATTGTTATACGAGTATGTGTGTTAATGTGATAAGGGTGTAAAACGAAAAATTAAAAAGTAAAGTACCTAAAGTAATTTATTAACTAACTCTAAGGGTAGAAAATGTAAATAAAAATGAAAAATTTAACAAATTATACCTCTTGGCGGAGGAATTGAATCTTTGGGGGAGGAGTTGTGTATTTGGCGAAAGATTTCAACCCAAAACGACGTCGTTTTGATGGTACTGCAAACCCACTCGATCTGATCTGTATTTCGATTGTATTTTGGCCATTTTGGTAAAATCAAAAAGAAAATGGTCATTTTGGTAAATAGTTTTACTAAAATGGTCAAAATAATTAAATTTCCTAAATCATATCATATATATTTGGTTACCAAATTATTTATTAAAAAAACTAGTTGTATACTTGTGTAATGCAACAATATGTAAAAATATATTGTAAAGGGAGAATGAAAATTTGAAACAGTTACAAAAGAAAATATGAAACTTATGGAATATTATTTATTTTGTGTTTGAATGTGTCTATTATTAGTTTACATAATTAAAGAAATTATACGTATACTTGTTGATTTGATTTTAAAATAGTACACAGGAAAATTTATCATAATAATTATTTTTTATTTCTGGTTTTACCTCCTAGCTTATTTCTTCTAAAAGTAACCAAAATAATCGTCAAGTTAACAATTGTAAAAGTGAAAATGTAAAAAAAAGTTTTTGAACTAAGTTCGTAACTTTAGAGACTAAATATGTAATATTTTGTCTAGGTTCGCAATATTCAAATGTAAATATGTAATATCCAAAATTTATATTTTTGGTCCTAGAAATTATGAACCTGGTTCAGAAACTTTTTTTTACATTTGCATTCTTCATAATTACGAACTTGATAACTATTTTTGTAACTATAAAAAACTATTCGATGAGATCATAAATAAAAAATTGGCTATTTTAACAAATTTTGCTAGAAATATAATGATAAAATATACCAAATATTTATTAATTTTTTCTAAACGTTTTATATTTGGTATATATAATAATAATAATAATAATAAATGAATAACATGTGAGAAATTATAAACACATATAGGTTATAGATCCGACAAAAGGAAAAGCGAACAAAGGCGCCGTATGATGATTGATGGAGTCTACTTTAAATCATAGTGTAATCTACAACAAACATCCAAATTATAATTTTTTTGAAAGAACATCCAAATTATAATTAAAAAGTAATTGTTAAACATTTCCAAGATGTAATGTCATGTAAATTTCTCTACCTCTTATACACACACACACATATATATATATATACACATAGAAACTTCAATTGTAAATTAATTTTTAATTGTGAGCCGAAAGGACAAAAGAGAGGACACCCTGATATCCAGTTACATGACATTCGATAAAAATAACAAATGTAAAGTTCATTAACTATTCAGTTACATGGACAAATTAGGGGTGCTCATGGGTTGGGTTGGTCGGATTGAAGGTATTTGAGCAACCCAACCCAATGTTTGCGGTTTGAAAAAATCTCAACCCAATTAACCCAACCCAACCCAAACAAAACTACAACCCAACCCAACCCAAACCGTGCGGGTTGTCCGGGTTGACACTTTGGTACATCATTTCACGATCTTACTAAGCGTTTTGTGTAAACGAAATATAATTAAAATGAGAACGTATAATAAGAAAGTAAATTACGATTGAAATTGTAATATAATTTTAAATATACATAACTACGTGTTGGTTTAACGTACACATATTGTTCAAAGACTTAATATTCATAATAAATCCGTAATATAAAGTTATCGGGTTCATTGGGTTGGGTTGGGTTCAAATAATCTCAACCCGTTTCCAACCCAATAGATGCGGTTTGACCTATTTTTGTATCAACCATGCGTCGGGTTACCTCGGTTTGAGTTTTTTTTGGTTTTTTCGGGTTGGGTTGATCGGATTCGTCGGGTTGGTCGGTATTTTGAACACCCCTAGGACAAATGACTTAAGAGGCTATGGGGTGCCATGGCCCCTATGCTTTTCTTCCTCTTTAGTAGGGTTAGATGCAATGGTTAATATTAATAATATTATTTCAATAAAATTTCTACTTGACCCCTCCTCAGTCCTCACATAGTCATCACCAAGACACATGTTAAGAACATAGATTTTAAACAACTTTTTTAATCATCCTGTTTATTGTTTGTGGTTATTTAATGTTAAATAGTGTTAATGTGTTACTATAATTAGGGTAAAATATTGTTTGTTATTATAATAGGTTGAGTTTCGGTAAAAAAAAAAGTTATGATGAGAAAGGTAAGAATGGATCTCCAACTTTGGATTAATCCTAATTTAAAATCAACACTAATGAGATGCATCGAGATGCACTGGATCGCTTCCCTTCTAAACAGCAATTTATGAGTGGGCATGAGATGAAAAGTGATCAAGGGTGGAGATCACATCTTACGGTTCTCACCTTATGTAACACCCGGAAATTTCGTATGAAAGGACCACGAATCTAGATTGTAATATTGTTATTTATGGCTAAATAGAAGAATTCAAGTGTATAATGTTGGGTTGCAATGGATTGGAGGAAAGAAACGAACGCCGGAAGAAAACAGGCTTCGGTACGTTTTCGGCGACTATGACACGGCGACTATGCCAGTGTCATAGTCGCAAGGCATTGTCGCACAGAAGAAAAAAATCAGACGAATTCGGAGCCTTCGGTACATTTGGGGCGACTATGACATTGGCGACATTGCCATGTCATAGTCGCATAAGGCAATGTCGCCCGCGAGGTCCAGCAGGCACAATAAGGTGCGATTTTCAGCTTTTCATCTCATTTTATCAGATACGTGTTTTAGAAACGGGAGCAAAAGTTCAAAGGCGATTTTTAGGGCTCATAACTCTTCACCTACCCCTTCCAAGGAGCATTGATTGTTGCATTAAGTGAAGACTCAAGAGTTGATTCCATCATTAAAGCTTCAAGTAGTGGTGTTCTTGATTCCTTTCAGATTTCCTTGATCACCTCCATCCTCTTAAGAGCTTTTCTAGGGTTCTCCTAACTCTAGCCTTGTGAGTTCAAGTCCAAACCTTATATTCTCAAAATACTTGTTATAAACGTTGTCTTTCTTTGATTTTAAGCTTATGTTACAAGTATTTACGTATTTGGGTAAGTTTGGTGGTTTTAGGTCAAAATGAGGATTTTGGGTATTTTGTTGTAGATGATGAGATGAGCATCATTAATGTTTTAAAATATTTGGAAAGGTTATTTAAATGGCATAATCTTTGGTTTTGGTACTCAAAATGATTTGACCTAATTTTGGTAAACCGGTATTTGGAAGAATGTTTGTTGGAATAGTTTTCAAGTTGGGAAAACTACTTATACGTCTCTTTAGATGTATAATGGTTGATAGACTAGTATGTAATGGATCCATAGGCATATAGTCGGTTTGAAAGCGAGATTGTTGTCCCTTTTTGGTTGCATAGCAGTCTAGTAGGGCCTGGTACCGTTGGGTATTATGCCGGTTCATTACCGGATGCCATTGACTTTATGTATGCGCTAGTAAGGGTCTAGTAGGGTCGTGTACTAAGGTACATAATCGGTTGTTGCCGGTTGCCATTGACCCATTGCGCGGGCTAAAGTAGGAGTCATTGGGGGCCGTGTACTAAGGTGCATAATCGGTCGTTGCCGGTAGCCATTGGCTCTTACGGTTAGCTCAAACATCATCTAGTGACCTACTTATGGTATCTGTCACTAAGGATGGAACACCGGGTCTCCCCCGGTTGCTTTTAAAGGATCCTTACTCATCAAGAGTAAGTTATTTCAAGTGAAGTTAAATGGGATAAATGCACCATACCTTATCTTTTAAATGTTTTAACTGCTTATCCATTTAACTGTTTGTTCTCACTAGGCGTAAGCCTAACACTTGATTTTAAACGTGGTTTAGCAGGTAAGCAGGTTGATGGGGCTCTTTAGAGAAGAGCGGGTTGATGTGTCGAGAGAGAGGACACCTTTTTGGAGATATGCTCATAGAGCATATACATAGTTGGAGCTATAGCATATTCTTTTGAAGATATTAGTAACACCCAATTGTAATCTATAGTTTGAATAGCATAGATTAATAGGTTATTATTTTAATATCCATGTTTAGATGTAAACTCACATACTCTGTCCCCACTTATTGGGTGAATTTATTTATATTCCGCATTTTATTTTGGTTCAAGTTTACTCTAAATTTTTAGGGTGTTACACCTTAACTCCACTTCTTAGACGTAAGTAAGGCTAAATATAATTTTTATGAAACGATTACATTACAAGATACATAGTGATAAAGTAATAATTTTATATCTAAATATGAACCGTAGATATATGATCACGAAATATCTTGAAATGAAGTGTTGATGATATAAAGATAAAATATAGTGATGATAATTATCAAACCACAAGGGTGGTGCCCAATTGGTTTGAGTTTTGGTTCCAAAGGTCAAAAGTGTCTGGAGGTCCCAGATTCGAATCCAAAAAGGAATAAATATCCCCTTGTAACCATGGAGGTTCAAATATGGCGACTCCAGACTACCTGTGAAATATATGGTCGCTTTAGGATTAGTCGGCTCACATAGCGGGTTGGACATCCAGATTAATAAAAAAAAATATTAATGGGTGGAGAGTAGAAGTAATTTGTTGATTAAACTAAATATGTGTTGATGCAAGTTAGGAAACGATATACAAACATATTGAGATATTACTTCAAGAAATATACGACTGAACTCCATGAGATGAAACTATTAAAACGATGTAATAATCAGTTGTGGTAAGTGTACACTCTTTTGCATAAAATGTTCGAGTATACTGTCAAAAAATGGTTTTTTGTTAAACTGGACATCATAAAACTTTCATATTTTATAGAAATTATGTACGTAAAACCTACTTTCTAAAGAAAATAGAAACAGTTATATTTGAAAACTGAAAAATGTGTTATTTCGTTTTGGCCCCTGAGTTACAAGGCTCATTTTTTGTCCTGATTAATACAAAATTTATGATGAATAATACACACTGAGTATTCATGATGAATAAAACGTGGAAGCAAGGGACACGTGTCGTCCTCTTTTTTGTCTTCCGGTTCACAACTGAAAATCGGTTTTCAATAGAATTCGCTCTTATATGTATAATATATATAGGGTGTTTCAAATATAATCTGTGTCATTTGTATAACTCATACAACTCAATTTAAACATCCATCTACTCTAATAAATGTCTTATTTTATAAATATTTAGATTTATTTCATAATATAAAATGTTGATCATAATTAATGAACTATAATTATATTCCATGAATATTTATGTTATAATAAATACTCTTATTATTTTCATAATTATTTTAATCCATCAGATTGTATGAATAAGATACAAATCATCTATATCTATAAGAGCATCTCCACAATTTTCTCTAAAACAGAGAATCAACATTAAAAATCTCTAAAAACTATTACATTAATCTCCAACAACATCTCCCATTTAGAGATTACAAAATATATTATATTATTAAAATATTATATTTTTCTAATAAAATAATATTTATCTTATCTAAATTTTTAACTTCAATTTTTTTTATTGGTAGAAGATAATAAAAAATAGTTTTTCTTTCACGATAATCATTTTTAGAGATATCTTCAAATTTGGAGATTTTTGTAATCTCTTTCGTATTTTCTCCATTTTAAAGAAAGTTTTAGATATGCTGTTGAAGTAAAAAATAGATCAAAATCTCTATTTTTTCCATTTTAAATGTGTTGTTGGAGATTCTAAGTCTATATAGGGTTAAGAAGTGTTCTCATTAACATTTAAATCAAAATTACGACATTGCCCCTAACAGAGTGCTCCTTTTTATCACAAATTTCCACTTAAAATTTGCGCAAAGAGGGGGGGAAAAGCTGAGGATTGAAGATGGTAAAGTGAAGAGGCACACAAACAAAGTAGAGCCTTGAATTTGACTACTTTTTGCATTCATATTTATATTTCTTTTTCTCTGCGTTTTAATAGATATAAGTTTCATATTCATAATTATCTTCATAAATAACTCATAATATATTGATATTGATACGTTTAAATAATATGTATTAAAATATTGTATCAGTAAAAACACAAATCATATTTTTTCCAAATAAACAAAAATTATATATAGAGAAAGAAGAAGGCATCCAAACAAAAACAATGTCAATTAGACATAGAAAACTTAGGAATGGGATGGAAATGCTATCACATCCTCCTTCTTGTCTTCAACAGGAAGTTAGAGTTTTTTTTTTGTTTATATAAGATATTTTAAATTAAATGTGTTAAACATCAGATATCTAAAATGGTCCATGTTTATATTTTACATATTTTGCAAAATTTTCTTTTATGAAGTACCAAATATTCTAAGTTAACAAAATCACAACATTATACGTAATTGTTTGATCAAACCATTTCTAAATCTAAAAGATACTAAATGTTATAAATAATAAATATATAATATATTTAATATTTATATATGGGAATGATGATCCCCGGTTTTTAACTTTTGAGGATCCACGTCCCCTTCCCCTATCCTCAATTTTACGGAGAATCCCCATCTCCATCGAAATGGATACAGTGGGTTTCTCAATGGACGTGGATCTCATTTCCATGTCTAATATCACATAAGAATGCAAAAATGAATTTTAATCAATAAATCAAATTTATCTTAATTGTAAATGGAAGTTAGTAGGGGTAAATATGGTATTCTAATTTTCCTTTGTGTGCCCATACCCTTCTTTCCATATTATTACATAAACAAAATTTTATTATGGAAAACAAAAAATGGAATTACCTCTTTCTGTTAGAGCGAAATTTTGAAATA
This sequence comes from Silybum marianum, assembly GCA_036898165.1. Taxonomy (NCBI): domain Eukaryota; kingdom Viridiplantae; phylum Streptophyta; class Magnoliopsida; order Asterales; family Asteraceae; genus Silybum; species Silybum marianum. Next base: position 12,230,124 of record CM072528.1, read on the forward strand.
ATAGTTTTTTTTTTAATTTTAAAATATAGTTAAAATTGGAATTATAAAAATTAGAGACGGTTTAAAGGAGAACTCAAATTTGGTTGGGAATATGAAGACAAAAGAGAGCGTCACACGTCTCATATTTAGACTGAATAATGAAGGGAAATATTCAAACTGAATGTAGTTTTATCCAGTCTGAATGTAATGTTATTTAGTCTGAATAATGTATGAACTTCACATTTATTATTCTCTCTGAATGTCCTTCATTATTTAGATTGAATATGATACGTCATACGTGCCGCTTTCTCCTTTCATGTTTGCAACCAATTGAGTTCACATTTGAACTTTCCTCGTTAAATTATATACAAACATGAATACTTTATTATTTTTTATGTGACGTCTCTCTTATATAATTTCTTATTTTTCTAACCGGATTTTTTAGTTCATTTACATAAATAAGAGCATATAAATTTCACATACATATGGTTGCGTATCTATTGTGGATTCAATACATGATCACATGTGTTATGTGGTATTGTGATTGTATAATTTGTTTTATCACGTATGTAATACTACATGTAACTTTTTAGTAATGAAAAAAGTAATGAATTCTCGTGTTTTACTATGTAACGGAATTATAAGCGATATTGATATTGCTTTAATGTGTTTTATCTTTTATCTTATTAGTATATGTTATATTGGTAATTAGTTCATTCGAGTACCATGTATTTTGTCACATGTGATATTGAATTGTTGTGTTTTGTCATTTATACTATCACATATGATATTGATATTATGTTATTTTGTTTATCACGTAACAATATTACATTTAATATTTGGTAGTAGATTCATGTTTTTTACAATAAATCTTATCACATGTGATACTGATATTGTATTTCTATATTTTATCCAATAACAACTCACATTTGATTGTAAGTGTGGAAACATCGTGAAAAATCATAAAAAATATAGCATTCACACAATATATGTAAATGTACTCTTATATTGTGTGAAAGCATGTACATTCAGATATTGTAACATTCTTCACATTTATAAAATATGACATAATCTTCACATAATATATAAGAGTGGTACCTTCATTATTTCTCATTAAAATCTTCATTCTCATTGATCCCAAGTGTATATATATATATATATATATATGTATATATACATATATAGAAGAAGCAAATCAAATAGAAAAAACGTAAAAATTGATTTGTATGTGTTGTTTTATAGATGAAACAACACATGTCAACATGAATAGATGAAACGTCAAAGAATGTTTTGGGTGTTAAAAAAAGACAAAAAATACGTTTATGCATGAAATACACATTCATACTCAAACAAAAGAACAAAACATATTAAAGAATATCAAACATATCGTAATAATAAAACTCATTGGATGGTTTAAAGAGTTCCATTCTCGCATATGTTGTTTCACTTACGAAATAATACATGAAATTGGTTTTTACAGTTTTCTATTAGATTTGTGATCTCTCTCTCAATCTCAACAAACATACATACACACACATATATATGTGTGTGCGCGCGCATGCACGTACACGCTTATTCACGAACATGCATGTACATGCTTATATGATATATAGGTGGAAAATTATAGTATTTCAATGGTTAGCAATATACGATATTTCGAAGTATTCTTTATAGTTCTTACGAACATCAAAATAAATTACGTAACAACCCCGAAATTATGGTGAAGAAGATTTTGTAGCTTGTGATGACGATATTCGATCTACTTAAATATGGGGAAAAAGTTAATTAAAGCTTAAATGGAGAGTAGAAGATTCTAAAGTGATGCACACTAACAAAGTAACAAGCATTAAATTTGACTACTTTTAAAATAACCTTAAATTTTATTTAAACAATTATTTTTTATATTTCTTTCTAATTTTTCAACTTCTTTTACTCCATATTTTCAACACTAAAAATCATCTTCCCATTAATATAATCTTTTAACTTCTTTTTATGCATTTCCAATCATTATAATTTATTGGTTTTACTTGTTTATTAAAGTTATTTACTTAATCATTATATATATAATTATATTTAAAGATATTTATGATATGATACTTAATCATTTAATAACTTTAAAATTTTTGAGATCGGTAAGAAATTGTACCTTAAAGTTTTGTTTCACATGATCCATCTAATTAGCATCTTCAAAGAAGGTTTTTATTAGAATTCGTTTTTATACTTTTGTTTGCCAAATCATTTCTACGTCACCAAATTAAGAACATGTTGGTGAATTTAGAACATCTATAATGGAGGTTCTTTTTGAGTTTCTTATCTGATTGAGGTGGCAATGACCTGACAAGAAAAAAAATGCAAATGAGGTTTTTAGAGGTTCCATCATCGTGGATACTATTAGTGTCATTTATCATTTTTGTGTGATTATCATTTGAGTGAGATTGATTAAATGATAAGGCATGAATAAGTGGATTGGGAATTATGGAGTGCACACTTACAAATGTTGTTTTTGTCATCTTAGAAGGCAGGGTCAAGAGGGCTTGCGCGTTCTTTGGAATTTTAGGGCAATGCCCCTAACGAGGTCCAAGGGGTAGAGCCCCTAGCGATTGTCCCTTAGAGATTGGAAACCTTCTTGAAATTGGTAGAAATTTAACTAAGTTTGAACTATGGACCACAGAGTCAGAACTGTAGACCTTAGAATCAAAGTTCTCGATCGTACGTGGAACCAGAAATCTGGACGTTCCTTTTGATTTTGATACAATTGTAACTGCTCTCAAATCCTATCCTTTAGTGACCATAACGGTTTATAACCGTCGATCTCTCATATAGATATATAATCGAGAATTTGGGTATGTAGAAGGACTCGATCTCACAGTCTTTGAAGGAAGAGTTTTCTCTTGGAATATCCCAATACAAAATTCGTGATACCCAGGCTATAATGGACTAATTGCTTTATTTGAAAAATGAACTTTTACAATCCAACGAGACTATCCATGCAGTCCACGTTTCATCTTCAATCCCATTTCGTAACAGAATTTATATAAGCCTTCATAATGGTAGTTCTTATAAGAACTCATTTTGTGGGTGGGTTCGGTGTATTTTTTCAACATTAAAGTCACTTCACACCAATTTGAAGGTAAAAACCAATGTTTTTATACAAGAACTCAAAGGATGTAAGGTTCTTGTAAGAACTCTCTTTAATAGTGATTCTTCCAAAAACTCACACTTTTTGCTTAAAAAAGCTTTCATTGGAGATGCTCTTAAGTATAATATTAATATATTTATTAACATATATTTGTTTCATATGTATTCGATTCACAATTTAAAACTTTTTTACGTGTATTTTTTATTTCACAAACACGTCAAAAATGTTCATATTATGAATCGAATATATATAAAATAAATTACGTACTATATTAAATGCAAACCATTAATAAAATAAAATCATAAAAGGTAATACATAATACACTTAGGGGGTGTTTGGGATTGCTTATAAAAACAACTTATTGACTTATTCCGGTACGGCACCGGTGATAAGCACTTTTGAGTGTTTGGCAAAACAGCTTATACCGGTGCCAAAACGGTGATAAGAATTTTTTGAGAAGTAAGGAGCTCCTAACTTATTAGAAATTGATAAACACTTTTGAGTAAAAGTTATAAGTTGTTTTAAATAAGCAATCCCAAACACCCCCTTATTCTCAAATATTTTTGCGATTAAAAGAGGCTATAATATTTTGTGCCCATTGAATTTTATAATTTATGATATTAACTTTACTATTATAAAAACCATTAAAAGATTTCTTTTTTTCTAATCTTATCGGTATCGAATACCCAAGTACACAACTTTATTAGATGTATAATTCGAAAATAATTGAGGGTGTGTATTAAATTTCTAAAATACCTTTTAATTTTTAGGAAAATTAATTAAAATAATCATTTTTACCTTATTATTTTACTTTTTGGTCATTTTTTTTTATAGAAATCACTAAAATAGTCACAGGCCTACAAGTGACAAGTACGTATTTTATAGAGTGGTCAAAGTGTAAAAAAAAGGTTTCTAGATCTGCAATTAGAAAAGAAGAAATTACACTAAAACCCTTCACAAATTACGGACCTGACACTTGTAGACCTATGACTATTTTGTTAACTTTAAGAGAGAAAATTTATTCTTGTTTATTCTAGTTTTGATAGACATTTAGATATTTGAATTATCGCACGTCGTTTGGAGGAACAAAAATTCTTCTATGTTTAAAGATGTCATATTGACTTAAGGCCTCCTAGGTGAAATTTCAATCCTGCTTATTCGGTTGGATTTGGATAAGGTGTAAGTCTTTCTCTAAATCTTAGAGTTCATGAATCGGATTTCCAAACTCAGTTTGATTTGTTTTCTTGTTGGGTTGGTTCTAGTCGTTTTTCCCTTTTGTGGGTTTTGGCTTCATTTATTTAATCTTGTCTGCACCTTGCAGATCTATTGTAAACTTTGTTTTTCGTTTAATAAAGTTCTTTCAGTTTTTCAAAACAAAAAATATAAGCTGAAATGAAATATATATTATAAAATTTGTATTAATTTATAGTGTTTATGTATAACATTGGAGCATCTTTTAACATATAATAAGAATGAAATAGCATAATATAATACGTTATATTCTTAAATGTCAAAGTTTCTAATATTGAAAACATATAATCAATTTTTTTCCGCACCACTTATGGGTATATTAGGATCTTCAGTTTGGTTGTTAAATAAGCTAAATTCCGGTCGTAACGAAATCAATGTTTTTTAAAGTCAACAAAAAGGATTAAAGTGATATTAGGTATCTATATCTATGAGTAATCAAAGAATCGATTAGCATAATTATTAAAATTTAGAGTGAATCACTGTTTTGTCTCTATGGGTTGATAAATTAAAAAATTGGTCCATATACCTTACTTATTACAGATAAATTCTCAAGTTTTACATTTTGTTTTGGATTTATCCCTCACCCTAACGTTCATTATCTTTTTATGTTGAATCCAATTAAATTAGAGGAAAATTGATCATTTTACCATTGCCATTTAAGTTTATTTCTTTTCCCTAAAAAGAAACTTTATCTCCCCTCACTTCGCATGCTTACCAAAAGCAATGACTGGGTCGTCGAGGGTTAACAATGACAATCTTTTACCAAGAAATCAAACAAAATCAGAAGCATAACAATTAGCAAGTTAAATAAAATATGCATCTTTTTAGAAGACCTAACAAACTGTAAAGATAAAATCATAAGATAACATAATAACTCTCTTCATGAAGGCAACTAGATATAACAACAAACAAGGGATTGTGGCATGAGTGAAAACGTGTTGGGACATTATTGAAAGTTAGGATAAATAAAAGAATTTATAGCTCTTTGTTGGCTTATTTACTAGGGGAAAGGGACCCCTACCCCTCAAACGTAGGTCCGCCCAGACCACCCTCCGCCTACCAGCTTTCTTTCTCTCTTCTCATGCTTTCTGATGTGAACTACCTTCCTAGCCGCTCTAGTCTCTCCTCACCATGATGATCGAACCATATCATCTCCACTCACTTCTCTCTCCCCATATCGACTACCTTCCATTGTACGCAACCACCACCTCAACCTTGTGATCATTTAAAACTACTAATGCAACCACCATATCCATCATCTCTAACACTTTTGTGTGTGTGAAGGGGAGGGGGAAGATGGTGAAGGGTAAAGGTGGAAAGTTGAGCTAAAAAGTACGCCAGGGTGAGAAGATGGAGGTGGGGTGGGATGGATTCACATGGCGTAAAGCGAACGGACGATAGAGAGGAAAGTGTTACAGAAAAGGAAAAAAGGAAATAAAAGATAAATATTTTTTAAATGTTAAAATAGATAAAAGGGTAAAATGGTTATTTTTACTCAATATCGAAAAACAGACACAGAATAGGGTCAGGAAGCGAATCTAAAACAAATAATAAATGTTTAGAGTTCTCTTGTAATAAATGAAGTTTAGAAACCAATTTTATAATTTGGCTAAACCATTGGGACGAAATTCAATCTTGTGTTTAAACTAATAAGATTTTTGTTATGTAAAGAAAAAATTTAACCCTTTTACCTTAAAAGTAAAGCTAAAAAAGATGATGTTTGAAGCATCTCTTTGTTTGTTTCTTTACTACATAAATAAATGTTTACTTCATAAATAAATGGTCGAAAAAGGTTCAAAAATCTTTGAGGAAGAATATGTGTGGGGCATAAAATCCTTTTACTTTATCTAAATATTCAACTAAATAATATTTATTTTTAATATAAGAAAATTTTAAAGGTTACATGCTATTTTTCATATTCTTTTTTGTTTTTAAAAAATCTATAAAACTCAAGCAACTGATTTCATGTCTAATTTAGTAATTTAGCTCACAAATTAAAAATAAATGATGAGATATTATTATTTGTGTTTATATTCTCGTATAACAAGGCTATGTTTGATAAATTAGCCGATAAACTAGCCGATGAACAAATCACATTTGACAAAACTAACTTATAAGAATGTAAAATAACTAAGATCATATTGAAAAGTAATCAATTATCATATTTATAAATATAATAAAAAATATACCTCTAATAATATAATATATTAATTAAATACAAAAAAAAATGGTAGAAATTTTTAAAAAAATAATGACATATTGATTAAAAGAATTTCAAATTGATTATTATATATATTGCGACATTTGGATTGTTAACACAATTTTTATAATTTTTTTTATTATTTATGATTTCAGATAACCGTTACTTTTAATGTGAATAACAATAAAATTCATCAATTTTGTATATCTTAATTAATTAATATTTTTTTTAAAATATTTAATAATTAAATTAAATATTGTATCTAAATTATTTAACACAATTTTATTATTTATGAAACAAAATAAGTATAAATTTGATTTTTATGTTACATACACATTTTTATAATCGTTATATGTATTTTTGGATAACTAAATATATTGAATAATAAGTTAATAACTAAAAAAAAAAATATTATAAAAATAATTGGTATAAGTAATAGTTGCTGTAAATAGCTAAAAATAATATTAGTGTATAATTTATAATTAATAAATAATAATTAGTTTATATTAATTAATATCAGTAATATTTAATATTTATTTATAATTAACGGCAATGTGTTTCGAAGCTAGCTGTCAATGGAATTCATAAGTGCTATTTTGCTATTGCTGTTTTTTGCAGCTGCTATCCAGGTGAGTATCGAAGCTGACTTCAGCGACGATGTTTCGAATGGATTGCGAGGCGAATTCGAGGCTAGAAAAGTGACTAGAGCGGGTGGTTGGCAGATCCATCGTGCGCGTATAAAACATTAAAAGTTTGCTTTTCAAAAAAAAAAGTTACTCCAAGTAGCGTTTCGATAAGTTAAGTTATAAGCTAACTTATGATTTAGCAAATGTGTAATCTGAAAATAAGCTAGCTTATAATTAAGGTAACTTATTTTTCCCGAATAATACCTAAAACGTACTGTTAAAATATATGGTTAGTAAAATGTAAAATTGATTAAATATCGTCGTAGTTTGGCGACCTAAGGGGCGGACACTTTTTGTTATCTAAAGGCGAAGACTCCCAGTATTATTTTTAAATAGATCGATTGACATTAATTTATTCGTAACAAATCTATCAACAATTTAAATCAACTAAAACTAATAGTTCGTTTTTATTTGTTCGATGGAAGCAAGCATTCAACGTTATAGCAAATTTGTCACTTTACAAGTTGACATTAATTATTAAAAATGAAAAGCAATATGCGAAACTATAGTTGCATCTAATTTACATTTTTTAATAAAGTAAAATTATTGATTTGTCAAAATCAATGGAATCGTATACCAGTATTACTTTAAATTTGCTCGGTCATATATTTAAATAAAAGAACGAATTACACAATATTACTTTATTTTATGTTTCATATAATATATGGATATGTATACATCAATGTTTGAAAAAGCTCGCTGTAACATTCACCATGGTATGCCATAGGGACGGACCCAAATTTGTTTTATACGGTGACATCATACAATATAGACAATAAATATTTATCAAAAACACGGTTTTTATCGATGTTTCTTCATGTTTTTACTAAAGTTCAATATCGTTTGATGTGTTTTTAGCCTAATTCCACCAGTTGGAATGATTTTTCAAGTTTTTTTGTTTGATTTCGAGAAAATTTTAAGTTTTTTTTATCGATTTCAAGAATTTTTTTGGTTTTTGGTTGATTTCAAGAGTTTTTTTGGTTGATTTCAAGAGGGTTTTTTTTTTATTTTTTGGTTGATTTCAAGAGGGTTTTTTTGGTTTTTTGGTTGATTACGAGGTACAGTTGCTCCTTCTTGAACTTCTTAATATCATACGATAGCACATTCTAAAACGATATGGTTGCACCGTTCACAAACTCAAAAAGTTTACCCTTCGACGAAGAGATAATATGGTGGCACGTGCCACCGTATGCCATCCCACAGGTCCTCCCCTGGTATGCCATAGCTTAAGGCTTGTATCTTGCGTCATGTTATGTCTGAGGCATGTCACGACGTAATGCACAGTTTTCATAACATAATATTTGATTTTACTTATCTTTTTAATATCTTATTTGTTAGTTTTTTAATATCTAACTTAATTTTAATTGCTTAGTATAATTGATTTATTAAGTCATAGTAGAAAATATATGTTTATATATATAATATTATATGTGATAATCATATTTGCCGCCATAAGTAATGCCTTGAAAACATCGTGACCTCGTAATGGCTTCCAAGGTTTGAGACTTGACCTTACCCCCACGCTACGTCTCATGCTATTTAGAACCTTGGTATATATGAATATATAGATAATGTGTGTGTTGTTTGATAGCCACACATGATGTGTATATGTGTTGTATATATGTATGTATGTATGTTTATGTGAATGTATTGATAATAATGTGTGTGTGTTGTTTGGTAACCACATAGAAATAGCTAACAAGTCACCATTGGTGTTCTTGGGTCTTAATAAGTCATAAAGGATCTTATTGGGCTATTGTTGGGTCACCGATAATTTGTTGATGACTCTTCAATCTATCCCTAGTCAAAATATTTTGTATTTTGGGTTCTTTGTAAAAGTCTGGATATACTCAACAAGTTCAGCGAATCGAAGACTAGCTGATATCAAATAAACATATCAACTTTTGTGGAAATGAAGATATGACCTCCGATCTTACCAGACTTTTCACCTGCCGATCTCAAAGCAAGTCCAAGGTATTCGTCGATAATGATGTCTAACTCATCGGGGGATATTTATGAAGATCCTCCTTGTCAACACTATCAGTTAAGAATGTGTCATCCAAGTTTTAAATACAAAAATTCTCTTTGTACACAGGGCCGGTCCAATGGTTTTGGATGCCCTGGGCGGAGAGTCAAAAAAATGCCCTTAATGTAAGAAACAAATAACACACAAGTACATGGTTTTTCAATGTAAACATTTTTGTGTAACGGGTGATATGTAATATAAACAACCGTATATAGTCTAAGACAATAAACCACACTATTAGTTATAACAAAATTGGATTGATGGGATTCAACATCAAATCAAAAACATAATACAAAATGAATAATAATTTTCGAAAAACGTATTTGTGCATGCGGAAATAATTTTTTTAAAGTAATCTAAATTAGTTCATACATGATTTGATTTTAGAAAACATAACAAAATATGTTTGGGGTTTCAAGTTCAAATTATCTAGTAATATAAATGTTTCATGTAAAGTTTGATCATTCCAATTCTCTACAAAAAATGTTTGGCGAAAATAATAATAAACTACAAATATTATCACATGGTTTTTCAAAACAAAAACACATACAAAATAATAATTGTTATATAGGTTTATTTTATTTTTTTCCAGATAAACAAATGTTGTTATGAAAACAAGCTAAAATTTGAGAAAAAGAAAAAAAATGAATCAGAAATAACAGTAATAAAAATATAATACGAAAAAATAAATACCAAGTGGTATTCATAGCTTAGTGGTAAAGAAGCATTTAAGTATCCTAGAGGTTAAGGGTTTAAATCTTATAGTTTTCACTTTTTTTATTTATTAGTAATAACAGCATTGGGCCCAAAATAATGCCCCCTTGGACTTTGCTGCCCTGGGCCGCCGCCCGACCCGCCCACCCTTTGGGCCGGCCCTGTTTGTACATTAGAAAGGTATGTTTGTCGTTATCTAAAACTTGATGTGACAACAAAGGACTTGAAGCAAAGAAGAACAGTGTCCGGTCTTTTCATCTGTACGATAAAGGAAGATACCCTATCTTTGTCCAAAGATAACTCAGCCATCAATTGTGACAAGTTTCCCCATGCATTTAATGCATGAGGTACTACAAAAGGAGGAGAAGAGCTCTCATGCAAACCACGCTTTCAGCAAGATATCTTCTAAGTGATCAGCTAAAATCGACATTTCTCATACAAAAGGTTAATCTTTATGTTCTCTGTTGTATTCTTGTTTATTGAGTGTTAGATTGTTAGAATATATTTTATCTGTTTTTTTCTGCAACAATATTGTATTCTAAGTGAATTTCTTTCATTTTCAATCAATAAGAATTTAAAAGGTAGAATTTTTTTGTGTAAATTGTATTCAACCCCCTTTCTACAATTCTTACTTGCTTGCCATTATCTTAAACGGGACTAACAGTTTATAATGTATATTAGTGAGTCTTATTGAGTTACAGTGGATCTTAGCAGTCTTATCGAGACCCAATAAACACCACATGTAATAAGTCACCATTGGTGTTATTAGGCCTTAATAAGTCATAAAATATCTTATTGAGATTTAATGGCCTTAGTGGACTTTAATGGGTTTCATTAGGCTTTAATGGGTTTATTGGGTTTTTTATTGGGTTTTAATTAGTTTTATTGGCTTCAATGGGTTATATTAGGTTTAATTCGGTTTTATTGGACTTTAATCGATTCTATTGGGCTTTATTAGGTTTTATTGGGCTTTGTTTGGTCTTATGAATGGGCCTTAAAGGGTTATATTGGCTTTAATGGATATATTGCGTTTTAAAGGGTTTCAGGCTTTAATGGATCTATTGGGCTTTATTCAGGTTTATTGGACTTTGAAGGTTTGTATTGGGTTTTATGGATCTTAGTGGAATTTAATGGATCTATTAGGCTTTAAAGAGTTTCATTGGGATTTAATGGAACTATTGATCTTTCTTGAGCTTTATTCAAGTCTATTGTGCTTTAATGGAACTATTGGGCTTTCTCGAGTTTTATTCGGGTTATTTGGCTTTAATGGATCTTAGTAGATCCTATTACTATGCATCTCATCAAGACGTAGGCTAGTCTTCTAATCCTATAGTAGATCATAATGAAGGATATTTCCAGATGGTGAACGATCTCATGATATATGATGGTGTTGGTCCCAAAGGATTCTACAAGAATGTATAAGTATAAAAACAGTTTGTAGAAGGGGGGGATGAATACAAACATAACTTTTTAGGGTTTTTAAATAAGTTTATTGAGATAAACAAATTTACAGGTTATAAGCGGAATAAGAACAAGTATTAAATATATTATATTACAATCTTAGAATCACAAAGTAAATTTGATGCACAAGATAAGAGAGAAATAAAATCAGAGGTTAAAGGAAAGAGTAAACCATGCATGAAGATGAAGATGGGGGTCTTCATTTATTTATACCCAATGCATTAAATGCAAGTCATAGGGTACATGCCACGTGTCAAGTTTCTATAGGAAGTTTGTCCTTTGTTCATAAAGCAAGTATGTGTAATAACCCAAACTTTAAAAGATGCCTAATAGTTAATCATTGGGTTACTAGTTTAAATCTATCGAATTGGATCATATTAGTTGGTTGGGCTAGGGCTCCCTTGAATAGGGCCCGAGGTATAAATAAGGGTTTTGAGAAGGGTTTTTCCTCATTTCCCCTCATTTCTCATATCAGTGTGGTGTATGTGTGTATGTTCTGAGAGAGAGACGCAGAAAGCAAAAAAAGGAAGAAGAGCATACTTGAAGAAGATCACCAAATCAGGTATAATGCTCCTTTTTTTCATTCAGTCTTACATTAATGGAGTTGGTTAGTGAACCAAAGGGTCTTGAACCCTAAGCTCTAGATGAGCCAATCCCTCATGGGTGACTAAATCCCATTGTCTTGATGATTATATTGGGGGTTTAGAGGTTTTATTGTCGGATTATTGTTAGATGAATCATCTCTTGGAGTTTCCTCAAAGAAAATCTCCATGGTAGCCAAATCTCAAGGTTTATGGGATTGAATAGTTGGGTAATCATGCTAATATGATTCCACTAAGTTAAATGTTGCTATTGGAACCCATTATAGTCATCATAGATGTTTTGGAGATGAAAGAAATCAGTATTTTGGGTATTGTTGTTGTTTGGGGTTGTTTCTTGGCTGCTGGTTCGAACCAGCTGAGATAGAGAGTCCCGCGGGTTGAAGCCGCGACGAAAGTCGCGTAAACTCACTATTTCTAGGTGAGTTTGGTCAGTTGACTTTCCACTTCGAGTTGGAGTTTGGACCTATGGTTTAGGGGTTTATCTTAAGTCTCTAATAGAAGACTTTTGGGGTAATTCGTTGGCGTTAACGCCCATTTCTTGATGTTGATTTTAGGCTTTCGGTTTGGAAGTTGAGACCGTATAAGCTTGGACGGTTGTGTCCAATTCAGGTGAGTTCCCTATCATTTAAAAATGCAATGTGGAATACTTTAAATGCTTACTCATTGATTATGACTTTCTTTAAATGTTTTCTTTATATGTAAAATTTGCCATGATCACTTTTATAAGCTTTGGGGTCGGTAAACGCATTACCTGTTCTACTTGGGGTTCAACTGGCAAGTCATTTATAAAATCCTATCTAGGTGTGGTTAAAATCCTACGTATGGGTGAGATAAAATCCTACATATAGGTGTGGTTAAAATCCTATGTCTAGTTGTGCTTTCGTCTTGCCATGTTTCTCCACTACATAAATCATTCTCTTATGGAGTGTAATTATTTATTCGTAAACCATTGCATGTTTTAACTGATTTTGAACTGTGGAACTGTTTACCGTTTTATTGGGTAATTCTCTAGACCTTATGGTCTAACCCACGTTTTCAAAACTAACCTTTTTCAGGATAGGAAAAGGTAGATAGATGGAACAAGGCTAAAGGAAGAATGTGAAGAGCTAGAGAGTGATCTAGCTAGTTATCGTTATCTAGTTTTATTCAACTGTTGACTATAGACATCTTTTAGTCCACTGCTTTCGTTTATTCCAAGTGTGGATTGTAATGAATTAACTTGTTTGGGTTAATCTTATGTTGGTTTGGACTTTAAATTGATATCCAAATTGGGCCTTAGTTTTTGGGTCGTTACAGTAACGTTTTAGCCGAATATGAACAGTGACCTAGTCAGAGTTGGTAATCATGTAGGAGACAATGAAGTAACTCCGCACGTACTTTCTGACAAGGGCATGGGGGTTTTACATTTGTGCATCAAGGATAAGATCAACTTTGATCCTGCTAAGTATGCTTCATTTGATCACTGATACTTGAGGCTTCAAGGAGGAATTCTTCAGGTATCACTGAGGCACATGCAAGATCTCACACTTCTTCTAGACGAACATTATTATCACTGAACCGCTTCAAATCACGAGCTATCTGTCTCTATCTTCAATTAGGTCTTCGACCGTCACTGAAGGTTTTTTTCTTGTGAGTGTTGTTCTTCAGATCTTCTAAGCTCATATAGTGTTCATGTGTTTCCGCGATCACTGAGTGCAATCAGTGTATGGATTCGCTAAATCTGAACAGTAACATGAACTTGGATTTTCACTAAGTATAAGAGGAATCATATTCAAATCATTGATAGGATTTTGGATTAACAGATGGCATGACATGGGAAGAACAAACCCCTAATTCTTCTGCTCAGGAATGTTCTGACATGTTACAAGTTGTTGAACATTTTTCCAAATCAGGAGTTGCAGCGAGTTTGTTGAACTGAAAGACAGAATGTAATCTACCTGTGAAGACATATAATCGAATGCTTCTCCTTTTTAAGCGGATGCTACCCGAGGGTGATAAACTACCCTGTAACTTCTATGCGACGAAAAAGACTTTGTAAAAGCTTGCTCTAAAAAAACAAAGGATCAATCCTTGCAAAAACCATTGCATGTTATTTTATAAAGGTGATTCCAGTTGACCCATTGTCGAGTGTGCAATAAATATTGCTTCAAGACGAGTGGAAGAAACAAGGTTCCTAAAAGAGCAATTGCAATATTGTTTCCATTTTTCTTATTCATGTAAAAAACTAATACAAAATACTCTCATAAACTACTTCATCCGCATCAAGCACAAACTTATCAACGCCATCATGTATAACATCCAATCAACTCGTTAAATTTGACGCACGAAGTAGGTTAAGCAACTTATTTTGAGAAAATGTAACAAAGATCACATTTCGCATAAACCGATCTAGTTTCTAACATCAATAACCTTATATTCGTAGGAACATATCTAGTTTCAAATTCATCAAATATACATATAGAAAAACAGGATTTCCGACAGTGCAAAAGTGTAAAGGAAGATGGAAAGGGACGATGACGACGTACCGGTGGTGTAGGTGACGAAGATACACCGACTTTTGTCTTCCGATTAGTTTTTCAAGCGGAAAATTGTGGGAGGAAGAAAAGGAGGAAATGGTTGAGAGAAAGGAGGTTATGATGAGGGTTAGGGTTAAATAAAAGGGTAAAAAGGTAATTTGGTTGTCAAAGAAGATAAGTTATTTTAAATAAGTTAGAAGGGAGTAACTTATCAAAAACTTCTTATTATCGGTGCCAAACCGATATAAGTATTATTCTTTTCATCAAAACACTAAAACCTCCTTATTACCGATACCACATCGGAATAAGCTAATAAGTACTTTAAATAACCAATCCAAAACACTCCCCTAGCGTCCGTTTGGTTTGCATGATTGTTTTTGAAGGATTTGGATTTCATGGAGGGATTTGGATTGGAAGGGATTTGAAATCATAAGTGTTTGGTTTGTAGGATTTGGAGTTCATTATTTATAAATAATTTTTTTTAAAGTATAAAAATAATTAAATTACATTTTTATTAATCAATTATTACAAAATAAATCTTTTTAACATTTTGCAAAACATTATTTCATACAATCCTACGAAATCCCGTGAAATCCTAAGCATCACCCAGTATTTCAAAATCCAATTTTTATAAGATTTCAATTGAGTTCTGCGATTTTAAATCCGGACAATCCAACAAACCAAACATAAGATTGGAATAGATTTGAAATCCAAATCCACTCAAATCCATTCCATTCCCACAAACCAAACGGACCCTTAGGAGGTGTTTGATTCGCAGAATGGAATTTGATGGAATTGGAATCCATCAAAGGAATTTGACTTTGAAGGAATTGAATGGAATTTGATCACGCTTTTGATTGATAGGAATTGGAATGGAATCTCATAAAAAATAGAAATATGTATTTATCGGGGGTGAGGGTGACAATTGTAACGACAACATTAGTGATGTGGTGGTGGGTAGGTGGGGTGGGATAAGGTGTGGGTGGCGACTATGACGACAAAACCTAGTGGCATGTTGGTGATGGTGGGTGGGGTAGCGATAGCGGCGGTGGCAACAACGATGGTGGTGGTGGCGCATATGTTGTCGGCAAGGGTGGTGGTTAAATTTATTTTTGTATTTCTAAATGAAAATTATAAAGTATCTTACATTTGTCACGAAATGGAATTCAAAATCTCTCACATATGCTAACGAATGATAAAATCCCTCCATCGTGGAATTCGGTGGAATCCGATGGAATCCAATCAATGCATTCCGCGAACCAAACATCATTAAAGAATTTTTCCTTCCAATTCAAATTCCATTGAATTTCACGAACCAAAAAACCTCTTAGGTTTTTGATTTGGATAAAAGATAAAACAATTTTTTTTTTTGATAAAATGATGAAAATGTCCCTTGCTTAAAAAAAAATTTATCGTGTTAATTCAAGGGATTATTTTAAAAGTAAAATGCAAACCACGATGACAGTTATTGTACTTAATGAAATTTATGGACGTTGTTCCTAATTAATTTAAACCACACTAAGGGGCCGTTTACTAAATCTTACCCGGGTAAGTGCTTACCGGCAAAATTCAACACTATCACGTACTTACCGGGTCAAATTTTAGTCCACCAAAATGGCATCATGTGCATCAATTTACCTGGTAAGCGTTTACCGTGGTAAGAGTCTCCGCAATCACTTACCCGGGTAAGATTCTTGATCCTTGCTTTTCTTGTCTCTGCTCTTACCGGGTAAGATTTTTGGTACTTATCATATTCCTTCGGTAAGGTAATATGCCTTGGTAAGAGCTTACCCGGGTAAGCATTTGGTAAACGGCCCCTAAATTGTAGTTTGCTGTAAAATAAAAAAATAAAAAATGACTAATTTATGATTTTGTAATAAATAAAGGGGTGTTTGGGATTGCTTATAAAAACAACTTATTGACTTATCCCGGTGTGGTACCAGTAATAAGTTGTTTTGAGTGTTTGTATTGGAAAAGAGAAACAAAAGGGTTCCACATTGGTGATAAGGGTTTTTAAGAAGTTAATCTCTCCTGACTTATTAGAAATAACTTATGACTTTTGAAAACAAATTTACCCTTTTTAACCCTTTTTCTAACCCTTATCGCATACGCTCCTTCATACACTCCTCATCATCAGATACGGCTCCTCCCAAGATCCACCGAACGATTCCTCCTACCGATCGACACCTGCAACTTTCGATCGACTTATCCATCTTCAACATTTTCTTCCTCCATCTTCAACGTCTTCTTCCTCCAACGATTTTGCAAGTCCGATTAGGTAACTTCCGATCGATACCTGCAACTTCAAACGATTCCTCCCACCGATTGATTTTCAGATTTACCGTCAATTTTCATCTTGTTTTCTGATTTACCCTCGATTTCGGTACCAACACCCGATTGAGACTGTTTCTCGCTCTCTCTTTCTCTTCCTAAAAACACAGACCAGTGTGTGAATAAGTGTGATGTGTGTTTTATGAACAAAAGTGGAAGGCAAGAAGAGCGGGTAGATGTAAATTGTGAAAGAAGATGAACAGTGAATAATTTTTCTTAAAATTGTTTGAAATCAATGAGCATTATGTATTTCACTATTTGGTTCCTATAAGATTGTTCTTGAAGGTGGACGTAAATCGTGAAAGAAGATGAATAGCAGAAAAAATGTCTTTTTTGCTCATTTTACATGTATAAGCATTTTTTTGCCAAACACTAGAAAACAATTTATTAACTTATTCCAGTGTGGTACCGAAATAAGCTAATCCAAACAATTTTTTATAAAACTTCGGATTACCACCGCATAAGTTGATAATCACTTCAACAAAAAAAAAATATAAGTTGTTTTAAATAAGCAATCCCGAACACCCTTTAGGTATTCATGTAGCAACTTGATTAAAAAATCATCTAAAAATGGATATTAGAATTCCTAAAATAATTGCATTAAACTACAATAAATTCTTCAATTACAAAATTAATTATATCAATTACAAAATTAATTATATTATTATAACTTTACATCTTTTAATAAAATATAGTTTCTTTTCCTATAACATTTAAGGTTTTCTATTGATAGGAAGATAGTAAAAAAAATTCATCGTAATCATTTTAGTTTAGTTTTATTTAAATTTAAAGAATTTCATATTGTATCTCCTATTTACTCTATTCTTAGATAAAGTTATGGAAATAAATATTGAAAATGCTCTAACTTCCATTCAAATAGGATCATCTATTAGGGAAAAGTTCAAAAAAACCCAACAAACTATTTGATTTTCAATGATTAAGTCCTTAAACTATTTTTTTGAATGAAAAAACCCTTAAACTTTCTTAAACCGGCTAAATACATCATTGGAACCTGTAACAACAGGTTAATGTGACAACAATTTGGAAAAGTCTAAAAAAACCCAACGAACTATCTGATTTTGAATGATTAAGTCCTTGATTTTTTTTAATGAATAAATTCCGATTTTGTTTCTAAATCTTTTTAACAAATTAATTTTTAAACTTTCTTTAAACAAATAAATCTCAAACTTTTTTTGAATAAATAAAATCATGAACTTAATTCTGAACAAATTAATCTGAAGCATTTTTTTGAACAAAATTATAAAACAAAAAAAAATGTTTCTCACCGACAACAAAGTACAATAAACCAATTAAATGGAGAAAATTTATTCCATTTCTATTACTAATTCTGAAACATATAAAAGTCATGTTTAAAGCATAAATAAATACATAAAAAAAATTAAGTTAATGAATTTAATTTATGCTTTAAGCAAACTTTATATGCTTTGTAATTAGTATTGAAAATGATATAATTTATCTATGTTTAATTGATTTATTGTATTCTGTTGTCGGTGAAAAAGATTAAATATTTTTTTTGCTTATGATTTTGTAAAAAAAAATCCGTACTTATTTTCTCAAAATTAAGTTCATGATTTTATTTCTTCAAAAAAAATTTGGGGTTTATTTGTTTAAAGGAAGTTCAAAAACTAATTTGGCAAATAAATTTAGAAAAAAAAATTCAGGATTTATTCGTTAAAAAAATCAAGGACTTAATCATTCAAAATCAGATAGTTTGTTGAGTTTTTCTAGACTTTTTCCAAATTTTTATAACATTAACTTGTTTTTACGGGTTACAAAGATGTATTTAACCGGTTTCAGATAATTTAAGGGTTTTATCATTCAAAAAAATAGTTTAAGGACTTAATCATTCAAAATCAGATAGTTCGTTGGGTTTTTTTTTAGTTCATTCAAAATCATTTAAGGACTCATCCATTATTAACTAAATATGTGTGATTATTAATTAAGTTCGTTATAAAAGGTTTACCGGGTAATGGTTTATCAGCAAAAGTTACCACCATCGATTATCTTATTGGATAGAATTCTCGGTCATTAAAATTAATGGATTGTTGGTAAATGTCTTTTACCAGGTACTCGCTAATCGGGTAAACACTACTAAAATGGAATGCTTTCACCTACGAACATTTTCTTGAAAAATCCGTCGCTAAAAGGTGATCCGTCACAAAACCATCACAAAAGTTGGTTGCTAAATTGTTGGTGGGTAAATCAAATCAGTGACAGATTACCCAGGAAATTCCTGGGTAATCCGTTGGTATTTTCTTGAAAACATCGGATTTCGTCGGAATCATTAGTATTTTCTGGGTGATTCGTGGTAATCACTCACAGAAATTTCCCTGGGTGTTTTTTATGGGTGAAAGTAATTTTTTTGTAGTGAAACCGAGGAAGATTATTGGTCCTTGTTTTGCCTCTTATCAGATAAGATTCTTGATCCTTACTATGCTCACCAGTAAGATAAGTAATGAAGAAGGTAAAAATAAATCTCAACCGTCTAACCATTTGATCTTATAAGGATTATATTTTTCTTTCAATAACCACAAGGGTTGTGGCATAGTCAATAGTGGTTGAGATCTTGAGGGTGTGGTGAAATATCTCATATGTCCAGGATTTGACCCAGGCGTACACAACAATTATAGTCACTGAGCTTACCAGAACTAATTTTCAGCAATCACAATTTCCCTGATTATTCCAGACACAGCTTGAAACACCATTTCATTTAAAAAAAAGATAAATAAATATTTACCCAATAATCGTTCAATAAACAACCCCTAATATGCATCGGGATTTGGAGAAAGATTCAAAAAGATGAAAAGACCATTACAATGGAACATGGCAGTGAATAGTAGTCATCTAAAATAATTAATTACATTTTTTTTAAAAAAACAAGAAAAAGCTCAAAAATTGACCACTAGGTGTTAGAGTGTCCCATGGCTTGTAATGTAAATATGTAATATATATATATATATATATATATATATATATAATACTCTTTGTCTTTTTATTGTCAAAATGGTCCCCAAAACCATCTTTCATATTCTAGTTTTAAATCCTACTGAAAAAAGAACAAAGTCATATAGATTTCCCACTTCATTTCACTCCTTTTCATCTCAATTATCTCAAGACAAAATCTAATTTGTGTACGATTTAAATATGAAAGTAGACCGAAAAAAGGCTAAAAAGAGATTCACATCCAAGTAAATATTTGTTGTGTTCCTACTTTAAATACTGTTATATAATTAATCGTGGAGTGATACTATAAAAAAAGGTTAAAAACAGTTCATCAAAAAGTGAAATAAAGCATGAGATCGATGTATGGTGCCATGCGATCTAATAGTATGCATCACTACTAGAAAATTGAGTATTTTCAACGAAAATTTTCAACGTAAAATGCCGTTGAAAATTTTCTATGAATTTTAAAAGGATTATTGACAAAACATAATTTTCTACGAATTTTCAACGAATTTCCGTTGAAAATCTCTCACAAAATGCATTTTCAACCAAAAACTTTTTGACAAGACATTTCGTTGAAAATATTTTGATTGAAAATGCATATCTGTTTATGAGAGATTTTCAACGGAAATTCGTTGAAAATTCGTAGAAAATTTATGGTCTGTCAATAATCCTCTAAAATTCGTAGAAAATTTTCAACGACATTTTTCGTTGAAAATTAATTTCTGTTGAAAATACTCAATTTTCTAATAGTGCATGTTGATGATTTATAAATAAAGTTGGATACAGACCGCTCTGGTAAAATCTCGCTCTGATCAAAATCTAATCAAGTAATCTAAAAAGAACACCTACGTATTCGGACTTGACAAGGTGAAGATCGAATCTGGACCGTTTAGTTCCTATTAATTTCTTGTAATGAAGGTTTCTTTCCTCTTATCGATATAACAAAGTTTCAAAATATTCTATTTTGTACCTATTTTGACCGATAACTTATTGATCATGTAACATTTAAAATGCTTACGAAAAAGTCACGGTGAAATGGACAATAAAGTTGCATCCACGTCTTGAAATGTAGCATTAAGTAGGTTTTTTTTTTAATTTATTACACTGATTAAGAAATTTTGCTGTATTAAATAGGATTTTTTAAAACTTTATTACATTGATTGATAAAAAAATCTTTGTTACATTAAATAAAAACCAAAATAAATTTTGTTGTATTTTGATGATTTTTACGTTATTAATAATTAGAATTTCATCCATTAAAAAAATCAATAATTATATATGAAATCTCGATAAATAATAGTTTTTTAAAGAATGGTTAAACAATTCGAGTAAAAGTTTACGTAATTATATTTAAATATAATAATTTTTTGAATAAATAAAAAAGACAGGTTAACCGAACCCAATCCACAGGTAGATGTGTCAAGATTTTTAAAATGGTCTGTGCTACCATAAGATCGATCCATTTTAATTGAGAAAAAAATTTGGTCCTTCATGTGGTAATCAGAATATTTTATTGTGTGCCTTTATATTTATTTTAAACTGACTTATAACAAGAGGTTCTTATAGTTATCTTCGTTAAAGGTGTTGCCTTAAAATTATTTCATGAAAAGGTGTAAATTTGAATATGATTAATGGCAAATTTCATGGTTTGTTTTTTTAATTTTTTAATTTCCGATTTTTATAGCTTGTCTTTATTTTTTTTCAAGGAATGCAATTGTACAAGAATTAAACCCATTATTTTCAAATGCAACAATCCAACCAATATATCTATTATGGTTTTGTGAAAATTGCATATAGTTTTAATTTTTCTGATATAATGATAGCACCGTTTGAAAATACTTATGGGGTTCGCCTCTGACCCGACCAACCCATTTGAACCTGCTTTATTTCTTTTCCCATGTTACCTAGTCCGGCAAAACACTTATGAATGGTACTATATATAAAGAAAGATAAGTATATTTCACGAGAAAGTGAAATAGAACATGAAACCAGTACACGGTGGTATAGGTTCTTGCCACGTGCATGATGACGAATAAGGTGTTGACTCGTAAACAAGGTAAATAATATAGAAGATATGCATTTGTTTTTAGCGTATAATATTTATAGCCGTCTATTAATTTTGTACAAGTAAAATGCTTTTGTTGTTTAGTAAGGTAAATAAAGAAACTGGAAAAGCTATAATACATCATTGGTATTAAAAATTAAAATATAACTAACAATAATCTATTCAGTATTTTTTTTAAATAATTAAAATATATTTTTTGCCTATAAACTACAACAATTTTTTATGTTATTAGTTCCATTTAGGGCTAGTTCACTTTCTTTTTTTAGCACAAAAGAGTATACTTAAGATTTGCTTTATTTTTAGGTACAAAATGATGTGAAACATGTCATTCGTAGGGTGTAACATCCTAATTTTTGATAGGATGATAATTCTCGACATGACACGAAACACGATATGAAAATAAACGGGTTAAGGTTGAATTTTTTGACCCGTCAACCCGTCAAATAAACGGATCGTGTCTGGGTTGACTCGCCAACCCTTTTAACATAAATATAATAATAAACAATATTTTTTTAAATAATTTTTATTTTAATTTCATATTTCTAATTTCATATCCTAGTTAATTAATATTTTTCAAAAATAAATAAGATGTTTGAAACTTGGATTTGTTTGAATTTGGTTGTGTTTGAATTTTTTATTTGTTTGAAACTTGAATGTTTGAATTTGGTTGTATTATTAGGTGAATTTACTTATATTTGAACTTTTTATTTGTTTGAAACTTGTGTTTAGACTTGTTATTTAAATTTAGATGTTTGAATTTGGTTGTGTTATTAGGTGACCCACCAACCTGTTTATGACCCGCCAACCCGAGCGTGTACGGCTTAGGTCTTATGGTTGAATATCTTGACACGATTAGCTAAACGAGCCATGTCCGGGTTGACCCTCCCCGACCCACCAATCCGAACACGACCCGATTGTCACTCCTAATTTTTGACGTATGTGTAAGGATAGAGTCAATAAGGCAAGTAATGGAGAACAAGTTCATTCGAATGTGGATAGAGGTCGAAGGCCTCAAATTTGGCAATTATGAGCCTATTTACTAACCTCTTAACACCTTTTATCCGATACGAGACTCTTATTTGGATAAAAGATGATATGTTTACTGAAACCAAAAATATTTTTATTGTCGAACGAACAGCTGATTGTAGTCAGACATTCATCAACCCGACTCTAGAAAGCCGCCATTGCCCCTTAATTAAGTTAGTATTCATATAAGTTTCTTCTTTTCTGAAGCACTCCTACTATACATCTTATCTTATCTGCCATTACCATTACCATTACCATTACCCAACCCTAGCCCACTTTCACATTAAAGCACTTTCCTCACTCTTCATTTTCCATGCAAAACTTTTTAATTTAAATTCTAATCCAATATGTACAATCTTATTTAATAATGTATACAAGTTTTTCATAATTCAACAAAAGGGTTTTTAAAGAATATGTAAGCTACATTAAATATCAAAATTTTAAAATTTAAAATTCGTATATATATAACATTTCAACAAAAATATATGATTAAACTGATTTTTGGTTGGTAAACACTTATAAGTTACAAGCTTTATTTTTATGATTAAATGTCTTTGAATCTTTTTTCGTTCAACAATACAACTTTTTTGATGTTTTTGATTTGTAAGAATAAAAAACAGAGAAGGTGTTCTCAATCTAAAAAAGGAGAGGTATAATAGTCTTTTACACATAGTCAATGCCTAATACAAATCATTATGTAAATAACGATTTTCGGTCGGCATTTATCAAGGTCAGATCTCTTACCTTAGTCAGATCTCTTATCTTGGTCAGTGTTTATCCAAAAAATTTGGTAAACATCCCTTACAACAATGAAGGAGCTTTAATAAAATTGGAAGAACTATTTAGAGAAATTTGCTAGAAAAAAAAAACTCCTAGAGAAATTTGTGAGCATTGTTGCGCGTTGAAGGCAGAGGAATAACCAAATATGATTTGTTGAGGTTAAGTGATTATTGATGAATTCAAGGAAATTTCAACATAAACCTTCTCATTTACGATTTCTTTAATAGCATAATGTGTTCTTGAAATGGATGAACATGTTAATGGAGTCAAAGGGGAGGCCTTACGGCCATCTATTAAATTGGTGTTAAATGTTGCTAAAGTAATGTCAAGAGGTAGAAACACATATCAAAGCACAATTTGTTATGATACTAGTAGTTTAATTGCATATTATAACATATATATATATATGGGGTAAGTTCATACGAGAATGATACATATTTAAGAAAATAAGAGGAATTAATCTCAACCACATGTTTGATTAAATTAATGGTTATAATCTTAATGGCATATTTTGTAAATATTATAGATGAAATACAAATTTCTACCAAAGGTAAATACTTTCAGAGACATAATTGGTAGAACGACACGTTTAATTTTCAAATAAAATAAAATCTCAACCACATGTTCTATTAACGTCATTTAAATAATAAGTGGTAATTTAATTTGTATTTAAATAATTTAATTTTTTATTAAGATAATACATATAAAAAATTATATTTTTTGTCAAAATTACAATTTTAATTTGAATCACATTTGATTCACAATTAATTAACTTTTTTCTCAAAAGTTCTTAATCACATATAATTTAAAGCGTGAAAATATTGATTTGAAATTAAACATTAAAAAAAGAAAAAAAATAAAACATAATCATATGTGATGTGTAACGAAATACATTTAATAAATATAAATATATCAAATATGATATTGTAGATAACTTTTATTTTTTTCAACTTAAATTTACGATTATAAATATCACATATGATATTTATAATGAAAATTAGCGATTTTAAAAAAAAAATTAATCACATATGATTTACAACATGAAAACATTGATTTGAAATTAAACGTTAAAAAAAGAAAAAAATGGAAACATAATCATATATAATGTGTAATGAAATGCATTTAATAATGTATAAGATCACATATGATTTCAAACGTTATTCATAATATACATATATCACAATAATCATTTTTAGTAAAAGTAACTTTTGGACAAGAATGCTCTTTCATTATTATTTTGGGATGTTTTGTTTTTTTTTTGTTTTTTTAATAAAAATGAATGGTTAAGAATCCTTCATTTATTTTCTTAAACATGATTCATTCTCGTTTGAACCTTGTAGATCCCAGATTATGCAAGCACAATGATTAAGAAGTATAAAGCGATAAGAACACACAGAATAACGAAGCTTCGTAGTCGTATATCTCACTTGTGCGATTACAATTTTAATATGAAAGTATTTTAGCTCTATGGTAATCGACTCTTTACCACACACTTTTAATGAATAGCCTAAGACTCCTATTTATATGTATAGGAAATATGATATAAGGAAATAGTAGAATAAGGCATTATACACTTGCCTTTTCTTACAAAACAATACTTTCCTTATTTTAAATATTAAATCTTTCCTAATTAAAGACTTTGCTAACTTTTCACTTTAGCCCTTCACGTCTTCAATAGTTGTCATCTCGGATACAATATTTTCAGACCTAACAAACCTACCTCTCTCTTTCTCTCTCTTTCTCTATATATATATATATATATACATACACTTGTTGGGGTAATGTTTATATGTAAGAAATAAGGAACTTTTATTGTCAATATGGAAGAACACGATTTTGTTATGGCACTAGTTCACATTGATGAAAGTCCATGAGTTGTAAGTGATCTTAGACCCGAATTTGGTGAACTTGTGTAAGAAAGTGTGTCTTGAAGACAAATGTAATAACCCAAATTTTGATGCTAATTTTTATGTTGGGTCCTAATTAAAATCTGATGGGCTTTGGATTATGTGAGTTAGGCTAGGGCACCGTTCTTTGTCAAGCCTATGATATTTATAGGTGAAATAAGAGAGATTTCTCCTCA
Organism: Silybum marianum; assembly: GCA_036898165.1. Classification (NCBI taxonomy): domain Eukaryota; kingdom Viridiplantae; phylum Streptophyta; class Magnoliopsida; order Asterales; family Asteraceae; genus Silybum; species Silybum marianum. Next base: position 12,255,950 of record CM072528.1, read on the forward strand.
TTGTAATTCATTTGAGAGAAATCAAAGTGTGTGTGTGTGTGTGTATTTCTCACGAAAACATGGAGAGCAAGGAAAAGAAGAAAGACATCAACATTTTGGGAAGGAAGCATAGCAAGAAACCTTCAACTTACAGGTATTAAATCATCTTCTCCATCAAGAAGCTTCATCTTTTCTATTTGGGTATGCTAGAAAGTCTTCATTATTTATTTGGGATATTGGTGGAAGGAATGAGTTATTGTGAGTATTGATTATTTAGCTTTCATCTTTAAGCAAAGAATATTGGTGTTCACCAATGGAGTATAGGGATTAAATCCTAAATCCAACTCCATTGATGAAAACTCAAGAAGTGGGTTCATAAATTGATGGGTAAATCTCCCAACACTAATGTTAATTGGTTTGGGATTGATTTAGGGATTTGTATAATCATTATATGTGGTTATGAGGTTAAGAATCAGTATTTTGGAGTTTGGTTGAGGTTTTGGGGCTGCTTCTTTGGGCAGGGACGAACCAGGTCGGACAGTGAGTCCCGCGGGTAGAAGTCGCGACCCAAGCCGCGCAACTTACTATTTTGACGTGAGTTCGTCCGTTTGATTTCTCGTCTAAGGTTAGGATTTGGACCATCGGATTAGGGGTTTATCTTAAGTCTCTAATAGAAGACTTTTGGGGGTATTGCATGAGGTTAACACTCGTTTTATGTTTTCAAATTTAGCCTTTCGGTTTGGAGTAATTAGTCGTTTAAGCTCGGGACAATGTGTGTCCAATTTAGATGAGTTCCATATCCCTTAAAAATGCAATGTGGTGTATTTCAAATGCTTATTTGTTGATTATGGTCTTTTTATTATTTCTATTATACGCAAAACTACCATGATTACTTTTATAAGCTTTGGGGTCGATATGCTCACTGTCTGTTTTACTTGGTGGTATGTGGCAAGGCCCTATTTATTTCATCCTTAGCCACTAGGGGTTTGTGGTTATATGGATTTGGTCCTAACGGACTGGTGGGTCGCTAGGGGTTTGCGATGGTGTTTGCTTTGCCATATTCCACCAAAACGTATTTTGTTCCCGCTTAGGAAATGGGTTAAATAAAATATTTTCAGGCAGGTATGTTGCTGAGAAAAAGGATAAGGGAAAAGGTTACGATGTAGAGAGGCTTCGGAAGAGTTTAGTTCCCGTTAGTTTAGTTTTTCGTTCAGCTGTTGACTTTAGACTTTCCGCTCCTTAATATTTAATTTGGTTGAGACTTGTAATGAATTAGTCTGTGGTTGATTTATATATAGTTGGTTGAACGTTGAATTTATATCTTTTGTTGATTTGAGATTTTGGAGTGTTACAACAAATCTGAAGCCGAGTTGAGAGTTGTAACACCCTAAAATTTAGAGTAAAATTGAACCGAAATAACATGCGGAATATAAATAAAATCACCCAATAAGTGGGGATGGAGTATGAAAGTTTACATCTAAACATGGATATTAAAATAACAACCTAATAATCTATGCTATTTAGACTATAGATTACAATTGGGTGTTACTAATATCCTCAAAAGAATATTCTATTGCTCCAACTATGTATATGCTCTATGAGCATATCTCCAAAAAGGTGTCCTCTCTCTCGACACATCAACCCGCTCTTCTCTAAAGAGCCCCGTCAACTTGTTTACCTGCTAAACCACATTTAAAATCAAGTGTTAGGCTTACGCCTAGTGAGAACAAACAGTTAAATGGATAAGGCAGTTAAAACATTTAAAAGATAAGATACAGTGCGTTTATCCCATTCAGCTTCACTTGAAATAACTTATTCTTGATGAGCAAGGATCTTTTAAAATCAACCGGGGGAGACCTCGGTGTTCCATCCTTAGTGACGGATACCAGAAGTAGGTCACTACACGATGTTTGAGCTAACTGTAAGAGCCAATGGCAACCGGTCAATGACCGATTATGCACCTTAGTACACGGCCCCCGATGACTTCTTACGAAAGTTGTGCAATGGTCACTGGCAACCGGTCTATAGCCGATTATGCACCTTAGTACACGGCCCCCTGATGACCCCAAATTGCGCATGCATAGAGTCAATGGCATCCGGTAATGATCCAACATTATACCCAACGGTAAGAGGCCCTCGATGACTTCTATGCTACCAAAAAGGGACAACAATCCCGTTTTAAACCGACTATATGCCTATGGATCCAATACATACTAGCCCTACGACCAAATACATCAACGAGACGTATTACTAGTTTTCCAACCTTGAAAACCCTTTCAATAAACCATTTCCTTTCAAATCCAAGTTTTACCAAAAACTAGGTCAAATCATTTTGAGTTTCAAAACCAAAGATTATTTCATTTTATAACCTTTCCAAGTATTTTAAACCATTTATGATGCTCATTTCATCATCTACAACAACATACTCAAAACCCTCATTTTGACCTAAAACTTCCAAACTTACTCAAATACACAACTACTTGAAACCAAGTTTAAGAATCAGCAAAATTCTACATTTACAACAAGTATTTGAGTTCATAAGTTTAGATTTAAACTCACATAGCTAGGGTTAGGAAAACCCTAGAAAATCTCCTAAAATGGATGAAAATGGTGGAACTTGGTGGAGAAGATGAAGTAGAAGAAGAACTCGAACACTTGAGCTCCAAACCGAAATCCTCAAGCTAGATGCTCAATAAATGCTCCCAAGTTGGTTAGAATGGTGGTTCAAAGCATTAAAATCGCCATTAGTGTGGAGGAGAAGGTTTTTGGTGAAAAATGAGTGTGAAAGTCAAGAAAAACGGATGTTATAAAAACTGATCGGTGCTGGACGCCAGATATGGACGCCAGTTACGTTCGTAACTGGCATTGGTAACTCACGCGGCTCCCTCTTGACCAAACAGACTCTGACGCTAGTTGTGAAGCTAGTTACATTTCGTAACTGGCATTGGTAACTCACGCGGCTCCATTTTGACCAAACATACTCTGACGCTAGTTGTGAAGCTAGTTACATTTCGTAACTGGCATTGGTAACTGGCCCTAGCCAAACAAAGTGTAAAGTCACTTAGTGGCGTGGGTTAGCTCAGCCGCAACTAGCACGAGCCATTTAAGTTACCCCGAAACTCCCAAACTTGATTTCCGACGCATAGCTTTGATCTTTTTCATCAACCAACCTATAACCCTTTTAAAACACGCATTTTCTAGAATTTTATATTTTATCTAAAAAAAATTCCGGGTGTTACAGTCAGGTAGAAGTTCGCTTAAGTGATGTGAATCAGAACACAGATTTGGAGCTCGGGTAGGAAGTTGTGTACAATAGGGTGTGCGAGTCAAAGGCATGCAAGTTGCATGGCCTCAAATTATATAACAAAAATTCTTCACATGGATAAGTTTGCATGAAAGCAACCACTGCCTTTTATTATAAGTTGGCCTCAAACCGTACCGCAAACACCCCTACTTTTATAGCATTTCATGGATTAAATGTAGAGACACAACTTTAATGCTTGTATTTATTTGATATTCTGTTCCATGTACCATTGTACTTTTCATAATGGTCATTTGATATGATGTAGACATTTGTTGGTTTAACTCATCTTTTCGTATATAGAAAGAACAACAAAGAAAACAAAACAGGCATACTTTTGTCCTTACTTTTACTAACATGTTGGACATGTTCCAACACCAGGACTAGAATTGGTGGAAGTTGGACTGAAACTTGGTCCTTAAGTTTTCACTCCAAATCGGATTGTCATCTAGTACTTGTCAAAGTATGTAACCATCTAATACTTCGTCTTTATTACGGCTAGATGACTCAACAATACACTTTTGGATTCGATCTAACTTCTCTTTAACTAATATTCAAATTACTGGAGGCACTGTGAAGAATTGTTGAAGGCGTTGTGTTTGGACTAGATCGGATTACAAATAAGACTTATAAAATGTTACATTGGAAGTCCTATCTTGAAAGATGGTTGTGTATACGAATTACAAGGTGCTTTCGGATAACATAAAATCGGATCTTTTAAGGGTGCGTTTAGTTAGCAAAAACTGTTTTCATTTTCTAAGAAAACATTTTCAGAAAATGTGGTTGAGTTTTCATTTTTCGAAAACGCGGTTAGTTGAAATAGTGGAGTTTTCATTTTTCATTTTTAGAAAATTAGAAAATTAGAAAACGCGTTTGGTTGTGCATTTTCTACCACTTTTCATTTTCCATTTTTTTTCAAATTAGAAAGTGTGTGTGTGTGTGTGTGTTTGTGTCTGTGTGAAAGCATGTGTGTGTGTCTGTGTGAAAGTGTGTGTGTGTGTATGAAAGTGTGTGTTTGTGTGTGAGTGTGTATGTGTGAAAATGAAAGTGTGTGTATGTGTCTGTGAAGTGTGTGTGTACGTGTGAAAATGAAAGTGTGTGTATGTGTGTGTGAAAATGAAAGTGTGCGTGTGAAAATGAAAGTGTGTGTTTGTGTGTGTGATTGTGCGTGTGTTTGTGATGTGTGTGTGTGTGTGTGTGAAAGTGTGTGTATGTGTGTCTGTGAAAGCGTGTGTGTATGTTAAAGTGTGCATGTCTGTGAAAGTGCGTGTGTGTGTGTTAAAATGTGCGTGTCTATGAAAGTGCGTGTGTGCGTGTGTGTGAAAGTGTGAAAGTATATGTGTGTGAATGTGTCTGTGAAAGTGTTTGTGTGTGTGTGAATGTGAATGTGTGCGTCTCTGCGCAAGTGCGTGTGTGTGTGCGTGAAAGTGTGTGTGTGTGTGTCTGTGAAAGTGAGTGAGTGTGTGTGTGTGTGTGTGAAAGTGAGTGTGTGTGTTTGTGAATGTGAATGTGGAAAAGTTTTTAGAAAACAAAAAATTGGAAAAGTGTTAAAGGTAGTTTTCTAAATTCAATGTAATTTTAGAAAATGAGAATTTTTGTTTTCTTGGAATTTTTTTGAAAACTAAACGAACTAAACGCGTTTTTCAAATTTTCATTTTCTCTGGAAAATTTCCTAGAAACAAGAAATTTTTCTGTAACTAAATGCACCTAAGGGTGCGTTTAGTTAGCGAAAACTGTTTTCATTTTCCAAGAAAACGTTTTCAGAAAATCGAGTTGAGTTTTCATCCTCAGTTTTCTATGAAAATTTTATAAAACGCGTTTGGATGAAATAGTGGAGTTTTCATTTTTTTCATTTTTAGAAAATTAGAAAACGCGTTTGGTTGTGCATTTTCTACCACTTTTCATTTTCCATTTTTTTTCAAATTAGAAAATGTGTGTAAGTGTGTGTGTGAAAATAAAAGTGTGTGTGTGTGTGTGTGTGTGTGTGAAAATGCAAGTGTGTGTGTGTGTGTGTGAAAGTATGTGTGTCTGTCTGTGTGAAAGTGTGTGTGTGTGTCTGTGTGTATGAAAGTGTGTCTTTGTGTGTGAGTGTGTGAAAATAAAAGTGTGTGTGTGTGTGAAAATGAGAGAGTGTGTGTGCATGTGAAAATGAAAGTGTGTGTGTCGGTGTGTGTGAATGTGTGTGTGTGTGTGTGTGTGAATGTGTGTGTGAATGTGTGTGTGTCTCTGAAGTATGTGTATGTGTGTGAATGCGTGTGTGTCTGTGAAGTGTGTGTGTCTGTGTCTGTGTAGTGTGTGTGTGCATGTGAAAATGAAAGTGTGTGTGTGTCTGTGAAGTAGAGATGGCCAAAAATCGGGGTCGGGTCGGGCCTCAATCGGTCCCGGGCCTCAACAGTTTTTTTCGGACCGGATTTTTTGTAACCGGTCTCGGTTCCAACGATTTCAAGCCGACCCGTTTAGTGTTATCGTAACCGGTCCCAGTCCCGGGCCTAAACTGGTCCCAAACCGGGCCTTCAATAAAAAATTATTTTTTAATTTTTTTATAAAAACATTAATTTTATAATATTTATATATGTAATCATTACATATATGTAATTGAGTCATTTAAATACACCTTAAAACACGTTTTATTGTAGTTTAATAATTGGTTTTCAAACAAATACATTTAAAAAATACATTTATTATAGTTTTATAATTGTTTTTCAGTCAAATACATTTAAAAATACGTTTTATTATAAATTGTAATTGGTTTTCAATCAAATATACTTAAAAAGTTAGAAATACATATAAAATACACACACACACACACACATATATATATATATATATAAATACATTTTTTTGTAAAAAATCGGTCCGGTCCCGGACCGGGCCGGACCCATTTGGCCATCTCTACTGTGAAGTGTGTGTGTGTGTGTGAGAAAGTGGGTGCGTGTCTGTGAAAATGTGTGTGTGTGTGTGTGTGAATGTATGTGTATCAGTCTGTGTGTGCGTGTCTGTGAATGCGTGTGTGAAAGTGAGTGAGTGTGTGTGTGTGTGTGTTTGCGTGTGTGAACGTGAGTGTGTATGCGTGTGTGTGTGTGTGTGTGAAATTGCGTATGTGTGAATGTGGAAAAGATTTTAGAAAACAAAAAGTTGGAAAAGTGGTAAAAGTAGTTTTCTAAATTCAATGTAATTTTAGAAAATGAGAATTTTCGTTTTCTTGGAATTTTTTTGAAAACTGAACGAACTAAACGCGTTTTCTAAATTTTCATTTTCTCTGGAAATTTTTTCTAGAAAACAGGAAATTTTTCTGTAACTAAACGCATCCTAAATGATTTTGGATTTTCAATCATCAAATCCTCTCATTTCCGGATCTAGGCTTACAATTGAAATCCTAAAACATTTTAAGAGTTTGATCAGATATTGTGTTATCATCAAATCTAAATAGTTAGATCCAACAAATAGAGTAACCTTAAATGTTTATAAATGTTTTTGTGTCAATTTTATGTAACCCTTCCTAAACTCATAAAGTATTACTGATAAGAAAATCTTCAACTTTAAATAATGAATAACTAAAAAGCTCTCAAACATTTGGAAACTTTAAACCAACTTAACACAGTGGAAGTCTTGCAACTAAAAACAATACAATGTTTGAAAACCACTAGTTTGTTTCATACATACAAAAAACATGCAATAGTTAAAAACATCTACAACAAGTAAAAGAGAAACTACTTAGACATCAATTAGGCTTTTTCCTTACTCATGCTATTTGAATGCCATACCTTGATGAAGGTGATTCACGAGAGAATCGCACACAGTTCCCTTTGATCGAGATGTGAATGCTTCATTTGCCTCCCTCCCGAAATACATAAACGATAGATACAACTATTCATATTTATATTAAAACAGATCTTATTAGTTTGATATAAAATAATTTAGCTAAAAACAGGTAGAATAAGTTAAAATAAGGTGGCATTTGTTTTTTAAAAGGTGCTGAAGTATGAAATCTGATTTCAGTTCTGAAATGGTTATGAAACGTCTAAACGAATCATACACAAGTGGTGATTAAGAGCTTAAAATGAAAAAACAAACAAGGCCTAGGTATACCTAAACGTTTAAGACCTACTAAATTGTTTTATTCAAAAAAATGGAATCATTAATTTAATTATAATATATCTGATATATACTAATCATTTTATTTAAATTATAAAATATGGACAAAAAATTAATCCGACTCAATCCAAGTTTAGGGATGATGGTTTGCTCCGACTTGGTAGGTATCGTGTTCACACAACCCAATATGGGGACAAGGATTCCCTTATATTACAGGGTCTCGGGTTTGGGGATGGTAATTTTCACCCAACTTGAATCCAATGTTGTTTATATATAGTCGAGTTTATACAAAAATGATATATATTTAAGAAAATAAAAGAATGGCTGAATCATATGTGATTTTACACTAACATCACGTACAAAATCACATGTAATTCACACGATCTTGCCATGTAGCTATAGGGTCACTGACACACTCTTTGGCTGTTAATGTAAAGTCACATTTTATTGTGTACGTAATTTGGTCATTTTCTTAAATATGTATCATTCTCTTATGAACCTACCTATAATATATAGAGTCGGGCTCATAAAAGAATGATGCATATTTAAGAAAATAAAATAATGGTTGAATCACACGTGATTTTACAGTAACATCACATATAAAATCACATGTGATTCACACGTCCTTGCTATGAGACTTTGCCAAGCGGCCATAGGGTCGCCCACACACACTCTTTTGGCCGTTAATATAAAATCATATTTGATTTTGTACGTAATTCTCTTATTCTCTTAAATATGTATCATTCTCGTATGAACATACCTCTACATTTTAAATATTCCATATATATATAGAGGAAAGTTTAAACATGAACTCAAATTTGGTTGTGAACATGAAGACAAATGAAAGCGCGACACATGTCAGAATATAGAAATATTCAGACTGAATAATCAAAGAAATATTCAGACTGAATAAAGTATTTATTCGGTCTGAATAACTTATTCAGACTGAATAAATATTATATTCAGTCTGAATATTTCTTTGATTATTCAGTTAGAATATGACACACGTCGCGCTCTCATTTGTCCTCACGTTCGCAACCAAATTTGAGTTCTCATTTGAATCCGCCCTTATATATATGTGTTAGATACGCTATGATCTTTTACTTGATATATAATCTTTTAAAATACATCATATAAATATTTACCGCATTGTATGAAACTAGCCACGAGTGAATATTTCTTCAAACACAATGGATGTTTAGACTTGTTGTAGGTGGGGGCCTATGTCTACACTTTGACATTACTAGTTAGTGTACTGGTGCGTTGCAGCAGATGTAAAGAATTTTTAAGGATTTTTCATTTGCATGGAATTAAGAATTGTGGTTTTACGAAAAACAGTAGGTTAAGGGCACCAGATATAAAAAGGGACTAATATAATGTTTCTCAAACTCATGTAATACATATTTTATAACATATTCCTATCTATTAACAGGTTTGCTCAAAAGACAAACCTTAATACAAACTCTAATAAATTATGTTCCATTAATTGTCAATCCTTTTCGCTGCGGCACGACAAGCAAGATGAAGTTTTCGATGTTAGGAAATGGAGCAATGTAAATACGTTATTGGTTGATAGGGGGATGTACAAGAAGTCCCGAATGAGTTGTCATCTTCATCAATTTGTAATCATTTCTCTATCCTAATGTGAAAGAGGATGCCCAACAGAAACTTTACGTGTTGTGAGCACATCAATGGCCATTTCTGAAGTAAGCAATATCATGTATATAAGAAAGAAAAAAAAATCTAAACCAAACCTTTAATCTCTCCCAAAACACATAGGTTATGAAGACCCCCACTTGTAAACCAAAAAAGAAACTAAAAGAAACGAGATAACAAATCTATACAACTATATCTATACTATATTAAAAAGCAATAGTTTCAATTATTCTTGAATTCTTAAGAGGCAATATTTTATTGCATTATGTACAACCATCTAATGCATAGGGAAGATTGCGCGCCTGAAATTTATTTGATTATCCCATGCCCCGTCGAATTACCATCCTCCATAACCACAAACGTGCCTAATTTCTCTCCATATCCATCTTGTTCCTTAGATAGCAGCTCCCAAAAATCATTTAGGTTTGTAGTTCTTGCAATCATTCAGGAAAGTTCAAATGCGAACTCAAATTTGGTTGTGAACACGATGACAAATGAGAGCGCGGTACGTGTCTGAATGTAATTTATTCAGACTGAATAATCAAAGAAATATTCAGACTGAATATATTATTTATCCAGTCTGAATAATGCTACTTATTCAGACTGAATAAATACTATATTCAGTCTGAATATTTATTTGATTATTTAGTTTAAACATGACATTTGTCGCGCTCTCATTTATCCTCACGTTCACAACCAAATTTAAATTATCATTTAAACTTGTCCCCATATATATATATATTAGATAAAATATGATCATTTACTTGATATATAATCTTTGAAAATACATCATATAAATATTTACCACATATGAAACTAGTCAAGAGTGAATATTTCTTCAAAGAGAGTGGATGTTTAGACTTGTTGTAGGTGGGGGCCTATGTCTACACTTTGACATTATAGGATTGACCTTGATGTTGGTGGGGTTACAATGGGTGCAAATCCAAGTCATATCCAATTCCCTTTGTCTTTCAATACATAATTGCTTCTATTTTTAACCCACAAATTGAATTCCACCATTTTTTTCTTCTAAATATGTGCATATATAAGGGCCTAGGTTGCAACTTTCAACAACAAATTTGTTATTTTTTGGTTTTGATTTTGATATGTTATCATATTACTTTTAAATTATGAATATGTTATATGTATAAGAAATGATGGAAAAATAAAATTAGTTTATTAATTAATTAATGATTTTGCTAAATATTTGTTTAAATTGTTGATATGATAAAAACAGACATCCATAGTTATTCGGTTAAACAAAAATAACGACCTTTGAAAATTTGTCACCGAAAAATATAATCTAAAACTCCAAATGTTCAATGTGGGCTACAACCTACAATATAACACAACCCAACATCTTATTTGCCCTCTTAAACCATAAAATAAACACTTACAACTGAGACTTAAAGAAACATAACGAGACAGTGATGAGACTTGTCAAAGTTGGTACTTCATATGATGATAAATAAGAGGTTGTTTGATATTTTTTGTGTGTCGAAGCTAAATGGACAAAGGTGGTGGAAGGTACTGATTCGGTTAACGCCAAGGTGGAAAAATACTAGCAAAATCGGTGAGAGGCTTCTTAAGAGATTTTCAAATAGTTATATATTTGATTGGTTAATCATCTCTTAATCAAAATGTTCATTAGGGTCTGTTTGGTTTGCAGAAATGAAATGAAATTGGCAGGATTTGGATTTCAAATCCATTCTAATATGTGTTTGCCTATAAGCTTAAATTGGTTTTTTTTAACCTTTTCTCTTTATTTTTCCATCAGAGCTTAGGTTCGACTCTGTAGATCACGACTAAGCTTGACTTGTGAGTTAACGGACGAGTTGAATGACCGTATGAGAGACAAAATCCATTACAAATTGTATAGACGGAGGTTTATTATATAATAAATGACCAGTTCTATAACAAATGACAAACCCTGAGGGGGACCAAATCGTAATTTACTCTTTTTTTAATTTCATACCTTATTGGTTTAATATGTTTTTTAATTTAATATTTGAAAAATTACTAATTAGTTAAGCCATTTTAAAACTTTATATATTATTCAAAAGAAATTTTAACTGAAAACCCAAATAAAAAAACCCACATTTGCTTGTTGTGATCTTCATTGGTGTTGGATTCAATTTAGTGGCCCATCTTTTTGGCCCAACTTTTTCGGCCCAATCCCAAACCCTAAATCTAAGAAGCCGATATAAACCCTAACCCACATTTGCTCAATTCGACGGCCATCATCTCAGATCTCTCTCTCTTTCTTCAGGTTCCGAGGTATGAATGTCTGAATTATCTTTGCGATTTTTAGCTTTCTGATGATTTTTGTATTGATAATCTGTATTTATACTGATTATTTTTAAAATAATGTTGTGAAATGTTTGTGTTCTCAGAGACCGATTACTTTCATTTTGATTCACGATCCTGTCTTTTTTTGGTTTCGCATATTCAAATTAGTGGTTTTAGCTTCAAAATTGATGGTCGATGTTCTAGATTTAACCGTAAGGTTGTATCTATACGAAGAACGCTTGATTAATTCATGTAGCTATAATTGTTTTCACGAAACAAAAAAGTACTTTAAGTTTCATTTATTTTAAAATTGCGACTTTTAATTTGATTTTCTTTTCGAGTTGATAAGAAAAATGAGATTTGATGACGTGATGGTGTCTTTTTTTCCGTTATGTTCTTCAGCATGCGTAATTTAGTTGTAGAGGTAACTGAATTTTGTAGATCTAGTGATTTTAATAAGATTTTAATGTTCATCTCGTTATGGATCTTGAATAAGCATGGATCACATGTATAAATTGTATATGTGTAGCTGCATCCTGTATATGTTTAGTTTATAGCTGGATTTTGTTTTTTTAAATCCATTTTGTGTTGTAATTTAAAGCCCATTTAACTGTTTTTATGTCTGTTGCTACTTTTGATTTTGACAAGTGCTCATAATGTGTACATTTAAATGTCCTACGTAATTATTTATATATTTTTTGATCTTGATCTTATTTATGTATTGACTTTACTAGTCATACTCTATTGAGTATTTTGTTAAAGATCTGCGGATACGATTTTTTTTCTTAACGATATTTTATTTCCAATGCGATATTGCTTTTTCTTTGCTTTTATGTTTATCATATTTTGTTTTTTCATAATTTTTTGTTTGCAAATATATTTTTTTCTTTGTTTTTATGTTTGTTATATTTTGATTTTTCATCATTTGTTGTTTGCAAATATAATTCTTTTTTTGTATTCTCTTTTCCCCATTTTCGCCCTTTTGGATTTTTAGTTTGTTAATTTTTGAGATGTCAAATACGGTTGAATTTTTGCATTTTGGTTTTCCCCAATATGTATGGTGAATGAAATGACTTCCAACATACAAGTAATCAAGGCTGGAATCTCAGCAGCGCTCGTTTGCCAAATCCCAATTTGGGTATTTGGTAAGAAACACTGATGAGCTTGAGAATTGGCATTAATCTTTGCCATAGGCCTTTGGTATTGGAGCTTTTCTTTTCATCATCACATAATGTGGTTAATTCCATATGCAGACAGTCAGTTGTATTTTCTATTTTCTCTGATAATCTAAATTATACATCAATATTGGTTTGCTTTAATTCATTACATGTTTATTTAAAACTATGCCATAAAAACAAAACCTTAAGTTTCTGCGACTCTTTAGGTATTTCAAATTTGACTCTTCTTACCAATGTTTCCTTAATGACCTTTTTTGTTTGCTTTGTATTTAGTTAAAGCCTTTGTTACGTTTCCATATCAAAGTAAAATATAGTACTTAGTTCTGTAGTATCGACACAAGTGATAATTGATGACCAAATAAAATCTGATATTTAGTTTTGATCAATTATGTTGTATTGGTAGTCTACATTGTTTGCATCGGTTATGTTCTAAAAAACAGATGGGGATTGATAAGTCAAATTAATATTATTTGAGATGTTCTATCTAACGGTGGTGTTTGGTTGGAGGTATTAAGCAGGAATTAGTGGGAATGAAAATAAAATAAAATGTTTGGTTTACAAATATAATCAGCCCATTCCCCATAAGCCCAAATTTTCATTCTTGATTAAACTAGGGCAATATATTTTTTATTCCTTGTCATCTTCATTTTCATTCCCTTGAATGAACCAAACGCCCCCTAAATATAGCCACCTCGACTTTTATTTTAAATTGTTGTTTTTTCTCCTGTGAATACTTGAGAATGAACATATGAGTTTTGCAGATATATAACTAGCTCGATAGCATGTCTCATCGCAAATTTGAGCATCCCAGACATGGCTCATTGGGCTTTCTTCCAAGGAAAAGAGCTGCTCGTCACAGAGGAAAAGGTTTAGATATATGTTTTTTGTGATTTTATCTTTTGTTTTGCCTTGCCTTTTTCTTTGAATGTACGGAATGAGTAGTTTTTATTAAGGCCTGTATCATTTGTATGGTGTATTTTATTATGTGCCTGCTCTTCCAGTAAATGCCAATTGCATATATTTGTTTCTTGTTTTCAGATTGTGTACTTTTAGGTTGTCTTCTGTTGAATGTTCTTGTTTTATATATATTTGGCTGTTTCAACTAATAACATTTGGATTTTATCTATTAATGTTGGATTGCCAATGTCATGTTGGTTTTGGTTTTTTTTTTGATTTGCTACCAATGAATAACACAAGAATTTTTGCCTGGAAGTATCCATTTATTTGACTATTTTACATTTAGCTGATGATTGTTGTTTTTGGTCTCAAGTAATAAAATGATTGACTATTCATGACAGTGGTTATAAATGTTTTTACATAGAAATGCAATGTCTTATTGCCAACATCTCTCTTTGTTCTAGTTTTAAATTATGAACCAAACTATGAAACCATCTGTTAACATGTACACTTTTTGTTTATTGCTTTGCTTATATGGATTATATGTGTTTTTTGTTCTGAAATGTTTTAGGTTCAATGCATTATTTATTGTGGTATGCAATTAATATGTTTCACACAATAGGGTTTTTTTTACTTTTTGTTCTTTTGTATTGTTGATCAAGCTTGTTGGATAGAACTCTTCTCAAAGTTTGTGAGGCAGTTTCGTTCACTTTCATTATTGTTATAATAATTCCCTATTTTTAAGTTCATCATAATTTCCAACTGCAAGTTGATAATTATTTGATGTTTAACTCTCTATCTGAACTTATTTGCTTTTTAGTTAAGATAAAATGGTTACTGGTTCATAGTTTGGTGTGCTTATGGTTTACTTGTTTTGTTTTTTTTACAGTGAAGGCATTCCCCAAGGATGATCCAGCCAAACCTTGCAGACTAACTGCCTTTTTGGGATACAAAGCTGGGATGACCCACATTGTTAGAGAAGTTGAAAAGCCTGGATCAAGTGAGTTTCTTTTATGTGTTTACTTTTTTCATCTTAACTAGTTTAGAAGATGATTTCTGCTATTTATTTTTTATTATAAATTTTATTAAAGAGCTTTAAATAGTTGGATAATAGGAGCATGTTAAATTTACCTTTGCCGGTTTTTGGTAGAGATTGAGAGAACTCTAAAGACCTCTATTATTGTATTTAAGTCATAATTTTTTTTTGTTATTTCTTCGTAGAACTTCACAAGAAGGAGACATGTGAAGCAGTGACGATAATTGAGACACCCCCTATGGTGGTGGTTGGAATTGTGGGTTACGTCAAGACCCCACGTGGGCTTCGTAGTCTGAATACGGTGTGGGCCCAGCATCTGAGTGAGGATGTTAAGAGGAGATTTTACAAGAACTGGTGCAAATCAAAGAAGAAAGCTTTCGCCAAATACTCATTGAAGTATGAAACCGAGCCAGGGAAGAAGGACATACAGACACAGCTGGAGAAGATGAAAAAGTACTGCAATGTCATCCGTGTCCTTGCCCACACACAGGTACTATGATTTACTTGGTCAAATGTTATTGAATTTGTTTCTTGGATCCAATAGATAAAAAACCTCAATAAATATGTTATATATATACATAGGGTTAGGTTCAAGGGAAAACGCTAAAAAAGAGAAAACTGAAGAACACCCTAAGGCCTGAGCCTTCCATTTGGACGGTATGCACTAATGCATGCTGGTAATTTGTAACATGCATTTGTGAATATGCATCAATGCATATGTAATGATGGAAGCATTGGTGCATAGGAACAAAAAAACACTTGTATGCATTAGTGAATACTGTCCAGATAGAAGGCTCCCAAGGTGTTCCTCTCTCTCTCTCTCTCTATATATATATATATATGAACACACGGTACAATAAACTGGTAAAAAACGATAAGTGCAAAAGGGTCTTTGTGGTTTTTATATGAACCCGTTGAGTATCCATTGTGGTGGAGGCTTACATGATGAAATGTGGTTGATTTTGTGTCTTTCTTTCAGATCCGAAAGATGAAAGGTCTGAAACAGAAGAAGGCACACCTGATGGAGATTCAAGTGAACGGTGGTGATGTGGCACAGAAAGTTGATTTTGGTTACAGCTTTTTTGAGAAGCAGATCCCCATCGATGCTGTTTTTGGTAAAGATGAAATGATTGACATAATTGGTGTGACCAAGGGTAAAGGTTATGAAGGTGTGGTGACCCGTTGGGGTGTAACCCGTCTGCCACGAAAGACCCATCGTGGGCTGCGTAAGGTTGCTTGTATCGGAGCTTGGCATCCAGCTAGGGTTTCATTCACCGTTGCAAGAGCTGGACAGAACGGTTATCATCACCGTACTGAAATGAATAAGAAGATTTACAAACTTGGAAAGGCTGGTCAGGACACCCATTCAGCAATCACTGAATACGACAGGTATGTTTTTGTTTTATTTGATGGTTTATTTATTTATTTATTTATTTATAATATAGATATAGATATAGATGTTTTATTTATTTATTTATTTATGTAATAAAGGTGGATGATTTTTGTAGGACTGAGAAAGATATAACCCCGATGGGAGGGTTCCCGCACTATGGGGTGGTTAAGGATGACTTTCTGATGATAAAAGGGTGCTGTGTGGGACCCAAGAAGCGTGTGGTGACATTAAGACAATCGTTGTTGAACCAGACATCGAGGCTTGCATTGGAGGAGATTAAGCTCAAGTTTATCGATACATCCTCTAAGTTTGGGCATGGTCGTTTCCAGACAGCTGATGAGAAATCCAAGTTTTATGGCCGAACAAAAGCTTAAAGAGGAGGGTATTTTTGTCCAAAAGTTCAGGATTTTGAAAAACGTTTCGTCATATTTGTCGTTCATACAGACCTGGGATTGAGGGCTTTTTTGTTATTTTGAGAGATTTTACTTTTCAGTTTTTATGAGGGTTTTGTTATGGATTTATGTTATGAAAGTTTGTTTGGTTTTGTTGATGGAAATTGCTGGTCAGAAGCATATAGCTTTACTTTCTTTCCAATTAGTATGTTCTGTCTTTGCACAAATAAAGAAAAACACTGTTGTAAATCACATGAGACTTACCTATTTTTGTGACATTTATGAAATCATTTTTTACACTTGAAGCTTCATAACAAAACATTATGAAGGTAAACAAATATAAACCTTTACAGCAAAAACATTGTGAATATTACATTCATAGTTTTTTGCTTAAAGTTTCTAATATGAAAATAATGGTTTCATGGTCTCATGCTTAAAGTTTCTAATATGAAAATAATGGTTTCATGGTCTCAAAAAAACAATCTAGTTACATATACAAATATATGTTTCTAATGGATTGATTATGAGACCAGTTACCACAAGTGCTATATTTAGCCTCCCCATATTCTAATAGTAGTATTTTTCCTGCATTAATATTTATTACTTTACATAATACTTCGTATATTCAAACCATAACATTTAATTTGTCATATAACTTAATAAACATATTCCAAGTTGTTTGAAATTAAAGATTAATTATTTTTATTATTATTATTATTATTATTATATATATATATATATATATTTCGTTTTATTAAAGTGTTTGTAATTATATAGAAGTAATTAATAAATTATAAGTTAGTGTTATTGTAGCAGCCTTTTAACTTTGTGTCTTTATGGCAGCTTTCACTTGTATTATTAATTAGTGGACGATTATGTATATCATGTTTTCCCATTCTAGCCTCTCAAACCACATTACCCGGGTCAAGTCGGGTTATCATGATCCATGGGTCTTAATTATCCAGGGTTCTTCGATCGTTTTATTAATGTACACGAATGCATCATTTGTACTTTCATATAACACATGCCTTAACATGGATATCCAAATCCCGATCGCTATAAAAAGCAAATAAGAATCAAAACTGGATCCGGGTCGACCCTTACTGGGAGTAGGGAAAAATACCCATCTCCATCTTTAAATGAAAAGTGAAGATTGTATTACTTTTAGAAAAAGAACCAATATGATACAACTTGTTTAGTCACTTTTCATATTAAACAAATCAAATCTAATATGTAATTTAATAAAAATATTTGATTATTAATCAATGTCAAAAATATTTTCTCAAAAAATTACATGTTTCATAGTAATATAACCATGGCAACATTAAAATATATGTTTTACAGTATCATTTATACTATTAATTGTAAATCAAATTTAATACAATAACTGTTAATAGTTTAGAATATAATATAACTTTTTTTTAATGGTTACTCATACTTTTATAATAAAAGTAAGCATCCAAAATAGAGTTAACATTAAAGGGTCTTCTCTATAACCTTCTCTCTTGCTCCAAAGCCAAAAACACCACAACCATGGATGAGTTTGATACAGAAAGGTCAAACTACGTGACTTTGCACGAGAAGTCACCTCAAGGTGACGGTGAGGGTTTGTGGACGAACTATGGGACCTCGATTTCTTTGGGTTTTGTTGCAACTGCTGTCTTAATATCCATGTTCGTGATCATGGCCATCTTCGAACATCTGTTCAGACCCAATGCTTCATTCCATTTGACTCAACACACGAGCAACATGTCGGATCACGTGCACAAGCTTGTAGATCCACAACCACCTGTAAGTTACTTCCTGATACTCAAAAGTCGACCATTTAGAATCTATATTTGGTTGCAATGAAACAATGTACGTATGATACGACTCATTAAAACCTCCCATTTGTGATAGGTACAATCAAGATATGAGTCGGATTTATCAGTATTAATGCCAGGGCAACAATACCCAACCTACATTGCACATCCAACACCTCTACCTTGTTCAAGGGAAGGAGTGTATTGGCCTTCACATCAACAACACAACTTAATCCATCCTTAGCTTTCTTTAGAGCGGTAATTTTTTGCTTATGCATCAAATGGTTGTACCTTTTTTCCATATACTACTTTTTTAATTTTTCTCGTGATACACATTACTTCTAAGATATTTTTGATGTTGCAAAAACTGGTATTTGATGTTGATCGGATAACACTGAAATATAAGGAATATTTATTTGAGATTTTAAGGGAATTGAATCGACACGAATCAAACATGCAGTCTTATGTTTGTTCAGTTGGGTTCAATGGAATGAGAAATGAATGGACGAAGAAAGTAATGGAATGATCGGTTATCATTGTATCTTTTTATTGCTTCTGGAATGGAATAAATTAAATGTTTGATATTATCATTTACATTTTTTGTTAAAACTTATACTTTATTGAAAATACAATGTTTTGATTTGATATAAAATATATAGCGGATGAATCAAAATGGGAAATCACATTAAAACAAACCATAATTGTTTTCATTATGATTTTGAGTAACTAGCTTCAAAAAATATAAGATATTGTTAAACAAAATCATATTCCTTAAAATAAGAACCAAAGTAAAGATGGTTTTATTTTATTTTAAGTTTGAAAACTTAGTTTTGAAATAAAGTGAATGCAAATGCAAAGTTTGTTCCCTTTACCTTAAAACTAAATAAGTATTTTGTTAAAAAAGAGAAAAAAAATTCTTTCCTTCCTATTTTAAAAAATAAAATTAAAAACTTTTTATTTGATAAATCCAATACGTTTAAAAACAAAAACAAAATTGTTTTTGGCCAATCTCCTCATTCAATTTATAAGAAGATTTTAAGGGAAATTGTACTAGATGACCAATCTCCTCATTCAATTTATTTTGATAACCATTTTTTTTATCTATATGTCATTAGATCCGTAACCCAGGTCCGTAAGTATTGCGGACCTCTAAAACGGTTTTTGGCCAAATGTCACTAGCGCATGGCACAATCGCCCGCTATGTATCGAGAGCCACTTTTCCTTTTGTGCGATTCTGACAGGCTATTGTGACACTGTCACTATAGCATGTCACTATAGCATAAGTTGTACCGATGTGTTTTTCCTACTTTTCACCCGTTTTGAGCTCGTTCCTCGCCTAAAAGATGATACCCAATAAAATTCACTTCAAAATTTTTATTTCAACTATTCTAAGAGTGAAACACATAGAGGACTCGGGATTTCACTCTACTAAAGACCCGGTTGATCCATTGTGCCATTGTCACGAATGCATGACACGATTATCGAGACCACCAACCATTAGGTACCACCGGTGCTATTGTGACAAATTTCACTATCCCATGGTACCACTACTCAAATTCTGAAATTAACTCTTCTTTATATTAGATCGTCCGGTTCAACACTTTCTTCAACTGGGACAATAGGAGCACGCTATGTGTATATTATTAATAGTTTATTAATTCATTGAGGGTATCATCGTTATTTTATAATTTAATATGGAATTAATAAGTAGCGATTAATATGGAATTAATATTTGATTAAATCATTATCAATAGTAAGTATCAGTTTTAATTATTATTTAATAATTTCCTGTCGATTTTTTTTGGTCATGAACACTATTATATCCATTCATGAACATGTTGTAACAATTCATGAACACACTTTCACCATTCGTGAACATGTTGTAACAATTCATGAATACACTTTCACCATTCGTGAATACAGTTTCGTGTTTGCTGTTGGTTCCAACAACTCATGAATCAGTTATTTTGAACATGTATCGATCTAACCTCTTCGGAGGAGATGTGTTAAAGTCGTAAACCAAACGCCAAACAACAACCACCGGTGGCGGTGAATATGGCTGAGAAAGATGAAGCACCGGCAACGGCGACTATGGTTGAGAAAGATGAAGCTCTGACGGCGGCGGTGGTGATGTTGTCACCGATTTTTTTTAACGACATCATATTATTACCACCAAAAATAAAAGAGCAAAGTGCTCACTTACAATGTCAAAACAGCCAGAAATGTAGGTCGCATTACAGCAAGAAACATGGCTCCGGCGAAATTGATTGATGATCGGTGACGGCTAATGTGACTGAGAAAGATGAGGCTCCAACGACGGCTATGGTTGAGAAAGATGAAGCTCCGACGGCGGCTATGGTTGAGAAAGATGAAGCTCCGACGGCGGTGATGATGTTGTCGCCGAAATTGATTGATGATGGAAGGAAGATGAAGCTCCGACGGCGGTGATGATGTTGTCGCCGAAATTGATTGGTGATGGAAGGAAGATGAAGCTCCGGCGGCGGCGGTGGTGACACTGTAGCCGAAATTGATTGATGATGGAAGGAAGATGAAGCTCCGGTGGCGGTGGTGGAAGGAAGATTGAATCACTATTTTGATGGATAGAACCGTCAATGATATCTTCATGGTTTTCCGAAACATTGTTATTTATTGTATTACATAATTTTTTCTCTTCCCAGAAAGATTAAACTCAGAAAAAAAAAAAATTATATATCGTGAATTTTAGAACTAAGATCGCAGACGAAAAACAATTTTCGGAAACTAAATAAAATCAGTTTCAAAATCATCATAAAATCCGACAGTTACTATAGATAATCTACAAATTAAAAAATCATTAAATTTAATATGTAATACAATAAAATCAGTTTCAAATTTTTCTAAAACTGAATAAAATCAGTTTCAAAATCACCATAAAATCCGACAGTTACTATAGATAATCTACAAATTAAAAAATTTAATGATTTTTTGATTATTAACTAACATTTCTACCCTCGTTTATTATCTAAACTAATAATATACTAATAATATCCACATGGCGACTATCTATTGGTTATTATTGGTTTGCAAAGTTTGCAAAATTGCAATAGTTTGCAACGGAAATTCTGCCTATATATATATATATATATAGGAAAGTTCAAATGTGAACTCATTATTGGTTTGCAAAGTTTGCAAAATTGCAATAGTTTGCAACAAATCTCAGCCACTTATCCGGTCAATAAAGGCGGCTTTGACCTGGTTCCCCTCCTTTAATAATCTCCACCCTCCCATGAATCGCGTCAATCCTCCGTGATTGCGTCCACCATAACCGAAGATGTGTGGCTGAGATTCGTCCTCACGTTCACAGCCAAAATTGAGTTCACATTTGAACCTAACCCTATATATATATATATATATGGCACGTTTCAATTGCAAAATACTCCATTTATGCAAACTTTGCAAACCATTATATTAGGAAACAACAGAGATATTTATGGACAATTATCATAATTCATTAATTATGGTTGAGATATATAAGAAATATGATAAGTTCATTAATTATGATCATGTCTTTGAATTAGGAAACAAAATAAAATCAAATATTTATTAAACTAGATGAACAACTAGCATTGGTTTTTATAGTTTGTTTGAATTGTCGAGTTTGTAATTGAAACCTCCCATATATATATATATATTATTGAAATGATATTTATATATATATAGTATTAAAAAATAATAAAGAAAGAAAAAAATGATATAATATATATATATGTGCCAAATTAATATTTAGTAATATATAATAAATGAAATTTAGGATTAAATAATTAAATTTTATATAACACAAGAACTAAATATGTAAAATTTTAAAACTTTTTAACAACTCCATTAACTCTGTTAGATGTAAGGACAAAAATAGTAGCAAAATAAAAATACAGGAACCAAAAAAGCAGTTTTTAAACAACAGGGACGAAAATCGTTATAAATAGTAAACCACAGGGACTAAAATCGTAGTTTACTCAAACAATTTATTATAGATGTAAGGACAAAAATAGTAGCAAAATAAAAACACAGGGATCAAAAAAGCAGTTTTTAAACAAAGGGACGAAAATCGTTATAATAGTAAACCACAGGGACTAAAATCGTAGTTTACTCAAACAATTTATTATATAAAAAGAGGGATGTATTTTAACAGGGTATTGAACCTGACGTGAATCGAACACGCAACCTTCTGATCTGGAGTCAGACGCGCTACCATTGCGCCACAGATCCCTATGTGTTTTCTTCTTATTCATTTTATTTATATATAAACAGTCATTCCCAATTATATATGAAACCATGAGTCCATGCTAACACCTCTACATTTCACTTTCTCATAACATTCATTAATTGTAATTTCGATTTGATATATATATATATATAGGTTATTATATATGTGTATAATAATATATATTATACGATAAATGAATTCCTGTAGAAACATCTATACAATCACGAAGATTTTCCAGATACTAATTGTCTAAAAATTACATGTATTGATTATTGTTAAAAGTACGAACGAGTAATAACGCATAGACTACTAAAATACTAATACATAAGTAACATTCGCTAAACAGTATTATAAAATTGGCATGAAAGTGACGTAACTATTGCATACATTTAACATTGCTCTATATGTTCTCTGTATCATAGGGAACACCTATGTTGTACTGCTTACATGTCTTTGTATAGAGACTCTCAGACTTATACTTGTCCTACGCACTTTGTTCATATAGCGGATCTTGGGCATAAATTGGTCTTAATGGGACCTAACTTGTCGATGCTAATTTTACATCTCAATGCATATACTAAAAACAAATTTTATAAATAATATATTACTGTTACTTAATTTATACCAAGTTTGAGAAAACACATGAAATCTTCTGGTATGCTAAACAAACAAAGTTCGAACAAAATTGGTGAATTACTATTGAACCGAACACCTACATAATATAATATAAGTTTTAAGTTTTCCTACTAATCTTATACTAGAAACATACTTAAATTGGTCAAACTCAATAACTCCTTTGTTGCCGAATCAAATGCTCTAAAACCACTCATTATACATAAAAAGAATGGCACCAAAATGTGTCTTAATATATTAAGCTATTGTATGAATAGTGTAACATGATATTAACATCTAGATGCATTCCGGATGGAGTGCTTATAGACAATGAAATTCTCGGTTAAGTAAAGGATAAAAAAAATGAGAACCATGATTTGTAAAGTTGTCTTCGAGAAGGCCTTTGACTGCTCATATACCTCGAGGTCCATACTGGGAGATGTATAAACAAGATTGAAAGTTGGAACACATTCGTTGAGAAATTCAAAAATAAGCTATCGTTTGGAGATCTAGATCGATAATTTTTTGATGGAAGATTAATGTTGGTCATATCAGTTCTCGACAGTCTGTCTCTGTATTATTTCTCTTTATTTTATGTGCCGAATTAAGTCCTTCATTTTCTTGAAGGTGGAAGGAGGGATGTTTTTTAGGAGGGTCGATGGTAATAGGAAACAAGCTTGTATTAAATGAGACACGGTCTTAAACATTTTTAATTCATTGGTTAATGTGAGTACTCTTCGCATACTCTAAGTTGGTTTTAGGATACAACCTTTAAACAAAACTTTTGGAAAGATCTCTCTAATTATAGTGGATCAAGAATTGTTTAATTGATTTTATACGCATTAATGATATCAGGGTGATACTGTCTAATATCTAACTGTTTCAAACACTCCTGATCTTGACCCAGTTCGAACCAAGATTGGTTTATGTCCGCCTTTGGGAGATTTGAAGTAGACATCTCAAACTTTATGGAGATATACCGTGTTCCTTCTTTCAATGAGCGAGATCGAGATTGATTATGTATTTTACAAACATGAAATTTTCTGATTTTATCATAACAACATAAAGATTGCATCTTTTGTTAATACCACGACCTCAAGTCTTTTCATCAACTCCACTTGTACACTAATTCATTTCTTAATATCATATGCTACTAAACTCATATTAATTTAAAACCTTAATATAAAAATAATACCTTCACTTATAAATTTTGCTATAGCTCTCAAGACTTGACCTCATTGCTACGTCACATCTCACGCCATTTAGAAGCTTGATTGCAACAAGAAGTAATGTTGCATAACCTTTTCAACACGATTACCAGGGGATTAACTAGAACATCTTAGGACTTAAAGAGTCAAGATAAAGTGAATACAGTATATGAACATATTTGTTAGCCTTTATAGGTGTTGTAGACCATTCGGTGGTAAGTTTGGTCGTGGAGGATACCTGAAGTATACTCAGTCATCCCCTCGTATATCAATTCATTCCTTAACATCATATGCTACTAAAACCATCCTAAGACTTTTCAAGTTTATACAAAAATTAAAATATATTGCTATTGTGTTTAAAAGTGCATTATTTAATAATTGATCTAAAATACATTTTTATTTTTATATTTAACTATAATATTATTTAATTAAAATAGTAAAACTTTTATTTTAACATTTGATAATCATTATAAGTATTTTTTTTATTAACTTAGATATCTAATTCGTTATATCATTAATTCCAGATCAATTATTCGTTTCGCAAATAATCAAGAATTAGTGCATTCAAACCTACATAGCCACATATGTAAGTTTTATGTTTTCACGACAAGAATATGCCTTTCCTCCAATCCATATTTAATGGTACTTTTGGAATCTATTTTTATTTTATTATTTTAAAGGTGCTTATTTTTTATTCTTTCAAGGGTGCTTTCCTAATTTACTTTTATTATTTTATATATGTTACAAACATAATCATGAGAAAATGAAACAGCATATAAGTATTAAAGTGAATTATGGATTTAGTCCATATGGCTTAATTAAAATTATACTTCTTGTTTTTTAATTTAATTAATTATGGATTTGTTTCTCGTGGTTTTTATTTGTATGATTATGATCCTTGAAACAAACGGTATTATCGGTGACTCTGTTAAGTGTTAACTTAAGCGTATTTGAGTTAAAAAAAAAATTCTGATATTTTTATTAAATATTAACAAATATATGTTATTTTATTTTTATATAATAGATTATATTTATATATGCTTACACAAAAAACCTCATGACTTCACCTTCTTCCTCCTCAGGTCCCTCCCGCTATTGACATTCCATCACCAACCACCTCATTTCCTACCTCCACGTTGATCACAATCCTCCTTCATCCGGAAACTAGATTGCAAAAGAAAAAAATGAAAGCCTTTGGCGACCTTTCGAAATATGACTACTCTTCTTCGAGCCACTCAACCACCAACACCAAGCTTCATTATGTCTTCGATTAGTCACCAGGCAAGTTGATCAATCTTCATCCCAGGCCACTTCTCTATAGCCTCTTCAACCTATACCTTCATGTCAAATTGCAACCTTTGATCTACAGCCTCATCAATCTGCAGGAAAGTCAAGCAACTTCAGTTTGTAGCCTTTTCAAGCACCTTCGATCACCATCCTCATCAAGAGAGCGGGGGAGGGTACTGGTGTTTGGTGGATAGGGGGTGATCGAGGGAGGGATTTTAAGGTGGCAATAGGGAAGATCGGAGATGGAAGTCGATGTGGGGGGGGGGGGGGGGGGGCGAGGAGAGAAAAATGGTGACAACGTGAGGTTTCCCTTGGATGCAAGCACCTTCGTCGGAGATGTGTGTGTGTGTGTATAGGGAAATGTTCAAATGAGAAGTGATAAATAGTTGAGAAGTAAAGAATCGGTTCATGTGTGAACCTGTTAATTAGTTCACATGTGAATTATTTAACTGATTCATATATGAATCGGTTAACTAGTTCATATATGAATAGTTAATTAGTTCATATTTGAATCACACATGTTCATATGTAAATCGATTAAAACAATTCATATGTTAATTACACATGTGAACTCGTTTGTCGCTTATTTGTAAAAGTTACAAAACTATGCCTTCTATTTTTATCATAGCCGTAATTTTGACCAGTCAAAATTGTAATTATTGATCAGTCAAATCCGATCTTGATCGTATGAAGGGCTAAAATCACTTCTTTACTTTTCAAAAATTTACCACTCTTTAAAATAATTTTTGACTATATATATATAAATAAAGATATTTTAGATTAGATTATAATTTTTATTTTTATTTAGAAAACAACATAAACATGGCATTTTGGTTCTTTACCATCAAGTTAACTACACTAACGATTTTTCTAAATCTTTGCACTGAAAGAGACCTTAGTCATGTAACCAAGTTAATAATCAATCGAGTTTAGGGATGATAATCATAATTTTTATTAAACCAAAGGACCAAATCCATAATTCACTCTAAATATTACTTATTTTGTCCCTAGATGTTGCTAATGGCACCCCTACAAATGAATTTCTCCTCACATCCATCTACATCAATCCCCTGTACAAAAAAATTCCATACACACTTTTACTAAAAGAATGTCATTAACACTCCCCAGAATTTATAAGTCCTTTCTTAAAAATTAAATATCTAAAATATTACATAATAAGGCAAATAAATTTTTTTGTAGATCGAAATAGTACAACTTTTTTTAAGAAAGTAACGATTAAGAAAAAACATCAGATTATTAAAAAATTAAAATCCAATTTCGATATAGTTCAGAATAATTGCTTTTTCTAAAATGCTTTCATTTTTTAAAATATTTAATTTTTTGAAATTGGTTAAAAAAAAAAATTGGGATAATTTTGAATATTTTTAACTTGTTACTATATATATCATAGTTTATATCATGTACTCTAATTGAATTAAGATGCATATGTCTATTTGTTTTTTTTGAATGTTACCATATATTAATATAATAAGATGTCTTCATAAATCAAGATGTATTTAAAAAAATCCTTTAATAAATTATTTAAGATATTTTAGACACCCTCATCATTCACCTTTTTCTAGTCATTTCATACCCTCATGTTTTGAGACATTTTGTCCCTTACCCCAACTAACCACCGCCTTCTTTACCGCCTTGTTTCTTTCTTTTAAACATTTATATTTATTATCGGAACCTCTTTAACAGCTTCTTTAAAATGGAAAAAAATAAGGATTTTGAGTGAAAATAGACTCTAACAGCTTCCTCAAATCCTTCTCCAAAATAGAGAAAGTAGGAGATATAACACATTTTTCTCCAAATATGGAGAACACCCCAAAAATGTTTACCAATTGTCACCACCAATAGGAAAATTTAAAAACAAAATATTTAGAGAGAAAAATAATATTTTAATGAATGAAGAAATATTTTAATATTATAATCAATGTTGGTTTCTCCAAAATAGGGAATCTGTTGGAGATGAATGCAAATAATTTTAAAGATTTTAACCTTTTGTTCTTCATTTTGGATAAATTTTAGGGAATCTGTTGGAGATGCTCTTATATTAAAGAATAATGGGGTTAATAAATTTACTATGTTAGTGCTTGATATGATGATATCTAGACAAGACTAAACATGATAAAAGAATATGATAGTATTTGAACAACACTAATATATGTTTGACATG
This sequence comes from Silybum marianum, assembly GCA_036898165.1. Taxonomy (NCBI): domain Eukaryota; kingdom Viridiplantae; phylum Streptophyta; class Magnoliopsida; order Asterales; family Asteraceae; genus Silybum; species Silybum marianum. The sequence continues at coordinate 12,283,500 of CM072528.1, forward strand.
ATTAAGATTGGACATGATTAGACTAAATAAGTTATCTCTAAATATTATTTAATAATTTTATATCATGATTATTGGTGGTGGTGGTGGGGTGGTACGTAGCTAGTGGTTGACTGGTTGTAATACCCAATGGTGGAGGACGTGAACAATGGTGGATATAAAGGTGGAGGTGGTGGTGGTAGACGGTGGTAGTAATATGCGATGATGGTGGAAGTGGTCAATAGTGGCAGATAATGATGACCATTAAACTAAATATCATATTAAATAAGGAATGAGAATGTATTGGTAAATTTTTTGTTTTGTCTCATCTATTTTGTTGATTAATTTTTTTTTATCTGATATTTGTTTCACCTATTTTAATAGAAAAAAAAACCTTTTTTGTTTCATTTAGTCTCACTCTGACCTTATGTCATATCATGTTAAAAATGAAACAATGAATTTTATTGTATATTATTTTATCCAATTTATATATTAAATACATCCAAAGTAACATCAATGAAGATAAACAGATGAATAATTTTGAAACATGTCAAACACGAATAGTTGTATTTTATTGGACATCACAAGGTAGCAATCGTTACGAACACATAATTTGTAAGAAATAATTTATTATTATTCAAAAATCTAAAACATATTCTCGTATTTTGATTAAAAAAACACGTAAATAAAAAACGCATCATCTCTATACAACGATGACCATAAATTATACGTTATAAATACCGGAAAAGAAATAATAAATTATAAGAAAAACAATAATATCTTTTTCCTTATACAGATATTGAATATACCTTAACAAATCAAACAAAACCCAGTGATGGTTAAAAATTTATAAACCTGACTTCTATACATTATTTCATGTATAAAACAATATACGTAAAAACATACAGTGTTTAAGACTTTCATAAAAAGAGATGGTGATTGGTAGGCTTGATACAGGTACAACCGTTTATCACCCATCTTAGAATCAACTAGTTCAGCTATATTCGTTTTAATTCTCTCATTCAGAACAGATGAAACCAGGTTATGGATTTGTTCAAGTTGGTTTCATATATGGAATGTTTAGAACTCTTCTGTGTGTGGCAAAAAAATCACCGAAAATACGTTTATATATTAAACACATGTACACAAGCAAAAACAAAACGTATTAAATAACATGAATCATAATTAAAAAACCAAACTTTTTAAGTAGTTTAATTGATTTTTACGAATTTGTAACATTTATTTTATTTGTATTTAAGTAAATGGGTACTCGTACATTGCAACAGAATACATCTCGATTTTACTGTATCATTTTATTCTTTGTCTCTATTTATATCATGATACAATTTTATGTTCTTTTGAGAGAACGATAACGGTTTTATTTTAAATAAAATATAAATTTGAAAATATTATAGAAGTTGAAAAAAAATACATCGATATTAGTACCAAGTGAACTATTTAAAAGTTCTATTTTCATGTAATTTCTTTAATTCAAAATTTTATTATAATTTAATATAGGTTTAATAGCAAAATAATTTATTTTTGATTTAATAATATAACTTTTTATAAAAATTATAATCAACTATTATGTTATAACTCTATGATTATTTAAATATATTATAAATTTTTTATATTTAAAATAAAATATTTATCGATAATTATTTACATAAATTCAAACATTAAGTATTAATAAGTTAAGTCACACATAATTACTTGTAATCTTGAAATTTAAATAATATAGATTAATAAACAATATTCAATACATAAAATGCCTTATAGAAAGTTTCTTCTATATACACACTCACACTCTATGCACACCTAGAGAGAGAGAGAGAAAAACAGAGAATGAAAGGGTATTCAAAGATGAATATGATCGAGAGAAGCTCCAAATCAAAATCCATGGATTTCTCAGATCTCAATTCGTTTCCTCTTCCTCTTTCTAAAGAATCACAATCCATTGAAATCAAAACCACCAGATTGATCATCCCTAAATCCACCACCATCGCCGCCGTGCAGCCACCACCAACCTCCGATATCCAATTCAAATTATACGGCGATCATCATGATGAAGATGATGATGAAGTTAAAACTACTGTTCTAAAGAAACAGAACAGTAGAAGGCTGCAATTGCAAACCAGTGTGATAAGAGCTTTCTCCATTAGAAGATCTTCATCTGTTTCTGAAAAGTATTGCAGGATCCATCATGATCATTCTGATCAAACGACACTCTTTAATCATGGCGATGAAGATTGCCAAATAACTGGATCTGCAAACAAACAGAAAAAGGGAAGTGTGATGAAAGCTTGCAAACGCATTTTTGGACTCTAATTTCAGAGATATCATCATTTAAGAAGTCGTATTTTGAATATTAATTAAAATTATCATTCAAGTCATCAAGTGTTTGTTAATTGTTATGCACTACCACCGACATCCCTTTCGTTTTCAAGTTTTAAATGAACATTTATATTTTTAATTTTATACGGTAAAAGTTATACATTATTATTGACATTTGGGATGTGAGACCAGACTTTTTGGTATCTTAAGCATTTGCTTAGACTAATCTCTGACAATTTTGAGACTGCTAAAGCATGCAGTCTTGAGATAATTCTCCGGTGGTCACAAGTTGTTTGCGTCTGGATTTGAATCTGGGGTAGATGAGTTATCTAGCCTCATCCCCACAAGTCTTAACAGTACGTCACAAGCCTTGTGGTTTTTTTTTTTTTGTGAAATCCTTCCGACCATATTTTGTGAACTTTCAAATGTAAAAATGTGATTTCACAGGTTTTACGAAAAACAAGCTGGTCTCACGTGAATCAACCCTTATTATCGATGTAGAAAGAGTATTAAATACAACTTGTGCAATTGTTACAAACCATACAAATTAAATATTGGTCCTTGATTTTGTTTATTTTGAAATCTAAAGTCGGTTATTAAATCAATTAAAGATGAGGTTGAGAGTAAATTTAGGAGCCGATTTAATACACATCGCTGATCATCTACAACTATGTTTGAGATTTGTTTATATGATTTGTAACAATTAGACTATCTATATTTTAAATATGTATGTATTGGTTGATATGTTATATCCTGATTAAAAAACGAAAGTGAGTCTTAGCTTTTAAATACTCGATAAAGCTTGTTGTATGATTGGATGTACGAGAGAATGAGATGCTTCTTAGTCAAAACTAGGGGCATAACACAAGACTTCTAACCTGGGGGACGAAACGAGTCGAGTCGAGTAAGCAAATTATTCGAGCTCGGCAAGTAAAGTTAATACCAGACTTAAGCTCGATCTCGAATAACTATTGCAAAGTAGGGGTCGAGGTGGAATATATTTTCAATGTTCGAGCTCGAGCCCGGCTCGAAAAATTAACACTAGGCTCGAGCTCGATCTCGAATAACTGTTTCAAGGTAGGGTTCCAGCTCAAATATTTCAATGTTCAAGCTAGCTCGTTTAACAAATTTAAGTTATAGATTATATCTAATTTTTCAGGTTTTATAAAAAATTTATGGGCTTGAACTCGAGATTGATTACTCGCATATTGTCTCAAGCTCGATAATTTTTAATGTTTTGAGATTGTATGACTTATTATCATATAAATATGTTTGGCTGAAAAAAATTAGTTGAGTTTTCAAACGAGAGGAGTCAAATATTGGTGTTATGGAGCTCGACTAATTTATTTTGTGTTCGAGAATGAATTGCATATACATATAGAGGAAAGTTCAAATGCAAATTCAAATTTAGTTGTGAATTCAAATTTAGTTGAAGACAATGAGAGTGCGACACGTGTCATATTCAGATCGAATAATGAAGGAAAATATTCAGACTGAATATAGTATTATTCAGACTGAATAACACTAAATTCAGTCTGAATGTTTTTCTTCATTATTCAGTCTGAATATGACACGTGTTGTGCTCTCATTTGTACTCACGTTCACAACCAAATTTGAGTTCGCATTTGAACCCGCCCTATACACACACACACACATATATATATATATATATATATACATAAACATATACAGTAGGAGGTTCAAATAAGAAAATTTCATATATACATAAATATCGTAAGAAAATTTCATATGTGAATCATTGGAAAAATCTATTTGAAAATGTACATGTGAACCCATATCACTAATTTGTAATCTCGGTTCACATATGAATCTTCAAATAAAAAAATTCAGATTTTTTTCAAAGATTCATATATAAACATTGTCAAGCCTTCCGTTGTTCTCTTCTTATGAAGAATAACTGGCTTGTATTTTGGTTTAAAAACACATTAATTTTTTCATTTTGGTCTACAATTTCATTGTAAGAGCAATAATATACAAGTAATATAAATAACTAAAATCGGGTAAGTAATTTCAATGACTAATTCAGTAAATCACAAAAAATGGAATGAAGTAGATCTCAATCCCTAAAGTTTTGGAGGCAACCGGAAAAATAAAAATGAAACTAATCAACAGTTTTGGGAGATGACATGCTAAAGAGGTTGTTTGGTTGGTTTTTTTAATGGATTAATCTATCTTTATAGACTGGAAAGGTTTTAGTTCGGGGGCGTTTTTCCATTAATGGAAGGAGGTGTTTTTTAATTTTTTAAGGGGGGGGGGTGTTGTGGTTGGAAATTTTTTGGTTTTCTACATATAGCTCCCCACTAGAAGCTTACTCAATAACCTACTTTCTATATCATTAAGTCATTAGCAAACAATCATATATAGTTGACCGAATAAGGTTCAAGTTTCATTAAACTCAATAAGCTGCTAATAAACATGCCCTAAGTGCTCTTGCATCTGGGCATCTAGGCTTTTGCATGCTATATTTAAAGTTAAAACTTTTGGTTATTGAGGTTGTGAGGTGTCAACCAACCATCTACCAATCTAATATTTGCTAGGTGGTTCTTTGAGTTGGATGGGTTGGGACCAAATAAAATTTTAATTAAAATATTACAATCCTATTAACTCAGCCATGGTAAGGACTAAGGAGACATAAAAACGCAGGGGTCATGGCCCCTAAAGGCCCTATAAGCCATCTTCCCTTGGTTAAATATAACATGGGCTAGGAGGTGTAAAATGTACACATGAACCCGAGATCCCCGGATGTAGCCGCATGGCAGGAGTCAAGGGGATTGCGCACCCTTGCAGGGTCTAGGGGCAATTTCTCTAGCGGGCGGGGTCAAGGGGGTAGGGTTCTTTTGTTGTTTGACGACTGTAGTGTTTATATTCAGTGTTCTAGCGACTAGCATATGAGGTTTAGGGATACTAATGAACATTTTTATGTCGATTAATGGGTACAACCACTAATCTCTTATATGATAAAAGTTATATATTATTAGTGTTGTACTTAATATGTTGTTTGAACTCATAATAAAAGAAGTGTTCAAACAATAAAAGTGAATCGAAATTAAAGTTAATTTTTTTATCTAGTTTTAATTCAAACAAGAAGATCGGAAACTTAATAAAAACAGGTTGATTGACAATTTCAATAAAGTCATAGTTTCAAACACAGAACAAACTAAATTAAACTTTTTTCGCTCTTCAATCCAATACTCCTAGATATATTTGTTCGGTCAGATCATCGGTCAACAATCATGAGTGAATTTCATTGGGGTAAGCATTAGAGTTGTTCACGGGTGGTATGACTTGCTCGATCCGGTTCGCTCGACCCGCTATAAAAACGGATTTAAACAATCATTCTTGAAAATATGGGCAGGCTTGGGTTGGACCACTAAAATTAATGGGCGGGCTTGGGCAATATAAAAAAGAATTTGGACAAGCCCGTCCAACCCGTTATATATTATAGTTGATTAAATTATATATAAATTAATAATTTATTGCTTTTTATTAAAAAGATTTAGAAGTGGCAAGGGGTTGGATACCATCTACTTAGTATCAACCATCACTCAAATATATATATATATATATATATATATATATAATATGCGATATGTTAGATAATATGCCTTGAATCCCGATCTTGAAATATTAGGTAGATAAATATTTTGCTATTTTTTCATACACTATGTACATTGATACTTTTTACGTCTTATTTATGTTGAAAGAGCTTATGTAATTTAAATAATTTTATATAAGTTTTGGTTTTCAAAAGTGAAAAACCTGTTAACTCGTTCAGAAGCTATACTCAGGGGCAGATTTAGTAGCTAAAAGGGGAGGGGGGGGGGGTCCCTTTCCCCTAGTGAAATGTCTATAGAAAAATTATATAGGCTAAAAAAAATCAAAAAATATTGTATTTGGTCTTAGTTCCTCCCAGTAAAAAAATTCAAGGGACCCCATCTTGCCGGCGATTGACAAAAACACTAAAAAAGTCTCTTGAAATCAATAATAAATCCGAAAAAATCTTTCGAAATCGACAAAAAACACTAACAAAATACCTCAAAATCGACAAAAACAATAACAAAATCTATTGAAATCAACTAAAAAACTTTAAAAATTTCCCGAAATACGTCAGGTGACTTTATGCGCATTTAGTCTACCTTAATAAGATCCCGATGGATAAGGCTGGGATTATTTAAACAAGAGTTGCCTACGATTTATGAAGTAAACGATCATTTATAGGCAATAATTGTTGAAAAGAAAACAAAAAGCGCCCATGGCCTAATGGATAAGGCGTCTGACTTCTAATCAGGCGATTGTGGGTTCGAGTCCCACTGGGCGTGGTTTTTTTTTGACCTCCAGTTATTTTCTTTTCTCAATAAATAAGATGTAAACTGAAAATAATAAATTTTAAATAGAAGTTTTCATTTTACTCCATAATCATGAATTCATGATATATTTGTGAAAAACATAAAACTCAAGTTTATAATTTATAATCGTCATTCTATAAAATCTTAATAACTGGTTTTCAATTTATTTTGAGATGTATATAATTCATCTACTCTAAATGACTCAAAAAAATATAAAAATAAAATATAAACATTGTCAAAAGAGATATTAATTTAGAAAATTCATTTAAATTGACTCTTTTTTGATAATATAATAGCCCTTACTTCTTAAAAAAACTCATTTCCTTTAAAAATCTTTTCCTTCACACTTTAATAAAAAGGAAAATTGTATTAAAATGAAGCATATTTAGTTTTAATCATTGTGTGGGACAACTTACTTTTATAACTCAATTTTAAAGAGTACAATTTTAAAAAAAGAATGCTACATAAGTGATATAATTAATGAAACATACTATATTTTTAATAGAATTAGAGAAATACACTATTATTTTATGGAAAAAAAATGAAAGTATTATTATAACTTCATAAAAAATTGAAAAAAAGTTAAATTGAACAATTAATCTTTGAACCTTAAAATATAATCTCAATGTTGAAAACAAGTGAAAAAAAATACCATAATATCCATAAAGTTCAGGGGTTTGTTTTGAAAATATTAAAAAAAATGTTTAAATTTTAGTTATGAATTTTAAATTTAATGTATCATCTTGCAAGAATTAAATTGTGTAACTTGAGTCATATTCATTAAAATCCTTACTAGTAGCCTCCATCGACAACCACCCATCGTCGACAACCACCAACATCGACCTCCTCGTCTCCCAGACTGGCGCACACCATTGCAGGACTCTCATAATAACAAAAAAATATCGATAACATTTTAAATCACCATTAACCACCACGTATTGTACCATACCCGATGTCCTTGCACCTCGTCGATTGACCCACCTCTGTTGTCACTTGCAACACTATCCACGTTCTACATCAATACACCATCGATCACTGTATTTCTAAAATAAATAAAAGGAAAAATGAAAATTTGTTGTGGGTTTTATGTTTAAAAAATAGCTAATTACATGAAAATACGAACTAGTTTGGTATGATTCCAATTAAATGCAATATACTTTTAGAACTTTTATTTTGCTAACATAAATGTGATACGCTCAAACATTTAGATGAATACAAAATAAAAAAAATTAAATGTTTTTACACCAATAAAAAATAAGGGAAAAGTTCAAAAACTGAACAAATTTTTTTCAATTTGAAGGATTAAGTTCATTATTTTTTTAAAAGAATATATACATTGAACTTTCTTATTTTGAATGATTGAGTCATTGGACATTATTTCAAATAATAAACTATCGAACTATTAAAGTTGGTTATGTACATTATTTTAAAGAAAAATTATTATAATATTCATTTTGAAAAATCTTATACCTAAAATATTCATTATTCTCCCAATTTTTTTTGTCTACCATACGTACTTAATTAAATTTTCGTTAAAGAAGGAGAACTGGAATATTAAAAAACAGACGCAAAGGGAGATCGTGGTACGGGCAAAAGGCGGCGTGGAGAACAAACTACGATGGGGCAATGAGAGGTGGCGAGGGGGAGCAATGTTGTTGGGTGCAAGGGTTTGAATGTCAAAAAGGTTTAGAAACGATAAAACTGATTTAGGTTTTTACTTTAAAATCTTTCTAGCCGGTTACAATAATTTTTTTTGGTTAAAATATTTATAGGTAATGAATTTAAAAGTATGATAGTTTTTTTGTTCAAAGAAAATGTTCTGAAACTTAATTATTTATGATGAGAAAGTTTTTTTGTTCAAAGAAAATGTTCTGAAACTTAATTATTTATGATGAGAATCCGTGAATCATTTATTTTTTAAATGCAACTTGACACCGGACATATGGAGGAATCCAAGGTGTTGGTGGAGCGTTGATATCCCTAGCTTTAATAATTTTCTTGACTGGAAGAGCTGGATAGATGCAGCTCGTGTGAGGAAAGAAGTGGTGATTTGTTTGGAGGCGGTCGTTTACACGACATTATGGTCTATATGGTCTTTCCGAAATGGGAGTCTTTTGGGTCCACTAAACCTAGAAAAAGCGGTGATTTGAGATAATATTGTAACTCTTTCGTTTTTATGGGTGTATAACAGGAGTAGATGCTTTAAAATTAATTGGGTAGGTTGGCTACAAAATTCCACTCTTGACTCTTGTTATTTCTGTTTTGTAATGCTCTACTAGCTTTTTTGCTAGTGTTTTTTCTTACATGTTTAATAAAACTGTCGCTATTCAAAAATAAATATTTATGATGAGAAAGTTCAATTTATTAAAAAACAGTTAGGGATTTATTCATTTAAAATAGCCAAAAAAAAAACTAATTGTTGCATTAACGGACCGCTTACCAAACACTTATCCACAAGAGTCACAAACCTCACTTAAAATCTCGTATAATATTCTCAGCTATCAAAATTTATTGTTTGATAAGCTTTTCTTACCCGACAAGAGCTAATCAAGTAAAAGTCTTCTTTATCACTTACAGAATAACCGTTACTTGCAGTGTCTTTTATCTGATAAAAATTTCGGTTCCTGAAATATAAATCAGAACTCATACAAATTTACTTGAATTTTGATGTATTTATAAAAGGAGAACTTCAAAAAAAAAGCCAACCAACTTTTCAAAGAGTTGTTTAATCTCTAAACTATTCTTTTTAATTAAAAAACTATTAAAATTTTCATTTTAAATGATTAAATACTTGAACTGTTTTTTTGAATTAAAAAAACATTAAATTTTCTCATTTTTATTGAGTAAGTCCTCAAAACATTTTTTTTATAAATAAATTGTTGCACTTTTAAAATTAGTTACCTACATCATTTTAACTCAGAAAAAAGTTAAATGTAACAAACTAGCAAAAGTTCGATGATTTATTTATTAAAAAACAATTTCAAGGTCTTCATTTAAAATAAGAAAGCTTAATAATTTTCATTCAAACTAAAAATGTTTAATGGTTATTTCATTCAAAAAATTGTTCAAATACTTAGGGTGCGTTTAGTTGTGGAAAATTTTCCAGTTTTCTAGGAAAATTTTCCAAAGTAAATGAAATTTTAGAAAACCCGTTTAGTTCGTTCAGTTTTCAAAAAAATTTCCAAAAAAACAAAAATTTCCATATTCTTAAATCCTATATAAATTAGAAAACTAGTTTTATTAGTTTTTTAATTTTTTGTTTTCTAAACCCCCCCCCCCCCCCGGCGCGCGCACACACACATATATTCACACACACTTGGGGTGAGCATTTGACTCACAAGAGCCAGACCGAACCGGAACCGACACCGGTATAGTCCAACCGGTCCGGTTTTTGGTTCTTCAAATGCTCCATATTCGGTTCCGGTTCCAAATCGGGTTCGGTGCCAATTTTTCGGGTAATTAACCGGAACCGGCCCAGAATTTTAAATGAGTATCTAATCCTAATTTAATTAATTTATTATGTTTTCTAATATATCAAAATAACCTTTCAAAATTTAACAAGTATATCTTTTGTAACAAAAAAGAATTTCACCTCTCTATCCTAAAACATCATGATTTACATGTCATATTTACGAAATTCTAAATGCATGCTTTATTATTATTTGTTTTTAAAAGGTTTTATAAAAATGTGTAGGCAATCAAAATCAACAAGATCATTGTATTACTTTTGACAATCAAGTAAGTTCAAGAGACAAGAATATGATTTTTTTTGGTTGATTTAATATTAAACTTTAAATATTTGAGGATGATTCTACGCTTGATTTTGTAATTGGTATTAAACTTTGAACATCTTAGGATTACTTTACACTTGATTTGGTATTCAACTATGAATATTTTGAGATTGCTATAAATGTTAAACTACGAATATTTTGAAAAATTAGAGTATGTTTTTGTTAGTTGATTTGGAATTAAATCGGTTCCAACCGGGTTTTTGACCGGAAAACCGGGGCCGGCACCGGTATTGCCTATACGGTTCGGTTATCGGTTCTAATAATATCGCATTTCCGGTTCCGGTTCGGTCCATTTGCTCACCCCTAACACACACACACACACACACACTTTCTAATTTGAAAAAAAAAATGGAAAATGAAAAGTGAGAGGTGATAGAAAATGCACAACCAAATGTGTTTTCTAATTTTCTAAAAATGAAAAATGAAAGCTTCACCATTTCAACTAAACGCGTTTTCTAAAAAATTTCATAAAAAACTGAGAATGAAAACTCAACTCCATTTTCTAAAAACGTCTTCAAGAAAAATGAAAACCGTTTTCCGTAACAATGAGAAACTAATAATTTTTTTATTTAAAAAAAGTTTAAAGACTAAACCATTAAGATCTGGGCAATGTTTTTGTGTTAAAATTTTTATACTTTTATTAAAAATGGATTTTGATATTAATACGTGTGAGTAGGAATTCATTTTATGAAGATATTATTAGCAACATATCTTTTAACTTTTAAGAGCATCTCTAACAACTTTGTTATAATAGGAAAAAATTAGAGTTTTCTTCTCTAAGGTTCTTCAACAGATTTGTTATATTGTTTGCTATTTTATAGATTTTGGGAGAAATCTCTAAATATAGAAAAAATTCTAAAATTCCTAAAGTAGGAGAGAAATGTTATTTTAATATGGACAACCAATCAAAATAAGTGAACTTAAATATGTAGGAGAGATAAATAATATTTTATTAAATGTATTGAATATTTTAATAACATAATGATTGATTCTTTAAAATAAAAAAGTTGTTGGAGTTAAAAGGAAATGATTTTAGAGACTTTGGTTTTTCATTCTCTATTTTAAAAAAATTATAGAAAAACTGTTTGGAGATGGTTTAAGGATATCCTTAAAGTTGATAGGTTTATTTTTTGAAGTTTTCCTGTTATATAAAAACAAAAAAGGTTTTGTTCCGTTACGAATGGTTGAGTTTCAAATTTAGTAATAAAATCCATGTCGACTGTGTAAATTTGAGTCTCCCAATTTCCTGTGGATTTCGCAACTCGATTACATCCTATAATTCTATATACGTATATACACCTTCATCTTTCACAAAAGAATATGCCCTTCAGAGGCGCCGATGTCGATTCCCTATCCAGTTCCCTCCCCAGTTCTGCACCGGGATCGGCGCCGGGAACACCAAAACTCCGAGTCAAGTTTCTATGCAGTCATGGCGGTAAGATCCTCCCTCGTCCCGCCGATGGCCATCTCAAGTACGTTGGCGGTGAAACTCGCGTCATTTGTGTTCCTCGCGACATTTCGATCACCGGTATCATCTCTTCAACCCTAACTTTCAATTTGTTCCATCAATTGTTTTAGGAGATCAATTTGTTCGTGTTAGGAGATCATACGCCATTGTTTTAACGATCTATTAGGTTAATCGTTTATGAAATTTCAATCGTAGATGAATAAAATTCAAGTTAATTAATTGGAACCGTGAAATTCATGGAAGAATGACATTAGGATCGAATATACGAGTGATGAATGAAAAAACATAACCGAAATTGATTCACGAGATTATAATCTGTTTACATATTAATTATACATAATTTCTTTCGGTTTTCGTGAATCATGAATGTAATAGTCTCGTCTCTTGTTTAAGATATCTTAAATTGAAATAATGTTTGTTTTTCTTTTGATTCTTACTTCATGAATTGATCTGTAATCTTTCCTCTGGTTTTCCAATTTCTGTTATTGAAGATGAAATTTTTGTAGTTTTACTTTTAATGAAACCTAGCTTTTTTGGAGTACAATATAGAACTCACGAAGAAATTTCAGAATTTTTTTCCATTTAATCTTAGATTCTAACTTTGGATTCAAATTATAGAACTTATGAAGAAGCTTACTAGCATGTTCGATGGTGAAATGATCCTCAAATACCAGTTAATTCCAGAGGATTTTGATATCTTGGTTACAGTAAAATCTGATGAAGATCTTCGTCACATGATTGAAGAATGTGATCGGCATGAACTCTTAGGAGCACCACGACTCCGTGCCTTCCTTTTCTCAGCCAATCCGATTGTTATGGAGAACCAAATGGGACCAATGGACCACCACTCCCTTGAGCAAAGATACATAAATTCTGTCAATGGCATTGTTGTCCATCCATCCCCAATCTATAGACCACTCCCAATCAACACTAGCTACACAACATTCAGCATTTCCTCCGCCTGCTCCTCCCCAAGAACACCGCCCGAAACCACCACCACCGCCACTAGCGGCATAAACCATGATTTCACCACTCCACATGGTTCACTATCCAGAAACCATAGCTCCCCTAGTTTATGCAATCTTTATTGCAATTCCCCAAACAACCACCAAATTACAAGTCCAAACTGGAACCAGAGCCAGCAGCAGAGCCCTTCAAACCACCACCACCACCACCACCAACCGCCGCCACAAACCCATCATTACCACCCCCAACCCCAACCCAACCACTCTCCCAAACCTCCGCTAGATCGACACACTCACAAGAGTAGTGGTGCTGATCAGCATATAGGGAGAACAAGGTCAATGGGCGTTGGTGATTATTATAGAACAACAAATAAAGGGGGAGGGGGGCATGTGTCTTATCAAAGAGGTTCACCTTATGATGATTACTATGGGAGTTTTAGGTATGAACGAAACGAGAGTCCTCCAGGAAGTCCGTTAGCAAGAAGCCCTAACGGTGTATCGCCAAGCCCTAGCGTTAGGTCGGGACGTTCATGAATCTAGAATAAAGTGTTATTCATATATGAATGATGGTTAGCTAGATATATAAGGGTGAGTCTATCTTGGCTACAAATGTAAGTAAATAGGTGAAGTATGGTGGCATATATAGTTGTAATTAAAGCTTGATACAAGTATATATATATATATATATGAGAACATATGTGTTTGGAAGTCATGGCTTTTATTTAAGTATATATGAGAACATATATTATATATATGTATAGAATGAAATCATATTGGCAGCTGCCTTCTTTTAATTGGTGTTTGAGTGATTGATTTGAATAACTGATTCAATGTGACCTTTGAATTACCATGTTTTTCTAAATGAGGGTAAACTAGCATCTGTGAGGTAAGTTGTGCATATGGCTTTGCCTTTAACATTTAGGTGGCGGTTGGTTCGCAGGATATTCTACCATATCCTTGAGGGTCTCAACCAGTAAACTGTAACCTTTGTGGCTTTGTCAAGGAATGTTTATTTTCTTTATTTGTGAAATTCAATGGAATTTGAAGATTCCTTTCATGAAAAAGAATGAACCAAACAAGAAACATTAATTTAGTCAATGGAATTTAATATTCCAATTCCGCCAGATTCCTCTAGAATCTGCAAACCAAACGTCATCTCAAGGTTGTTGTCTTAATGACAAATGTCCATTTTTAGTGATGTAATTATAGTGGTGTATTACATTTTGTTTAACTTTCACTCTATCGTATTTTATACATTATTTTTTCTTATTCTCTTATCAAAGAGCAAATTGGAAAAACTTATAGAGTTAATTGACACATTATTATTATTATTTTCTTCATATTTCTCAGGTTTTATCTTTCTTTCTTAATTTATATCATTTTTGCTTTATATATTTATTATTAAATTGCATGTTATATGTCTTTACCTATTCTTATTTATAATTTATAATATGATCATTGTTCTATATTTGTGTTGTTTTATTTTGTCCTAAACTAATTACTTCTCTTAAACAAATTTAGATGTAAAGAATCAGGAAAAGAAAGAAAAATAAAAAATAGGTCTATTTTAATGTTTTCGCCTATTTAACCTTGAGATTGTCTATGGGATGTAAAATCCGACGCAACTTCCGCCTTGACAGGGCGGTGCTCTGACCAACTGAACTACAATCCTAGAAGGTTGTTTTGGTGGGGCGTACTAAACCCGCTACGTACCACACCACCAGGGCCATATCAAGATTAGATCCATTTCAATCAAGCGGTAAACACTGAGCCAACAATTCTATTACCATATGCAGAAAAAACCACATTCAATAGGCAAACTCCTAGCTGAAGGCGAGGAACATCAGGGAAGGCCCCAAGTACATAGACGAACATATGTGACGTCCATTAATATAATCTTGTGCTAAAAACGAAATGTATAAAATATAATTTAAAATGTACAAACAAAACTAACTAAATAAACTCAGTATATTCGCTCAAAAACAGGGTCCGTAAGATAAGGAAAAAATAAAATAATTGTTTATTACTACCTTTAAAAAAATTTGTCTGCATGAAACATAATTTAAAACATATCTATACCTGCTTAACTTTCTTTGTTTATGAGGGATCATTTTTGGCTTGAGATGAAGTTCGTTGGAGTTATGTTCTTGATGTTGTCTACATGTTTTGAAGACAAGTTGGAACGTTGTTCCTTTCATGGTTTTGGTTTGAAGTCAAAGGTGGATATTTGTGAGACGTTTACCTCCAACCAGATAAAGGGAGTTTCTTTATTTTTGTTGTTGTTGGGCTCCTGTCCATACTCTCTCCTTTTTGGGCTCCAGCCTATTTTTTTAGAATCAGATTTTTCCGTTAATCTCTTTTAACTTGCTCTCCAAGCTTTACTCAATAACTTCAAGACCCTTTTGATTTCCTCATTGTAAAAGTTGTAATTTCTCAAGTGTATCATCATCAAAGTGATAGTGGATCAGTTCTCGGTGTCCTCCGCCCCTGGTTTCCCTTTCCAAGTTTCCACGTAAAAATCTCGGTGTCTCCCTTACTCATGTTTTATTTTGCATATTATTGGATTGGAAATTATTGTTTACATTTTCTAGTGGTTGATTATCTTGCATTGTTAATCGTTATTCCGCTTAGAATCTCGATATAGAACTTTAATTTATTTGTTCTTGAGGTATTTGTGTTTTTATTAGAAACCAACTAAAGAGCTTTTGGTATTTGGGTCTTGGTATTTCCACAATAGTTTTAAGAAACAATATAGTTTTTTTTTTTACTTTGAACAATTATTTTAGAACAGAAGGATGTAAATTGCAACACTCTACCAAATGTGTTTGTACAAAATGCTTGTAAAATGGTCAAGACTCGAGAACCAAAGTATACGGTGGTAAAGTAGCTTATAACCAGAATCGATAACAAGGTTTGGACCCTATTACTAAAATACCATCGATTAGGTTTGGTTATAATTTTTTGTAGTTGGAAAGGTTACTAAGTCCGATTATTGTTTTTATTTATTATTATTCTTGCTTTTTTGGACTATTTTGTCTCTATGCTCGAGTGCAAATAGGTGTTTTGAGTTTGTAGTTAATCACACAAATCAAAACACTTTTAAAAGAAAAAATGCAAAAGCTCAAACAAGTTATGTAAACAGATGTATCAAAATTCGTGTTTTAGTGATCGGTAATTGTTTTTTTGTTCTTATATGTTAATTTTATTTGAAATATCAAAAAATCTAGGGGAAAAAAAAATTAAAAATCCAGTTAAAAGGAACTGTCCTTAAGAACCAGTTACATGTTTTTTTCCAAATTTTATTGTAATTTAACAATGGTCGATATGAATATGAAACGGTCTTTGTGGATCTCTATAACCTTTGGTTCAAGATTTTAAGATGAACTTTGGTTAATAAATTTGAATCTATCAATTCATCAAAACTATTTGTTAGACCAAAAAAAAATGTGAAATGTGCAACAACTTATTTGAAGCCATAAATATTACTTAAAATGACACCACATGTTATAAACTTAAATCACACCCATCATCCTATTCCCTCTATAACATAACCACCTTCAAACCTCCACTCCATTCCACAAAAACCACCCAATTATATATATATATATATATATATATATATATATATATATATATATATATATATATATAAACTCACCATTTTGAGGAGGATTCTTGTTTCAAAGGAAGTGCTCTCCAACCGATGTCTTTTCGATAAAACCCTCCATCCCATTTGATTTCTTCAACAGCTCGGTAAGCTCGGTCTCTAGCTTCTTCAAGATCTTTGCCCTTTGCGGTGATGCCCAAAACCCGCCCGCCCGTTGCAACGTAATTGCCGTCTGCATCAAGGGCAGTTCCGGCATGAAATATTTTTACACACGGAGCTGCTACTTCTGCTTCTTCAAGGTTTTGAATCTTGCTTCCTTTAACGTAGCTTCCTGGGTAGCCATTGCTGGCCATGACCACCACCATGGCTGAACCAGGGGCCCAATCGAGGCTCACGGTGTTTAGTTCACCTCTACAAGCCGCAAGCAGCACTTGGGCTAGATCAGACTCCAAACGAACCATCAACACCTGTTTCACATACAAAAAAAATTCCCTTGCTAATTTAGGAAATATATACTTCCTTCGTCCCAAAACAATTGTCCACATTTCTATTTTAGTTTGCCATGTCCAATTTCAAAAGTAAATGTCTACTTTCCACTTCTACCCTTACTTATAAGATGATTATCATTTATCAAGGGTAAAATTGTCATTTAATTCATTTAAATGTGTAATAATTACATATTTCTGAAGTTGTATACATTTTTTACTATGAACATTTATTTTGGGATGAGGAGATTAGATAGATAATTCCACCTATACCCTTGCTCAAAGCCAAGAGATTGGCATTTTTCTTTCCAATTATACCCTCTTTTCCTCTAGCTTTGGTTTAGAAGTCATTATTAGTCCAAGCTCATTAGTAAGGGTAGGGTGTGATTGGCATGCAGGACATGAATGTCTAGTTTATTTTATATTCAGACATCATAATCTAATTACATTTTAAGATGGGTAAAAAGTGCACTGCTGTCAAACTCATTTTGACTCTAACTTAGTCTTTATGTAAGGGCTTGAGCTATTGTTTGTTGATGTTGATTTTGGAATTAATACTATACTAAACAAAAATAGGTGGAACAAGAATCAATAATGAGACAAGATTCGTAAATTACTAAACCCTAAAACCTGTAGAAACCCTCCATTTTCAAGCTATAAATACAACTATTGTTACATAAATACGATATATAATTAAAAGCATTAGCTTACCTGGCATTCCGGATCTCCAAATCGGACATTGTACTCGATTAATTTTGGTAACCCAGATTTCTTCTCAATCATAAGTCCAGCATACAAAACCCCAACAAATTTGCATCCTTCTTTCGACATCCCTTTTACCGTTGGAAGAATTATAGAGCTCATAACCAAAGATTGAAGTTCTTGAGTCAAGACAGGGGCAGGTGAGTACGCCCCCATTCCACCAGTGTTTGGCCCCCTATCCCCATCTCCAACTCGTTTATGATCCTGTGCAGATTCTAAAGGAAGCGCGTTCTCACCATCAACAAGAGCGAAAAACGACGCTTCTTCACCTTCCAAAAACTCCTCCACAATGATGCAAGAACCTGCCTTTCCAAATGACCCTTCAACAAGAATCGAATCCACAGCTTCAAATGCTTCCTCAAGTGTCATAGCAACAATTACTCCTTTTCCTGCAGCTAGCCCATCGGCTTTAACCACAATGGGAGCCCCTTGATCCTTGATATACTTCTTTGCAGCCGATGGGTCCGTAAATGTTTCGTACTGCAACAAAATTGATAAATGATGAGGAAAGGATTCTACTCAGAGGGAGGTTCAAGGGAAAACGCTAAAAAAAAAAAACTGAAGAACACCCTGGGACCCCCTGGACGGTATGCATAAATGCATACAAGCGATTGAAGCTGTTTTTTTTCTATGCACCAATGCATATGCATGTTACAAATTACCAGTATGCATTTGTGCATACCGTTCAGATGGAGTGCTCCCAGGGGTTCTTCAGTTTTCTCTTTTTTTTGTTGTTCTATCCAAAGGGAGGTTAAGGGGAAAATGCTAAAAAAAGAGAAAACTGAAGAACACCCTTGCCGCCCTTCATCCTGACGGTATGCACAAATGCATACAAGCGATTGAAGCTGCTTTTTTCTATGCACAAATGCATGTTACAAATTACCAGTATGCATTTGTGCATACCATCCATATGGAGGGCTCCCAGGGTGTTCTTTAGTTTTCTCCTTTTTTTGAAGTTTTCCCCTGAAACTAACCCTTCTACCCAAATGAAGCAAATGCAAGTTAAAAACCTTAATTTGGTTGTTTTTCTTGAAAGAGAGAAATGAGAACCTTAGCAGTTGGAATTCCATATTTATCACATAAACTCTTCATGAAGTTCTTGGAACCTTCTAAAGCAGCAGCTTCAGAAGAAGGACCAAAAGCATGTATGCCAGCTTTCAGAAGATCATTTGTAAGACCTGCAACCAAAGGAGCTTCTGGGCCCACCACAACAAGTTCAACTCCCCATTTACGGCAAAAGGCTATTACGGCTGCGCTGTCAAATATATCAAGATCTTCGATACAGGTGGCATCCCCTGAGTTGGAAATGCCAGCATTTCCAGGGGCACAGAAGACAGCGTCACAGGAGTGGGACCGCTTCAAGGCATAACAAAGTGAATGTTCTCTTCCTCCACCACCGATGACTAATACTGAAACTCTTTCTTCTAGAATGCCAATAAAAGAAGAACAATCAGAGGATATTGAAGATCAAAGTTTACTAATATTTGTATAACATATGATATCGATGTTTATTATTGAAAGATTCAAAATGTGACTCCATTTTTGAAAAGTTAGCCTTAGAAGTAAGTAAAAAACAGCATGTAACATTTCAGTAAATTAAAAGACGGACTCACAAAACAGATTTCTTCTGTTACTATACTTCAACTTCATAACATGGTCATATATATATATATATAGAGAGAGAGAGAGAGGGAGAGGAAAGTTTAAATGCGAACTCAAATTTGGTTGTGAACATGAGAACAAATGAGAGCGCGACACATGTCTGAATGTAGATTATTCAGACTGAATAATCAAAGAAATATTCGGACTGAATATAGTATTTATTCAGTCCAAACAATGCTTATTCAGACTGAATAAATACTATATTCAGTTCAAATAAATACTATATTCAGTCTGAATATGACACGTGTCGCGCTCTCATTTGTCCTCGTTCACAACCAAATTTGAGTGCTCATTTGAACCCGCCCCCACATATGCGACACGTGTCATATTCAGACTGAATTCAATTTATTCGGTCTAAATAATCTAAACTCAGACACGTGTCGCACCCTCATTTGTCCTCACGTTCACAACCAAATTTGAGTTCGCATTTGAACTTTCCCCTCTCTCTCTCTCTCTCTCTCTCTCTCTATATATATATATATATATATATTAATCTTCGGCATATGATAAAAGGATAACCAAAGGTGAGGAGGGTGTGTGGGTTCTTTTATTGCATTTTCCGTATATAAATACTATTATACTTCAAAAACATAAATTACGATCAACAGTGAGCATAAAGAACCATGGATGAGAGAATTTTCTAACTAAGCATATGCATGACAATGTGTACATTCAGATTCAGTCTCACTGAACCACATAGTAAAGGCATGGGAGAGAAGATAATACAAGCCACTACTTTATTCAAAAAACTAAATTTAACATACATCAAAACTGTAAGACATATTCTGTTTAAGTCTTACCAGTAACGCCATTGTCCGAAGAAACACTGTTGAAAATGGTGGTGTATGATCGATAGCGATTTAAACGACGAAAAATGCGTGAATCACAAAGTTTTGGCGATGTCCAGTTCCTGGGCTGCAGGAAGAAGAGTTGAGAAATTTTGTTTGGAAACTGTCTCTGGCTGGCTACAGGCAGCTGATTTAATTTCATGGAAGCTCCAAAACCATGTGAAATGCATGCCATTTTGGGTATTTCCAAGGAGAATCTATATGAAAATACAACTCATGTCAGGAAATATATATATATATATATATATATCAGTGTCAAACATAATATGGACAAATAAGATGGCAAAGCTTACTTCTAGAGATTATATCCATCAAACATGGGAAATATGAGAAACACATAATATGCAATCGAAATCTTTCTTTCCACCATATAATGAAATATGAATTATTCGGACAATGAGAAGCCATGAAATCAAGAATGCCATATTCCAGACAGAGCTGAAAACTACATGAATGAATGCCCTTTTTGAGGTTATACTAATAGACAACTTCTATACGTACTCCTGAAAGAAGCTGCAACTTTTCATTTGCTTTTACCTAATCTACTATTTCCCTTCAAAAAATAACATTTCTATATCCTTATCCTTACCACTTCTCAACTTACAATATGTTATCTTTTTATATGATCAAACAGTTATTAGTTAAATCTGAGTATCTGACTACTCTACTTGTCATGAGCTGTTGCATACAATGTTATTGCAAAAGTGGGAATTACCTTTGGATATCAAGGAACACATGTTAAACCTAACTGCTGATATTGCACCTCTAATCTCTTACTCTATGAATTTGATATAACCATTATATAGCTAAATCCAACAAGTGAGTTTCCAGATACATTTGGCTTAAAAAAACAAAAATCAAATTAAAAAAAAAATGGGAGCTTATCAAATATCAGCACAATGTAAAAACCCACAAGCCTTTTTTTACCTAAAAACTCCTATTTTGCATGTACATAAGCCCATCATTTCTTGTGAAACTAAATTTGTATTTGGTAAAACTGGGTGTGGATTCAGAAGATGCTAGTTCAGTACATACATATGAAAGATGATATTTGGGTGTATATATATATATACATATATATATTAGAGGGCATAAAAACGTTCAACTACAAACAAATGCTAAAAAACCAACAAGCACTCAAATTTAACTACTGAAAATCCAAACCATAACTAAAAATAGGAAAATAAACACAAAAGGAGTCAAAGATAGCATGCACGATTCCATAAACACCTAAACTTTCATTTAGGCAAATCATCGAACACCTGGCATGCGGTATGAAATAGTTGCAAAACTACAACAAACAAAACATACATGATCTTTAATTTATTAGCAGCCAAGGTCTTTCAACAGAATCAAAATCGTTTTACATTCAGAAAAAAAAAAAAGAGAGAGAGAGCGGCTGTTGTGCTATAGAGATGAAGTCTTGAAAAACTCACTGTATATATCTATGGGCGGCCAACCGGAGAAACAATACAACGTTCTATTCGCTATCACCGAGGTTATGCTTTCACGATTGTACGCTGTGCATAAATGGTAGTACGTTAGCGGAAAGGTCGGATTCGGAGAG
The DNA here is from genome assembly GCA_036898165.1 of Silybum marianum. Taxonomy (NCBI): domain Eukaryota; kingdom Viridiplantae; phylum Streptophyta; class Magnoliopsida; order Asterales; family Asteraceae; genus Silybum; species Silybum marianum. The sequence continues at coordinate 12,305,332 of CM072528.1, forward strand.
AAAATATTTTGACAACTTGTGTTGTGGGCCGTTGATTATATCAGTTTCTTATAACTTTAAAAAAATTACAGATTACTCCCTTCACGTTTATTTATTGGCAATATGTACACTGAAATTTTAACTTCTACCGTTACAGTCCCTTTATTAATTATTATTTACTCTCTCTTGATGAAATTAAGGAGTTTGTAATTGTAGGGGTGAGCATAACCGGGTACCCGACCATTTTTCATGGAATCGGAACCGACGGTTCCTGGAAATCGGGAACCGGAACCGAAACCGAAACCGAAACCGCTAACACCGGTTCCTTATATTTTGGAACCGGAACCGATGGGAACCGGTTCCGGTACCGGGTACCCGGTTAAAAAAATTACATTGCATACAATAAAAATATAATTACAAACTACAAAATACCGACTTAAAGTAATAAATATAACAAATGGTCAAAACTAATCCGATAAAAACTAATTATTACATAAACAAACTATAAAGCTTGAGTTTTTATTTATTATTTATAAATATATAAAATATTTTTTATTTAAAAGTGACGGATAGCGGGTACCCAGCGGGTAATGGTTCCAAAAAAATGAGAACCGGAACTGGTCCTGATCCGTTCCGTATTTTAGAAAACCAGAACCAATCACATCGGTTCCGGTTCCAGAATCGACAGTTCCGAAGCGGTTCCAGTTCCAAAGATGGATACCCGGTTCCGATGCTCGCCCTATGTAATTGCATCATGTTTTCAAGAAACAATTGTAATCATCCTATTTGATTTAATTGATTGGGTATTTCTTTTTCATGTGTAAGCAAACATGAAAAGATGCAAAGACTTAGGTGACGTTTGTTTTTTTAAGAGGTGTTGAAGCTGAAGTCTGATTTCACTTTTGATTTTTAAGAGGTGGTGTTGAACTCTGAAATCTAAATCAGTTAGACAGTTACATATTGAAGATCGAGATTGCTGTTGTTAGGTCGAGAGATGAGAGCGTTCGTATGAGGGAGAGGCGTGAGTGAGGGAGGCGTGAATTATAAGATGTTTTAAGAGGTTGGTTTACCCCTTAAATTTTCAGAGGAAACATGGGTTGTTGAAGCTCTTATTTGGAAGAAAAAACAAACGATCTGAAACCAAAAAACATCTGACCGAGTCATAATTTAGACGTTTTCGGATCTGAATTTGAAAAAACAAACAAACCCTTATTGTTAATTTGTTATAATTTTTATAGGTTGCTTGAGTTATGAAGAAATCGTCCTCTTTTGTATCTTTTTTTAAGAGAGATAAGTTTAGAAAATCCATTATATTAAATTTATTAAAGATGTTTTTAAGTTAAAATCAATTTTCAAATGTTCAAATTTTTTTTTTTTTTTTGGACTTCTAACTATAACAATTTTTAAAAAGTTAAACATAAATCAAGGTTGTAAAATATTTTTCAAAGTTTTAACATAGTAATTTCAAATTAAATAAAAACAAATATTTTTCTCTTACTTTTAGTATAGGAAGGTTTAAACGAGAAGATAATTAAATAAAAGAATACGAAAACGGTCAAATCATGCATAAAATCACATATGATTTTATATTAACGGTCGACAAAAAGGTGTGACAGCGACGTGGCCTGCAACCCCTCAGCACGTGGGCAAAGTCGTGTGGATCAGGATCACATGTGATTTTATGCGTGTTTTTAGTGTAAAATCACATGTGATTCAACCGTTTTCTTGTTCTCTTATTTAATTATTGTTTTTGTATGAACATAACTCCCCCCCCCCCCTCTCTCTCTCTCTATATATATATATATATAGTATTCGTATTTTTAAGACTACCAAATTTTACTATTTTAGTGTTTGATGATGTAAAAGATAATTTAGATCGATTTTTCACAAAATAGGAAAGAAACTTAATATCGAATTACTCGACTTTTCAACCTCAACTAAAAGAAGACGAATGGTCCACATCGTCTAGAAAAAAAAATCAAGACTACAAACGCCATTGAGGTTAGGTCATTTTGGGATGATAAACTGAAATTGAAATGAAACCATCGTTTAATCATGAGAAAATAAGCAACGTCTACTTGGCGTTCGTACACCAATGACTTGAATATACTCAAAAGTGTAAACAAAGAACCAATAGAATACCTGTTGACCGCTCACCAAGCCTATTAATTTTAGCTTGAGATGTTATAGGAACTTATCGGGTTCCATTTTTATATAGATAAGTTGTCATTTAACAAATGTATATTTCCATTACGTGAAATGTTTTTTTTGAGGAATTTCACTACACAGTGAGAGAGAGAAAAAAAGACAAAATAAAGTAAGTATGTGGTAGAGTTGGGAAACAGAGATGGGGCGCTGGTCGAGTTTTTGTAGGGAGCAAAGAAATGAATATGATCTAACAAGGATCAAAGAAAGAATAAAATGTTCGTTTATATCTACGTGCGCATATCTATGTAGAAGCTAGGGGCCCATGTCACTATTACTGTCCCCTAGTGGATTTTCTTTTACAATTTTTACAGGTGTAACCGTTGTGATTTAATGTGTGCCATTAAATGACATCGCTACCGGAAAACTGAGATACTACAATAACGTATCGAAACTTAAATTTGAGTTTTTATGGTTAATAATGATGGAACACAAAAACCCTAACCGTAAATCGTTAAAATTATATTTAATTTCTTAATTTTTTGTATTGTATATTGTAACCATAATTAATTGTAATTGTATTCGAATATTACGATAATTATTTTGTAGGAAAAAGAAATTCTCGATCCGCCTTTGTGTATCTACGTTATTTCAAAGTTGTATTGTGCATCTTTGTTATTGAATATTCACTTGATGCTTAGATGGTACAAACTACAAACGGACACTGCAATGTTTATACCAAGTTCGTAAATACTTATGATAGATTGATCATCGGTAAAGTATCACTGCTATATTCTTGATGGTTTGTGTTGGAGTCTTACATCAGCTAGACACAAATCCTTTTTATTTTTCTGTATATATGATGGGACCTCTATTTTCTCCTCAAAAATACTTTTTTTGCAGAACAATCTGATGAGATTCTACGTATCTCACATGGTATTAAAATCGGGGTCTTCCTCTAAAAAGAGGGACTTGACACTTTGGATCATCATCCGAAAAAAAAAAAAAAAAGTTCTCAAGACATTGTTTTTTGGGCCTTTCTTGAATGAGACATGTGCTTCGAATTTGACCAATCGAGATACATGGAAACAATATTTTTGATTATTCATTCGTTGATTTGAATTTTTTTTTGCTTATTTTTATATGGACGTTTTTCAATGCAAGATCTAAAAACATGATTGAATTCTGTTGCAATTCTGTATCTTAACGACTCTTTTGAAAAGTAATCTGATTGGAACTCAAAGCTCATCGGTCTAAATCTATAAAGCAAGAAAGTATCTACACATAATATTTAAGCCATGCCCATGCCTTCTTATATTCATATCAGAAATGAAAGTTGCTTACAAAAAAAGCATGTAACCTTTGTTGGCTTATTATATCATCAAACTATATATAATCCCAACCACAAGGGTTGTGGCGTACTGGTTGAGGCCCTGGAGGATGTGGTGGAATATCTCATCTCCCCAGGGTTTGAATCCAGACGTACACAACAAATGTGGTCACTGAGTTTATCAGGGAGGGCTGATGTATTACAGTCATAATTTACCGGGATTAGTCCAGGCATAACCCTAGGATACCCTTCATAAAAAAATATATATATATATAATCCCTTCTTCTGTGTAATTGTATACAAAGTGTCTCAAAGACATCATATCATCTTTCAAGTTGTTCAAAATGAGCAATAATCACACAACAACTAAAGAAAGAAAACAGAAAATATGAACAACAACAACAACTGACCTTAATTATATTTATATTCCTACAGCATCAAGAAGCTCCGCGTGTTGAGAAACAGAAACAAGCGAATTAGCAACAATGGCACCGCTAGCGGCAACAGCAGGGACCCCGATTCCGGGAAAAGTGGAATCTCCACAGCAATAAAGCTGCGAAATGGGAGTCGGGTGGCCAGGGAATGAGTCTTTTCCGGCTTGTATTGCTGGTCCGTAAGTTCCTCTGTTTCTTCTAAGAAATCTTTGGTGTGTTAATGGAGTTCCAACCAACTTCACCTCACATTTATCGCGACTGAAACCTGGACCTAATGAACGCTCCACCGCTTTCCATAGTACCTGAGGTATAATTTGTTTTTTACTAATACTACTTTTAGACTGATGATAGTTTGTCATACGATAAGATAACCATTTAAAAAAAGTAATATCTGCTACCTCTGTCTTAAAATAAATGTCCACAATGAAAAAGTCCGCATAGTTTTGGAAAGGTGTGATGGTTACACTTTTTAGTTGATAAATGACAATTTTACCTTTAATAATGGAGGGAGTATTGCATTTTTGTGTCTCATATAGTTAAGGGTAGAATTGGAAAGTATGCACTTACTTTCAAAAGTTACACTAAAAAACTAAAATGGGAATGATGGAGAGACTATAGATTTCCAATTTGATATTATGTCCATTCCCTTTGGGCAAGCATCCGCCATAAATTGTTTAGATGTTCAACCTCATATATATATATATATATATATGTGTGTGTGTGTGCGTCTATAGGGTCGGGTTTAAGGAAAATTGCAAAAAATGAAAATTTGAGGAACACCCCAATAACCATTCATCTTTACAATCAAGTAATTTGTCCAGCATGCACACGTGCATAGAAAACAGGAAACATCTTCAATTGCTTGTATGGACACGTGCATAGAAACCATGAAATATGCACATGCGCATACCATACAGATGAATGGTTATTAGGTGTTCCTCGGTTTTTCATTTTTTTTTTTTGGCTTTTCCACTGAACCTCACTCTATCACTCTAGACAAAACTGAAATGATAAAAGAGACAGAGAATGTGAACCTACCTCCGATCTCTCCGCTTTAAGCTGTTTGTATTCTGTGCTTTTACGATCAAGACCTTCCCAAAGTTCAAATGGCTCGGTTCCTGGGGTGTAGGCATGTAAAACATGCTTTCCAGGAGGAGCTAGATCCGGACTCAGTACACTCGGCACCGATATCAACACCACGTTTTGATCAGCATCAACTCCACGGCTCCAATCATTTACAACTATATGATGAATTCCCAAGTCTTCCCGTATTCCCTAAATATATATATATATATATATATTTAATATGTAATTAGACATCTTTATATAAAGAATCAAGGATAAATTGAAACCCATGATATTTCAAAAGCTCACCTCTGCGTCAAATCCCAAATGCAGGTGCATAAAAGACTCACATTGCTTAGTATTTTCAATCCTTTCTTCATACGATTTGGGTACGGCTTCCTTTGGTAGTAACTTTAGAGTATCCCACATAGATGCATTGCTTACAACAGCTTTCTTTGCACGCACAAACTGCAATATCGCAAAAGTTTTTGATGATTATTAAATATCAAATTAAATTAAATATCATATGGATAAAAATACGAATCTTCATTACTCACTTGACCACTTCTTAGCTTCACTCCTATTGCTCGACCATTTTCAACAACAATATTTTCCACATGACTTCTTAGAGAGATTCGTCCACCGAATTTCTCTAATCCTCTAACAAGAGCATCAACAATTGCTCCACTTCCTCCAAGAGGGTATTCTAAATTGCAACCCGGTTTATACCATTCTGCAAACATATAAATCTGCAAATATCTGAATATAATAAGCACAAGATGAGAAAACTTCTGAAAGGATTTGTGGGATTTTTGTAATGTTTGCTGAATACCATCTCGGCTGAAAGTACACCATCAGATTTCACCCCAGCTAACAAGAAAGACAAAAGATCGATCCAGTTTCTGATGAAAGGATCTTTTAACCCCAAAGAATCAACGATTTCTAAAAATGGTCGTAAAAGCTTTGTAGCACCAAGAACACCTTGAGGTCCCATTTGTGCAAATGATTTTAGGAGTGAAAGTGCATATCTAGCTCCAGCAGTGGAGAGAACACCCAAGTCTCCTCGGATAGATAAAGGAGGCAAAGCCATGGCAGCTGCAGATAATGGAAGTATTGCATCCTGTTTAAAAATGAAGTTCACTTACATTTGACCAATATAGAGGTAACAGCATAATAACAAATAAATTCTTTAGTACCAACCAAAAACACTAACAAACTAGAATGGTGCAGTATTTTTATTTTTTTAATATCTAAATCAGCAGTGTCGTAACCAAAAGAAAGAAACTTAGAATTTGTCATCACTGTTTAAATGAAATTAAGCATCTCCAACAGGTTCTCTATAATTTTTCTAAAATAGAGAACCAAAACTTAAAATCTCTGAAAAGAATTACATTCATCTCCAACAGATTTTCTATTTTAGAGATTTTAACACAGATTATATTAATATAATATTCTCTAATTTATCATCCTAATGCACTTTTAAAAAAAACTTAATATAAAATGATAAAAATTCAATCTCATTGGTGGAATTCAATAAAATAATCATTTCTCTCTCCTGCCATCAAGTTTTAGAGAATTCTCTAAACTTGGAAAAATTTCAAGTTTTTTTCTATTATAGAGAACAAGATAGCAAAACTGTTGGAGATGCTTAGAGAACAAAAACTCATTTTTTTCTATTTTAGAGAAGCTGTTGGAGATGCTCAAAGCATGATTCATTCTAAATGCAAACATTACCAACTTTTGAATGAGAAAAATGCATTGAAACAGTGTATAAGAAAAGAAAGTGGATATCACTAACAAGAAGTTTTCGCCATTCCAGCACAGCATTCGGACCAGCATACGTCTCCAAGTCCTGATATGGGATTGACAACAAAAAGAATCTCGGATAAGAACCTGTCTCTCACTATTCACTGATAAATCTATGAAAATTAATTATGTGGAATTATAGGAATTTAATATCCTACAACGGGTTTAACCAGATAGGGTATTTGAAGATACATAGAGATGAATCTGCATGAACTACCTTGAAAAATTCTGTAGGACCAATGCGTGACAGAAATTCCCCTTCAGGTACATAAACCATCCATGAGTCATACTTGGCACATGGAATTGACTCTCCCAATGCATCCAAAACCTGTGAACCATCAGGACCATACAAAAATCAAACGGAGCTACAGATAGATATCATTAAACGCATAAAGAAGAGTTCTGCATGTTTTGTGGTTTTAGGGGTGGTATGCAGGATACGTGGATTCATACAAAGTACATCAATTTATTGTTTTTATTAACAGTCTATATGGAATTTATTTTTTATATTAGTTAACCCAACTTTAAGGCATTGTTTGGCAAAAATAAGCTAGCTTATAAGCTGACTTATAAGCTAGCTTAATTTCTGGGTAATTTATTGGATGCACATAAGCTAGCTTATAAGTCAGCTTATAAGCTAGCTTATCGATAAGCTACTTGGAGTAGCTTATGAGGAGCTTTTTGACACTTTTTCCAATTATACCCCTAACTAATATTGTTTATTTATTTTCAACATGCCCTTTCTGGTCATTTTACATGCTCATAAGCTAGTTTTTTCCAAACATAACTTATTCATCAGCTAGCTTAGCAGCTACCAGCTAGCTTATAAGTCATCAGCTACCTTATAAGTCATACGCTAGCTTATCAGTCATAAGCTAGCTTATCAGCTAGTTTGCCAAACATAGCCTAACTTGCTTCTAACAAGCCTTTAACGACCAACCTACCTGTTTAAGTGAGATAGGTTGGTTGTTTTTATTTGAGCTACAGTTGGAGGTGAAACAAATAGCTTTACAATTTTAACATCCTCAGTTTATCGTACAAGCTCATATGTATTGAGCCCACATAAAGGAAAACTTATACAAGACAACTTTAATATGTCAATTGTCAACTTTAATGGAAGCATACCATGATACCAACATAGTGGAACGGTATTGATAAGGGCAAAAGAAACCAAAGGGTCATTGGCCTAGTGGTACACGGGTTACAGATAGAGCCCAGTCTACCAAGAGGCCAAGGGTTCAAACTCACCAAATGAAGAGTGTGAGTGAGTATTTGTTGTATATAAATATTATATAATTCCAAAAACAAAGGCAAAAGCATATAAGGATTGTTGAATGAAGAGCATGAAAGATATAAATACTTGTGCAAGGGGATTCGCCTGGAGACCTCTAGATTGAAATCCTGAAAAGAGAGATGGTCCAGAGTCGAATTTGTAATCTTTGATCTCAAATGCATGAGCAGCACCACCTGGTTGGTCATGGCTTTCCAAAACTATAACATCCTGCCCATATCTAGCTAAAAGTCCTGCACAGCATAGTCCACCAAGACCACTTCCTATAACAACAACATCTGCTTCTGGCTTGCCTGCATGTTATCCTGCCATTGCATTAAATTTTGCTCAACAGAACATATATGACACTCCCTCCATCCCCCCCAGCCCCAATTTTGCTACAATTGGACTTTTAATACATATACAAATTCTTTAAAGAACGATAAATAGCCCTATCCACCTCTCATTTTTTTGTTTATATTCTCCTGTTGTCTTGCCATAGATTTAGGGTCTGTTTGCTAGAAGCTTAATGAGCTTAATGGGACTTACAGGTTATTCGGTCAGCTATACATGACTGTTTGGTAGTGGCTTAATGACATAGAAAATGGCTTATTTGTTAAGCTTTTTTTTTGGGGGGGGGGTGGGGGGGAGGGGGGGCTTTATGCAGAAAGCCAAGTTTTTTTTTCAAACCTACCCCTCCCAATTAAAAACACGCTCATTTCATTTATTAAGAAACATTCCCTATCTATACAGATAGATTAATTCACATAGACAGCTTTCTCCATACAGGACTTAACGGAAAACCAACCAAACAGCCCCTTACTATTTTAGCTAATCTAGGAGCAATCAGATGATATATTTCCTTATATAGCCCTATCCCTCTTAAGGTATTTTCAAAAAGAAAATGTGTAATACTTGCATTGCTTAATTGATCGAAAACTTGAATGACAGAAGAGATGGAGCATAAACTATAACTATGTTTCCACCTCTTGATTTCTTCTCTAGAAGAATCAAACAACTCGACAAGGTATGTGGAATTCAATTAACAAATTAGATGTAATAATCGCATTCCTTAATGGCTCAAGAAAACCTTCAAGGATGGAATGAATGGGAGCACAAACTATGACTATGAACATCCATCACAAAAACAATTCCTGTTTAGTAAGCATCTCCAATAACTATGTTATATCTTCTCTAAAATAGAGTATCAAAAGTCAAAATATCTAATAAAAATTACTTTCAACTCCAATAGCTATTCTACTTCAGAGATTGATTTTATTTATTAAAATAGTATACATTAATAAAATATTATTTCTCTCTCTTAAATAATTGACTTCAATGGCTCTTGTTGGTGCAAAGATTAAAATATTATTCTCTTTCTTAATAGCGGGTTTTCAGAGATTTCTCCAAATACGGAGGTTTTCGTCTTCTATTCCTCTCTCTATTTTAGCATACAACATAGAGCAAAAAAATCTCCAAAACCAGCAAAATCTCTATTTTAGCATATATGTTAAGAAATGCTCAAGGAGTTTCAAAGAGGGACAAATGATACTTGTTTACTTTGATTTCTGTCGTTCAAGTCTCCTTAGTGTCACTGGAACAATCATTCTTTTCCTTTTCTAATTGCTTTTAAGTTTAATTTCACATGTTCTCTTTTTTTAAATCAAGATTGGATAGTTGTTCTACTAATCTTTTCAAAATTTGCTCACCCATAATAAGACCTGTTTCCACTTGAATAAATCGTAGTAGTAGCTATGGGTAAAAAATACTGAATTATGCCAAATAATCACACATAAAATTAGGAATCCGTACACTATTAAGTACAGATAGATACAGAATTATAAATGTACACTGATAATTCCATGATCTATGAGACCTGAGAAGGATTTCGCTTGTGTAACTGTAGAAGAGGATGAAGCCGAAGCCGAAGCCGCTTCCTCAGTAACATTGGAAAACGATCGAGCCAAAATGGTAGAGTTACGTTGTTTGGTGAATTTGGGCTTGTTGAAACAAGGCGTAGGTTTGAACAAGGTTCCTAAAGTAGGTGCGAAAGCCGCCATTAACAGAAATGGAAGATTAATTGAAGCTCCTCTCCCCGTTGTTAAGGTTAAAACTAGGTATCCACCATCACCATGGGAGAGTTTGTAGCTTGAAAAAGGACACGCAGTGCAGCTCTCTGTGGCCACACCACCATTATTCTTTTATACCTTCTTTCGAAAATCCTTCACAGTAAATCAAAAAGTGACACAAATGTTCACTTTTTGAATCCGCCTCCGTTTACGAGTCCAAGGCATGGTTCGGTAAAAAATAAGGTCATCTATAACATCCTTTAATTGTTTGGAGGAATATAAGTTAACTTACAATGTATCTTATTAATAAGTTAATAAAAATAAGGTTTTAATAAGCTAGCTTATAAGTTATAAGGTACCTTATCAGCTACTTTTGTCAAACATAGACTAAGATCAAATTGTGACTATAATTTTTTCTAAGGAAAAATTTCATCAATTATATATATATATATAAGTTTGAAATTACATATATATTCTTCTAAACCTCTAGATATCATATATATATATATATATATATATATTCTTCTCTCTAATTTAATTATTATTAAAACATTTAAAAAATACAAATCATTATCTTTAAATTGAAGGTAGTTAAGTAATTTAGAAAATAAATTCAATTTAGAGATAATGATTTATTTTTTTTAAATATTTTAATAATTAAATTAGAGAGAATGATATATATGAGTTCTAGAGGTTTAAAATAATATATACGTAATTTCAAACTTTATAAGGATATATATGTAATATAAAAAGTTTTAAAGGATATAGATGAAATTTTCCCTTTCTACTATTATATAGTCCGAAAAGTTAAAATCCCTAAAAGAATTTCCATCAAACTCCAACTACTTTATTCTAGTAATTTTAACGTAATAAAATATTCAATAAAATATCATTTCTATAAAAACATTTATTCTTATACGGGTATTAATGTTTCTTATTGTTGGAATTATTAAAATAATGTATTCTTCTATTTATAGGTTTTTCTAAATTTAGATATTTACAATACCTTTTATCTTATTTATATTTTAACATACAAGATAGTATAGTTGTTAGAGAAAAGAATTATTAAAATCTCTATTTTCTCTATAGTTGAAGCATACTCAATTAATGTATAATTAATCAGTCCTATAACCAGTCTTGTCCCATAACTGGGCATTTTACACCATCCCTACCATGTCATGAAGTTTTTGTTTTGAAGGTGACTCGTCAAGAGTGTAATATCACAAGCTCGTTGCGGCCTTAGTTTTAATACTAAATACGTTAAACTACAAGAATACCGAATAAGAGGAGGAAACAGAAACTTTAAGAAAATAAAAATTTTGGAGTGTGATTTACAGTTTGATGGAACTATCTAAAGATTCTATCTAACTATTTCCAAAGAAGCTTTTAGCTATCAACAAAGACTGAAAATGCGTGGACCTTTCTAAAATAGGCTTGGACCCTCTTGATCTTTGCTCGGCTCTTCTCTCGATTAATTTGGAATGTTCGTGACAATAAAGTGTTTGTTTTTTAAAAATCATTTAACTCTGGATTTAATATTTTAATTAATAAGAGATGGTGTTGAAGATATTAAAAACATAATCAACTAGACCGATTGTCCTTTATAAACTTATAAAAAATTCCCTTTTACCACAAACACACATTTTTCCTTAAAGGAATGATCAAATGCCATTATGCATCACATATTCACATGTTTATGTTCAATCCAAATGTCAAATTTGCCATTTCTCTTTTTACAATTGTTTATGGAATGCAAATTAGATGGTGTCTACCTAAGAGCATCTCTAATGTGAAGATTTTTATAAGTAAAAAGTGAAATATCTTATAAGAACTACCATTATGAAGAGGTTCTCATATAAACCTAACGTGCCATAGGTGTTTGAATAAGAATCTTGGTACTTACCAAATTTTTCATGAAAAGTGATATTTTACTTATTTTTTATTTTATTTTCTAGACTTTAGATAATATATATTAATATAACTTATATAATATGTATCAATGGGACCCACAAAAAGGAAGTTCCAAGAACTACCATTATTTGAGATTTTGTAGAGTTCTTAATTTGAAAAGGTGGACAACAAAAAGTGCAAAAAAGTGGTTCTTATAAGATCCATTGGAGATGCTCTAATATGCATTGAACAAAAACAAGATGCAAGATTTACCAACACCAACAATAACCATCACTTCCTTGATAGATGAGAAGAAAACTCAAACCACAAAAGCTGGTGGCATAGTTGCAAAACACCATTAAAACATGCCCCCATATCTCTCTATCTATGTGCATATATATTATCAATCAGCAACACACCATTCAGATTCAGGTAGGTAGGTAGGTTGGTTAGTATATACAGTCGACCTCAATAAGCGTCAAATTCACCTATTTATATATATATATATATAAAAGGCCATCACCGGCCAACCCCATGTCAACGTTTCTAGAATCTTCACTGGGCAATCATAACAAACACCCGAAAACACATCACTTCTTCCACTTCTTTTTCGTTTTCTTCTTTCGGTTTGTAAAATAGAAGGAATCTCCGACATAAAACTGTACTCCCTCCAGGCTGCCTTCTTCAATTCATCGCCGTTTTTGCTTCTTCAAATCATGAATCTAGCAAAACACAAAACTTTCTCCACTGCAATGCAATGCAAGCAGATTTATACTCCCAACTCCAATACTCTTAAAAAATCAATTTCTTCACTCAACTGCAAATCACCAACAAATCAGGCTATAATTAATCCAAGAAAATACCAAAAAGAACAACATATAATCAAATAGCATACAGCTATTGAAACAAAAAGATTTCGCTACGGTGCAGAATATGTTAATAATGTTCTTCCGCAAAATATTAGAAATGCTGGCTTATTTAGCTGTTTGGCAGTTGCTGAATGGTTTAAGTGGTCAAAATGATTTAAGAGGCTTTTATGATATAGTGAAAAATGAAATATTATTGTTTGGTAATTGTTCAGGATGTAACCAGGGCTCTTGATGATTAAGGGAGGTCCAGGATACAAAATGATTCAGAGGGTTTGGAACCATTAGGAGGCAGACTTATTAATTTTTTGCCAAACAGGATTGACCTCTTAGCGATTCAGAGGCTGCCTCTTAATGGAACTGTTCATAGGTAAACAAACAGCCCCTGATCAAACTACCATCTTCAGTTTCCACGACTACCATCCATCTAACTAATGCAAAACCCCAAGGAGATACACCAGATAAACTTGCCGTTAAATACAAATTTATAAAGGATAAATGATTTCAAGAATATGATTTAGAATAAAATAAAAAACTTACCTTACTGACGAGACTAAGAACCAGAACTTGACTTCTGAACCCAGACTTGTTTCTGCATTGCCATCAAATATTTACTAAATTAGTCATAAACCTGTAAAGAAAATGCAAATAAAGACAACGGTTTTTAGCCTGAAAACAAAGCACACCTCATGAGAACCATAGCCAGTAGAAACCCCTCTTTTTGAAGGTTTTCCCTCACTTAAACTTGGAGATCCATCAGCAGCATCCTTGGCATTGTGTGATGGTCCACGTCGACCACCATGTTTATGGGAGCCTACATATTTATCTACACATCACAGGGAGCATGAAAAAGCGTGCCTTCTCTCATTTATTTATCTGTTTCTCATTTTTCTTATCATAAGAAAAACAAGTATAAATAAATCTAGGTGATAATATATATACACACAATATACACATTATATATTTCTTCTTTAGAGAAAAGTTCAAATGCGAACTCAAATTTGGTTGAGTATGAGGACAAATAAGAGCGCAACACGTGCCTTACTCAGACCGGATAATGAAGGAAAATATTCAGACTGAATGTAGTGTTATTCAGTCTGAATATGACACGTGTCGCGCTCTCATTTGTCCTCATACTCACAACCAAATTTGAGTTCTCATTTGAACCCGCCCCTTCTTTATAGTTTATATATCATGCACACATCTGCATATCATCAAATGTACAACATATTTAGCTTATTCAGAATAAAAAAACTAACCATTATCAACTGAGAAATGACCACCACGCCCCCCACTCCTCGCATTTGACAGGTCAGACTTTACCTCTCCATGAGTTCCTGTGGAACAATTCAACATGATTATTATATTATATATTATAGCCACATACAAAATTAATTATTTTTTGCATTACAAGTAGTCTCATGCTAACCAACCTTCTGCAGAATCTGGTGGCATTTGTGTGGATTGAGAAGTGGAAGATGAAATGGATTCATCACTTGCATGTGATCCATCAGAACGCCTAAGGGGAGTCCAAACACCACGATCAGGTCTGTCCCTGTTTCTAGTAGTACGCTTCTCACTGTTGTACAAGCCATGCCCACCAACCATATCATCTGGCAAACCGTTAGAATCCTTCAAGAATGGTGGAACATTTGGAGGTTTAGGTGGTCTTCTATCCATAACCCGATTTGAAGTCTGATTTTGTTGTTCAGATTGATTTTGTTGAGTATCTTTGTTGACAAGTATGCTTCTAATAATCCTTCCACTGGCTTCCCGTTGCTGGTTCTGTTTAAAAGCACCAGAATTATGGGAAAGCTTAACAGATGATGAGATCTGCTGTGGGGATAAACCAGTGGTCATCTGGAATTCAAATGAAACAAATACAAGTATAAGAAGTATGTTTCATTTTTCTAGATACTTACACATTAATATGCATATAGACCAATGAGGTAGTTGCACATCCATCTAAAACATCACAAGGTACAAATGATTGTATCGTGTACAAGATTTTGTGAATAATATGTAATAACAATTAGAAATAATTATAAAAAAAATTAAATTATCTTTTTATTAATTGATAACATATTTTTAAACATTATTATATACAAATCCTACGAAATCCTGTGAAATCCCAACCACCCCGGTGGGATTTCAAAATCCTATGTTTCAGGGATTTCAATGAAATCCTAGGATTTCAAATCTGAGCAATCCTGCAAACCAAACACGGGATTGGAATGTAAAGAATGATTATAGGGATTGTTTTGTTTGAAGGACTGAGAATGATGGGTACAGCCACTCTGACATTAGCCACATTAGGTGGTGTTTGGTATGAGGGAATGAGAATGATTATAGGGATTGTTTTGTTTGAAGGAATGAGGATAAAAAACAGGAATGGTTCCCAAATATATGGGAATCACCCAAACCAGCTCAACTGTAGGGGTGGCCCATTCCCAAATGATTCCTGGTTCTAGGTATAATGAATGGTTATTACTATTAATAAAATATCATATTATTATTAACAATAACATTAAAAATAATAATATACTACTATTAGTAAATAGTAATGTTAATAATAATACTAGTTATTATTATTAAGATCATTATTAACATATTACTAATACTGATAATAACAATTATTATTATTATTGTTGTTTTGTGATCCTATTATCACTATTAAGGATAAAGATAGGAACTTAATAAATTATCGTACCTAAAGATTAACAAATCAAACATCAGTATTGGTAATGATACCCAAACTCCACACAAACCAAACTGTGGTTTTGGAAATATCATGCCCATCCCAACTCCACCCTACTATTAAATTCATACTCATACTTTCATAGTGATTGTAGGCAACAAACCGAACGCCACCTTAGTTTCACACCTAACCCAAATGATCCTAAATCAGGTTGGTCTAATTCCTAACTGTTTAATACCGATTGTGATTCTAATTTTTGTACGCTTTTTATCAAAGCTCTATCTCATACACACAGCTAGTTTGGTCTCTTCTTTATATATGCATGTATTGGTCTTTAATCAGCACAATAAAGTTTCTTAGACTGTTAATGCATGTTTCCACACAACTGGAGAAGATTTTCCGTGCGATTCTATTAATGACGATAAACATCCTTATCAGGAAAAAGGAGGATATGAAAATTCAAAACTTACATGGGGAATTTCCTTCTCTTTCCCCTTCAAGAGCAGAATTTTCTTTTTCCCAATATCAGAAGAACCTGCAGAAATTCACTAGGCCTGTTAAGATGTTTTGAGTTTTGTGTATACTCATCAAACCCAAATGCAACATGTTAACTGAAACGTAGAGCCCTGCACTACGCAGAAAACTGTAAGTTAGGATAAAGAGTAGAAAAGACTAGGCTTTATATTAGAATACAGGAACTGTCATTTGCCAGCAAAAGAAACATTCGTCTTAAATGCCAATTATTAAATATTCTTAAAAGCATAAAAATTACTGGGCATGGCACAAGATAATGCCCGAAGTGAGACTAGCTCGCCAAGCATCATTTTCAAAGACAAAGATTGGTAATTTATGATAATACATCTATGTTAAAGTGATATTAAATTAGAAAATCTTAACCTAGTACTTCAACACCCAAAACCACATAACAATAACTGATCTAATAAATACAAGGCATAGTCTCTCATAATTGACCAATTACATACAACAAATAATATGCAATAAATAAAATGACACGTCACATATTTAGGATACTATTTTAGTTTTAATAATCAATTGTTAAAGCAAACCAAGCCAAATGAAAAAGAATCATTCATTGCTAGGGAATTCATTTCCTGAAATGAGGCACAAAAAAAATTGTGAAAAAAAAAGAAAGATATCAGCTGCTTAGATATTGGAATGCTTATTCATTGAGTAGAGAAAGATGTTGAACACTTAGCAGTTAAGTCTCGTTCTATAACTTGTCACTTTTTCATAGTATGGAAATTGTATTGGTGGTTCGATATTTAAATATACGTGTTCATTGTGTGATAAATATTTTAACATATACAAAAAGTAACACAAATATAAGAGGGAACTTGGTGTTAAAAAAATACGTATTCGTATTAACTTTAAATTTGAGAGCTATTAGGTTCGAAATCAAAAAAGAAAACTCATGTAGTACAGGAATAGTTCAAGTCAGATCGAAATATTTAGCCTCATAAAAATAAAAATACATCTCTAATCATTTGCCTGAATTTCTGGAAAGAGAACTTGATGTAACAAAAAAGCAGACAGCTCAGACCATCTATAGGAAACATAGTTTAAACTTGTGTATGAAATAGAAAGCAGGAAATCTTTCTTAGAAGTTAACTTTATTTTTTAGAAGAAACAAATAACTATATTAACATATACAAAAAGTAGTGCAAATAGAAGAGGATATTGCTGTTATAAGTACAGAATTCATGTTAATTTTAAATTTTGTAACTTTTATGTAAGAAATCTAAAGTCAAAAGAGAACATTTACTTCGGTATGGAAGGAGTATTAGTTTAAGTTAGATTGAACATCAAGTCCTCAAAGAAATAAATAAAAGGGGAAAAAAAGAGAGAACTTGATGTAACAAAAGAATTAGACACTTGTGTTCTGTAAGAATTAAGAAATATAATCTTATGAACTTCTATATGAAATAGAAACTGTAAAATCTTTAATAAGATGGGTCCCAATCATTTCCTTGCACATTGTTGCATACCTTCATTTCTCTTTAGTCAATGTGAATGTCATCATCTATTCCCACAGGCAATCTTGTAATTTAAAAACTTCATCAATTAAAAGTTTCAGGTTTAAATGTGAGCATAACCTAAAGTAAAATGATCTTAAATATACAATCTTAAGCTGTGGTACGGTGATTGCTAGTAATGATTAAATAACAGGATTCAGAGAATAATGATAAAATTGATTACCAAATATCATAATTATAGAATATACTCTATCTGTCCTGCAACACCATCTTTCCCATACACGCAAAGAGTTTTTGGGTCTATTGATAGGGTGTTCCAAAAAATAAAATAAAAATGGACAACCAAAAGAATTTGTATTTGCAAAAAGTTAATTTCAGGATAGTTGCATTTTAAATGAATGAAAGGGCTCCTAAATATGTGCGCCAAATATTATTATCGCAATTCTCACAGATGGCAGAAGTATGTCCTGTTAAGTGGGGTTTAGCAACAGGTTTATTAGGTCATGACTGTTACATTGACCCGCTTTTTTTCCTTAAACTAGTGTCCTACATATTTAAATTACATGTACAAGGCGAGTCTATTTGTATGAATGCATATTATATATATAGAGAGGGAGGTTCAAATACAACCCAGTTATGTTACAAACTATACAAACTCGTACAAATCAATATAAAAATAAAAAAATTTCATCAAATTGCTATGATATAAGATATTATTACTCATATGTTTGTTTCATAATGTAAAAGTTTCACATGTATTTCTTTTCATAAGTTGAAAGTTTATCATATATTTTTTATGCAAAAGTTTCACATGTAATTTTTTCACAAGGTGAAACAAACATATGTGTAATAATATCTTAAATCATAGCATTTGATGAAAAAAAATCATGAAAAAAATTATTTTTATATTGATTTGAACCAGTTTGTATAGTTTGTACCCTTCAACTGGTTTGTCTTTGAACCAGCCTCTGTATATGTATATGTATATGTATATGTATATGTATATGTATATGTATATGTATATGTATATGTATATGTATATGTATATGTATATGTATATGTATATGTATATGTATATGTATATGTATATGTATATGTATATGTATATGTATATGTATATGTATATGTATATGTATATGTATATGTATATGTATATGTATATGTATATGTATATGTATATGTATATGTATATGTATATGTATATGTATATGTATATGTATATGTATATGTATATGTATATGTATATGTATATGTATATGTATATGTATATGTATATGTATATGTATATGTATATGCATATGTATATGTATATGGATATGCATATGCATATGCATATGGATATGCATATGGATATGGATATGCATGTGCATATGGATATGTATGTGTATATGTATATGCATATGTATATGTATATGCATATGCATGTGTATATGTATATGCATGTGTATATGTATATGCATATGCATGTGTATATGTATATGCATATGCATGTGTATATGTATATGCATATGCATGTGTATATGTATATGCATATGCATGTGTATATGTATATGCATATGCATGTGTATATTTATATGCATGTGTATATTTATATGCATGTGTATGTGCATATGTATATGTATGTGCATGTGTATATGGATATGCATGTGTATATGCATATGTATATGGATATGCATATGTATATGTATATGTATATGTATATGCTATATGCATATGCATATGTATATGCATATATTAGTATAGGTAGACTTAGATTATAGGTATATGCATCAAGGCAAAATACATAAACAGAGGAGGCAGTAATGTTGTGACTAAATTGTGACAATTGATTATGGAACAGAAATAAACACAGTGATGAGTAATACCACGTCCTTCCTCGAGTACCACACTTCCAGATGCAGCATATGAACCAACAGACTTTTCAGAAAGCGATTGATCATCACGTTTTTGGACCTGAATATAGGTTGACTTCTCTTTACCACTTCTGCCTTTCCCAGTATCCCTTGGGACATACTGTCAATGAGGAAAAAGAACAAGATGTTCAATAATTTTCACCAGTAACAATGCACATAACAGAAAACAATGCAAATCTGCAGAACCCAAAATCCGATGAATATTGAAGGACCAAATGTCAGTTGTCATATGAATAATTAATTCCATCCAATCAATGAAGCATGTTTGGGAACAAGTATAGCCATGGTAGAATAAATCAAATGAGAAAGGTCATATTGATGATAAAGAAGGTAAGAATGAAGTTTCAAAACTATTACTTGCAGGAGAGTATATGTTAGCTTTTATAGCTATGTCGTTATTGCTTTAGCAGGAGAAAATAGGGACTAGGATCTTGTAATTTGACAAAAGCAGATCTTTAGAAGATGAAGTATAATTAGGTAGGTGTTGACTGAAGGATATAAATATTAAACTAGGAGAGGACTATGCATTTCTTAATTATATATTTCCTTTCTTATTATTGGATTATGGCAATTGATTAGGGAAGTGAAGCCTTCCTAGTTCTAGTGAATCTGTAACTTTTCACCACAAATATTCATGGTCTCCATCATGTGATGTGAGTGATTTTTATTTATAATATTGTGCGAGTAATACATTTATGATCAATCTGCAGCAAGCATATGCATTCTTCTTCTAAACTTTCAACTTAATTTTCTATTCTCCCCTTCCCTTAACCTTTTTCAATGTTGGCATGCATCAAAGAGTGGCAATGGAGGTAACTTGATCACTCTAAAGAGCTACTTACAATTGCCATACCATAATTTGTACTTTTCAGAAAAAGTAGCACACCTGTCACGTTGCATAACAAGGCGTGCATATAATTGTCATATCAGAATTAGGAAACAAAACAAGTTCATGTCATATAGGAACAACAACATTAATGAGACCCATATATGAAGCAATTCATTAAAAGTTCATCTTTTAAATCGTACTTAACAATGCATGTAAAAAACTCAAATACCATGGTGGTCGAAGTCCTCCTCCTTTCAGAACCTCGTTTTAGTGGAGTAGAAGTAGAACTTGAAGAGGATGCACCACTAGCCCTTCTCGTCAATTTCCCATTAGGCAAGGACCTCTGGAGCAGGTCACCAAACATAGTAAGGATGTGTACATGTCAAATTGAAAAGTTATTTACAAAAGAGAGCTCAAGAAACTAGATCCCAGACTAGCGATTTTCACAGCACATTCATTTCCCAGTCTTATAAAATGAGTGCATAAATTTAATCTTCATCCTCTCATTAGATTAATATGTAAATCAGTGAGAACAGCACATATAGGTTGCAGTTTATTTCTGCTTCTTTATATTTAAGATCAAGGTTGACACACAGCCAAAACCGCAAGGTTTTCCTACAACTTGTATGGTTGAGTTGAACATGGATAATTTATTTCAGTCCTTTTAGCCTTATGCTGCACGACCCAAATCTAGAATAGTTTATCGCAACTGTTCAATAGCTTCTGTTGTCTAAGGTACCATTATTCATACATAATAATTAAATAAATATGTATAGAAATCCACTTTAGTAACATACAGCATGAATGACAAGACATAGTCAGGAGTCTACTATGGTAGCCTTGAGGCATGGACCATGTTACCTCATTCATTTCTCACAATGCCAAGTCAGGAAGTTTCCTTTGCAAAAAAGTTCATAGAGGTAATAGCAATTACTATAATAACTTCATACTAAAAATAGAACTTATGAAGCTGCAAAAAACCTGAAGAAAATACAAGGGAAAACACAGCGGAAAGGAAATACGGGAAAAAAGAATCACAACATCTCTAGCATCTTCAATTGTTTCAGATCTTTCGCATGCCTTTTTAAAAAAAAAAATTACTTTTCCTACTTCAAAACTAACAGCAACCTTACACCTTCAGTTGCAAGCATGTAAGATCTTATAAGTTTGATAAAATTACTGGCAAAGTAAAATATCCTACCCGAGGTCCACCCTTGGCAGCTCTTTTCTGGCGAACAAAATCCATTAAAGGTGTGACTATAGGGGGCTCCTTAGCAGTACCTTGAAAACCAAAGTGTAAAAAACCAGGTATATTAACTCAATTCCAAGTTATTTTACATCTAACAATTATTTCCACTTCTAACAATCAAGTTTAAGTTAATTGCATCCTGTGTATTCAATAAGCTTTTGTACTAACCAGCTCGCTCGGCTTCCTTTCTTTCCAATTGGATCTCTGCACTGGGAAGATTCTCAACAGGCTTGGCAAGTAATTCGAGGAATTGAAGATATTCAGGATCTGTATGTTCATCAGAAGTTAATTATAAAAGATAAAAGAGATAGTGAATTATATGGAAAGAGAAAGCATTTTAGCCTGCTAGGTAACCATCTTAATACCTTTTTCTATGGTACCTTCACGTCCATCTTTCTTAGACCATTGCTTTGGAACACGCTGTGAAGGTGCATATTCGACAATAGTTTTAAATTGGGTACCTAAAACAAGAAATGAATACAAGCACTAATCCTCAATTGGAGAAAACATTTTGACAAAGAAGAAGAGAAACAACTGAAAAGAGGATAACAAATGGGGGAAACTATATTTCTCAGGTCATTAACACCCTAAAATTGCCTATGAGCAGCTGGTGACAGTAAGAGCATAGCTTCACACGCTATTTATGCATCAAAAGTCAAAACATTAAGCGAACAGACATATTAAAGAAGAGGAAATAAAAAAATAGTTTGATGCCATTTGACTCCTTAAACATAGATATCTAGCATTACCCTTCTCATTAACAAATACATGTCCGTCAAAGAACTCTGCAAACTCAATGACATCCTCCGGCTGCTTAAAGTCGATGTAGAGTCTGGAATAGGATTGACACTTCAGGCTGCAAACAGGTTCAATGGGATTTGTTAAGACCATATAACAAACAGGCATGCTTTCAACATATATAAGAAACATTTGGAGGTATGTTGATTATTTCCAACGCTACTAGAGGAAACTGGAAGTATAGAGTACATAAGTTGATCTTCCAGAAGGGTTGTTCTTAGAGGGTACAAGACAAGTTAGAAATAATGTTGATTAGCCTCTAAGAAAATGCTCCTTTACAATGGGTGGCGACGAAGTGTGTGATTTTGCTACATGTAATTTAAGATCTCACATTCTCACTTCATGATTTAGGGTAACATTCGAACTATTCCTCAATTGAAATATTTATCAAGATACAACTCTCGCAATGGTAACAAGATTTTAAGAAACAAAAAAGGCAAAAGGCTTATGAATGGAGCTTCTCTTTCCCTGATAGAGCATTCAATTTATTTACTTATTTATTGTTATGGATAGTGTCATCTTTGGGGGATTTACGACAATTTAGAAACGGTGTGCTAACTTTCCTAGGTCAAGATACTCCTTTAAAAATTGTTCATGATGTTTTATGTTGTTTTGTGCCTGTAATTATAATTTATAAGATCACTTAGTGATCTAAGAGTCCATTTAGATTATGTTTCATCAACAGAGATGATGTTTACCAAGGTACAACAATATTAAGAGATGTCGTTTTCAAGGACACGATATCACAACAATAATGGGACATCAACAAAAAAAAGGGTGTTTGAATGGAACTTCCAATTCCTTGGGACAGCTTTGTACTACTCAACCACTCTTAGAGTAATATGTACGACAACCACTAAACTTACCACTCTTTTCTACTTTTGAAGACAGTGTGTACATCAACCCTCGTCCAAGTTCCATAAATGGTTACAGCGAGTTCAATGGCAAGTTTACTTGTTGTCATAGATTCGCCCTTACTTTATGGATATTGTTTCTTTCCCATGCTATAAGATACAATAAAAGGACGCTTGAAATACTTCCAAAATTGTAAAAAAGGTTTTATATCTCGTGATATATGTAATGTAAGACCACTTTAAGATCTAAAAGTACATTCAAACCATGTGTCTTTTGAGATATCATTTACCAAATATGAACAAAACCAACAAAATCAAGAGATTCCGTTAACCACAAGAAGGTAATCATGGGACCCTCAAAAATTACAAAAAGGGAAAAGAACGAAAAATATGTATTCCCCATAGAGCTTTTGAAATACTTCCTTTCTTATGGATAGTTTCTTCTTTCAACAAGTCAGAGATATATGTTAATTAACCTTGTATGCTCCTTTTTAAGATTATCAACAATGTTATTTGAAGTTATGCTACAAATAATTTATTACTTCACATTCTAGCGCTAAACAAGTCAGTTAAGGAAATGGTCAACAACCACAAAATCAACAATTCCATATTCAGAATCCTTTGTACCATGTCTATGCCTCAGCATGCAAAAAAATCTTGATTACATGAAAGCAAGCCCAGTCAAGTTCAGTCGTTCAGACTTCAGACACACTAAGTCAGTAATTTAACATTCCATTTTTCGTCACCAATCACATGCCAGCCAGATGGCCAAGTAATAGCAAATTATAAACAGAAATGAGAACACAAAACAAAAAGAAACAAACTGAATGGCGAGTGCTCTCTTCCAAAACTAACAAGCCACCTTGCCTAATGTTTGTCAAATACGCTATGTTTAATACCCCATCGTCCATCCTCTCTGACTAACACGTCTCTACCTCGGCTTCTATGGAACCACTAGGCATTCATTCTGACAGCTACAAGAACTTGTCTCACTTCAATCTAATATCAGCTAAAACCAATAAACTGAAACCTCCAAACTTTGTAAAGGGGTTCAATGAAGCAATTTGAACAATTAACTCTCTCCACAGTAAAACACAGTCAAATACACAACGGAAACCAGACTCTAAAGGCCTGTAATTTACTTATTCCTCCAAATTTATAAAACAGAGATACCCAAAATCACTCCTGCGCTTGGGTGTTATCTTAGAAGGTAAGCCATTCAGTTACATCCATTAATCAATTAAACTTCTAATTTTAAAAAAAAAAAGTAACACTAAACTGAAGCTGAAACAAAATGCACTTTAAACCCTAACCTATTCTTGCCGGAACGGAAACAGAACCAGTTGTACCGACCACAAAAACGGGCGTCAATTTGCTCCATGAGCGCCGGCTGAGAAATATTGTGAGCCAAGTGCCGAAGCACAACCTTCTTTCGATCCAACGAACCCTTCATTATGTGCTTATTATATAAAAACCAAACCCTAAAAGATTCTAATCAAACCAGATAAATTCTTGACCCCCAGAAAAACTAGTATTCGTCAAGAAATTCTGTCAGTTACATCTTTTTGTGTAACCACCACCGATCGGAATTGGCTGTTACGTGCCCTAATTTTCAAATATGATCGAAAACAACTGCCATGGGCATGCAAATCAAAAATTAAAACAAGAAAGAGAAAGTCACACACAGAGAGAAGTGACGAAATACAAGTCTTGGCTGTGGATTCTTGTGATGAACTCGGTGCGACTGTTTCGTATGGTTTTGGCGTACATATTGTGTAGAATTGTTGTTTGTATTTGCAGAAACAAAGAAGGAAAGAAAGGACACAATCCCTATTCCTAATACGACCTCAAACCCTAGAATTTTTCTTACATATACATGTATGATTTAATCATCCCAATTTTCAAAATCCACCTAAATAATTTTATTTTCTATAAAATTCTAACATTTATATGAAACTTTTATTTTCAGTGATTTAGTATCATGTTAAATATAGATTTTTTAATTGGGTATCAAAATTTTGGGATTGGATTTTACTTGTGTTTGAGATCTTGATTTTATATAACTGAACTCGTAATAATGACATATCTAATTTCTTTCAAAATTAAAAACAGCTATTTAATTTCAGAATTTGTAGATAAAAAGCAAAAATAACTCCTTGATATTATTTTCACTTTGTCATTTTATACATTTTTGTTGTTTTAATTTATAACAAAATTAATGTCATAAATTTTTATGTTTTGTTTTGTTTATTA
The DNA here is from genome assembly GCA_036898165.1 of Silybum marianum. Classification (NCBI taxonomy): domain Eukaryota; kingdom Viridiplantae; phylum Streptophyta; class Magnoliopsida; order Asterales; family Asteraceae; genus Silybum; species Silybum marianum. Next base: position 12,330,774 of record CM072528.1, read on the forward strand.
CTCGTTTTAGACGATCTATATTTTAATATGGGTGTAACATGACTTTCAAAAAAATTGAAATAGTCTCTTTATTTATATGTGCGTGTTAATTGTACCCCTGGATTATATTAATTTATTAAATTATTATTAACTATTAATTTATTGATTAATATTAATTGTATATTATTTAGCTAATTTACCAAACATAGGTTAACTCATTTTTTACATAATATAACAAAATAACAAAAAAAGATATTAAATTTCTTTTTATTGAAGCGCTTTAAATTAAAGTCTTTTAAGTTTTTATATAGCATGTAACTTACTCTACCAGGCAGCTAACACATACTTTCTTGGAGTATCCGGACTTCCACTTAAAGGGTGCCACCCGACTAATCCTCTCGACCACAGACCAACTCAATTAAGGGTATCACTAAGCGGCAGGTCCATGATTTAGATATCGTCACATGCACACCACGGGGTTCGAACCCGGGTAGTCAAAGATACCATCCAGTGACTCTTCAAGATATTACCTTACCACTAGACTAGACATATTTTGATTTACTCTACCTTTTGTTACTCTGCTTGTGTGAAACATATTTTTTACCAAAAATTCTACAAAAATTGATTTTTGGTGCAATTCTTAGGGAATTGAAATTGTTTAAATTGACTAAAAGGCAAGTAATTAGCTCTTTGAGTATTAAAAGAGCCAAATATAGCATAAAGTTCGTAATTAGATGTTAGAAATCGACTTGTTTTTTGGAACCAAGCACCAAATATCAACGTTGTTACATGACCCAACTTGTTTTGCTATCACAAGAAAATACACTCAAGTGTGTAAGAACAGAAGGAAATGAACAAAATATTTGTTGAAATGAAATCTCCTTTTGTCGAAATGACTCATATATCGTGATATGTGTGTTGATTTTTATTCAATCATTTTAAGAAAAAAAATTAATAAGTTTTTAAACCTGGTCCACCCATTAATGTACAATTTCAAACATGTATAAATTGGTTGTTACAGTTTGACTAACTGTATTATCTAATACCCAGAATTCAAAAAAAAATTGATTTCGAGAGTCCACGACAAGGGGATATAAAATGTCCAAAATTGAGGCATTTATCCAACTTTGATACAAGTTTTGCATACTCTCAAGAATACTCTCTCCAACTTTCATAAAACCCTTTATATATCTTGATATTTTAAGACTCAAACATTCAATCAATTTTAATGTATTGATTAACATATATTTCTTTCACAATGTATTTATTTCATATGTATTCGGTTTAAAGTGTGAAACTTTTTACGTGTATTTTTTGTTTCACAAACACGTAAAAAGTGTTTACATTGAACCACAAGGGTGGTGTCCGATTAGCTTGAGTTTGGGTTCCGAAGGTCAAAAGTGTCTGGAGGTCCCAGGTTCAAATCCAAGGAGGAATAAAAATCCTTTTGTGGTCATGGAGGTTCAAATGTGGTGACTCCGAGCTACCTGCAAAGCGGGTGGTTGCCCTGAGATTAATTGGCTCGCATAGCGGGTTGGATATCCAGGTTAATAAAAAAAGATGTTTACATTGTGAAACGAATATGTTAATCAATTATAAATCTTAGTCTTAGATGGAAAAAAATCATATGAAATAACACAAGATGCACAAGTTCTCAAGGTTATGACTATTTCATGTGTTCTCAAAAGAGGGTCCACACACACACATATAAGCTTGAGTTCGGGCAAGAAGTGAAGTTATAATGAAATGTAAGAATAGATCTCCACCGTTTGATCAATCCTAATTAAATATCAACACTAATGAGGTGTACCGAGATGTACCCGATCAATTCCCTTATAAAACGCAATTCATGGATGGGCATGAGATTAGAAGTGGTCAAGGGTTCAGATATCTTTTTACACTTCTCACTTTAACTCTTCTTCTCACAGGATCATTCGCCTATACACACACATGGAGAGAGAGAGAGAGATACCTTCATTTGTTAACCATGAAAAAGGTGTTAATTTTATTAACCAATTCAGACCGTTCAAAATCTAGATCAATGGTTGAGATAGATGATATTATTTGTAAATAAATAGAAAAGAGAGTGTGTGTTCAGGGGTGAAGCGAATGTAAACGTATGTGAATAAGGGTAAGTCTGTAAAATGGCTAATCACAATGAATTAGGAAGAAATCCATATTCCCTAAAATTACTCTCCATCGTCAATTTTGTTCCCATTTTGGTGCAACTACCGGTAGAAATCCTAATCGTCGACATCAAATTGAAGATCATGGACGATCTTGGAGAAATAGAGACAGTAACAACCAAGGAAGAGGTAAGTTCACAATATATAGATTCTAGGGTTTATAACATGCAACTTACATTCAAAGTGATGAATTAGGGTTTTTCTGTTGATAGTGAGAAAAATAAGTACGAATTAGGGTTTTTTTGTAATTTAAATGTTTACTAGTGAACACGTAGCATGTTCACCACTGAACATTTAGTACAATTACGCCTATTTGCATATGTATCATCTTAAACAGTAGTTTTTATGTTCACTACTAAACTTAGTAACACCACTGAACATTTAATGCAATTGGGCTTATTACATACACATATGTAATTTAGATGTTCCCTAGTGAACAATTATCACCTTTCGAATATATAGTTTGGTTGTTCACTAGTGAAAAAAAAAAATCAAAAATATCCATTTGATAACACATAATCAATATTAAGCTGATGAGGATACAACCAAATCAAAAGAGATCAATTAAGAAAAAAAGAATTAATTCAAAAAACAAGTTTCGTAATCATCCCTCCATAAAACATGGAAGGATTATAGTAATAACAGTTTATTAAAAAAGTGTAAATTACTAAACTGTTCATGTCAAATTAACATCCTAAAATCGTTCGATAATTCTACCACCTGGCACCTGCTTACCTCACTCTTGGACATCTGTCCTGTCTGCCTACCAAACACACCATGAGACTAACTGAGACCGATAAACAACACATGATTTATTATGTATGGAACAAGAGAAATCGGTTTAAAAGATAACGAAACTAAAAGGTACAAATGTTAAATTTGGGTGCCTATTAACATGTACATTACACTTTCCAAATAATACATTTGAATAGGAAGAAGAAGAAGAAGAAGAAGAAGAAGAAGAAGTAAGTTTACAAGCATTTATGGGGTTGGATATTGCAGTATGAAATAGGCAAAGAGTATGAGATGAGATGAGATGAGATGAGAAAGAATATACCAAACAAGGGGAAGAAACCAACAAGACAACCAGTGTGTGTCGATATTAATACAAATTTCACTCTGTAGTAGCACCTGCCATCTGCTGCTCAATGTTCTACCTCCCCATCATCCACAATTAATTGCCATTAAAACCTATGCCCAACCAAATACTTAGTGTAAGTTGCCAATTGGAAATCTTACAATTAATTAAGCCAAACCAATATCCAACACAAATATATGGGCCCCACCTTTGTTGTGTGTGTGTGTGTGTGGGATGTATGCAATATTGCAATAGCCTCTGCCCCAAAGGGTAGAGAGGGTGTTTCTATCAAGATCACCGACTTGCAAAAAGATATATATAGTCATAAGTTATTTTGAGAAGTGATAAATATTTGTGAATTAAAGAAGTGATCCTAGCCCTTCATATGGTCAAGAATTGCGGTTTTGACCGGTCAAAATTTGCCACTATGCAAAAAAATAGAGAGGGTAATTTTGTAACTTTTACAAATAGGCAGCAAACGGGTTCATATGTGAACCCGTGTGATTCACATATGAACAATATGTGAACCCGTGTAATTCACATATGAACTATTTTAACTATTCACATATGAACTAATTCACAGGGTTCATATGTGTACCAGTTAAATAGTTCGCATGTAAACTAACTAATGGGTTCACATATATGTTCATATGAATCACACGGGTTCACATATGAACCCGTTTGCCGCCTATTTGTAAAAGTTACGAAACTACTCCTCTATCTTCTGCATACCCATGCGAGTGACTAGATGAAGGGCTAGGATCACTTCTTTAATTCTCAAATACTTATCACTTCTCAAATTTTCCCCACATATATATACACACACACAAGGAGACGTGAGAAAAATGGCGTAGAAGTGTGTGTATACAAGTAACAAGCACAGTGAACAAAAAAAAAAGCAGCAGGACACACAAGGGACAAAGGATAAAGCAAAAAATGAATCATAGAGTCATAGTATTGCCAAAAAATGCCAATTACGAGTGGGAAGAAAAACTAAGATGGGCATATATATAAGATAAGAAAAATAGAAAAAAAAACTAACTACATGGTCTGCTACCCAAATCAAGCATCTTTAAAGCATTCCTATCAGAGGTCATGTCCTGAAAATGCCTGGGTTGTTTGGTGGTTGCTGAATGGTTTGGTTCAGAATGATTAAGAGGCTTTTACGATATAGTGCAAGATGAAATATAATTGTTTGGTAATCGTTTAAAATGAAATCTGGGCTCTGAATGGTTAAGGGAGGTCCAAGATACAAAAAGATCCAGAGGGTTTTAGAACCATTAAGAGGCAGACTTATTTTTTTGCCAAACAGGATTCACCTATTAGCGATTCAGAGGATGCCTCTTAATGGAACTGTTAAGAGGTAAACAAAGAGCCATATTCTCAAAAAGAATCTCTACAAGTTCTGTTTTTTTTTCTTTCTTTCTCGATTTTGGAGCATTTCTCGACAGATAAATACATAATAACACTATATTCCAATATTCCAAAAAGTCCCATTTGACAATTCCTACTTCATCAGAACATCTCGGAATATTCAGTGGTACTGGAACATTATGTCTATAGGCACAGGATCGTGTGAGAAGCGTAAGAAGTGATCTGAACCCTTGATCGCTTTTAATCTCACACCCACCCATGAATTGCGCTCCATACGAGAATTGATCTAGTGCATCTCGGTACATCTCATTACTGTCGATCTTCAATTACGAATGATCCAAGGGTCCAGATCCCTTCTTACACTTCTCACCATAACTTATCTTCTCACCCGAACCCAACCCTATGTCTATAAGGCATAGGATCGTGTGAGAAGTTTAGTTAATGGTGAGAAGCGTGAGAAGTGGATTTGAACCATTGATCACTTTTAATCTCATGTCCTCCCATGAATTACGCTTTATAAGGGAATTGATCTGGTGCATCTCATCCTAATGTGCGTCCATTTCTCATCCAACGGTGAATAACCACTTCTCACACTTCTCACCATATATAACACATTAACACTTCTCACCGGAACCCAACCCATGTCTATAAAGAGTCATCCTACATAACAAGGGAACCATTCTATCTCAAATATTGTTTTAAAACTAACCAAAATCAAAAGAGCAATAAACAGTACAAGACATGATGCTGAACTAAATAGTTATCACGATCCTGTACCGGAAAGGTGATGTGGTATACCAGGAAAAAAATATATTGCAGTTAATTGGATGCTAATGGATGAAGAAAGCAAAGAAAGTCGATGAAGTGACGAGCAGTGAACGATCAATAAGAGATATATGATTCACTTTTAAGTGGGTCACAAATTAAATGCCCTAACCCAGTAACCCTGGTATCACTAAAAAGCCCAAAAGCTAAAATAGCAGAGTTCACACTACATTTGGTACGAAAATACCGGGTTTCACGGTCAAATAGCGGCAAATGATGCATTAAAGTTTTCAGATTATTGCAAAGGTAGCACTTTTCAAAGATTTCTCATGTGCCTTAGGAGTCGTTGCACATACCAACTTTCCCTTCTAACTCCCACTTGCATCAAATCAAATTGCAATACAACATTGTCTAAGATCATGTTTACTGCATGGATCACATACTCTCAATTATGTCGTTTTCACCCCACCCCCATCCAAGTAGGTAATCTCTCCTATAAAATCATTAATTTTACCATTTCAAACTTAGGGGCTGTTTTTTCTTTTTCCTTCTATTAACTATTAAGCCAAGTATGCATTAAGCTGTCATATGAATTAAGTTGTCTGTGTGGATTAAGATAAATTTGTTGTTCCTTTTGTGTGCTGAATATAGTCTAAATGACAAAATTTACTATATTACCCTTCTGCCTGGATGAAGTGTAAAATTAAAAATGAATGTTCATATATTTTCTGAATAAAAATTCTGAATGACAAAAAAATTTAATGTTGCTCCATTCACAGTCAGTCACTGATTTGAAGATAATGGAACATGCCGCTCAAGTTGCTTGGCTCTCACTACAGAAAAGGCGGATGGCGGGTTACGGGATTAGGCTATGGCACTGTGGCTGTGACTCTGTGACTGTGAGTGTAAATTAGGGCAAAGGCAATATACAGAATCATCGGGTTGGGTCGGATTTCACTAGACTTGACCCAACTACGACCCAATACTTGTGGTTTGGCCAAAATTTGTCTTAATTATGTTGCAGGTGGCTTGGGTTAGGCTTTTTCGGGTTGGGTTGGCTCGGGTTTTTATGCACCACTCTACCACAAACTTATGACCATATATGGCTGAGTGAATAAGCACCCTATACCATTAAGCTCTAAGTAAACAACCCCTCAGTTCTTACTAATAGATGAGAAATGTAAACAAGTGTTGCACCATATTCACAAGATTGTCTAGGAAAGTGAGGTAGTAAACACCATTAATCATAATGCCAGCTAAATCTACCAACTCCTTGCCAAAAATGCGGAACTCTGCTAGAAATTCACAAAAGAATATCAGTAAGGAATCTACCTCCATCACATCAACCAGCTCAGTCCCGAAGACCAAGTTCAAGCTCAAGCTCATCATCTTCTTCAAACAGCTTTAATAGACGAGCATACTGCTCTTCTCGTTTCTTCTTTTGCCATAGCCTGAAAAGGAAAAATGACAATCCCACAACTGCTGCAACTGCAATGCATAATATGACTACTGTAGATCCACTCATGCTACTTGAAGAAGAATGAGCATCAGTTTTCTTCTCATTTTTGGACTTCGAATCATCGGAAAAGCCTGAAAGAATTTAACATAAAAAAAGCTGAAAATACGAGATACAAGATTGGTCCAAACAGATCAAGAACTCAGAGGTCATTTCATAGTCTTCTCCAAATCTATTATACTGCATTCTTTACCTAGCTCATATTGTAACAGAGCCTTAAAATAAATACAGAACGGATCACTATGATGGAGCAGGCTGTGCAAGCAAGCTTAATTGATTCTTCTTTCGTTTTGCTTTCCTTTTTTCCTAAACAGTTAACACAAAGACTTGCTGTTTTCATTTCTTCCTAATCTAAAGAAAATACCACACCTGATGCATCATAGCAACACAGAAGGGCGACATACACAAAAACATGTATAAATCAAAATAAACCCTAGAACACATATCAGATCATAATTTAGAACAGCAAACAACACATAAAAGCAAATCGATCTTTAGGAAGTCAAAAAACATCCCTAAAAACATCCAGAAACACAAAGATCCACCGATTAACTAGCGTTAACATAAAAACAACATCATAGAACATGTAGTTCCACACAAATTAAGGCGATTAAAAGCTATAAAAAAATTTAAAAAGAATCAAATGGATATGAGCAACGAACCTGAGAGAAATTGTACAGAAATTAAGGACAGTAACAATAAAAACCGTAGCGATCTCCGATGTGAGATCTCAGTCATCTCTCTATCTCTCCCTCTCGTCCTTCTTCTCTGTCTTTCTCTCTCTAGCTTTTCTCCGTCTCCTGCGTGTGAAGATATCGATGCAAAACAACATCATTTTTGAAAAATGACATATGACCCCCTCATCTTTCTATAAATTACAATACCACTCCTTATCATGTTTTCAATTATTTGTATCATTTGATAACAAAATGGTAATGTTTGATTTGAAGTGCCCTTACAAACGTTTTCCTCATATTTTGTTCTTTTTCTCTACATGGGTGTCGAGATCAGTTTTTACGTACCTTGATTAGTCTCAGGATGTCTTGGTAAACAGGCAGAAAAATTCTCAGTTTTCCCAATAGTTAGACGAAAGTCGTCACGAGATTCCAGGGATGGATCTACCTCGGGGTGGAAGAGGTCTCTTGTCCTCGATAAAGATGTCCATGATAACTAGAAAACAGTTATATTTTACTTTTAATTTCAATAATGCCTCCTATATTTTTTCACGGGAAATTAATGATTTTGACCAATCATGAAAATCCATTTACCAATATAACCAAAAACTTGTTGAGTTTACCAAAATGACCAAGATTTCTTCGAAATACATATCGAGAACGAGTGGAAGTGAAATACCTCCGCCACAGCACTGTTTTCCTCCGCCATACCTCCGCCACAAGACTGTTTTTCCTCCGCCATGTGGCGGAGGTATTTATACGTGTGGCGAAGGTATTTGTATGTGTGACAAATACGGTGGAAAAACCCCCAAAACGGCGTAGTTTTGGGGCCCTCCGCCATGTGGCGGAGGTTTTTTCACTTCCACTCGTTTTTTATATGTATTTCGAATGAATCTTGGTCATTTTGGTAAACTCAACAAGTTTTTGGTCATTTTGGTAAATGAATTTTCCATTTTGGTCAAAATCATTAATTTCCCTTTTTTCACTCATGCCTTCAACTTTTTAGTTGATGCTTAACTTGTTCCCTTTATAAGAAAGTTATGATGTTATTTTATGATTTTATCTTTGATGATTGTTGAGTTTTCTAAAAATTTGTAGATTTTGTTAGATTTCTTGGTAAAACATTTTAGTTGTCAGGGTCGGCCCTGACATTTTGGAGGCCTTGTACGAAAAAACAATTTTGGCCCTGTAAATTTTTTAGTTGTATTATTTATTAAATTTTTAATAATACCTCCTTTTCCAAAAAAGTAATACTAAATTCAAAAAAAAAATTAAAGTTCGTAACATAAAATATTTAAAACAAGATTCAAATAAAATTAAAATTGATTTTTACATCATTAAATCGATACTCAGAAATCTCTAATGATTAATATGTTAATAAGAATAAAAACCTAATTAATAACAAAATTAACTATAACCACACAATAAGTACAAGTATAATATATAATACAAATAGTTTAATACATTAATAGTGAACACAAATTGTCTTCATTCTTCAATACTAAATTGGTACTACTACATACATTTTTCAAATAAAGACAAACAATTAGACATTATTATGTTCTGAACATTAATCTTCTATCATTTTTGGAAGCAAAATCATCTATGATTAGATTTGCGAGAAACTCATTTTCAATCGAAATCAAAGTCAAAGCATTTAACCTCTGGTGAGACATAGTCGTTTACAAATAAGATTTCAAAAGTTTTAGTTTTGAAAAACTTCTTTTAGCTGGTACAACTGATGGGGATAATCAGCGAAATTCTATATGCAAAACATGAAATATTTACCATTTTTAAGAAATTTAGTATTGCAGTACATGTAATGTGTTCATCTAGTAAATGTTTTTGTAATAGTTCCAATTTATTAGATAAATTCTCTTTTCTTAACGTTTAGAATGATCCGATTTAAATTTTTTAGTTGGAGACATCCTATTTTTATAAATGATTATTGATATATACAAAACACATATAAATGATTTTTTTCTAATTTATTGTTATTAAAAGAACACAAATAATAAAAATTAGAAAAACCTTTTAAAAACGTATATAAATAATTAAATAATAAATTTATTTATAGAAAAAAACGAATAAAAAGATAAAGAAAAAAAAGTAAGGTCCTTACAAACAACAACAAACAAATAATAATCAAAGAGGCGTTTTTTTGCAATAAAAACTTTGTTAGGGATCAAAACCAAAAAAACAATAAAGCACAGGGACCAACATTGCAGTTTACTCAAATATAAATGCTATTTCAATAAAAAAAAATTATGATCAAAGCAAAGATAAGGATTCAAAGTCGGGTTCACTTGGAAGTAGAGATGGCCAAAAATCGGGTTGGGACCGGGCCTCAATCGGTCCCGGGCCTCAACAGTAATTTTCGGATCGGGCTTTTTGGTCCCGGTCCCGGTCCTAATGATTTCAAGTCGGTCCGTTTAGTGTGTTTTCGTAACCGGTCCCGAAAACCGGGCCCAAACCGGGCCTTCAATAAAAAACTATTTTTTATAAAAACATTAATTCTATTTATTAATTTAATTATTATATATGTAATCATTATATATATGCAATTGAGTCACTCAAATACACCTTAAAACATGTTTTATTGTAGTTTTATAATTGGTTTTCAAACAAATACACTTAAAAAATACGTTTATCATAGTTTTATATTTGGTTTTTAGTCAAATACATTTAAAAATACGTTTTATTATAAATTGTAATTAGTTTTTAATCAAATACACTTAGAAAGTTAGAAATACATATAAAAAATATATAAAAATACAATTTTTTTGTAAAAATCGGGCCGGTCCCAATCGGTCCCATGACCGGTCCCAGGCCGGTCCTACAAATCGCTCCAAAAGTGTAACCGGTGCCGGTTTTCGGTCCTATAACCGGTCCTTATCGGTCCCGGGCCTCCGTCGGTCCTGGACCGGGCCGGGCTGTAACACCCTGATTTCTAGTCAAGTTGAAGAAAGTGTTGAACCGGGTGGTCTATTAAAGAGAAGTTAATTTCAGAGTTTGAGTGGTGGTGTTGTGAGATAGTGACATCTGTCACAATGGCACCAATAGTACTAAGAGTATGGTCGTTTTAGGTATTGTGCCATACGGTTATGACATCTGTCACAATAGCACCGGTGGTACCAAGTGGTTGGTGGTCCCAACAAGTGTGTCATGTTATAGTGACAATGGCATAATGTACCAACCGGGTCTTTGGTAAAGTTTAATCCCGAATCCTCTTTGTATTCCACTCTTAGAATCAACGAGATAAGTATTTTGAAGTTAATGATTTTGGGTATCATTTACTAGACGAGAAACAGGATCAAAACGGGTGAAAAGTGGGAAAAAAACACCTCGGAATGGTCCATGCTATGATGTCCGGCGATTATGACAGTGGCATGATAGCATGTCATAATCGCACAACTGGTACCGTGAGTTAGACATGAAAAATCAGATTTTGGGGTGACACGGGCGATCATGACATGTCATGATCGCAGGGCATGATCGCGGGGCATGATCGCGGGCGGCCTAGTGGTTAAAAACGAGATTTTCTTCATTTGGCCATAACTTCTTCATCACAGCTCCGATTTGGACGATTCAAAGTGCTGTGGTTTCGTATTTCAGAGCTCTTTATGATGGTAACAATGAGAATTAAAGTTTACTTGATGATTTGGGGTTCCCATACGTTGAAAGGTACGATCACCCCTCCGAAATCTTGAATCTAAGGTTTGGTTCTATGATTTCTGATTTGGGTTTGATTTTGGTGTATGTTGGGTTTGTTTATGATCTAGATGAAGAGTTTATAGGTGGAAACTTGTGGATTTGAAGTCCTCACCTAATGAAGCTCGGTATTGGGATAAAACCTAGATTTAGCCTAAATCTAGCTTGTGAGTTCATTCTTACCTTTCTAAAACTTTATACATGTCAAAATGAAGTATTTTGCCTTAATGTGATGTTTAAAATAAGTATTTCTATACTTGGAAGGTTTTGGTAAAAACTAGGTCAAAATGTGTCATTTATGGTTTTTCTTTGAAATGATGAAATGAGTACGAAGAACGGTTTTAAAACACCCTGTTAGTCCCCAAAGAGAGATGGCTAACTAAGAGAGGGTTTTGTAGAAGGGGGGGTTGAATATAAAACACACAGAATATACTCTTTTTAAATTTTTTAATATAAATATTAAAAATTTACAACACGGTATAGTTTGATGCGGAAAAGAACGGGCGGTATTCTATCAAACTAAACACACAGATAACGATAATTAACTATTACACTAAGCAAGTTAAAACAATACCGTTATAGCACACTTTGCCACGGTCAAACAAATAATCACTCAAGATTTGTTGAAAGCGTGAGATTTCGGGAAGGACTTCATCTCCTTTTATAGTGTCCATGCATGGGATGCAGTGGACGGTATCGAAGGTTTCATTAGCCGGAAGATTATTACGATGGACAAAGGAAGAGACCACTTCCTTTGTACTAGAATAATGGATGAACCATTCCTTGTAGCACGTAATGTCAGATAACTTTATCTTCTTTTCGTCATGCTCTGTGAAGTCCCATCAAGCCTTTTAGCTAAAAGACAAATATTCCTTTTATAAGAATAGAAGAGAATGTCTTTAATTAAGTCTTGGTGCGCAAGTTCTTGCCTCACGTGTCTTGCAATTGATGTGAGTCAAGAACTTATCTCTTTGAAATTGCTAAGTGATACATCTCACTATGTATCACATCGGTGGATACCTTATAAGGCCGGAGTTGATAAGTATACACTTTGCTTGATAACTTCTTCTTTCACTAAGTGACAAAAGTGTATACCCTTGTGAGTTGATATCACAGCCTTAGAAAATATACCTGCAATTTCGGTGACCAATATCATAGTGTCGGTGACCATGACATCAAACTTGATGACCTCATCTTATTTGATGTCCTTAGTACTTTTGATGACTTTTGAGTGTACCATCGGTGACCCACTATATTGGTGACCCAATCTTGACTTGGCAAGATGGTCTGAATATTGAAGTTGGTTGATACATCCAAAATTCCACTTTTTGATGTACAACCCCTTGATTGAATAGTCTTTGACTCTTCAATACTTGAAGCATATTTCGTACCTTCAAAAGAACTCCGTAAAAATTCATTCATATAAAGGAAGGTGGTTCATCACCAAATCATCGGTGACCCAACAATCTCCCCCTATTTGATGATGATACCTGTAGGTTAGAAAAGAATTCTTTTTGACCCTTTCTATTTTTCTTTTGGGTTCTTTTGACTCAGATTTTTTTTTTTTTTTTTTAATTTTTTTTTTTTAATTTTTTTTTTTTAATTTTTTTTTTTTAACTGAGTATGTACAGTATAGAGTATAAACTGAATAAAAGAATAAGTATAAGTTTAAATATGTGCAAAGCTTGTAAAAATATTAACAAGAGATGGGATGGAAGAAAAGTATGAACTTTTATTAATCAACACATAGGATTGATCAGAGTACATGATTAATAAAGTTCATACTGTACTATACGTCTGTAAGATCATGGATCTGAGGGTTCTCTTCGTTTAAGTTCATCCAAGATCATTCTTGTGATGCCATGGTCTTCAATGGGAGGCACTCCAAGAATAGCAGAGAGGAAGGAGCTGTGAGCCCTTGGAATGTCAGAGGCTCTGAAGAGACCTATGTTACCATAGATGTCCTCAAAGAATACTCCAAGTTCAGGCTCGGTGATCATGGTTTGCTCAGGATAAGCAATAGGAGTGAGAATAGAGAGATTAATACCTGATGCGTCAATCTTTATGCCCCTTTCATGAAGCATGGAAAAGTGTCCTTTCTTTTTGTTCTTTGGAGGTTTGACCAACTCTCCAGAGACCCTTTTGAATAAGTGTACATCTGTTGACCTTCAAGAAAGGTGACAAGAATATTATGCTCCTTTTGAATCTTCACCATTTTGACAAAGAGCTTTCTGATGGTATTCAGTATCAGTTCCTTGTGTTTGCTTTTGCTCTTGTCAATGCAATTTCCAACCTCTATCCATTCAGAGATACCAAGAGCTTCAAGCCAATCAACCTCACAAACTTTCATAAGAGAATCAGCTCTTTTAAGAGTGATAAGAAGTTTGGGAGAATTCTTAGTTGGGGGATGGATGGTAGCACCGATGATCTTTGAATCATCCTTTCTATTCTTCAACCTCCTTTTGAACCACTCTACTTCCTTTGCCTTCTTGGCCTCATCAACCAATTTTGCGAGCTTGATTTCTTCTTTATATTTTCAAGCTCATCTTTTGAGCTTGAATTGCATCATGACTTTGGCATGAACAGCTTCATCATGAGCTAGCTTGAGTACATTAGTCTGATCATACTCAAGCTGAGCCTTGATAGCTTCTTCTCTTTCAGCCTCAGAGAGAATTACCCCAAGAGGATCGGTGAGTGCTAGGGCAGGCTGAAGTCTGAGAGTGTCTGCATGAGGATCTCTCATTTTCTTCTTTCTCTTCTTTTCTTCCTTCTGTTCTTCAAAGGAAAGAGGCTTCTTTCCTTTGGCTTTTTCTTTTCTTCTTTTCTCTTCTTCAGTTTCAAGGGGTTGAGCACTGACACTCTCCCCCTCAACAGCTGCTTCGGGTACCAAAGGAACAGAGACCACCTCTGTGACCATACCACCATCGGTGGGCCGTAGGGGCCACATCGGTGGGCTGCCATGTCGGTGGCTAGATGAGTTGGAGAGGCCACATCGGTAGGCGTATGGCCGGCGTCGGCGGGCCGGCATGCCGACGTCGGCGGCCGGCATGCCGACGTCGGCGGCTTTGGGCCGTTGTAGAGGTCTTCACATTTTTCTCCCCTCGGTGGTTGAACCCTTGAAACCCACCGAAGAGAGAAACTCCTTAATCCTTTCCACATCGTGAGCGAGAGACCCCCAAGTTTCTTTTCTACCCTTTGAAGGACAAACCGTCGCATCTTGAAAAGGAATCACCAATATCAAGTTCAACCGTTGGAGAAGCGGTTGGAACTTTATCAATCTTGGTGTGTAGACTTGAGAGAGACTCCATTATTGCCTGTTGATTTGCAATAAGAGTAGAGATATTGGTGGCTTGCTGAGAAGAGGTGCTTCGAAGATCCTGAATGGATGAAAGCACAGATGCTTGACTTGAAGAGAATCCTTGCTGAAGATCAAGGATATCCAAATGTAGAAGATCTAAACATGTCATTAGAGTTGGGTGACTCACCGACAACTCCTCTATGTTAGATCTGAGAGATGAGGAAAGGGAATCCATTCTTTCCTTTTCCTTAGTTGCATGTTCTTCTAAGACCTCCACCCTTCTAATAGTATTACTGGTAAAGGTGGTGAAAGCCTGTAGAAGATCATTCCCTTGCTTTGAAGACATGGGAGCAGTAGGATGAGGCTTTGGTGGTTGATCATTATCATTATTATCACTGGAAGAATAATCCACCAAACCTGTAGATTTTCTTGGGGGGGATTTAGGAGATGAGGGGGAGACACTCTTAGAAGAGTGTCTTTGAGGGGATTCCTCGTTATGGGTTCCTCCACACCCTTGTTATGTACGGGAGACGTACCTATCCAAGGAGTAGTGTCGGACATCGGAAAATCGAGAAAGAGGGTTGCTCCATCAAATGCACCTGGTTGTGGTGCATTCTCACGTGGAGTGTGGACACGGAGCTGAGAGAGCTCTAGGGGTGAAGAGGAGGTACCTTGGATGGGATACTCCAAGTCATCTTCATCAACTAGTAAGAAAGTTGATGAAGGAATAGTAAGGGTGTCCCTTTTTACAACCAAGTCCTTTTGAGAGGGCATGGAGGAGAGCTGGGAGTAGCTAAGTGTTCCTTGGGTTTTGTGAGGATATTTTCAACACCTACTGGCTTTTGGGAGCCAGTAGATGGATCGTGTGCTTTAACCCTTTGGGTTCCCTTAGACTTCTTTGAGGAAGTCTTTGGGGGGCTTTTAGAGTTTCTCCGCTTATGGGATTTGGATGCTTGGGTGGAAGCCAAAGGCTCTTTTGGCTTCGTAGCATCGGTGGGTGCGGAGGTAGATGTGCCCGACGCTTTGGATCTCTTAAGAGATTTGGGCACACCGGTGACTCTAGGTACGAGAGGGGTAGAAGACATACCCGAAGTTCTGCGAAGACGCGGTTCATTCTCTCCCCAAGTAAGAGTTGCATTTCTTGCAAACTCAACCATAGAAGGTCTGAGAGGGTTGTCTGATGCTAAGACAGCCTTTTTCATGATCTGGTTACCCACTTGGTGGAGAGGGAGATCATATACTATATCATCTCTTTTCTCTAATTTATCTGCCAACTTTGCATGAATAATAAGAGAGAAAAGTCGCTGAAATGGTACCTGAGGACGTCGGAGGGTAGAGAACGAGGAGATCATTTCATTAAAGAAATAGGCGGCATAATCTATTTTTCTTTGAAAAATAAGAGCATGTGCCGGCTCGATTACTTCGAGAAGGTGATCGATCCGACCACTGTCTTCTTGCTCGAGGCACGTAATCGGATGAGCAAAGAAGAAGTTCCAAATACTTCCCATGTTTTTGCGCAACAAAGTACCTGGACCCTTTGACTTTGATCCCTTCTTCTCTTCCAAGTAGTTCAACACATCAACCACCATTTGATGTTCATTACCAAGAGGGAATGGTTCATAAGAATCATAGATAGGAAGCTTGAGAATGCTTCTAACATCTTCCACATTGAAGATCACATCATGTTCATCATTACTTAGAACAGATGCAAGAATTTGATCCGAAGAGGCATCAAATGTGCAAGTCAACCAAAAGTTTCCAAGAAGAAACTTACTCATTTTGGGCTTTCTTTGTCGAGCATATTGTAGAGGGCATCTCTCGAAGAAACCAACAAACATCATTGTACTGATGGGCATTGTCAACTCCTATTCTTCCAAAGTAATTGCATGCAGGGAAGGAGAGAGATCCAAAGGTGATTGTTTGTTCTTCACCAATTCTTGAAGGAGAAGCCATTGAAGAAGATGGGAGTTGCAGGTTTGAAGTTCTTGCTTTTGAAGGTGATGAGAAGATGGGTGCGAGAAAGGTGGTGAAGTAGTGGGATGGGTGGTTATATATGAGAGGGAAAATTCAACTTTCAAAATTAATGATTACTTTTGGTGATTGAAAGGTCAGAATTCTAAGGGTTTAGGGTTGAATTCGGCGCATGATCTGACATTGATGATGTCATTAGGGATAAGAACAAATAATCTTGCTTATCAAGAGTGGTAAGTCAAGAGTTATCTTTTAAGGGTTAAGAAGGTGAAAGGTTTGAAAAGGTTACCTTGGTGAGTGGAATACACAGGGCAAACGTCGGTGGCTAGTGAGAGAAAGAGACGTCGGAAAGGGGGCTACACGGAAGGTCGACGTCGGTGGCTCAATCAAGGGAGCAACGTCGGTGGCTAGAACAAGGGAGCAACGTCGGTGGCTCGAACCAAGATGAGAGAGAGACGTCGGTGGGTGTACATGGTGACGTCGGCAGGTGACGTCTGAGGTTTGGTGTCGGTGGGTGGCGGCGTCGGAAAGTGACGTCGTCGGTGACGTCGGTGACGGCGTCGATGGTTGTTTTTCGGTGGCTCGACGTCGGAGAGAAAAAAGGGGGGTGACCGTCGGTGGCTTGGGATCGAGGTGGTTAACGGCGGTGGTTTTGGTGATGGTTCGTCGGCGGCTCGTCGGTGGCTTGGTGGTTAACGGTGGTTTCGGTGGGTGGTTTTGGTGGTTAGTGAGGTGGTGTGGTTTGTCGGCGGCGACGGTGGCTTGTGGTGGATGATATGATGTGATGGTTTTAGGGTTAAGGTTTTGAAAGATTTAGAGAGGAGAGAGAGAGTCATGCGTCGGTGACATAGTCACCGACATTAGGTATATATATATATTTTATTTTTATTTTCTTTTTATTTTTATTTTTATATAAATATATTAATATAATATAATATATAATATATCTATAAAGTATACATATAATATATATAAAACATATAACATATATAAGTTATAAATATATAAATGTATATAATAACATACATTATATATAAATATAAAATATATTAGTCTATGTTTATCATACCTAACTCACAGATGAGAAACTTGAACCTTGCTTCATCAAGGGGCTTTGTGAACAGATCAGCTAGTTGATAATCGGTGGGGATGAAATGAAGTTCCACATCACCTTTAGAGACATGATCTCTTATAAAGTGATACCTAATATCAATGTGCTTGGATCTTGAATGAAGCACAGGGTTGTTGGCAATGGCTATTGCACTTGAGTTGTCACACATTATTGGGATCTTTGAGAAAATCTGATTGTAAGCACACAAATGATTTTTCATCCACAATATTTGTGCACAACAACTTCCAGCATCCACATATTCTCGCCGGCGGTAGAGGTAGACACCGAATGTTGTTTCTTACTTGACCGACTCACAAGCTTTCCACCAAGTAATCGATAACTTCCGGTTGTACTCTTCTCGTCTATTTTTGAACCTCGCAAAATCGAATCGTAGTACCGATGAGATCGAAACCCGAGTCTTTGGGATACCAAAGACCCGCATTTATGGTACCTTTCGTATACACGAAAATCCTTTTCACGGCGAGCCTAGGTGTGATTCTTTAGGATTTGCTTGGTATCGGGCACATAGACAAGTAGCAAACATGATGTCGTGTCTACTTGCTTAGATAGAGAAGGGATCCTATCATGGCTCTATAATTTGTAATATTTACGTAAATGCCATCAGATCGAGAAAAGAGTTTAAGAGGAGGAGCCATAGGAGTTTTCATGGTAGAGCAAGTATCAAATTGAAACTTTTTCAAGATCTTTAATGTATTTACTTTGATTTATGAAAATACCTTCGAAGATTGTTTTACTTGCAAACCAAGAAAGAAAGTTAACTCCCCCATCATGCTCATTTCATATTCCTTTTGCATGAGGGAGCTAAACTCATCACACAAGGATTCATCGGTGGCTCCAAAAATAATATCATCTACATAGATTTGAACAAGAATGATATTACCTTGTGATTTCTTGAAGAAGAGTGTTGTCAACCTTGCCTCGTATGTACTTATTTTTAAGTAGATATTCGATAGAGTGTCATACCGTGCACGTGGAGCTTGCTTCGGTCCATATAGAGCTTTATCCACCCTTATATACATGATATGGATGGATCGGATCTTCAAACCCGGAGGTTGCTTCACATACACTTCTTCACTAATTCACCATTCGGGAAGGCACTTTTGACATCCATTTGGAATACCCGAAAATTCTTGTAAGCCGTACGGGCAAGAAATATTCGAATAGCTTCCAATCCGGCAAACGTGAGCAAAGGTTTCATCATAATCAATTCCTTCCTCTTGCCGATATCCTTGAGCAACCAACCTTGCCTTGTTCCTTATGACGGTTCCTTCTTCGTCCATCTTGTTTCGAAACACCCATTTTGTTCCAATAATTGTTTTGTTGGATGGACGAGGAACTAACTTCCAGACTTTGTTTCTCTTAAATTGTGAGAGCTCTTCTTGCATGGCAATTACCCAGCTAGGATCAGCTAGGGCTTCATTTATCGACTTAGGCTCAACAATGGAAACAAAGTTGACATATAAGCACAGATTGCTTATGCCTCTTCTGGTTTTTACACCAACTTGTGGATCACCTATGATTTGATCTATTGGATGATCCATGGTCCACTTTAGTGGAGGAGGTAAGGAGGGAGGTAGAGAAGAGGATGAGGTAGGAATTTGGGATGGTGAAGAAGGGTTTAAGGGAGATATAGTGTTTTGGTGGGTAAGGTCTTCTAAAGAGTTAGTTTCAGGAGGTGGAGAAGAAAAAGAAGGTTCAGAAGGTGAGGTGGTGTTTATGGGAGGCTGAGAAGGGTTGCTATCTGGAGGATTGGTTTGAGAGGAGGATGGAATTTCACTAACACATGAATTTATCCATAGGTTTAATTCTTCTTCATCACAAGATAATGAAGAAGTTTCAAACTCATCAAACTTTACATGCATGGATTCATCTATGCATTGTCTTCTTAGATTGAAGATTCTAAAGGCTCTTGAGGAGAGAGAATAGCCCATGAAAATTCCATCATCAGACTTTGGATCAAACTTTCCAAGTTGTTCCCTGTCATTTAGCATGTGACAAGCACAGCCAAACACATGGAAGAAGTCAACTGCAGGTTTTCTACCATGGAAAACTTCATACGGAGTCTTGTCATGCCTTTTGACTATGATAGACCTATTTTGAGTAAAGCATGCAGTGTTAACTGCTTCTGCCCAAAAATAGGTTGGCAACTTGGATTCACTCAAGATAGACCTTGCAGCCTTCACATAGTGTTCTATTCTTTCTCTCAACAACACCATTTCTTTGAGGAGTCACAGACACGGCAGTAGAAGTTCCGAGAGATTCCTTTTAGGTCAAAGAAATCTTCCGGAAGCGCATTCTTGAATTCGGTGCCATTATCACTTCGAAGAACTTCACCGAGTTTACCATTCAAATTTTCAATTTTTCTTGTAAACCCGATGATTTCTTCAAAGAAGATCACTCTTGTGTTTCGTAAAGAACACCCAAGTATATCTAGAGAATTCATCGACGATTACTAGCATATACTTTTTACCACCCGCATCGGGTGTCTTGTACCGGACCGCATAGATCCATGTGAAGCATTTGAAGAGGTTGAGAGATAGAAGAGCATTGTTTTGTTTTAAAGGAAGTTCGTGAGTTTTCCTTTTTCACATGCCCCACACACAGCCTTTTCTTTTTCAAAAGCTATTTTTGGCATTCCAACAACCAAATTTCTTTGTTGGAAAGTTTGTTCAAGGTTTTAAAGTTTAGATGAGAGAACCTTTTATGCCACAGCCAACTTTGTTTGGCTAGTTCTTGAGAAAGGAGACACACAGCTTCTCCTATTGCACTTTCCTTCATGTTGATTATGTACACGTCATTCAGTCGGGTTCCTGCTAGTACAATCTTGTTCTGTACGTCAAAGACCAAACATACACATAGCTGGAACATGACCTTATAGCTCAAATCACATATTTGGCTTATGCTTAGAAGATTGTACATCAGCCCTTCAACATGAGCTACTCTGGAGAAAGTGATGGTTCCATTTGAAATGGTACCATATCCTTTGGTGACCGCTTTTCCATTTCCTCCAAAGGAAACAGTGGGTCCCTTTTCTTTTGAGAAGTTAGAGAGAAGAAGTTTGTTTCCGGTCATGTGTCTTGAACATCCACTATCCATGTACCATATATGATCTTTATTTGGTACCTGCACCCGTAAACAAATTTAGACTTTTGGTACCCATTTTGAGGTGGGTCCTTTGGGATTAGAAGGCATTTTAGATTTGCAAGGAGTCAAGTCTTTTGGGCAATTTTTAGCAAGATGAAGAGTGTTGCCACAGTTATAGCACTTCTTTAAAGGGAAGGCCTTTTTTTTTAAAATCCCTATCATCTAAACTTTGGACAGAGGTTGAGGAATGAGAAGAAGAAGAAGGATGTCCAACACCTGGTCTTGGTCCAAGAATACCTTTACCAGGATTTCTTGATTTCTTCAAGTTTACTGACCGAGGAATAAAGTCAGTAGCTATTTGAGATTTCCTTTTGGATGAAAATTTTGGTTTAGAAAAATTTTTCTTTTGAGGAGAAAATCCTTTTGAAGAAGAATACTCAAAGCAACTTCGTAAGGTCGCTCACCGGGAGTACCTTGACTCATGAAGACTTAAGGAATTTAAAAGTCTTTGGATAGGTTTGGGAGAAGAAGAAGAGCTTGGAAGAGTTGAAACCATTGAAGACTCAGAAGAGATTTCTTTAGCTTTAACAAAGACTCCAAACTTTTTGGAACCAGATTCTACTTTGAGCATGTCAAGTAGATCTATAGAGTGAACGGAGGTAGAATCCTCAGATGAGTAACCGAAGAGAGCATCATCGTCATCGGAAAAGAAACCGGCAGGAAAACCTTGACACTCAGAAGAAGGGAGTGGAAGGTCAAGAGATTGAGGAATATCTTTTCCATAACCAAGGCCAGACTTATCCTTGCTGGTGATTTGATCTTGAAGGATCCTTTCTAGATTCTTAGAGGATTTTGTCCATTTAGACAGAACCTCTTGTTCCTTTTCAAGTGTAGAAGAAATCTTTGATTTTTCCTCAGAAAGGCTGTCGTTTAAATACCGAAGGTTTTCCAGATCAGCTTTCATTTTGTCAAAATCTTTTAGTTTTGAAAAGCAAGAGAGGAGTTGATCATTTAGACATTTTATGTGCATATCAGCCTTTTTCTTTTGAATCTTTAAGTCACAGAAGTCAACAGTTAAAGAATCAAAGGCATCAGCTTTTTGATCATCAGAGAGAAAGGTAAAAGGATGTACCTGAGGTTTTGTCCCTGAAGTGGATCCCTCAGCAGATACAAGAGTGGTGTAGAGTGATTTCTCCATGTCTTCTATCTCATCAATTTTGGCCATGAGGCACTTAGTGACATACTCACTCTCTCACTCTCAGAGGTTTGCTCATCTTCCCAGCAATGAGCCTCAGCAACTAAGGTTTTATTTTTACCTTGGTTTCTCTCCTTTTCTCTCTTGTATTTGGCTTTGTATTTCTTGTACTTTGAGGTTTCTGTTGATTCAGAGTTTTCCTTAGAGGATTGGCTATTTCTCTCTTCATGCTTCCTAGAAGCTGATTTTGAGAAGTCATGGCCATAAGAAGGAGAAAGTTTAGAAGAAGAAGCTTTTGACCTGCATTCAGAAGCAAAATGACCTTTCTTTCCACAATTGAAGCATTCTTCATTTGCTTTATCAGAAGAGGATTTTTGAGAAAAAGACTTTCTATTAAATTTGGAGCGGTTTGAAGAAAATCTTTTGTTCTTAAGGTTTCCAGCAAGCATTGCCATACTATCAGAAAGTATGTCAATGGCTGATTCTTCTCCTTCATCATCAGCAGCACTATAGTATGCATCTGACAGATGAGAAGAGTCTTCCTTAATATCTTTTTCAGAATTAGAAGAAGGATAGGTGATTCTAGGAATACAAGAAGAAGGTTTTGAATCACCTATCAAAGCAATAGAGGAGGATTTGATATCCTTTATAAGAGACTTTCTCTGATTCTTAGTTTGTTCATAGTGAAGAAGAGTTCCATAGAGAGCAGTTAAAGGCATTATTTCTAAGTCCTTGGTTTGCTTGATGCAAGTACGGATAGTTTCCCGAAATGCGGAAGACAATCCATAAACTTGCGGAACTTCTTCATTATCATAAACTCGTCCAAGAGCTTTGAGATCGTTAAGAAGACGAGTTAAAACGATTAAAGTAGGTAGAAAGAGATTCTCCTTTTCATGGGAGAAGAGTTCATACTTTCTAACAAGACAGATCCTCGTTAGATTTCTTTACTTCTTTGGTGCCTTCATATAAGACACTCAAAGTATCCCACATCTCTTTAGCGGTGGGAAGGTTAAGAAGAGAATGATACACATCATCGTAGGAAGGGAAACAAAGAAGAGCGATTTGACTTTAGTATCTAAAGCAACTAGGCGTTTATCATCTTCACTAAATTTGTTAGAAGGTTTAATGATATATCTACCAGTTTTCTCACTTCTTTCGTCATCCGACTCTATGTCCTTTCCTTCGGCGTCCTTTTCGAGGGCCAAAGCGAGCCCATATTTTAGGAATAATAGGTCCTCACCGAGAATGTTGGGATACCAGAATCTATCCCTTCCAAGAATAATAACATGCGATTTTTCCATAACCCAAAGTTGTTTGGGTTGAATCTTGGGGGTTTAGCCAAAGATCCTAAATCATATGTATTACCGGGAAGAGGTCCGCAAGGTACCATCAACATTTGAGGTAGTAGCCATCACGGATCCGGTTTATGAGATTAAACCAATCGCTTCCGATACCAATTGTTAGTCCCCAAAGAGAGATGGCTAACTAAGAGAGGGTTTTGTAGAAGGGGGTTGAATATAAAACACACGAATATACTCTTTTTAAATTTTTTAATATAAATATTAAAAATTTACACACGTATAGTTTGATGCGGAAAAGAACAAAGCGGACTATTCTATCAAACTAAACACACACGTATAACAAGAATTAACTATTACACTAAGCAAGTTAAAACAATATTGTTATAGCACACGACTTTGCCACGCTCAAACAAATAATCACTCGAAGATTTGTTGAAAGCGTGAGATTTCGGGAAGGACTTCATCTCCTTTTATAGTGTCCATGCATGGGATGCAAGTGGACGGTATCAAGGTTTCATTAGTTGGAAGATTATCGATGGACAAAGGAAGAGACCACTTCCTTTGTACTAGAATAATGGATGAACCATTCCTTGTAGCACGTAATGTCGTATAACTTTATCTTCTTTTCTTCATGCTCGTGAAGTCCCATCAAGCCTTTTAGCTAAAAGACAAATATTCCTTTTATAAGAATAAAAGAGAATGTCTTTAATTAAGGCTTGGTGCCCAAGTTCTTGCTTTGGCTCACGTGTCTTGCAATTGATGTGAGTCAAGAACTTATCTCTTTGAAATTGCTAAGTGATACATCTCACTATGTATCACATCGGTGGATACCTTATAAGGCTGGAGTTGATAAGTATACACTTTGCTTGATAACTTCTTCTTTCACTAAGTGACAAAAGTGTATACCCTTGTGAGTTGATATCACAGCCTTAGAAAATATACCTGCAATTTCGGTGACCAATATCATAGTGTCGGTGACCATGACATCAAACTTGATGACCTCATCTTATTTGATGTCCTTAGTACTTTTGATGACTTTTGAGTGTACCATCGGTGACCCACTATATTGGTGACCCAATCTTGACTTGGCAAGATGGTCTGAATATTGAAGTTGGTTGATACATCCAAAATTCCACTTTTTGATGTACAACCCCTTGATTGAATAGTCTTTGACTCTTCAATACTTGAAGCATATTTCAGACCTTCAAAAGAACCTGTAAAAATTCATTCATATAAAGGAAGGTGGTTCATCACCAAATCATCGGTGACCCAACACACCCTTATGGGTTTTTGATGAGAAATATGATGTATAAACCTTAATGTTGTTTTGACCTAATTTTGGAAGGAAAATTTTGGGAAGCAAGATGTTATACTTCACAAGTTTTGTGAAGAGAAGTAATACATTGGAAACAATTGTATTAAGATGTTAGACTAGTGTAATGGATCCATAGGCACATATAGTCAGAAGTACTTAGGGAGGGCACTTGTAATAGATCCCGGTTTGGGGTTGAACTCGTGAGGATTAATGTGATGACGGGTCATTCCCGTAGAAGTTTCCCCCAAGAGAAGTAAAGCGTATCTTTCAGGTGTAAATCGCAGAAGTAAAGAAAAAGAGATGTTTTGAGAAAAGCTTTCGGTTATATGTTTATTTACCGTTTTCGAAGTTTAAATGGTTTTTCTATATTTTGAACTGTTTGTTCTCACTAGGCTTTTAAGCCTAACACTTTTTCTTAAAATGACATGTATATCAGGTGATCAAGCGGATGGGGCTTGATGGGATGAGAGAAGCTAGGTGCCGGTAGTGGCATTCTTTTGAAGTGCACCTCGTGTATATAGATGGAGTTACATAGAAGATTATTTTGAGGATTTTAGTGACACCCAAACATAATCTGTATTTGAATTGTATAGATTACTAGGTTGTCATTCAATATTCCTATAGAAGTTGTAAACTCACTCTAACCTTCTCCTCATCTTTATGGGTGATGTCTTACGTAGTTGTTGTTATTCTGCAATTCTTTTGGTTTAAATTAACTCCCAATTTTAGGGGTGTTACACGGGCCCATTTGGCCATCTCTACTTGGAAGAGAGATGAAGCGCTTTAGAGCATCTCCAACAACATCTCTAAAGTTTCTTCAAAATAGAGACATAAAAAGTCAAAATCTCTAAAAATATTTGCACTCATCTCCAACAGCATCTCCATTTTGGAGAAATCAACATTAATTATATTATTAAAATATTCACATTAACTAACTTTTAAACATATTTTATATTATTTTCAACAAATTTTCTATAAAATGATAACTTTTAAACATATCTTTTATAAATGATACAATAATTTTCAAACATTTTTTCATGAAATAATAAGGTTCACGAGACTTTATATAAAATTGTGATTTTTAATAATTTTTTAATAAATTTTATAAAAATGATAAATTTCAATAAAGTTTTTATAGAGTGATAATTTTCATAAATTTTTTATAAAATGACAATTTTCAATAAAGTTTTTATAGAGTGGTTTTGTTAAAAAAAATATGAACTTCCAACAACTTATAATAAATAAAAAATGTGAGAAAATGAGATCATGAATAAAATATTAATTTCTTTCTTTTAGCAATCATTTTTGGGTAATCTCCAAATATGGAAAAAAAAACATCAATTTTCATGTTTTCTCCATTTTGGAGAAACTTTTGGAGATACTGTTGGAGTATAATTCTCATCCAAAATCTCCATATTTTTTATTTTCTCTATTTTGAAGATGCTGTTGGAAATGCTCTTACCAACTTGACAGAACGGTAATTTGTGTTATCCAACATCATTTTTGTTATATATGTTAATTATAATATATAAATATGGAAAAAATCGGAGGCCCCGTGCGGCCGCACCACCGGCACACCCCGAGGGCCGCCTCTGTTAGTTGTTAAGATCAAACTCACTAGCTTTGACGTAGAAGTTTCCTGCTTTTAGTGTTTTCTGGATGATTTCAATATTTTATGTTTGTCATTTTCTTTGGAATGTTTGTTAAGTTTGTCATATATGTATTTTTCATTGTCACTAACGATGTTTTGCTAAGGATTTTTGAATAAGCCAAAACTGTTTAATTCGAACCTCATTCGGTTCTGATAAAGAATTTGGCTTTTGTTTTTTTATACCCTTAAGCGTGCCCCGAATCACCTGTCATCCTGAATCCACCACTGAGTGACTCCAAATCAAGAGGTTAAAAAACATTGCGGTCTACTTCTCTAAACCTCTAGGGATGTCAATACGACTTTTGTGTTTGGGGCTTAACATGTATGTGTTAGGGAATTCATGTTCGGATATTTTCTAAAATGCTTATTGTGAATGCGTCATGCACGATCTTTGAAAGTTAATTTTTTTGACAGTTACTATCATAGAAACTATAACATTTGACTATAATTACATCAGACAATGAATAATAATCATATAAGTTTCAGTTATCAACGAAATTTAAACTCGATATATCAAGAATATTAGTTTTCAATCATTTCACAAAAAATAAAAAACAACTAGAGATGATTTCCACTCCTATTTGTGAAGAATTGAAGGGTTGAACGCCCAAACTTAATCACTAATTAATACTTAATAGAGTCCTTTGTGAATCGTTAATAAGAAGAAATTGAAGTTTGAATAATAAAAAAAATAGAACAATAACAAAACCAGATGATTGTCACTTGATAACTATAATTATCAATCTATGATAATTTTAAGGACATAAATAGTTGCAATTGATTTAAAATTGATTTTTATAGATACTTATGAACTTCTATATAAAAAAGCAGTTCTGAATAGTAGAATTCTTTTCATAACATAATTGTGTTTAGCAACATATGTATGTTGCCAAGAGAAATTTGTATGTCGTTGGTTGATAAATTTCAAGCAACAACAAAACGGCGATGGATTTGTTAATCGAATTTATTAGCGATTAAAGTGTAATATACCAAGTCGTTTGTTTAGCAACATCCAAGAAATCCAATGCTAGGTGTTAATCCCATATTACAACAGATCTCATAGATTGCTCAAGGAATCCTTATTTTATTGATATACTGAATATAGAAAACACACACTTACACCTTTAGATGACTCTCATATGTGGTGTTCAACTAATGTTCACATTCTAACTGTCTAACAAACTCACTATATATAATATAAAGGTAAAGCTACAATTACATGTATTTAAATCACAGCCCAATTACAATGAGACACGTCATCAAAAACTCTATTCAGAAGTTCTTCAGAACTTCTGAACTGTCTTCAGAATTCTGAACTTTGCTCTTCAGAACCATTTCTGAATTGTCTTCAGAACTTCTAAATTTTCACTTCAGAACTTATTTCACTTCAGAACTTCTGAATATATATTTTGCAATTCTGAATATGACTTTATTTATCTTTCTAACACTAGTTCAGAACTTCTGAACTATTCATCTTCAGATTCTGAAGTTCTTTTCTTTACAAAACATTTCAAACATATGATCCAAATTCATAGGATTCTTTGGATCCTAACACTAGGACAAATTAATACAAGTCATTTTGGCGTCGATTTGTATTTGGTATTATGTTAACGGGTTTATGGTACCAAAAAATATAATAAATATAATACTTTAATCTTAAACCATACTCACGGTACAAAATGATGGGAGGGATTTAAAGAGCATCAAATGTTTTAAAATCTCATATTAGTTAGAAATAGTTAATCAAACATAAAATGTTATTTATAAGATTTTTTTAAAGAAAATATTTAAATAGCTAGGCTCCATCTTATCCTTATGAGTTATGGGACCTTTGTTACATTGGTATTTTTGTCACTATTAATAGCCACACAATCATCGTGTATTTTATTCTCAGAAAGAAAAATTGATTTATCAAAATGTTTACAATATCACATCATATAAACAACCTCTTTAAACAATTTAAAAATGAATTAAATTTGGTTTAGAGAAAAATTACAAGCTTAAGAATTTTCAATTTATCAAGGAATTTTTAATTTTATAATTCTTTATGGATATATTGTTGGTGGAAGTTTATTTAAATAAATATTTATTTACTTTTTATGGTAATTAGTTGGAAATCCATTAAGAAAATTTTAATTTATATTCTTAGAAATAAAAAAATAAAAAATTCTTAATTAATTTACCAACGCATTAGCGATCGATTTTAATCATATGCAGGTAAGTTTATTGAGTTAGTTAAAAATTAACCTTTTCTCTTAAAATATGCAGCAATTACTAAGGAAGTCAACAAAGGCGATGAAATTCGTCGATGAAGGTGACCTTTCTGGTAGTGAATTTATCAATCAATGAAATGTTTTATCTTTTATGAGGTTTTTTAAATAAAATCAAATAAACCTAGTAAATATTACACATATCAGTAGAGTATGAGGAGGGTAAATGTACGTAGACCTTTTTTTAAGGGAAAATTATTTAAATAACTATTTTTAAAAATTGTATACCCGATATAACCATTTTCTTTCCCAATTTATCCAAATAGCCAAAAACTCCGTGAAATAGGGATGTTCACCGGTTGACTTATATTGGATGTGAGGGGAACCGAACCGATTCAATCATCCATTGGATTTTGTCAACCGAACCGATCTGATTAACATCGGACAACCGATCCGATCCGATTAACATCGGACAACCGAACTGAACCGATCCAGTGGATGATTGTATCAGTTCGGTTCCATCCATTGGATATTTTTATTGGATACCCGACGGATGATCTAATGTGATTGGATTCATCCAATATGTTAATTAAATCCAATTTTTTTAACAATGAAACAAATTAATTAATCAATTTTAATATGTGTTAAAACCAACACAAATGAAACTAAAAATTCAAAAACCAACACAATTTTTTTCCTGATTTAAGCAAATTGAAGACAACCTAATTGGATGATGGTTGGATGGATAACTGGATGGTCATCGGGTGGTTAATTGGATAGTAATTGGATGTTGGTCAGTTCGGTTCGGTCGGTTCTGGACTGTCATCCAAGAACCAAATTGGATGTTAAAATTTTCAGTCCGATCCAATTACAAATTGAATGTCCAATTATAGTTGGTCGATTCTAATTGGATCGGTCGGTTTCCATTGGATCGGTTAATTTTCTGAACACCCCTAACGTGAATTACCTCGATTCACGATCCATTCAGCAAAGTCAATATAATTTACACTTTACGCCCTGCCTCCATGAACATACCCCCCGAATCGGGTACAGGGGGTAAAATGATTTTTTTTTACATTTTTGGTCTCTATGTACGTGAATCGGATAGCGACCGGGTAATATGAAAATAAAATTAACAAATATAACAAATAAAATTAACAAATCAGGTAGTGATCGAGTACCCCTCAATTATAATATATATTTAAGTGTAATATATATTAAAAGTCAAGAATAATATATTTATATATATACATATAATATATTTAATTTTAATATTATATACATATAATATATTAAATAATAATATTATATGTATATATTAAATATAAGTTACTCTTCGATTACTCTTGGATATAACAATATTAAATTTTTTACAAGAATAATATTAAATGTTCATAATTACTATCATAATTACAACTCTATCACTCGTGGATATAAAAGTGGTACCCAAAATGTAAATTAAGTTTTCATATTAACACTGTACCAATCGGGGGTATGTTCACGTAGGTAGAGGCTGAAAGTTTAAATTAAATATTGAGTTTCATGAATGAATCATGAATCGGGGTCCTTTCACGGACTTTTTGGTTATTATGATAAAATGAAAGAGAAAATGATTATATCGGGCGTACAATTTTAAAAAATGGTTATTTAAATAACTTTCTTTTCTTTTAATTTTAAGGGGTAGTACTTAGTAGAAAGTTGTTTCCATTAAAACCCAACGCTTGTTTTTTTTTTGGTGATTGGTTTTCCAAAAAAAATTGAAATCTCAAATGACCCTGAAAACCCAAAAAACAAGAAATAAAGTTTAAACAAGAAATAAAGTTTGGAAGAGTTAACGAAAAGGTGGATGGCAAATTTACAAAATATGTCATCTTAAATTATGTCTTATTATTTTTGGACCG
This sequence comes from Silybum marianum, assembly GCA_036898165.1. Taxonomy (NCBI): domain Eukaryota; kingdom Viridiplantae; phylum Streptophyta; class Magnoliopsida; order Asterales; family Asteraceae; genus Silybum; species Silybum marianum. The sequence continues at coordinate 12,361,115 of CM072528.1, forward strand.
ACCAAAATTATTTCTTGAAATTTCGCAAAATAATCCCATCTAAACCTTATGCAAATAATATTTCTTGTTCTTTTTTCACTTGATCTAATTCTTAACATTCTTAGATCCGAAAAATTATTTTAATTTACGTCGACAAAAATATGAAAAGAGATAGATTAAATAATTCTTATAAGGAATCGATGATAGATTAAATGTGACAAAAAGGGGGAATAAAATATTATTATATCACTATAAAATTCACAACCTTTTTTGAATTTCGCCATGTGCTTTATATGATATAAAAATTACAACCACAAAAATAATTGATTCACAAGATCTATAAATGAGAGTTGTTGAAGGCAATCAACATTCACATGGCAAAGGAAAATGGCATCAATAACCATTCCTCTTCTCACTCCATACAAGATGGGCAACTTCAATCTTTCCCATAGGTAACTTTTCTTTTAACTTACATTTATTTATGCATAAGGTATAGTTTATGAAGATTTTCGAGCTTTCTTTTTGATCGAAAAATAAAATCAGATATGAATTTATATATGTTTTTACTTGTATAATCAATTTAATTTATAATTTATGGGTTTGCAGGATTGTGCTTGCTCCTATGACGAGAAATAGATCATATGGCAACATACCACAACCACATGCCATTTTGTATTACTCTCAAAGAACAACGGAAGGCGGTTTTTTGATAACTGAAGCAACTGGGATCTCAAACACAGCACAAGGGTAAGTTCTATAAGGTACTCATATACTTAAACTGGGTTTACATTTACAAGTTTTTGAACATTATTAATATAAAGTTTTGTTTGTTTAAAAGATATATTGACACACCTGGAATTTGGACGAAAGAGCAAGTTGAAGCATGGAAGCCAATCGTGAATGCTGTACATGAGAAGGGTGGTGTATTCTTTTGTCAGCTTTGGCACGTTGGTCGCGTCTCAAACAACGGTAACTTATGTTTTTGTTATTTTTTCAGTCTAACTAACTTCTATATATTTTATATCAATTTTAAACTCCATTTTTTCTATAGTTTAATGTATTTTGAAAACTATTTGTTCTTCGAAATAATCGATAACTATTTATTGCCATCTCAAAAAATCAACATATTTTTCATTTGGAGGTAAGTAATAATTATTATTGTGAAGCAAATTGAGTTATTGAGACTTGAATGTTGGAAAAGAGGTCCCATCATTGGATTTAAAATGATATCGAAATAGGAACGTTCGTCGACATTAATTATTGGGTTAGGGTCTACATATCTTATCATGATTTTGAGCATCTTTAAAGTATCTTTCATAGCATCTTTAAAATTGAAAAAAATATAAATTTTAAGTATTTTTTTTTGCTCAATAGCATCTCCAAATCTTTAATAGTTTATATTTATATTTTAATTAATGTAAGGAGCAAAAAAATGCATTCGGATCAGAGGATCCAAATGATGTGAGGCGTGATCTGGTGACAATATCAAGCTTCAAACCTTATGAGTTACGACGTGATCACAACGTTTTTCAAGGCGTGTCCTGAGGCGCCGACATACCCACACAAATGTGTTGGTGTTTTGAATAGTATTTTCGTAAAAATAAAATTCATATAAGGTAATAAAAAAAGAACCATTGATACAAAATATATAAAACTTATATAAATGATACTAAAAGTGCAAAATCAAGATTAAATATCTTGGATCTCTATTTTTTTTTTGAATTTTCGAAAAATTCGTTTTCGACTTTTTGTGCACGAAAATTTGAGTAATTATTTACATATTTAAGATTTAAATTTTTAAGTTCTTTTTATGTTTATTTAAATCCTAAGTCTTAGGCATAATGATTATATATATGTCACTTAAATTATATATTAAAATAGCTAACGAATATTTAGAACCATGAGTCCATGACTCCAATACACTTCCTACATTAAGTTCTTATTATTATTTGTTTTATTAATAATCAAAATATGTAAATAATATTCATTAAAGTATAAAATAAAATTTTAAAGCAATATATAGACAATAATATATGGAGCATGATTGAAGTGATAATGTTAAAAATGACTCCATACCCCTAACTTAAATGTAAGAATCATAATTGAGACTATAACCAAATAATTGTACCTCGCTTTAATTCATGTTTTTATAATTAGAATGAATTTTATTTTTGGTCCCTCCAAAGGTAAAACTATATTTTTGGACCCCAAAACGAGTTTTTTTTGCACAAACTTGCTCCTGCCCCTAACGCCATCCAAAATGTTGCCGTTAGCCATCCGATGTGCCCCTCACGTGAACGGCATTTTTGTCTTTTTACCAATCTCCTTCAACCTCTCATCCATCTTCAAGAACATACGAAAGTCTTGATCTCAAGAATGAAAACATAATGTCAAGAAATCAAAATTAAACCCTTTAACATTAACATGTCTAGATTTCAATCAAAAGAGTAATCAAAAAACTTACACAAATCCATCCATGAAATCAAAACTATAATCAATAAATCAACCTTGTGCAAATTCATTCATGAAATCAATACCTAAATCAACCGTGTACAAATCAAAACTGTAATCAACCTAAACAAACTCACACAAATCTATGCACGAAATCAAACACAAATACATTTGTAACGAATCTTGAATGGGTTCCTCATAAAGAAAATAACCCTAAACGAATTCAAACCTAAACCCTAAAAGAATCTGATGGGGGTCCCTCGTGAAGAACAGAACCACAAGAATTGAAAAACGAATATGGTTTTGGGTAAGGAAAAAACCCGAAAACAATCCAAAAAAAGAACAAAACCTTAACCGACTTCATCTTCTACATCCAAGATTTCGACATGTTTCATCTTCAAAAAAAAGATGACAGATCTGGTAAACAAAAGGGGAGGGAAACTCATTTGGATCTACATCACATCAACGAGACTGTGGTGAGTGGTAAGTGGAAGGATATCATCTTCTCGACTTCATCTGCATCAATCTTTTTCTCCTATTCGAGTTTTGAATCTTGCGGTTTTCTGCATCAATTTTCCTTTTCCATTTGAGTTCCATTCATAAATCTGGCAGTGGTGGTGATTTGGTGAAGGGTCACAGGAAAGAGCTGAAGGGGGGGGGGGGTTGCCAGAAATTGTATAGGAAGGAAGGTGAGGGTGTTGGCGGGTGATTCACGACGGAAACATAATCGATGGTTGTGGTGATTCACGTCGGAAACAGAATCAATGGTGGTGGTGTCAATTTGGTGATGGAGAAGGGAAGGGTGGTATTGATTTGGTGATGGAGAAGACTTTGGATTAAGGTTTCTAAGCTACCGTAAAAAAAAGAGAAGATTTATAAATGAATTAGTTTTTATTTATTAAAATGTTATATTACATTATTTTATTATTTTTAAAGGAAAAATAGAAAATCATACGTGAAAAGACCAAAATACCCGTCATGTGAGAGGCATGTGACCCACTTAACAGACTCTAGACTAACGGCGTCTGTAGGAGGGGCACGTTTGTGCAAAAAAACTCGTTTTCGGTACCAAAAATATATTTTTACCTTTGGAGAGACCAAAACCAAAAAGCGAGTATTGAGGAGGGACAGGAATGTAATTCACTCTTATAATTATTAGAATGATCCTGGCATACATCTTCATTTTAATATTTTATTTTATTATTTGTATTTACTAATGTTATAATACGGTTTTATATGGCTTTAAAAAATGATAATAGTTTTATTTTAAAATAAAATATAAACTTGAAGAAATCATAATTTTTTTTAAAAAATATATCGATTTTTACTATCAAATTAACTATTTAAAAGTTATATTTTTATGTAATTCTTAAATTGGTTTAACAACAAATTAATTTATTTTAGTTTAATAATATAACTTTTTATAAATACAATAATTAAGTATTCGGTTAAAATTCAATATTATTCTAATTATATTTTAGATTTTTATATCTAAAATTAGATGTTTATCATGTATTTAATTGTGTTTATCGGCTGTTAGGTACAAGAATTCAAACATGGAGCTTTAATAAATTGTACTTACACACAATTAACTAGTAATCTAAATTTTTTAGTAATATGCATCAATAAACAATATTTAATAAATAAAAATTGAGTTTTAAGAGTTTTTGTCAAATGCTTTATTGCATAAAATAGATTATAGCTATTTTCTTTTTGTTAACCTTTTTATCAAAATACGTAATGAATTTAACATTTTTTTGGGAAAAAGAATTATGATTATTGGCATTTTATATCTTTTTTTGTCATGTTTAATTACAAAACCAGGATTTCAACCCAATGGTGAAGCTCCATTATCCTCGACGGACAAAGGAATCACACCGGGCTTAGCTGGTGGAGATTGGTCTCCCCCTCGTAGATTAAGGACTGAAGAAATCCCATCTCTGATCAATGATTTCAGACTAGCTGCACGTAATGCCATTGAAGCAGGTTAGTATAATTACCTCTTCAAACAATTTTGTTCTTTGAGAAACTCTTAAGAGACTCCCTTGAATTTATATAGGATTTGATGGAGTCGAGATCCATGGGGCAAATGGATATATTATTGATCAATTTTTAAAAGATCAAGTGAATGATAGATCTGATCAGTATGGCGGATCCCTAGAAAATAGGTGTCGTTTTGCCCTAGAGGTTGTAGAAGCTGTAACAAAAGAGATTGGAAGTGATAGAGTTGGTATAAGGTTATCGACATTTGCTAATTATATGGAATGTGGCGACTCTAACCCTGAAGCCCTTGGCCTTTACATGGCTAATGCACTTAATAAATACAAAATCCTTTATCTCCATGTAATTGAGCCAAGAATGGTGCAAACTTTGGGAAAATCTGAAGATCCATACAAAAAATCTGAAACTCCAACTCCATATAGTACTTTACCGATGAAGAAAGCTTTCAATGGTACATTTATTAGTGCTGGAGGTTATAAGAGAGATGACGGAAACAAGGCCGTAGCCGATTGTAAAGCAGATTTGGTTGCAATCGGTCGACTTTTCTTGGCGAACCCAGATTTGCCTAAAAGATTTGAACTTGATGCAGATCTTAACAAGTATAACCGCGAGACTTTCTATACCCAAGATCCTGTTGTCGGTTACACTGATTACCCTTTTCTTTGAGATTTGACGAGAATAAAATCTATATTGTATAACCAATAAAATAATAAGATTTGAATACTATTATCTTGAGGCGTGATGAGGATAAAAATATATATTGTATAACCAATAAAAAATTAATAAAATTTGAGTACTATGTATTTTATTTATTTATTACTCCATCGATCCCCAAATAAATGTCTAGATTCTGCCTTGTGCCCTCGAGAAATTATTCGATGTTTTCTACTCAATATTTGACCTTAAAATAGCAACAACTATAGAAGAAAGTTTTGTAAAAATTCCAAAGGGATAAATTATGTATGTTTATAATTTTTTTGAAGTATAAATAAAGTGAATTATATTGTTTGTTTTGCTCAAAATTTGGGTTTGATCCTAAAACAAAATATTTATATTAGTGGTCCGTAATTTTTCAACTTCATAACATATACGGTCCCTTGACTCAACATCGCCAAATAGTTAATCAAACATAAAAATGTTATTTGTTAGATTTTTTTAAAAGAAAAGATTCAAATAGCTGGCCTCTATCTTATCCTTAGAGCATCTTCAACAGCTTCCCCAAAATGATGAAAATGGTGAAAATGAGGATTTTGGCCAACATTTTGTTTCAATAGATTTCCTAAAACTATCTCCAAAATGAAGAAATAGAAGAGAGACTATGTTTTTCTTCAAATATGGAGTCCACTCCAAAAATGATTACCATATGAAACCATCAATGAAAATATTTAAAAATAATAATAAAGATAGAGAAATAATATTTTAATATTATTATCAATGTTTGGCTCTGTAAAATGAAAAATTTGTTGATGATAAGTATATTTTTTTTTAAAGATTTTAACTTTTACTTCAAAGAAATTTTAAAAAATTTATTACAGATGCTCTTATGCCATGATGAGGCATGGGACCTTTATTACATTGATAACTTTTGCCACCATCAATAGCAACATAATCATCTTGTATTTTATTTCAAGAAAGAAAAACTAATTTATCAAAATTCAGAATGTTTACAATATCACACGAACAACCTCTTTAAAGTTTAAACAATTTAAAAATGAATTAAATTTGGTTTAAACAAAAATTACAAACTTAAAAATTCTCAATTTACCAAAGAATTTTTAAATAAAAATAATATTTTAAGAATAGATTATTGGTAAAAAAATTATTTAAATAAAGATGTCGTAATTAGTCAGAAATCAATTAATTTTTTTTAATTTTATATTTTCTTTAAATTCTTAGAAATAAGATTTTTTTTTGAGAATTTTGCTATAATAGCCATTCTAGAAACACAAATTGCTTAAATAGCCATTTTGAAAAATCAGTACGCCATATCGAGGTACGCCATGGCATACTCCTACTTTTCCAGACTTTTTTTGCACTTTAGTCTTTCACTACGCCACATGCAGGTACGTCGTGCCCTACTAGGTCCCTCAAATTTCAAACTTGGCAACTTTGGTCCCTGGACTTGAGAGCTTCCAAACCAAGAATCAAAAAATGGCACATTTGGCCCCTTCGTACTAGCCTATGGCGTACTGAAGTTTTAAAAAATGTCAGCTTTGGTCCCTGAACTTGAGAGGCTCCCAAATAAAGAATCAAAAAATGTCATTTCTACCCCTGGACTTTAGTACGCCACGGCCTACCAGAAGTTAGCGTATTAAAGTTTCAAAAAATGTCAGATTTGGTCCCTGAACTTGAGAGGCTTTCAAATAAAGAATCAAAAAATGGCAGTTTTTTGGTCCCTGAACTCTCAGTACGCCATGGCGTACTCCAATATGGCGTACTGATAGCATATTCTCGGAATATGCCAGTTTGACCCTTGGTTTTTCTTTGAATGCATTGGGAAGGTACACTAATTAATGCTTTGTCACGATTTGGTGGAGATTTTGGCTTTCTAAGACATTTTTCAAATATAAATAGAGATGGTGTGAGACCATTTTATATACAATAATTTTCTTCAAACCCACTTCACGTGTTTTTGATAAAACGACAATCCACGTCAAAAGCGAAGGTTACATTAAGTTCGTTTTCCACGTTAAGACATGGCAACCGACGAAGAAGTAAGTTTTATAAACCATTTATTATTTCGCACATTATTTTATGAATACATTGTAGTGAATATTTTGTATATATCGTTAAGACATCGTTTTCCACCTAAAAGACTTGTTTTTACTGCTATGTTTTTTCACACTTTTTTATTGTTAAAAAGAATATTTTGTATCTATCCATTATTCAAAAATTGTGTTTTTTTAAAACCAAAAATGTTGTTTTTTTTCTTTAGTATGATTGGACTGAGAAATTATCAAAAGTTAAAATTGTATCTTTTAAATGCAAAAAGTTAACCTGTTTAATTTTTATTTAAGTAGTGAAATGATTGAGTAACTATTTCTTAATTAATATAATATAATATAATTTTAATTTTTGTTTTATTTTGATTCGATAGGATGATGAAATGACATTTGAAGACATGGATGTTATTAAAGAAATTACATTATTAAAACGTTTTAATAACAAAGTTTGGTTTATAAGACGGTAAAAACTTTTAAGCGTTTTAATAAACTAGTTTATAAAACTTAATTTATATGACTAAATATTAAAGTTTTTTTATTATCCAAAAGCGTTACAATAATCACATCAAAAGTTTTTTGTCGTGACAAGTCTTTTAGGATGTTTTTTATCAAAAAAAATGTCATGTTAACTATTTTATAAAACACCGTCTTAAAATGTCCTATAAAAAGATGAGTTTATAAGATATCCTTTAAAAGTATCGTATAAAACAGTTAATGCAACATTTAAATTAGAAGTGTGTATAAAAATTTGTTAAAACATCAAATGTGTACCATAAATTTAGTACAGTGTATTTTGATAGGACGTTTTATTTTTTGATTTTATAAAATAAGCCTTATAAAATAATTTATTAAAATTCTTAGGTGGCGTTTGTTTTTTAAGAGGTCTTTGAAGTACGAGTACGAAACCACCTCCGAACTTTAAGAGGTGGTCAAGTCCGAAATGCGAATCGCTAGATCGTTTTGTTTTCGTACGTGACAAACATCTGAATACGTATAATTGTCTTTTTTATCCCTCAAAATGTTATACTGCACTATATATAAAAGCATCAATTCATTATAATTAAATTATACTACCATCAATTGTTAACACATTCAAAAATTCAACTTAAATATGTCAATTGCTTCAAATACAATAAACATGAACAAAGTCTTATAACAACTAAAATCAATCCCCATTTTGCATTAATTGGGTTGCAATTTATTCTCTTAAATTGGCCATATATGATTGGTCGTCCATCACTAATAAAAGAGTAATACCATCTACTATTACATTTTCAAGACTCCAAAAACAGAAAATTGCACATCAAGCACATTACAGTTTCAAGCATGCCTTCTAAAAACAGAAAACTGCACATCTTTATATCATTCTAAAACAGAAAATTGCACATCTTTATCCCATTCTAAAAACAAAAAAATGCACATCTTTATAAACATAGTCATCTTGTTCCATTAAATCAATAACTATTTCTACAAGTCATCTTGTTCCATCAATAAAGATAGTCATCTTGTTCCATCAATAAAGGAGCATTAATATAATAAAGATAGTCATCTATTTCTACAAGTCATCTACTATTTGCTCCTATTAACAAGCAACATATTAAAGGAGCAATAATATAATACCATCTATAATTTCTACACTTTATAGCATCACCATATTAAAATCTCCAAGTTTTTTAGCAAGCAAACAATACACATAAAAAAATACCTGCTGTTTCGAGCTTTGAAGAGATGCTACTGGTTCGAGCTTTGAAGAGGGGCTGCTGGGATCGACCTGTTGAAGACAAAACATACAGCTTAGGTCACAAAGTCATTATATTTGCTATCCGGAATGATATAATCTCAAGAAAGAAACTTTAAAGATCGAGCCTGATGAAGAAAACCCTGGAAAATTTATTTTACATTCACTTATGATGCGACTGTTGCTGCAGGTAAAATCTTTATGAATATATATATATATATATATATATGCACGCTGTTAAAAAGATACTCTTTATTTTGACCTTATGTCAACATCTTCTCATTTATTCACCCTGCAAATATTTACCGAGAGAGAAGAGAGGAAAGCATCGAGAAAGAAGAGAGGAGAGCATCGAGAGAGAATAGAGGAGAGCATCGAGAGAGGCATACCTGTGCAGCAGCAGATCTGTTCGAGAGAGGAGTGAAGAAGGCGGCTGCAAGTCTATGGAATAAGAGGTTATCAGAGGAGTGTTTACCTCTTAAGGTATAAGAGGTTTTAGGGTTGTTTTCAGCTTTTATTCGGAAAAAAAACAAACACTATGAATTTTAAAACCGTCTGATCGATTCAGACATTAGATGTATTCAACTCTTAAATGGGAAAAACAGACAGGCCGTTAGTTTGGTTGGATTTCTATAAACCCAAATTAAAAATTAGTTGTTAGTGGTTTCAATGAAACATATATAAATTTTGCTTTAACTTCGTTAAGATGTAACAAAAATCCCTGTCAAAATTGATGTAAAATAAATTCTATTAATTTAAAAAACAGTAATTTAATACACTACATAGGAAAGTGGGAATATTTTTGGAAAGGGTATCCTGCGCTAGACTAATCCTCGACAATTTTATGATCTTAAAGCGTACGATCCGAGATAATTCCTCACACAAGTTGTTTGCGCCTGGATTCGAACTTGGGGTAGATGGGTTACCTAGCCTCATCCCCCACAAGCTTTAACCAGTACGCCACAAGCCTTGTGGTTAGGAAATTGGGAATATGTAACAAAAATCCCTATAAAAAAACAGTAATTTAATACACTATATAGGAAATTTAATACACTACATAGAAAATTGGGAATATGTAAGGGAATTTAATTATTTTGACCCATTTTTAAAATAGGTTTACCAATTTGACCAAAATCTTTCGTAGTTTACGTAGTTGACCAAAAATACCTCGAAATACATACCGATGAACACATCAGATCGAGTGGAAGTGAAAAACACCCAAAACGACGACGTTTTGGCCCAAAAGCCTCCGCCAAATACGTAATACCTCCGCCACATGGCGGAGGGGCCCAAAACGACGTCGTTTTGGGCCTTTTTTCGCTGCATTATTCGACCGTATATAAGCCTCCGCTAAATACGTAGGAATACCTCCGCCATGTGACGGAGGGGCCCCAAAACGACATCATTTTGGGCCTTTTTTCGCTGTATTATTTGACCGTATAATTACCTCCGCCACACCGTAGGAATACCTCCGCCACATGGCGGAGGGGCCCTAAAACGATGTTGTTTTGGGCCTTTTTTCGCCTGGAAACCCTAACTTTTGTAAGAGAATATAACAATTACCTATGTTTCGACTTGTTTTTTCTTGTATTGTCTTTAAGTGAAATAGGATCCAAGACATCCCACAATTGCCTGATAAATCCCCACCCATCCACCCTTTATTTTACAAACACAAGTTGTTTTAAAGAGCAAAATTGCAAATTGTATCTTATAACAAGTATTTTCTTTTATATCTCCACACATCCACCCTCTATTTTATAAATCCTCACACATCTTAAGAGCAACATTCCAAATTGTAATTTATTTGGCACATTGTTATACATTACGTACGGAAAAATACGCTTCAAGACATTGAATTTGGCAACTTTCAGAAATGGCTAACGCTCGTCAAGTAAGTTATTCTGTTGTACGATTTATTGCTTAAAAGTACTAATACATATTGTTACGTGTTTGTTGTTATATGTATACATTTGTAACAATGTATTTAAAGTTCATAATTTTAGAGTTACATACCCGTAAAATTTAAGTTAGTTTTGCTTAGTATTATGTTTGTCCCATTCGTGTGTTTTCATGTAAATATAAAATATTTATGACACGTGTATTTTAAAACAAAGGAAAAATATTTGTCCTCATTTGTATAACAGTCATAATATACAAAATTTTAAGCTTTTTCTTGTTACTAACTGTTGTATGTTAACGTGGTTGTTGTAATTTTCTAAGCTTCTGGTGGTAAAATTAAGATACTTAAAAAAAGGGCAAAATGCATGAAATAGCAATCTACTTTCATACATTTTCTTATTATAGCATTGTACTTTCACTTTTTCTTATTATAACAATGTACTTTCAAATTATTTTTTATTAAGGCATTGTACTTTGAAAAATTTACTCATTATAGCATTGGGTAACCTGTTACCTTCTAAACCGGTTAACCCTTCATTTTTTTTTTGCTGATGTGGCTTAATTAATATGATGTGGATTACATGTAAGCTCTAACTACGTACGTGGCATGATAAAAGAGGGAATATGATTTAGTCCTTATGTTTGGAGTTGTTACAAAGTTGGTCCCTAAATCCACCTTGGTTATCCACCTCATGTATTTATCATTTTTTCGGAAAAAAGAAATCCCAAATTGTCCCTAATAAAGTCTGCAGCAAATCAATCATCCTTTCACATTTAACCCTAAATCATTTTCAAAAGAAAATCCCATAGCAACCCAACCCCCCAAATTCATATCCATATCTCCTGCTACTCATGAGTCAGGTCAGGTGGGTTTCAAGTTAGGTTTCAAAAAACGAAGTCTTTACCTATGCCATTGATGAGAGGTTTGTTTACTCCATTTGATTCTATACCATATCTGCTTTTGTTTCCCTCTTATTCGAAGGAAATGGAGCAATGAACACGTTCGAAAATATGTGTTTGCTTTCGCCTGCTCTTTGTATTTTTTGTTTAATGTCGCTCCATTCTTTAGTTCAAGCCAAGAACAAAACCGAGATTAGGGTTATATATTTTTAGGATGTTTTTTGGTAGTTTTTTAGATTTAAGTTTTTTACTTATATTAATTTCGTAATGAAATAACCCAGTTTTTGTTGTTTTTCAGGTTTAAGTTTTTGATTAAAAGGTTTATGGATGTATTTTTTGAGGAAGAAGATGATTTCTTGTGTTTGACTTTTTAGTTTTTAGCAAGAAGATGATGATAACATTCTTTCCCATTTTAATATTTTAACTATATTTTTAAATGCTTTCAAATTCTTTTAAATCCTTGAATATGGAATAAAAAACGTTAAAATAGAGGAAAATGATAAAAAGACTGAATTGCCTTTGTAGTTAACGGAGTTTGTGGATTGTTGTTAGTGTGAGGGACCAAACTGAACACATGGACATGCCATGTCAGCAATATATTACACATGGACGATGATATGGCATAGCAACCTGCTAACTTATGCCATGTCATCCGACTTAAAATCAAAAGGTCATCCATTGCTATAATGGGTAAATTTTTCAAAGTACAAAGCCTTAATAAGAAATAATTTGAAAGTACATTGTTATAATAAGAAAAGGTGAAAGTACAATGCTATAATAAGAAAATTTATGAAAGTAGATTGCTATTTCATGCATTGTGCCCTAAAAAAAAACCAAATAATAATTAGTAGGGTGCAAGCTTTCTTACCGTTTATTTAAAAGCTTCTGGCTAATAGCTTTCGATTTGTTTTTAAAATATTTGTTTAAAAAGTTCTATAAAAATAACTCCAACTTTTACCATATTTTTAAAAGTTATAAAAATTAAAAATTATATAAACATTTATGCTTTAATTTTAAATGGGAAATTTTTTTATAAAAAAATTAAGATTATTACGTTTAAAATTATATAACGAGACTTTGTAAATAAAAGTTAACAAAAACGTTAACCCTAACGGAGTTAACACAATTAACCTTAACGGAATTAACCTTAACTGTCGATATCTAAAACTTCAAAGTCCAGGTACTAAAGCTGTCAAAACATAAAGTTATAAAACTAACTGGTCTGACCAAAAAGGACTAACCTTGTAAAGAAACTTAAGCAAAACATTAACCCTAACGGAGTTAACAGAACTAACGGAAAAAAGGACTAAAATTGTAATAAACCTTAACGGAAGTAACCGTAACTGTCTATATGTGTTACAATGTAGGAGGATTTTACGTACTCCTCGTTGGCATTCAAAATTCATCTTACCATGATAAAAGATATTAGGACGGTTTTGAGCTTCGATGATGGCAAACAATTGGCATTCAGACGTACACCTTTCGGTCGATGGTTGGACCTTGCCATGACTACCCACGATCCGTTGTTAGTCAACATGTTTATGCAGATGGAGGTTTCTGCTACAAACGCAGAACCCGACGAGCTATATTTTGACATGTATGGGCACTCCTTATGTTTCGAGCGACGGTAGTTCTGCCTTATTACAGGACCCCGTTTCGGACCCACATCCTCCCTTCATTCCATACCAACAGAAAGTTTCGTTAGTAGGGTATTTACCGATGAGGACCCAAAAACCATAAAGACTTCAGCTGTTTATGACCGGATGATGCTGAATTACATGAGTGACCTACCACAAGACAATGTTATTCGTGTGTGCTTAGTGGTGATGGTGGAACTTGTATTCATGGGGCGTGAGCTAAGACAGTTTGTTAGCCAGCTAGTTCTTAGGGCCGTCGAGGACTTACAAGTATTTTGCAATTATCCGTGGGGTGAACATATCTGGGGCCATACATTCAAACAAATGCATAAGGCTTATAGTAGACGAGTGAAAAAAAATGATCCGTCAGCATGGACGATGTCTGGATTTACATACGCTTTCAAGGTTAGACAAGTAGTATAAATGATTTTTTAATAACGGTTGCTTTCCTAATTTTAACTGTACGTACTTGTTTATGGTGTGTAATTTTAGATTTGGATCTTGGAGATGTTTCCTGTCGCCCTCCACCATTTCCATTAGCAAAATGACATGTATCCTAGAGGACTTTCCTGGAGTCGGACTACTACTACTAAGACGCTGGGTAGGTCGATTTGCCTTCAGTTCTTCAAGTTAGTTGGGGGGGGGGGGTAAGTTATTTGACTATCTTTCGAATTTGACAGAAAAACAATAATCATTCAATGTAATGCGTTTATTAATATATTTAGTAGAGGTCAGGCCCATCGTCGCGACTTATGAGTACGTCTGCCGAGGAGCAGATGGAGTGGTATATAGAAAGTTGTCCCCATTTCCGGCCTAAGTCTCGGGACCAATATCAAGACAAGTGGTACGAGCTGGAGGAACTCTGGACAAAGACCGATTCCAACACCCGACGCCTTAATGAGATGGACGAGCTTGTGCGGTGTTTCGGCGCATATCAGGTTAGTGTTGAACTTAATTTACCGTCCTCTTTATTTTACACCATGTATTGATACTACGGTATATGGTTTTGTTAGATGTCTGACGTCCCTGCACCGACGACTTACTTCAATCAGTTTGAGGTAGAAAATACTTACTTCGATCAGTTTGAGATACCGAGGCGGTCGTACGAGATGCCGACCTCGTCGTATGAGATGGCTAGGTCGTCTTGCGTCATACGGCCTACGTACATGCAAGATGTAAGTTTCTTATATATTTGTTTTTTTTAATTACGATCATGATTACTATGTAGTAAAAGTAACCAAGAATTAGTAATTACATAAAGTTTGGGACGTCGTACATCACACAGCCACCCTATACCCAAGATGTAAGTATCTTTTTGTTGTTGTTTAAATGCGAGCATGAAGAATAGCAACTAAAATTTTACCTTTCACGGTCTAACAGTTTGGGACGTCGGGCTACGTACCACATATGACGTCTCGTCCCGCGTTCGACACCGCCGAACAGTTTGTAAGTTGTCTGTGTGTTATAATAATGGTATTTAGAAAATATGTTACTTATTTTGCTCCAATGACAATATCCACGGCAGCATGACTTATACCGATTACGGCAGTTTAGAACAGGTTATCCACCAGGAGTTCGGTACCCGAGCTTGGGCGTTCAACGACGTATTGGGCACTACGATTACCCCCCAGTCCCATTATAGTTCATCGGTTTCGAGTTCATGCGGTGTTATAATTACCGAAGAACATTTTCGTACACCGGAAAGTGAGTCGGAGGCACCAATGGATGAATTGGAAGACCATCAACCAGAGGTCCCCGCGCCGCGTCCAGGATTCTGGGAGCATTGGGCTTCAAAAGTAACAATGAATCCCTGGAGTAAGCAACAGCCAACCACACCGGTCGCTGAAAAAAAAGGCGCAAACAAAGCAAAATAGTAAGACCTTAGCTTTTTCAACCAATAGAGAAGTCGTCACCGGCCTAATAGTATTTGCTAAAGTTCAAAATGATGACATCCTGAACTTTGTCTGCCATTTTTCCCTCATATTCCCGTTTAGAAGGATTTTTGGAGAGTACTGTTGGGTCTGGACGGAACGGACAATCTACAGGAACAAGTTAGGATTTAATTTATTTGTGTCCCTAAAGTGCCTTATCTAGTTAGATAGAGTAGAGTAGTAACTAACAATGTTCGTGTTGTTTATAGCACATTGACAACTGGGCGAAGAAGGTTGTCACCACCCGAAGTAATACAGCTAGGTGGACTGTCATGATTACTCAATTCTCAGGTTTTATGCTCTGGAAGAAGGGAGGGGAAGATTCAGTAGTTGAAATGTGCGATGGAACAGAGCCACATGAACGTCCATGGCATTTAACGGACATGGTACGGTAATCATTTTTTCTGATTTTATTTAACCTGTTTCTTACTAACAATATGTGGGTGACTATTATATTCCAGGTATACATTCCTATTTGCGTAGGAGAGAACCGTCATTGGGTGCTCGGGGTGTTGGATCTTCCTACCATGAAGATGGTTGTATACAACAGCCTCCGCAGCTCCTCCTTGCTAGAACGAACTCTGGTGGAGCTTATGAAGAAATTTGCTGAGCGGCTGAAAAAGTTATTGAAAAAGATTAAATATCGGGGTAGCAAATCCTTTAGTTGGAAATACGATGATCACGCATCACAACAGTCTGGACGCTATGGAGATTGTGGTGTATGGGTTTGTAAAAACATGGAGTCGTTGGTGGCCAGGGAAATCATTCCAACCTATGCTCCAAATGAGGTAGCGGAAGCGCCAATGCTGTTTCGCTTAAAGATGGCGGAGGCATTTTATGCGCATGCAGAAAGCCTTAACTTTTCGCTCTTTGACTTATCACGTCACTGTAGTAATCTTTGACTTATCTACCGTCACTGATTTTATTTATCAAATACAAGGACCAAATATGTAAGATTAGTAAAATAGCCTTGGAATAAAATGTAATTTATAAAACTATATTAAAACGTGTTTTAAGGTGTATTTGAGTGAGCCATTTATATATATGTAATGATTTATGTATAATACGTTAAATTAATAAATAAAATGAATGTTTATATAAGAAAATATTTTTTTTATTGAAGGCCCGGTTTGGCCATCGTTATGACCAGAACCGAGACCGTGATCGGTTACAAAAAGCCCGGTCTTAAAATTACTGTTGAGGCCCGAGACCAATTATTATTATTATTACTACTACTACTACTTTCGTGACATAGTGTAGGAGCCTAACATATTCGATTCACGAAAATCAAAAATATGCAATATTGGTCTTATTTCGAAGTGATTTTCGAGACTATTTTAATGGTGTAATTTGTTAAAATATAAACGTATTTTATAGACGTATTTTAATTGATATACGATTATGTATGTTAATGTGATAAGGGTGTGAAACGGAAAATTAAAAAGCAAAGTACCTAAAGTCATTTATTAACTAACTGTAGGGGTAAAAAACGTAAAATCGAATTTTTTAAACGTTTTTCTCATATGATTCATGAAAAACAAGTTAAGTGAAATTTTATTTACCCAATCATTTCAAAATCTATATATAGATTATAAATCGATTTCTCTCTGTCTCTCAATTATAAATCGATTTAATTGTTAGATTAATCTGAAAAAATGAGTTCCGGTGACGCTAAAGTTAAGTTTTATTTTTGTTTTGGTGGTGAATGGGTGCAAGTTAATAACGGGTGGGATTATGTTAATTCTTCCAAGCATGGTGTAAAGTTGCCAACAAACGTCACCCATCGCAAGTTCCTAGCGTACGCAAAAAAAAAAACGCTGGCATCGACAGTTCCATTGTTGGTGACACCAAGTTAGTATTCTGAACGATGGTACAATGACTCCAATATGCGACGATGAAGATGTTTATGCTTTCTTGGAGCTTTCCAGGCGGTCATATAGACCGCCGTCTGTTGTAGTGTATGTCGATTCATCGATGTATGGCGAAGGTCCTGATGAAGAAGATGACGCGGATGATCAACCCCTCCCTGAAACTCAACTTTAGCTAACATCCGAAAATATGTCGGAGACGCAGGAAGTTGAAGAAGAAGAAGTCGATGACGTTGATGAACCACAGATTGCTGGGTTTGCTGATGACGAAGCATATGTTTTTGATTCAGTGGGTCTATCTACTGACGATGATGTACCAGAGACGGGTGAAGATACGTGCGATGAAGAAACAGACACTAGTTACCCTAATAATACATCGTATGATGGCATAAATGATTATTATGACATGCCTCCACTGATTCCAACAACAAAGACCTATTTAGAAACTGTCTAACCGGTTCCTTACAATCGTAGTCGACGAATATCTGAAGGTCAGATATTCGATACAAAGAACCAAATGATTGAGGAGTTGGGGATAAAATTCATGGAAGAGCACTTCCAGTTTAAAACGAACAAATCATCCAAAACCCGATACGAAGTTGTATGCAAATTAGAGTGTTGCCATGGCGAATGACTGCAAGTAGTGTTGGTGAACTGTGAGGTATGTTTTTTGTTAAAAAGTTGGTAGACCAACACACTTGTTCTAGTACCCAACTGAATACTACCCACCGACAAGCAAACAAGAATATTTTGGGCAACATGCTAAAAGAAAAATATGGTGATGCTAGCCGTCAACTTCGGCCAAAGGACATCGTGGCCGATATGTACCTACAATACGGGATTACTCTTACTTACCACCAAGCTTGGCATGCCAGGTGCAAGGCACTACTACTGGTGAGGGGCACTCATGGGGAGTCATTTGAAGGACTCCCTATGTATTTACATAATTTGGAGCTTCAAAATCCAGGTACGCACACGAAAATAAAGATGGATTCGAGTGGACGTCTTGAGTTGTGCTTCGTTGCCCTTGGTTGCGTGGTACGTATAGGAATATCTCATTTGTTTACCTATTAAATAATAACATTATTAAAAATAACAACAAATACCTACATTCTTTGCATATTCGAAACATTTTGCGTAACTTGCGACATGTCCTTATTATAGACGCCGCTCATTTACAGGGACCTTACTTGGGTACAATGTTCTTGGCAGTAGCCAATGACGGGAATAACAACATTGTGCCCATTGCTTTCGGAGTAGGCAACTCCGAGACGACTGAGGAGTGGTCTTGGTTTTTGTACAGGTTGAGAGAATGTATCGGAGCACCGGAGGGGTTGGTGTTTATGTCCGATAGGGCTGTTGCCATAAGCGCCGTTATTAGCACCGTGTTTCCCAGTAACGCTCATGCACTATGTTGTCGACATTTGGAGATGAATGCGAAAGGCGCGGACAAGCGTATTAAAATATACAAGGCAACATACTGGAAAGCATGTAGAGCGTACACGGAGGTGGGGTTCGACAGACACATGAATGCACTACGATTTCAAGTACCTGAAGCAGCTCGAGTTATGGACACTGCTGGCAAGGAGAGGTGGTCGAACGCGCATTTTCCTGGTATACGGTATGATATTATGACATCAAATAGTGCAAAGTCGGTGAATGTAGTCTCCTGTTTTGCACGTAGATTACCAATTGTCGGATTATAGAGTTCTTCCGAGATTTTCAACAACAGTGGTATCTAGTTCGACGAGAAAAGGGAGGTTGATAAACTTTGAACTTATACATAATTGTTTTTTCGTCTTCTTTATAAAATGAATGTAACACAAGTTTAACATATTTGTAGATCAAATGCAAAACCCACTCACACCAAAGGCGGATGAGATAATTTATAAAAGAGCGGGAACGTCTATGGCATGGAGGGAACGCGGGGTTGGAAATGATACGTTCGAGGTTGGGCGAGATCGTAACTACTCAGTAGTCGATATGCTAAACGGTAAATGTACATGTCTTGAATGGGATAAATCTGGGTTACCTTGTGGTCATGCCATTGTTGCTTCAAGACATAAGGGTGATGCAGAATGTAGCTATCTGGCTTGGAATTATCCACCGTTAATAACTAAGAAACGTGCCGGGAGACCAAGTAACAACGATCGGCGTCCATCTCAGGGTGAAGGTTCCATTCAGAGAAGATGTGGACGGTGTGGAGCAGTAGGACATACTCAAGGACAATGTTCAATTCCAGCCCCATCAAGCATGCCTAGGAGTAGAGGTTCAAGTAGTCAAACATTTAATAGCTATGACCTAAACAATGATTTCCCGTGATGTTAGGTAAAGTAGTGGTCCTTTTTCCTGGGACAATTTCGTATATCATCTACTCAATCTGTTTGTTAAGTGTCATTATTACGTCTGTATTAAATAAAATACAATGTTCAATTTGTTTTACATATATTATTTCTATATTGTTACAAAATTAAATATACATACAGATTGGTTGAGATATAAGAATAACTGAATACTCAATGATAAATTTAAACATCATTTTATTAAGAACACGGAAACAGTACATGGCATCAGTAGTAGACAAGCACGTCAACCCTTATAGAGATCTAGTGCGGATACAGATGCTGACAGGAGACGATCCACTCAGACTTCTTATTAATAAGCTCCTCAAGTTCCATGTACCTTCGTTTCATGATATTGATCTCCGACTCATCTTTACGTATTTCACGTTGTACGGCCTTTAGCCCGCGTTTCTTTTCCTCGAGTTGCGCCTGTAATTCTACTTGCGCCTTTCAGGTATCTACCCATTTCGCCGCCAACCTCTCGATTTCTTCATCTGCCTCTAAACACGAGGCCTTGAGTTTTGAAGACATTACTTGACTCGCCGGAGGGTTTTCATCACGATCACAAAGTACCTGTGTGAATAGATTGTTGGACCATCGCCGTTATGTGTCAACCTCCCTATATTGCCTCCAGGCGGCACTGTATTCCTCTTCTTCCTCTTATGTTATTGGATGGTAGGCCCTGGTTCTGCTAAAGTTACTCCATTCTTCTTCTGTTTGTGGCTCTTTCCAGCTAACCTGGAACCTTCCATCGTTCAGCTGTTGTGTGTTATGAGAGGCTGAAGAAGTTCCAACAACTGATCTTTTACGGTTTCCAACCATTTTTAAAATAGATTAAAAGAGATATTTTTTTTTGTTTTGGATGAGGATTATATAACTAATACATTGAGTATGGGTATGTGGATGAGGTCTATATAGGTAATAAATTAAAAGACATTGAGTATGAGTAGGTTTTTGAAGGTTTTCACGGGTGAGTCCTGTTTGAATTGATGATGGTCAAAATATTCCTTACAAGATTGTACTGATACAAATTGAGTTTTTCACGGGTGCAGGTACAAAGATTCTACTGAAAAGTTTTGGTCAAATCCACATGAAAACCCTAAAGCAACAAAATTCTTTGGAAATTTACATAAACCTACGCCAAATCAGCTAAACCCCGCCAAATCAGCTACACCTCCGCCAAATCACCTAAACCTCCGCCAAATCAGCCTAATCCTCCGCCAAATCAGCTAATCATGCGCCAAATCAGCCTAATCCTCCGCCAAATAAGCCTAAACCTCCGCCAAATAAGCCTAAACCTCCGCCATATTACACGTGTCCTAATATGGAGAAACCCTAATTATACGTGTCCTCATATGGTTAAACCCTAATTTATTAAGGGCATTAAATTACACTTTTGGTCCTTGTGCTTCCCACATACTATCACGAGTGTTCCATATTTCAAACTAATTTCAATTTTGGTCATTATAATAGAATAATAACATATATGAAAATTTTATTAAATACAAAAACTTGAAAATAATAATACTTATTTATCAATAATTTTAATGATTCGCAATTTTATCATTTTAAACAATCAATGTTTTATAAAAAATTATTAAATAAATCAACCACTTTAAAATTATTTAATAAAACTTTGATTAAATAATAAAAAGGGTTATTAATTAAGAGAATAATTTTTTTTCTTTTTAATAACTATAAGTATATAAGTATATAAGTGTCAAATTATATTTAGTAATAAACCAGAGGGACCAAAATCGTTGTACATAGTAAACCAGAGGGACCAAAATCGTAGTTTAGTCTTTTGTATAAGAAGACCTCATTCTAATACAAATGCATCAGTATCGTCTGAAAAATACATCTCACGGGTTTTTTCTTAGTGTACTCATATGGCTGCCAACGCATCCTCTTCCAACCCCCCCTCTTCACAGATAATGCCTGAGAGAATGAAACGACCGGTACAAAAAGCAGAGGCTGAGATCGAAGAAATATCCGAGAAATGGAAAAAATTGCTTAGAAAGAAGGAAAAACTTCTTCAAAGGATTGAAGCGGATAACGTGGACATAACAAGGTTGCAGAGAGAAATCAAAGATAAGGAACATCGAATTAACAACGACAACCTAGAAGCCGACAAGATTGTACGAGACTTCAAGATGCTTCAATCGCAGGTAAACGAAAAACATAGTTGGATCGACTAATGTAACGCACTATACCCTTAATTGGTGTAACCGGGTAGATGTTTCGTATTTTGGAGTTTCATGTTGAATTTTGCTTTATAATAAAACGGTTTGATTTATTTTGTGATCTTACCGTTATAACATAAATAAAGTCATATAACATAATCTCTGATAACTTGATTGAAAAATTATTGAAAACACGCGTGAAAAAAAACATAAAGCCCAATAACATACATCAATCATCAGGCAATTGTTAAACTCCGTTCCTCTTCACCCGAGGTTATGCGTTCACCATTCCTTTCCATGTACACTTCAAGCGGAATAGGTTCACCCTGAAAAATAGTTAGTTATATCCCAAACAGAGTGATCATCCACGAGTTCTTTCAATCCAGTGTCAAAGTCTGCTTTTGGTGTTTTGAAAAACATTTTCATTCCAGCTCGTTCGTGTTCGTCATAACCAAGTAGAGCCATTAATTGATGCATGTGTTCCAGACAAATACAATGACCATCTACTAGGTCAACAAATATTTCCATTCCGTTCACATACGCCCTACCAGGTGGTGGTGTGAAACTTCCTTTATGATGGACCTTCATAATAAAAATGAGAGGACCGTCATCTGTTGCAAAAATCGTCAGCCGTGAAAATAAGTTAGGAAATTAAAGCGAGACAATTTATTTATGGACGTTAAAAAGATTTACTAACACACGAGGTCTTCTATCCATTGCGGCAACGGTTCAGATATACTTCTAAGCCTCCAAAGACGTTGTATTTCAAAATGCATCTTTGTAGGTAGGAAATGTAGAAGATAGGAAATGCTAGTTATCAAGACGTGATCTACCAATGCATAATAGCACCTATTTATTGTCGTGAAAAAGTGTATTTGAAGTCAACGGTGCGTACTTGGTCAAAAAATTCCTTTGAAAAAGCGTACACGAGTGTATATTCAACTGATATACTTTTACAACCTTATGTAATTGATCATAATTAAATTTAATGCTTCTATAATTAAATTCTCTATATTTAAACAAAATTATATAATTTTCACAATTTAATGCTGATATAATTACATAATTTGCATGTTTTTGTGAATTTTAAAAAATTCAATAATAATTTTTTGTCATAATACGTAGAAACATTAAAATCTGGGGATTTTTTGATGTTGAACTTTATGGCTCCATGTAACACCCGGAATTTTTTTTAGATAAAATATAAAATTCTAGAAAATGCGTGTTTTAAAAGGGTTATAGGTTGGTTGATGAAAAAGATCAAAGCTATGCGTCGGAAATCAAGTTTGGGAGTTTCGGGGTAACTTAAATGGCTCGTGCTAGTTGCGGCTGAGCTAACCCACGCCAGTAAGTGGCTTTACACTCTGTTTGGCTAGGGCCAGTTACCAATGCCAGTTACGAAATGTAACTAGCTTCACAACTAGCGTCAGAGTCTGTTTGGTCAAAATGGATCCGCGTGAGTTACCAATGCCAGTTACGAAATGTAACTAGCTTCACAACTGGCATCAGAGTCTGTTTGGTCAAGAGGGAGCCGCATGAGTTACCAATGCCAGTTACGAAACGTAACTGGCGTCCATATCTGGCGTCCAGCACTGATCAGTTTTTATAACATCCGTTTTTCTTGACTTTCACTCATTTTTTCACCAAAAACCTTCTCCTCCACACTAATGGCGATTTTAATGCTTTGAACCACCATTCTAACCAACTTGGGAGCATTTATTGAGCATCTAGCTTGAGGATTTCGGTTTGGAGCTCAAGTGTTCGAGTTCTTCTTCTACTTCATCTTCTCCACCAAGTTCCACGTAACTGTCAATGCAACTATTAATGTGATTATTCCAAGTATATTGAGTATCATCCTTCTCAAAATCTCACTCAAAAGGTGCTGAGTTGGAATCCCATTCTAATTCTAACTAAGGATTCTTGTGGTTCCGGAGGATCCAGCCTTTTCATCCATTTTAGCAGATTTTCTAGGGTTTTCCTAACCCTAGCTATGTGAGTTCAAATCTAAACTTATGAACTCAAATACTTGTTGTAAATGTAGTATGCTGATTCTTAACTTGGTTTCAAGTAGTTGTGTATTTGAGTAAGTTTGGAAGTTTTAGGTCAAAATGAGGGTTTTGAGTATGTTGTTGTAGATGATGAAATGAGCATCATAAATGGTTTAAAATACTTGGAAAGGTTATAAAATGAAATAATCTTTGGTTTTGAAACTCAAAATGATTTGACCTAGTTTTTGGTAAAACTTGGATTTGAAAGGAAATGGTTTATTGAAAGGGTTTTCAAGGTTGGAAAACTAGTAATACGTCTCGTTGTTGTATTTGGTCGTAGGGCTAGTATGTATTGGATCCATAGGCATATAGTCAGATTAAAACGGGATTGTTGTCCCTTTTTGGTAGTATAGAAGTCATCGGGGGCCTCTTACCGTTGGGTATAATGCCGGATCATTACCGGATGCCATTGACTCTATGCATGCGCAATTTGGGGTCATCAGGGGGCCGTGTACTAAGGTGCATAATCGGTTATAGACCGGTTGCCAGTGACCATTGCGCGGGCTTTCGTAAGAAGTCATCGGGGGCCGTGTACTAAGGTGCATAATCGGCCATTGACCGGTTGCCATTGGCTCTTACAGTTAGCTCAAACATCGTGTAGTGACCTACTTATGGTATCCGTCACTAAGGATGGAACACCGGGTCTCCCCCGGTTGTTTTTAAAAGCTCCTTGCACATCAAGAGTAAGTTATTTCAAGTGAAGTTGAATGGGATAAACGCACTGTATCTTATCTTTTAAATGTTTTAACTGTTTGTCGCCTAACACTTGATTTTAAATGTGGTTTAGCAGGTAAACAAGTTGACGGGCTCTTTAGAGAAGAGCAGGTTGATGTGTCGAGAGAGAGGACACCTTTTTGGAGATATGCTCATAGAGCATATACATAGTTGGAGCAATAGAATATTCTTTTGAGGATATTAGTAACACCCAATTGTAATCTATAGTCTAAATAGCATAGATTATTAGGTTGTTATTTTAATATCCATGTTTAGATGTAAACTTCGATACTCCATCCCCACTTATTGGGTGATTTTATTTATATTACGCATGTTATTTCGGTTCAATTTTACTCTAAATTTTAGGGTGTTACACTCCATCCCTACTATATAACATTGTATTTCACCCTTGTTTCATATCATTATGAAAAATCGGTTACTTCACATGAATTATTGGATTGCAAAAGAATTAATTCTATAATAACTTTTTCTCATATTTAGCAAAAGAATTAAATTATGTGTAAACTTCATATAAATTTTTATAAATCATAATATACTGTTTTTTAATTTTAAAAAATATATTCCCATATGCTACGGCTTTTAACACAAGAGACAGAGCTATCCCGACAGGCGTTATCACCGAAGTTCGATTAGAAAACTTCATGTGTCACTGTCAGATGGAAATTGATTTGGGTGACCGTGCGACCGTGTGATTTTGTATCACCGGTCAGACCGTCACCCAAATCAATTTCCGTTTGCCAATGACACAAGAAGTTTTCTAATCGGACTTTTGGAATAACTCCCGCTAGAAGAGCTCTAGCATATGGGAATATTTATTTAAACAAATGTTGCCATATGCTGTTTTAAACGGATATGGAAATCGTTAAAAAAGGTGACGAGACAGAGCTATCCCGCAGGCGTTATCATCAAAGTTCGATTAGAAAATTTCATGTGTCATTGTCAGATGGAAATTGATTTGGTTGGCCATGTGACCGTGTGATTTTGTATCACCGGTCATACCGTCACCCAAATCAATTTCCGTATGCCAATGACACACGAAGTTTTCTAATTGAACTTTCGGAATAACTCCCGCTAGAAGAGCTCTGTCTCGTGTGTTGAACACCGTAGCATGTGGGAATATTTTTTTAAACAAATGTTGCCATATGCTTTTTTAAACGAATATGGAAATCGTAGTTCGGTGACGAGACAGAGCTATCCCGACAGGCGTTATCACCAAAGTTCGATTAGAAAATTTCATGTGTCATTGTCAGATGGAAATTGATTTGGGTGATCGTGCGACCGTGTGGTTTTGTATCACCGGTCACACCGTCACCCAAATCAATTTCCATATGCCTATGACACACGAAGTTCTCTAATAGGACTTTCGGAATAACTCCCGCTAGAAGAGTTCTGTCTCGTGTGTTGAACACCGTAGCATATGGGAATATTTTTTTAAATAAATATTGTCATATGCTTTTTTAAACGAATATTTTTTTAAACATTTTCAATATTTGTTTAAAAATCCATATGGGAATATTTTGTTTAAAATAAAAATATGTTATAATTTTTTAAAATCCATATGAAGTTTTCCCAAAATTAAAAAACATGTCCTAAACATAATTACATAAAGTTCAAACAAAAAAAATGTTCTACGACATATGCATAGCCCATAATACATCCGCCACATTATGACAGATTTCCATCGGCGTTTGGGTCATCGTTCTATTGGATGGAATCTTGTCATTTCCCAACAACCAAATCATTTCACACGCCAAAGGACCCAAATCAGCGGCCCAGGTGTTTTGCGTTATGTTATCCGCCCAGACAAATGAGATGCTCCCCGCAGGATCAGCTCGACTTGTTTCCCCCACCCTCATTAAAAATTCAGTAATACGGGGTATAAAACCAGCCAACAACCGTCTCACTGCCCTATCATAGGTATCGGTCTGGTCAGAGTCATATATTGTGACTACCATTTCAGGAAAATTCAACTCCGCGACCACCAATGTTCGTTCTTGACACAGATTGGCATTATGATCTGGAATAAAAAACGTTAGAAACCAATATATTTGATGCCTATTAATTTATAAATAAATACATGTTATCTTAGTTTCTATACCGAATTTATTTTCGTACACGCGGGCCATCCCTGTCTTGTCATACTACCGTCATCCTGTTTAATATCTAGCTGACGGACATCATTCTTGCATAGGTGCTCAAAGAAGTCGACATTCATAATAGTCCACCTACATTGATCGTCGCGACCTGATTGCACCATTCTGCCCCACGCATCTACATGCTATTAATAAAACAAAAAGTATTAGACATGAACTATGTATTATAACCAAACTGGTAATTAAAACTACAAAACTAACCGAGTTTAATAACTTCCCTGCCCCATCCTTTGCAAGTAATGCAAGCCACCATTGCGGAGTGAGATCCAAATCTGGTAACATCGATATCCTGGATGTAGATGGTAACCCTGTCGTCCTTAATGTTCTAAGGATGTCCATCTCATCAGTATTGGTCTCTACCGATGGCTACACTTGGGCTCGACCTTTACCTTTGCCTCTGCCTTCACCTCTCCCTCTCCCTATAACTCTATCGGGCTCAGCAGTGGTAGACGGTAGTCTTGTATAAGGTGGACGGAGGTGTGGGCCCCCACTAACTTCACGGTGCGGCCTGCCCTCTCTCTCCGGAGGAAGTGGAATATGAGCCGGAGTCTGATACATGTCGGTACCATGCTGCATGGATGGGCCAGCCATATCATGCAACATGGATGGGCCAGGCATACCGTACGAACTGGATGGGCCACCTATATAATGCGACATGGATGAGCCAGACATACCATACGACACGAATGGTGCAGGCATATACAAGCTCGAGGGAGGAGCCGTCGGGTAGGTGGGCTGCGTAATGTAATCGACATATTGTCAATATATAGAGTTTAATACAAAGATCATAAAATTGCTTAAAATCGGTTCTATAAGTTACCGTATGGGAGTACTGGGGCATGAAAATGGGTACACCGTAGGAGTGACCTGGCGTGTACTCCGAATCCAGCAAATCAAGGAAGCTGGGTTCCCTGTGTGGTGGCTGTGGTGGCATCTACGACGAAATTTTTTTTTTAACCAAATAAAATATATATTAAAAGTTAACCAAATAATATATAAAAAAAGATAACCAAATAATATATATATTGTTATAAGTTTGTGAATTTAATATGATTACATGGTACATAGGATTATTAAAAGTGCTTGCCTGTCTCTGAAAATGCGCAACATGTGACGCCATATGACGAACCACCGTCTCCTTCAGGTGGGGCAACTCATGAATAGCAGTCAGGTAAGGTTCCAACCCATCCAGGGATGCTTGATGTAGTCGCTGAACACGCTCAAGCTCCGAGATCCTCCCCTCATACTGGAATTCAAACGCCGTCTGAGGAGGCTGATAACCCTGCCGCTGAAGTCCCTGGCTGGTATCATGATGCCCCTCACTATGGTGTGAATGATGATCGTCGTCATCATTCACACCGCCTAAGTTGTGGTGGTCCTCAACCCCACCCCTGAAATAACTCAAGCTATGTAGATACCAAGCTGATGTCATCTCCAAAGGATCTGCTACCAGCCTGGGAAGTGGTTGCATAGGCTCCTAATATATTGAAAAAAATATGTTACAATAAGAAAAAGTTAACAAAATTATTAATTTGAAACCATGTTTCAAAAACATACCGAGGACACATCAATCATCTCCTTGACATGGAGGAGTTTTGTCATTGCTGGCACCCGGGACCAACGAACTGTCCTCGGGTACAAATTATTGTTTTTGGTGTAGTATAAGGCGCAACCTGGAAACATTTCTAGAATCCATATCTGCGAATAAAATAGTCAAGAATTAGTAAATGACAATAATTAAATACGAAAACAATGGTAAAATGTATAAATATTTAAATGACAACAATTTAAATAACCTTCAATGCATATAAGAACCCATGAACCGTCAATTTTGCACTCCCCGCTGTCCGTCGTCCAGTATGTAAACAGTTATACATTTGCCCAATTGTATAACTCCAAATAAAACACCCCCATGGATAACTGTTCCAAAACTCCAAGTTATCTATCGCCTTGATCACCAGATCAGAAACTTTCACATTCTTTCGGTGGCCAAGAAAAAACATATCAACCACCCGAATCAGACACACCCGCACTGCATCGTTGTCATCCATATTGTCATTCGCCTTCCCAAAACTACCAAAAATTTCGATCACCCGTGCCAACTTAGGTGTGCGATCACCAAACATCCTACTAACGAAACCATCACTAACAGTAGGATCGTTCGGAGCCCTTCTAAAAAGAAGCCCCGTGACCAGACAGAAGTCCTCCCGACCAAAACGAAGCGTATGCGGTCCTATCTGGAAATACATCTCCTCACCAGGCGTTGCACCAGCGGGGAACACCTGCTTCTTAAAAAATGTGTACAGCAACACAGGATCCGCAGAAATATCAGATAGATCCAACCATCGACTAAAACACGTTTCCCTGAATATGGCCGCCCTGCTATGGGATAACTTTTTTTTTAATTTCTTGCATAAGGGATATATTTGCCCTCACATTCAACGAAGCTACACTGTCGTCAGTTGCCTGCATAAATATTTTTAAAATTCCGTTACAATTTTAGTCCTTTTTAAGTGATTAATAACGATAAAAAATATTTAAGTTTTGTTTATTAGTTTGAAACTTTCCAGTTTGGTTTCTAATATTTTTTTCGGTTAAAAGAATGTAAACAACTAATTTTAAAGTTTGATGGTTTATTTAATTGAAAATAATGTTTAACAACTTAATCATTCAAAATGATAAAGTTTAATGTTTTTTCATTCAAAAAAATAGTTTTAAGACTTAATCATTCAAAATATGATTTTTCGTTGTGTTTTTTTTGAATTTTTCCCTAATAATAAAGTTCTTCAAAAAAATGTTTATGTGACGTTTGTTCATTTAAAAAATTTAATGTTTAAAATGTTAATCATTCAAAAGGTTGCAATAATAAAATTTAGTTAGTAATTACTAATTACTTTATAATTAATACCTTGAATTTTTTTAACTTTAAACAAATTTAGTCTATGTAACGTTTGTAATTACTAATTAGTGTTATAATATAAAAAGTTCAAACTAGGGAATAATGTTTAGTCGTTTCCGATGTAAAAGAAGTTGGTTAATAATCAAGTATGCGTAATTTGCAAGTAAATTTGAGAGACTAAAAAAGTTGCTTAGCAAAAATATATATTAAAAATGGTTAACTCCGTTAGGGTTACCTTTTTTGTTAGGTTTCTTTACAAAGTTAGTCATTTTTCCGTTAGTTCTGTTAACTCCGTTAGGGTTAACTTTTTTGTTAAGTTTATTTACAAAGTTAGTCCTTTTTCCGTTAGTTCTGTTAACTCCGTTAGGGTTACCTTTTTTGTTAGGTTTCTTTACAAAGTTAGTTTTTTTTCCGTTAGTTCTGTTAACTCCATTAGGATTACCTTTTTTGTTAGGTTTCTTTACAAAGTTAGTCCTTTTTCCGTTAGTTCTATTAACTCCGTTAGGGTTACCTTTTTTGTTAGGTTTCTTTACAAAGATAGTCCTTTTTCCGTTAGTTCTGTTAACTCCGTTAGGGTTATCTTTTTTGTTAGGTTTCTTTACAAAGTTAGTCCTTTTTCCGTTAGTTCTGTTAACTCCGTTAGGGTTACATTTTTTGTTAGGTTTCTATACAAAGTTAGTCCTTTTTCCGTTAGTTCTGTTAACTCCGTTAGGGTTACATTTTTTGTTAGGTTTCTATACAAAGTTAGTCCTTTTTCCGTTAGTTCTGTTAACTCCGTTAGGATTAACTTTTTTGTTAAGTTTCTTTACAAAGTTAGTTCTTTTTCCGTTAGTAAACGTAATAATCTTAATTTTTATATAAATTTATTTCCATTTAAAATTAAAACGTAAATGTTTATATAACTTTTAATTTTTATAACTTAAAAAAAAGGGTAAAATTTGGAGTTATTTTTTTTGAACTTTTTTTTGCAACTTATTGTTATTTTGTTTTTTTAAGTATCTTAAATTTACCAGAAACAAGTTCAAAACAAATATTTTCAACATAAGCTTAGAGATTTACAATAACCTTATAACATATCACAAACATACAACATATAAAACTACGTATAACATACAACAGTTAAAACTTCTATTATTTCTAAATAATTTTTGAATAAATAGTTACTAAAATTATTTAGAAAATATATATTATGAGTGTTATACACATGAGGACAAATAAATTTTCTTTGATTCAAAATGGATTACAAGTGTTATAAATAATTTATATTTACATTGTAATGGACAAACATAACTATATCTTTGTTTCAAAACACACATGGTGGTCCTCAAAATAGACAAACATAATAATATACATGTAAATTGATTCAACACACACGTGGTGGTCCTCAAAATGGACAAACATAATAATATACATGTAAATTCTAAACATTAACATAAAGTGCGGGTTTTGAACTAACCATTTCGTAAACGTCTTGAATTATTTGCTATGACAAACACGTGGTGGTCCTCTTGACTCCTCCTTGGCTACGTAAGCAACACCTTAAAATAATGAAGTGGTCCCAAATTTTAGTGTGTGAGCAAGAATGAAAGCAAGAAGAAAGCAAGAAGATGAGAAGAAAGCAAGAAGAGGAGAAGAAAGCAAGAAGTTGAAAATACAGCCGTGTCTTGGGTGGGGTGGGGCGGTTGGTACTTAAAGATTTTAGGGTTAGAAAAATTAGGATTTCTAGGCGAAAAAAATGCCCAGAACGACGTCGTTTTGGGTGCCTCCCCCAAATGTGGCGGAGGTATTTATACGGCGTGGCGGAGGAAATTATACGGTCGCAGAATACGGTCCAAACCATAAGGAAACGGCGTCGTTTTAGGGCCCCTCCGTCATGTGGCGGAGGTATTACATATTTGGTGGAGGCAATTGGCCCAAACGACGTCGTTTTGGTTGTTTTTGACTTCCACTCGATTTGATGTGTTTATCGATATGTATTTCGAGGAGTTTTTGGCCATGTAGGTAAACTTAGGAAGATTTTGGTCAAAACGATAAATCAGTTTTCAAAAATGGTCAAAATAATTAAATTCCCAATATGTAACCCAAAACTTTCTTCCTTGGGACCCCACTTTTTTAAATAATAAACAATCTTTATAGAAATTTATTTAAGGCATGTAAAAACAAAACAAAACAAAACGAAAGAAGAAAAGGAGGTGTAACGGCTCTTTTTTATATTAACTAGAAGTGTACCCGCTGCAATGCAGCTAAATGAATTGTTTTTAGTTCAGATTGAGATCATTTGTGTGTTGTGCGTGTTTAGTATGGAAATGGGGGGAATTTTAACAAATAGTTCATTAAAAATCGCTGATTTGTTTTATTGTATACTAAGAACAAACCATTAATCCAACAAAGAAAATCCAAAAAACATGTTTCAACAAAAAATTAGATTCATCGATAATAATACATATATAATGACTTACTATGTAAGTAATTAGTAAGATATGAATATAAAGCTATATAAATAACATATAAAGTATTAGACGGGAAAAGTCCAAAAAAATGATAGACGGTATGGACATTGCTTCCAGCGGTATGCATTTGCAGCATGCTCATTTATTAAAAAGAAAAGTTTGATAAAATGTACATTTTTATTGCAAATGTCAATCAGTAACCCACATGTTTACTATTGTTTTGTTATAGTTCTGTTTTTCACGCTAAAACCCAAATGAAGTAATTGATTAGTATTGAAACAATATAATATGTACCACTGGTTATCTTGAAGGCAAAACCTTAGAGCCCAATTTTTTGCAACCTTTTCTTCTTCTTCTTCGGGCATAAAGTCATTTTCCTCCAATCAAGTTCTTCGTATTTAGCAAATTATCAACCACACCCAGAGCCACCAACAAAGCAAACATGACTGCCACACTTCTTCCATGACCTGAATTCATGTAATGCAATTATTGGATAATGAATAGAAGTCTGGATACATGCTACCACAAGATGATGTATACATTCACAATGAAGTTATAACTGTAGTGATTCATCTCAAATGATTTGGTAATTTTAGTGAAAAGCATAACATGTACATTTGACCAAATACCCATCAATCAGAACCCAAGACGAAATGAAGAAAGAAAGAAGAAATTAATGAGATAAGTAGATACATTGACAGAAATGTAGCAAAGAAAGTGAATCGGTTAAAATAAGACATGCCTAAAAATGAAGACATGCATGTTGCATAGAAAATGAACCTCTTTTTATTTATTTATAGATATTGGTCTTTCTTTGGGGAAAACACGCACAATTTTCTTCAGCCCACACCGGTTTCTGCTCAATCAAGCTCCTGAAAAAAAACCTTCAAAAGTTCCAAAAACGAAATAAAGAACAATAATTTCATCATTCGTATTGTAATAACGTAAAGAAAACACATTCACGACCCTTGAAATAGTATATATAGATAGATATACGTAGATGGAGGTGTAAAAGTAAAATAAAAAATCAAAAGTTAAGGTATTAATAGAAAATATTAAAAAATAAGTTAATACATATTCATCATTTTTTATAACATTTATAAATCGTAAAATACTTGATATTAGGATCATTTTGAACGTATCGAGGAGACGATTATAATGGTATAATTTATGACAAAATATAATATGTTTTTATATAGGTTTTAGTTGATATAAAATTTTATATATTAAAAAGAAAAGAGTGTGAAATAAAAATTATATAAGGAAGGGATATAAAGTCAATTAAATAACAACATCTAAGGGTCTAAAATGTAACTTAAAAATTAAAATTAATCTAACTCTAATTTCTAAAACATTGAAGGTGGAGGAGGCATGCATGAGATGGTTGTACTTAATGCAATAAAGGTTGTAAGTCTTAAATTTTCTAAACAATAACTAATAACCGTTTAAGGCTCTTTATATAATAGTATAGATTCAATAGTTTTTTCAAAACTCCCCATACCTTCTGCCGGTTGAGTTGTACCCTTTTTTTCGCTGTCTTACTTTTTTTCTTTTTATTTTTATTTTTCTCCATAATTCAATATGCAATATTATTAATGATAATTATTATCACATCATATTTTTGTTAATTTAAGACAACTATATTAAATTTTTGTAAATATAAATTTCAATTCCGCCTCTATCTCTTAACTAATGATATTTATTTCCTAAAACTAATCCATATCCATTCCTAATAACCGATATCCATTCCTAAATAAATCTATGCTTCTCTATTATTTAATCATAAAAAACTCCATTATTCCTAACAAAAAAAGACTCCCCCCTACGGTTTTGTCAATCAACAAGTTGGTATCACCAAGAACCCAATATCATTATCAAGAAATCAATATCACCATCATATCCAAAAAGTCGGCTCTTACATGGATGCAAGTCAAGTAAGTTGTGAATCATGCACCTCTATTCTTATTTACGTAAATTCGGTTCGGTATTCGGTACTTATAATTGTTATAATTATATCAAATTATTACTTGCATGTCATACAAGTAATTTTGCCTTGTTTTATAAAAATAAAAATTGTGATAAATTAATTGTAGGTTTTATTATAAAAATTGATATAAATTGTTGACACTTTAGGTTAATCACAATTAATTGATAAAATGGAATAATTATTTCGT
The DNA here is from genome assembly GCA_036898165.1 of Silybum marianum. Lineage (NCBI taxonomy): Eukaryota > Viridiplantae > Streptophyta > Magnoliopsida > Asterales > Asteraceae > Silybum > Silybum marianum. Next base: position 12,395,226 of record CM072528.1, read on the forward strand.
TTTGTTGGAAATAATAAATAATTATCATAGTAATTCACTTCGCTTCCAACTTTTTAATTGTTTAAATATAAAGTAATTAACTTATAATTGTTATAATTATATAAAATTATTACATTTATGTTATACAAGTAATTTTGGCTTATTTTATAAAAATAAAAATGTGACAATTTACTTGTAGGTTTTATTATATAAATTGTTGACACTTTAGGTCCCTATACTTTAGAACATGACACTTTAAGCCACCTTTTGCTTCGTATATCATCTCGTTCCCTTTCTTTCAAAGGAATCCCTTTCTTCTCGACCATGACACTTTAGTATATGACACTTTAGGTCTCTATACTTTAGAACATGACACTTTAGGTCCCTATACTTTAGAACATGACACCTTAGGTCCCTATACTTTTTTATATGACACTTTAAGTCCCTATACTTTAGAACATGACACTTTCTCCTCATGGTTTAGCTCACGAATTTTACAAACTCAATATGTAGGTCCCAAAGGTCACGATAAGGCATAAGATGAGCTTGATTAAGGAAATCAGGGAAACTCTTTCAGTTTCTTCAAAGAGAGAAAATATTTTTAGGACTACTCCCTTTCGTGCTTGGTTGGACATAACAGTGCAGACCCATGACAGCCTCGTTATAGCTATGTTCCTAGAGAGCCAGATTGAGCCTATTAAAGGACAGGAAGATGAGTTATGGTTCGATATTTCCGGCCACATCCTTCGTTTTGGCCGAGAGGAGTTTTGTCTGATTATAGGGCTACGTTTTGGACTCCCGCCTACCATCCCTCCCCTCCGAAAGAGGTGCTTCCTAAAGAGGGTCTTTCCTGATACTTGCGGAGAGACTCTTCAGCAGTCGGCTCGTTTGAAGCTTGACTTGGTTGTTGACAAGATTAAGGATCATATGCTAGACTTAAGCGACGAGGATGTTGTCCGAGTATGCTTACTAGGGATGGTGGAACTTGTATTCATGGGACGTCAGATTAGGCAACTAGTTAGTCCCGAGCTATTTAGCATCGTGGAGCATCTCCATACATTTAATCGCTATCCATGGGGAAGCTACACATGGGAACACACCTTCAATCAACTAAACCGTGCTTGGAGTCGACGCGACAAGCACAACTAGATGTCGATTATGGGTTTCGCACACGCCTTCAAGGTTAGATAATTAAGAAAAAAGTATATAATAATTAATTTGAAATTGGTTCCCTTTATGATAATGTACGTACTCTTATGTGTTGTTGTATGTTTGTAGATATGGATAGTGGAGGCGTTTCCCGTCTCTTGAAGATGGTTTACATGCTCAGCCGCGTATCCGAGGGGAATTCGCTGGAAGCGGGAGGGTGTTTTTGTCTACCCTGAGTGCCTTGAGTTCTTTAGTTGTCAAAGTGTAAGTTTTTTTTGTGTATTTCGAAGTCTATTTATAATAAATTAAGACTATGTTTTACTTAACGTGTTATGTTTTCAATTTACCAGGAAAAGCGGCGCCCACACGACCGTATTGTAGCTGATCCTATAGAGCAGGAAACGACATGGTATACGGATAGCCATGCATATTTCAATAGCCAGAAGGGCCTTCGAAAGTCGAAGAGACCCCTACTAGCGCAAGGCTCTCCCTCCCCATGTAGATCCGACAATGGATCCGGCAACGGATTCGGCTCCTCGGACCGATGTTATATGGAAATGGACCCCCCAGTAGGCCAAATCGCTCTCATGGATACTAGGACGAAAAGGAAGATCGGAAACACTTGCAGAGTGTATACTATGATTTCTATGACTATGTTGATAAGCAAGACATAAAAAATGTGGATTACAATGCAAGGATTGAGGATTTGGAACGACAGATTCGAAGCCTGAATGTAAGTTATTCGTTAAACCTCTTGGGTTAAAGTTGTTTTAATGTGTTACTAAACAACGTTTGCATACTTTTTATGGGTGGAGGGCCAACCGTTCGGATCTACAATGCCCGGATCTACGATGTTCGCATCTCCATCGTACTATCATCCGCAACATGTAAAGATTTAAACCTGATTGTATACTAATCGTTAAACTCTTTCTTTATCATTTATTTTAATTTAACAACGTTCTTCCTTAGGGTACAAGCGGTACCCATTCGGGTTACTCCCAGTATTCACCCCAGGCGGCAATCATGAGTATGCCGTCGTCTTCATACATCACATCGACCCCCTCCAATTTCCCTGTAAGTTATATAAGGACTATTAAAACCTATTTATTTAATGATTTGTAATATTTTACATGGAAATGATCGATATTAATTTAATAGGCCACATCTGGTGATACGGGGTTAGGAGTTTATGTACCCCACACGGCAGGAGCGAGCTTTGGTATGCAGGAGCTGCCGCACTCCACCACCCTGATCCCCTACATGCCTAATGTAAGTCAAAGATTTTATGGTTTGTTTACTTGCTTTAGTATTTTTTAAAGATTCAATGAAAACGATTCATCTTAATTTGCTGGCTACTTTGCGTGATCTGGGGACATCGTTCGAGCTGTTCGAGTCTTTTGGAGACTTCGTATTTGGTACTCAGCCACAAGTGGTTACCGGTCCGTCGTGCCATGGCTTCCAGGCCCCATCGGTGTCGGTGTCCGGCATGTTTGACACGCCGTATATGAGGACGTCGGCCCCATCCGCATCGTATATTGAGACGTCGGCCCCATCTGCATCGGGGTTAGGTCTTAAGGTATATCAGCCGCCGTCCAGCACCAATGGTCGTAAGGTTGTTTCGGTGCAGATCGAGAACCTCCAGCCTTGGAAGCTGATTTCTTCTTGCAAGATCGGTTGTTTCCAGACATGGTTTATTGAAGGTTAGCTAAATTTACGAAGTGTTATAAAATGGATGAAATGTTAGATAGCAAGTTTGTGTGTTGGTACTTCTCAAGGACCATTTATTTATAGTGGTAAACTTTTTAAAAAAAAATACCCGCTAGCAACTGAACTTTAAAAAATTGTCACATTTAGTCGCGGACTTTAGGGCCTCTTGAAGAAGAAATTCTAAATTGACGAAAATGGTCCCCGGAATTCAGGTACGCCATGGCATACTTGCCTTTGGCGTACCTGACGGAAGCTCATCCACAAATCTCAATTATCACGATATTCGTCTGAAAAAGTAGTCAAGATTCGCCTGAAAAGTGATGACATATTCGTCTGAAAAATTAGTCAAGATTCGACTGAAAAGTTATGACATATTCGTCTGAAAAATTAGTCAAGATTCGCCTGAAAAGTATTGAAAGATGTTTGTCTTGATATCGTGACCAATACGTCTGACTATATCGTGACGAATGTCGTGACTATAAATACGTGGTATGTTGAAGTGGTAACTTGCAATCTCTAACTTACTACATTTAACTGATGTCTGGAAACCGCCGGTCTGGCAAGCGATCGGTTCATGAGTCTGGAACTTCTTCAGTCTCAAGCAATAAAAAACAACTGAATGATGAAAGGTTCAGGCTTAGCTGGAAAGCGCCTGAAACGGACGAGGAGTGGAGACAGATTGGAAAAACTAGGGTCCATCATGCAATAACAGATGATGAAGAGTTAGAATACGGTGTCGCATGGCAAAACTATAAGAGTTTACATAACGGCGATACGCCGCCAATCTATGACGAGAGTCTTTTGTTCAACCGAGACTCAAACCCTCCGACAACTCAAGTCATGCCTTCAAAGCTCAAGGCATCGTTTAAAGAAGCAGACGAAGAAGTTGAAAGGTTAGCAGAGTTATCGAAAGATAACCGGAAGATTCAACTAGAAAAACAAGCGCTAGTCGATGAAAAAAAACGCGAACTAAGAGTCCTACAACATCAAATACGTCAAGATGATGCGGAGATTAATGACATCAAAGAAGCCTACACATATCTAGAGGCGGAAATCAACAAGAAGGCTGACTGGATCATCTCCTGTCAACAGATTTATCAGCACTAGATTTTCAGTTTCAATTATTGTTTGTAGTATTTAAATGTGTGTTTCAATTATTGTTTGTAGTATTTAAATGTGTGTTTGTAGTATTTAAATGTGTCAAAGTACTTTTTCAGTTAAATGAATTTAAATATAGTATTTAAATATGTGTTTGTAGTATTTAAATGTGTGTTTCAATTATTGTTTGTAGTATTTAAATGTGTGTTTGTAGTATTTAAATGTGTCAAAGTACTTTTTCAGTTAAAATAATTTAAATGTAGTATTTAAATATGTGTTTGTAGTATTAAATTGCTTTTTCAGTTTTCAATCCTTAATAAAAAACAGGGACTTGGATTTGTTTATTTTTTTAATAGTTCTATTAAAAGGTAATTTTTAAATCGTCAATATATGAATTTTATTTGGTAATCTTTTTTGTCTTTTAATAATTCTAAAACAATCTTAATGATTTTATATCTTGGTCTTCCCTTAACCCGTCAATAATCTAATTCTATTCTAAAGTTTAAACAATTATATTTTATTGTATATAAAATATATTTTAATTATTTTAACTATTTAATTATCTTTTATTAAATCATCAAAATTAATTATCTTTTGGGAGACTTTCAAGTCCAGGGACCAAATCTGCCACTTTTTTTAAGTGGAGTATGCTAACTTCATGTATGCCATGGCGTAGTGAACTCAAGGGGTCAAAACTGCCATTTTTTGATTCTTTATTTGGGAGCCTCTCAAGTCCAGGGACCAAATCTGACATTTTTTGAAACTTTAATACGCTAACTTCTGGTATGCCGTGGCGTACTAAAGTCCAGGGGTAAGAAATGACATTTTTTGATTCTTTATTTGGGAGCCTCTCAAGTCCAGGGACCAAAGCTGGCATTTTTTGAAACTTAGTACGCCATAGGCTGGTACGCCGTGGCGTACTGAACTCAAGGGGCCAAAAGTTCAATTTTTTGATTCTTTATTTGGAAGCCTCTCAAGTCCAGGGACCAAAGTTGCCAAGTTTGAAACTTGAGGGACCTGGTACGCCACATCGTACCTGCATGTGGCGTAGTGAAGGACTAAAGTGCCAAAAAAGTCTGAAAAAGTTGGGGTACGCCATGGCGTACCTCGATATGGCGTACTGATTTTTCAAAATGGCTATTTGAGCAATTTGTGTTTCTAGAATGGCTATTATAGCAAAATTCTTTTTTTTTAATTTACTGACACATTATTGATGGATTTTAATCATACATAGGTAAGTTTATTGAGTTAAAAATTTAAACTTATTCTTAAAGTATTTCAGCGATTACTAATGGAAGTCAACAAAGACAATGAAATTTGTTATTTGTCGGTGAAGGTGACCTTCCTAGTAGTGTTTTTTTAAGAACAACAATTTTATTAAAATTAGCAAGATGAGCAACAATTATAATACATAGATAGCCAATACAGGGTTTTACAACCACCTTACTTAGTTAATGTTCCACTTTCCACTTCTATTATGCGCCCATAGAAAGGCATGAGTAACTGTTGGGTCACCGATGATTTGGTGATGAACCACCTTCCTTTATATGAATGAATTTTCACAGGTTCTTTTGAAGGTCTGAAATATGCTTCAAGTATTGAAGAGGCAAAGACTATTCAATCAAGGGGTTGTACATCAAAAAGTGGAATTTTGGATGTATCAACCAACTTCAATATTCAGACCATTTTGCCAAGTCAAGATTGGGTCACCAATATAGTGGGTCACCGATGGTACACTCAAAAGTCATCAAAAGTACTAAGGACATCAAATAAGATGAGGTCATCAAGTTTGATGTCATGGTCACCGACACTATGATCTTGGTCACCGAAATTGCGGTATATTTTCTAAGGGGTACATGATATCAACTCACAAGGGTATACACTTTTGTCACTTAGTGAAAGAAGAAGTTATCAAGCAAAGTGTACACTTATCAACTCCAGCCTTATAAGGTATCTACCGATGTGATACATAGTGAGATGTATCACTTAGCAATTTCAAAGAGATAAGTTCTTGACTCACATCAATTGCAAGACACGTGAGCCAGCAAGAACTTGGGCACCAAGCCTTAATTAAAGACATTCTCTTTTATTCTTATAAAAGGAATATTTGTCTTTTAGCTAAAAGGCTTGATGGGACTTCACAGAGCATGAAGAAAAGAAGATAAAGTTATCTGACATTACGTGCTACAAGGAATGGTTCATCCATTATTCTAGTACAAAGGAAGTGGTCTCTTCCTTTGTCCATCGCATAATCTTCCGGCTAATGAAACCTTGATACCGTCCACTTGCATCCCATGCATGGACACTATAAAAGGAGATGAAGTCCTTCCCAGAAATCTCACGCTTTCAACAAATCTTCAGAGTGATTATTTGTTTGACTGTGGCAAAGCTGTGTGCTATAACAATATTGTTTTAACTTGCTTAGTGTAATAGTTAATTACATTATCCGTGTGTTTAGTTTGATAGAATAGTCCGCCCGTTCTTTTCCGCATCAAACTATCCGTGTGTAAATTTTTAATATTTATATTAAAAAATTTAAAAAGAGTATATTCGTGTGTTTTATATTCAACCCCCCTTCTACAAAACCCTCTCTTAGTTAGCCATCTCTCTTTGGGGACTAACAATTGGTATCGAGCGATTGGTTTAATCTCATAAACCGGATCCGTGATGGCTACTACCTCAAATGTTGATGGTACCTTGCACCTCTTCCAAGAATACATATGATTTAGGATCTTTGGCTAAACCCCCAAGATTCAACCCAAACAACTTTGGGTTATGGAAAAATCGCATGTTATTATTCTTGGAAGGGATCGATTGCAGTATCCCAACATTCTCGGTGAGGGACCTATTATTCCTAAAATATGGGCTCGCTTTGGCCCTCGAAAAGGACGGAAGGAAAGGACATAGAGTCGGATGACGAAAGAAGTGAGAAAAGCTGGTAGATATATCATCAAACCTTCTAACAAATTTAGTGAAGATGATAAACGCCTAGTCGCTTTAGATACTAAAGTCAAATCGCTCTTCGTTTCCCTTCCCGATGATGTGTATCATTCTCTTCTTAACCTTCCCAATCGCTAAAGAGATGTGGGATACTTTCGAGTGTCTTATATGAAGGCACCAAAGAAGTAAAGAAATCTAACGGGATCTGTCTTGTTAGAAAGTATGAACTCTTACTCCCATGAAAAGGGAGAATCTCTTTCTACCTACTTTAATCGTTTTAACTGTCTTCTCAACGATCTCAAAGTTCTTGGCCGAGTTTATGATAATGAAGAAGTTCTCGCAAGTTCATGGATTGTCTTCCGTTTCGGGAAACTATCCGTACTTGCATCAAGCAAACCAAGGACTTAGAAATAATGCCTTTAACTGCTCTCTATGGAACTCTTCTTCACTATGAACAAACTAAGAACCAGAGAAAGTCTCTTATAAAGGATATCAAATCCTCCTCTATTGCTTTGATAGGTGATTCAAAATCTTCTTCTTGTGTTCCTAGAATCACCTATCCTTCTTCTAACTCTGAAAAAGATATTAAGGAAGACTCTTCTCATCTGTCAGATGCATACTATAGTCCGCCGATGATGAAGGAGAAGAATCAGCCATTGACATACTTTCTGATAGTATGGCAATGCTTGCTGGAAACCTTAAGAACAAAAGATTTTCTTCAAACCGCTCCAAATTTAATAGAAAACCTTTTTCTCAAAAATCCTCTTTTGATAAAGCAAATGAAGAATGCTTCAATTGTGGAAAGAAAGGTCATTTTGCTTCTGAATGCAGATCAAAAGCTTCTTCTTCTAAACCTTCTTCTTCTTATGGCCATGACTTCTCAAAATCAGCTTCTAGGAAGCATGAAGAGAGAAATAGCCAATCCTCTAAAGAAAACTCTGAATCAAAAGAAACCTCAAGGTACAAGAAATACAAAGCCAAATACAAGAGAGAAAAGGAGAGAAACCAAGGTAAAAATAAAACCTTAGTTGCTGAGGCTCATTGCTGGGAAGATGAGCAAACCTCTGAGAGTGGGAGTGAGTATGTCACTAAGTGCCTCATGGCCAAAATTGATGAGATAGAAGACATGGAGAAATCACTCTACACCACTCTTGTATCTGCTGAGGGATCCACTTCAGGGACAAAACCTCAGGTACATCCCTTTACCTTTCTCTCTGATGATCAAAAGGCTAATGCCTTTGATTCTTTAACCGTTGACTTCTGTGACTTAAAGATTCAAAAGAAAAAGGCTGATATGCATATAAAATGTCTAAATGATCAACTCCTCTCTTGCTTTTCAAAACTAAAAGATTTTGACAAAATGAAAGTTGATCTGGAAAACCTTCGGTACTTAAACGACAGTCTTCCTGAGGAAAAATCAAAGATCTCTTCCACTCTTGAAAAGGAACAAGAGGTTCTGTCTAAATGGACTAAATCCTCTAAGAATCTTGAAAGGATCCTTCAAGATCAAATAACCAGCAAGGATAAGTCTGGCCTTGGTTATGGAAAAGATGTTCCTCAACCTTCTGATCTTCCACTCCATTCTTCTGAGTGTCAAGGTTTTCCTGCTGGTTTCCTTTCCGATGACGATGATGCTCTCTTCGGTTACTCATCTGAGGATTCTACCTCCGTTCACTCTATAGATCTACTTGACATGCTCAAAGTAGAATCTGGTTCTAAAAAGTTTGGAGTCTTTGTTAAAGCTAAAGAAATCTCTTCTGAGTCTTCAATGGTTTCAACTCTTCCAAGCTCTTCTTCTTCTTCTCCCAAACCTATCCAAAGACTTTTAAATTCCTTAAGTCTGCATGAGTCAAGGTACTCCCAGGAGCAGCCTTCTGAAGTTGCTGAGTATCCTTCTTCAAAAAGATTTTCTCCTCAAAAGAAAAAATTTTCTAAATCAAAATTTTCATCTAAAAGGAAATCTCAAATAGCTACTGACTTTATTCCTCGGTCAGTAAACTTGAAGAAATCAAGAAATCCTGGTAAAGGTATTCTTGGACCAAGACCAGGTGTTGGACACCCCTCTTCTTCTCATTCCTCAACCTCTGTCCAAAGTTTTGATGATAGGGATTTTAAAAAAGCCTTTCCTTTAAAGAAGTGCTATAATTGTGGCAACATTCTTCATCTTGCTAAAAATTGCCCAAAAGATTTGGATCCTTGCAAAACTAAATTATCTTCTAATCCCAAAGGACCCACCTCAAAATGGGTACCAAAAGTCTAAATTTGTTTCTGGGTGCAGGTACCAAATAAAGAGCACATATGGTACATGGATAGTGGGTGTTCAAGACACATGACCGGAAACAAACTTCTTCTCTCTAACTTCTCAAAAGAAAAGGGACCCACTGTTTCCTTTGGAGGAAATGGAAAAGGGGTCACCAAAGGATATGGTACCATTTCAAATGGAACCATCACTTTCTCCAGAGTAGCTCATGTTGAAGGGCTGATGTACAATCTTCTAAGCATAAGCCAAATATGTGATTTGGGCTATAAGGTCATGTTCCAGCTATGTGTGTGCTTGGTCTTTGACGTACAGAACAAGATTGTACTAGCAGGAACCCGACTAAATGACGTGTACATAATCAACATGAAGGAAAGTGCAATAGGAGAAGCTGTGTGTCTCCTTTCTCAAGAACTAGCCAAACAAAGTTGGCTGTGGCATAAAAGGTTCTCTCATCTAAACTTTAAAACCTTGAACAAACTCTCCAACAAGGAGTACATTGGAATGCCAAAAATAGTTTTTGAAAAAGAAAAGGCTGTGTGGAGCATGTGAAAAAGGAAAACTCACCAGAACTTCCTTTAAAACAAAACAATGCTCTTCTATCTCTCAACCTCTTCAAATGCTTCACATGGATACGTGCGGTCCGAAGCACACCCGATGCAGGTGGTAAAAAGTATATGCTAGTAATCGTCGATGAATTCTCTAGATATACTTGGGTGTTCTTTACGAAACACAAGAGTGATCTTCTTGAAGAAATCATCAGGTTTACAAGAAAAATTGAAAATTTGAATGGTAAACTGGTGAAGTCCTTCAGAAGTGATAATGGCACAGAATTCAAGAATGCTGTTCTGGAAGATTTCTTTGACCTAAAAGGAATTTCTCAGAACTTCTCTGCCGTACGCACTCCTCAGCAAAATGGTGTTGTTGAAAGAAAGAATAGAACACTATGTGAAGCTGCAAGGTCTATGCTGAGTGAATCCAAGTTGCCAACCTATTTTTGGGCAGAAGCAGTTAACACTGCATGCTTTACTCAAAATAGGTCTATCATAGTCAAAAGGCATGACAAGACTCCGTATGAAGTTTTCCATGGTAGAAAACACAGGTTGACTTCTTCCATGTGTTTGTCGTGCATGTCACATGCTAAATGACAGGGAACAACTTGGAAAGTTTGATCCAAAGTCAGATGATGGAATTTTCATGGGCTACTCTCTCTCCTCAAGAGCCTTCAGAATTTTCAACCTAAGAAGACAATGCATAGATGAATCCATGCATGTAAAGTTTGATGAGTTTGAAACTTCTTCATTATCTTGTGATGAAGAAGAATTAAACCTATGGATAAATTCATGTGTTGGTGAAATTCCATCCTCCTCTCAAACCAATCCTCCAGATAGCAACCCTTCTCAGCCTTCCATAAACACCACCTTACCTTCTGAACCTTCTCTTTCTTCTCCACCTCCTGAAACTAACTCTTCAGAAGACCTTACCCACCAAAACACCATATCTCCCTTAAACCCTTCTTCACCATCCCAAATTCCTACCTCATCCTCTTCTCTACCTCCCTCCTTACCTCCTGCACTAAAGTGGACCATGGATCATCCAATAGATCAAATCATAGGTGATCCACAAGTTGGTGTAAAAACCGGAAGAGGCATAAGCAATCGTGCTTATATGTCAACTTTGTTTCCATTGTTGAGCCTAAGTGATAAATGAAGCCCTAGCCGATCCTAGTCGGGTAATTGCCATGCAAGAAGAGCTCTCACAATTTGAGAGAAACAAAGTCTGGAAGTTAGTTCCTCGTCCATCCAATAAAACAATTATTGGAACAAAATGGGTGTTTCGAAACAAGATGGACGAAGAAGGAACTGTCATAAGGAACAAGGCAAGGTTGGTTGCTCAAGGATATCGGCAAGAGGAAGGAATTGATTATGATGAAACCTTTGCTCCTGTTGTCAGATTGGAAGCTATCCGAATATTTCTTGCCCATGCAGCTTACAAGAATTTTCGGGTATTCCAAATGGATGTCAAAAGTGCCTTCCCGAATGGTGAATTAGCGAAGAAGTGTATGTGAAGCAACCTCCGGGTTTGAAGATCCAGTCCATCCATATCATGTATATAGGCTGGATAAAGCTCTATATGGACTGAAGCAAGCTCCACGTGCCTGGTATGACACTCTCTCAGAATATCTACTTAGAAATAAGTACATACGAGGCAAGGTTGACAACACTCTCTTCTTCAAGAAATCACAAGGTAATATCATTCTTGTTCAAATCTATGTAGATGATATTATTTTTGGAGCCATCGATGAATCCTTGTGTGATGAGTTTAGCTCCCTCATGCAAAAAGAATATGAAATGAGCATGATGGGGGAGTTAACTTTCTTTCTTGGTTTGCAAGTAAAACAGTCTTCAGAAGGTATTTTTATAAATCAAAGTAAATACATTAAGGATCTTCTGAAAAAGTTTCAATTTGGTACTTGCTCTACCATGAAAACTCCTATGGCTCCTCCTCTTAGACTCTTTTCTGATCCTGATGGCATTTCTGTTAATATTACAAATTATAGAGCCATGATAGGATCTCTTCTTTATCTAACTGCAAGTAGACCTGACATTATGTTTGCTACTTGTCTGTGTGCCCGATACCAAGCAAATCCTAAAGAATCACACCTGGCTGCTGTGAAAAGGATTTTTAGGTATCTGAAAGGTACCATAAATCTGGGTCTTTGGTATCCCAAAGACTCAGGTTTCGATCTCATCGGGTACTCTGATTCTGATTTTGCAGGTTCAAAAATAGACATAAAGAGTACAACTGGAAGTTGTCAGTTACTTGGAGGAAAGCTTGTGAGCTGGTCAAGTAAGAAACAACATTCGGTGTCTACCTCTACTGCTGAAGCCGAATATGTGGTTGCTGGAAGTTGTTGTGCACAGATATTGTGGATGAAAAATCAGTTGTGTGATTATAATCAATTTTTCTCAAAAATCCCAATAATGTGTGACAACTCAAGTGCAATAACCATTGCCAACAACCCTGTGCTTCATTCAAGATCCAAGCACATTGATATTAGGTATCACTTTATAAGAGATCATGTCTCTAAAGGTGATGTGGAGCTTCACTTTATTCCCACTGATTATCAATTAGCTGATCTGTTCACAAAGCCCCTTGATGAAGCAAGGTTCAAGTTTCTCATCGGTGAGTTAGGTATGATAAACATAGACTAATATTTTATATTTATATATAATGTATGTTTTATATATATATATTCCATATATATATATATATTATATACATTTATATATTTATAACTTATATATGTTATATGTTTTATATATATATATTATATGTATACTTCATAGATATATTATATATTATATTATATATTATATTATATTAATATATTTATATAAAAAGAAAAATAAAAAGAAAATAAAAATAATATATATATATACATACAAAGTCGGTGACTTAGTCACCGACGGCTATTCTCTCTCTCCTCTCTTTTCCCTAACCCTAAAACCACACCACCTCACCAACCACCGAGCACCACCATAAGCCACCTTTCCGACGCTCCTTTCCGACGAGACCACCGTCGGCACCCCTCTCTCACTCGCCGACGTCGCCGACAACAATCATTGCCAAGCCACCGACATCTACCCTTGCCACCACCCACCGACCTCACCGACGTCGAAGCCACCGAAAAACAACCACCCACCATCGGTGCACCACCAACCACCGACGCCGTCTCACGAGGTCGCCGACGTCACCGACGCGTCACTTTCCGACGTCACCTATTCCCAAGCCACCGACGTTGCACTTTGGTTCGAAGCCACCGACGTTGCACCTTGGTTCGAGCCACCGACGTTGCACCTTGGTTCGAAGCCACCGACGTCTCATCTTTCTATGATCCACCGACATCGAACCATCATTCCACTCACCGACGTTTGTCTCTCTCTCACACACAAAGCCACCGACGTTCTCTCTATCCACTGTGCATCACCCACCGACGTTTGCCCTGTGTATTCCACTCACAGAGGTAACCATTACAAACCCTTCACCTTCTTAACCTCTTAAAGATAACTCTTGACTTACCACTCTTGATAAGCAAGATTATTTGTTCTTATCCTTAATGACATCATCAATGTCAGACCATGCGCCGAATTCAACCCTAAAACCCTTAGAATTCTGACCTTTCAATCACCAAAAGTAATCATTACTTTTGAAAATTGAAATTTCCCTCTCATATATAACTTCTTCCCCCACTACTTCACCACCTTTCTCGCACCCACTCTCCTTCTCCTTCAATAGCAAGAACTTCAAACCTGCAACTCCCATATTCTTCAATGGCTTCTCCTTCAAAGACCTCTTCTGAAGAACAGACCATGACTTTTGGATCCCTATCCTTTCCTGCATGCAATTATTTTGGAAGAATAGGAGTTGACAATGCTCATCCAGAATACAATGATGTTTGCTGGTTTCTTCAAAGATGCCCTCTTCAACATGCAATCACAGCAAAACCCAAAATGAGTAAGTTTCTTCTTGGAAACTTTTGGTTGACTTGCACATTTGATGCCTCTTCGGATCAAATTCTTGCATCTGTTCTAAGTAATGATGAACATGATGTGATCTTCAATGTGGAAGATGTCAGAAGCATTCTCAAGCTTTCCTGTTTATGATTCCTATGAACCATTCCCTCTTGGTAATGAACATCAAATGGTGGTTGATGTGTTGAACTACTTGGAAGAGAAGAAGGGATCAAAGTCAAAGGGTCCGGTACTTTATCGCGCAAAAACATGGGAAACATATGGAACTTCCTTTTTGCTCATCCGATTACGTGCACGAGCAAGAAGACGAGGTGGCCGGATCGGATCACCTTCCCAAGTGACAGAATTGGCACATGCTCTCGATATTTCAAAGGAGAATAGACTTTGCAAGCTATTTCTTCAATGAAATGATCTCCTCATTTTCTACCATCGTACGTCCTCGTGTACCCTTCCAACGACTTTTCTCTCTTATTATTAATGCAAAGTTGGCGCAGAAACTTAAGAAAAGGGATGACATCATATATGATCTCCCCCTCCACCAAGTGGGGAACCAGATCATGAAAAAGGTTGTCTTAGCATCAGACAACCCTCTCCGACCTTCCATGATTGAGTTTGCAAGGAATGCAACTCTTACTTGGGGAGAGAATGAACCGCGTCTTCAGAGAACTTCAGGTATGTCTTCTACCCCCTCCGTACCTAGAGTCACCGGGTGTGCCCAAATCTCTTAAGAGATCCAAAGCGTCGGGCACATCTACCTCCGCACCCACCGATGCTACGAAGCCAAAAGAGCCTTTGGCTTCCACCCAAGCATCCAAATCCCATAAGCGGAGAAACTCTAAAAGCCCCCCAAAGACTTCCTCAAAGAAGTCTAAGGGAACCCAAAGGGTTAAAACGCAGGATCCATCTGCGGCTCCCAAAAGCCAGTAGATGTTGAAAAGATCCTCACAAAACCCAAGGAACACTCATCCATACCTAGCTCCTCCAGGCCCTCTCAAAAGGACTTGGTTGTAAAAAGGGACACCCTTACTATTCCTTCATCAACTTTCTCACTAGTTGATGAAGATGACTTGGAATATCCCATCCAAGGTACCTCTTCTCCACCCCCTGAGCTCTCACAGCTCCTTTTCCACACTCCACGTGAAAGTGCATCACAACCAGGTGCATTTGATGGAGCAACCCACTTTACCGATTTTCGATGTCCGACACTACCCCTTGGACAGTACGTCTCCCGTACATGACAAGGGTGTGGAGGAACCCATTACCGAGGAATCCTCAAAGACACTCTCCTAAGAGTGTCTCCCCCTCATCTCCTAAATCCCCCCAAGAAAATCTAAAGGTTTGGTTGATTATTCTTCCGGTGATGATGATGATGCGATCAACCACCAAAGCCTCATCCCTCTGCTCCCATGTCTTCAAAGCAAGGGAATGACCTTCTACAGGCTTTCACCACCTTTACAAGTGATACTATCAGAAGGGTGGAGGTTTTAGAAGAACATGCAACAAAGGAAATGGAAAGAATGGCTTCACTTTCCTCATCTCTCAGATCTAACATAGAGGAGTTGTCGGTGAGTCACCCAACTCTAATGACATGTTTAAATCTTCTACATTTGGATATCCTTGATCTTCAGCAAGGATTTTCTTCAAGTCAAGCATCTGTGCTTTCATTCATTCAGGATCTTCGAAGCACCTCTTCTAAGCAAGCCACCGATATTTCTTCTCTCATTGCCACTCAACAGGCAATTATGGACTCTCTTATCAGTCTTCACACCAAAGTTGATAAAGTCCCAACCTCTGCTCCAACGGTTGAACTTGATATGGGTGATTCATACTTCAAGGACACTGATAGATTTGTCCTTCAAAGAGTTGAGAAGAAAATTGGTGCTCTCTGCTATGATATGGAGCGGGTAAAAGAGTTTCTCTCTTCAGTGGGTTTCAAGGGTTCAACCACTGAGGGGGAGAAAAATGTGAAGACCACTCAACCAGCTACCAAAGCCGCCGACGCTGACACTGCCAAAACAGCCGCCGACGCCAGCCAGCCAGCCACCGATGTGGCCTCTCCAACTCATCCAGCCACCGACGTGGCAGCCACCAAAGTGGCTCTTACGACCACCGATGGTGGTGTGGTCACGCAGGTGGTCCCCTGTTCCTTTGGTACCCGAAGCGGTTGAGGGGGAGAGTGTCGATGCTCAACCCCTTGAAACTGAAGAAGAAAGAAGAAGAAAAGAAAAAGCCAAAGGAAAGAAGCCTCTTTCCTTTGAAGAACAGAAGGAAGAAAAGAAGAGAAAGAAGAAGATGAGAGATCCTCATACAGACACTCTCAGACTTCAGTCTGCCCCTGCACTGACCGATCCTATTGGGGTGATTCTTACTGAGGCTGAAAAAGAAGAGGCTATAAGGGCTCAGCTTGAGTATGATCAGACAAATGTACTCAAGCTAGCTCATGATGAAGCCGTTCATGCTCAAGTATCAGATGCTATTCAAGCTCAAAAAGATGAGCTTGAATACATAAAGAAAAAATCTGATGCTGCAAAGATGCTTGAAGATGCAAAGAAAGCCAAGGAAATTGAGTGGTTCAAAAGGAGGTTGAAGAATAGAAAGGATGATTCAAAAATCATTGGTGCTACCATCCATCCTCCAACAAAGAATTCTCCCAAACTTCTTGTCACAATTAAAAGAGCTGACTCACTCTTGAAAGTTTATGAATTAGAATGGCTTGAAGTTCTTGGGATAACTGAATGGTTGGAAGTGGGAAATTGTGTCTCAAAAAGCAGAGGAAAGTACAAGGAGCTTGTACTAAATACACTTAGAAAATTTTTCATCAAAATGGTGAAAATTCAGAAGGAGCACAATATCTTGGTAACAACTATTGAAGCACAACAAATGTACCTTATCCAGCGAGGGCTTTCGGGGGAAATAATCAATCCTCCCAAATCTAAAAAGAAGGGACATTTTGTGATGCTTCATGAACGTGGCATCAAGATTGATGCTTCAGGTATAAATACTTCTATTCCCACTCCTATTGCTTATCTAGAGCAAACCATGGTGACTGAGCCTGAACTTGGAGTATTCTTTGAGGATATCTATGGCAACATAGGTTTCTTCAGAGCCTCTGACATTCCAAGGGCTCACAACTCCTTTTTGTCTGCTATTCTTGGAGTGCCTCCTATTGAAGACCATGGCATCACAAGAATGATCCTGGATGAACTTAAAAGAAGAGAACCCTCCTCAGATCCTTGATCCTGCAGACGTATAGTACAGTATGAACTTTATTAATCATGTACTCTGATCAATCCTATGTGTTGATTAATAAAAGTTCATACTTTTCTTCCATCCCATCTCTTGTTAATATTTTTACAAGCTTTGCACATATTTAAACTTATACTTATTCTTTTATTCAGTTTTATACTCTTATACTGTACATACTCAGTTAAAAAAAAATGAAAAAAAAAATCAAAAAAAAAAATGAAAAAAAAAATCTGAGTCAAAAGAACCCAAAAGAAAAATAGAAAGGGTCAAAAAGAATTCTTTTCTAACCTACAGGTATCATCATCAAATAGGGGGAGATTGTTGGGTCACCGATGATTTGGTGATGAACCACCTTCCTTTATATGAATGAATTTTCACAGGTTCTTTTGAAGGTCTGAAATATGCTTCAAGTATTGAAGAGGCAAAGACTATTCAATCAAGGGGTTGTACATCAAAAAGTGGAATTTTGGATGTATCAACCAACTTCAATATTCAGACCATTTTGCCAAGTCAAGATTGGGTCACCAATATAGTGGGTCACCGATGGTACACTCAAAAGTCATCAAAAGTACTAAGGACATCAAATAAGATGAGGTCATCAAGTTTGATGTCATGGTCACCGACACTATGATCTTGGTCACCGAAATTGCAGGTATATTTTCTAAGGCTGTGATATCAACTCACAAGGGTATACACTTTTGTCACTTAGTGAAAGAAGAAGTTATCAAGCAAAGTGTACACTTATCAACTCCAGCCTTATAAGGTATCTACCGATGTGATACATAGTGAGATGTATCACTTAGCAATTTCAAAGAGATAAGTTCTTGACTCACATCAATTGCAAGACACGTGAGCCAGCAAGAACTTGGGCACCAAGCCTTAATTAAAGACATTCTCTTTTATTCTTATAAAAGGAATATTTGTCTTTTAGCTAAAAGGCTTGATGGGACTTCACAGAGCATGAAGAAAAGAAGATAAAGTTATCTGACATTACGTGCTACAAGGAATGGTTCATCCATTATTCTAGTACAAAGGAAGTGGTCTCTTCCTTTGTCCATCAGATAATCTTCCAGCTAATGAAACCTTGACAGCTGTCCACTTGCATCCCATGCATGGACACTATAAAAGGAGATGAAGTCCTTCCCAGAAATCTCACGCTTTCAACAAATCTTCAGAGTGATTATTTGTTTGACTGTGGCAAAGCTGTGTGCTATAACAGTATTGTTTTAACTTGCTTAGTGTAATAGTTAATTACTGTTATCTGTGTGTTTAGTTTGATAGAATAGTACCGTTCTTTTCCGCATCAAACTATCTGTGTGTAAATTTTTAATATTTATATTAAAAAATTTAAAAAGAGTATATTCTGTGTGTTTTATATTCAACCCCCCCTTCTACAAAACCCTCTCTTAGTTAGCCATCTCTCTTTGGGGACTAACAGTAACTATATTATCACACAACATTGTCTTTTTAGGTTTCGTTGCTGCCAAAAGCGTTCCATTGCGGAAGTTCTATATAGATCACAGAGCTATGTAAATGACCTCCAAAAACTTGATAGCATGTTTATATGTCCTTTAGATATGTGACAAATAAGACTAAAAGCAAGTATACTTTTAACTCTACTATCGTCTTTCAAGTAATAAAATGGTAAGAACCAAGTATCGTATTCCACATGGATAGGTATCTTAAGTTGCAAGATCTTGAGTTGAAAAACTAACTTCAGATGGCGAAATTGAAGATTATAATTTGTATGATTGATTTGGTGATTTTAACAGTTAATAAAAAGAGCTGGGGTGTAAGACTTAGGATGAGATGCAAACAGAAACATAAGTAAATTAAGGTTGTCAAACTAACCAATTTTGGCAGAACGCCACACCACCTAGTTTAGCAACAACTATTTTCATCACTTATTTTGAAGGTATTCCTCTCGGACTTCACTAATATACTTATATTATAGCTTTCTACCCATATCTCTATGAGGTATCCTGAAAAGTGAAAGTATAAATAGTGTCTTCAAAATATATGGATAAACAAAAAGGATCTTTTGTTAAAAATCACTCTCTCGAGTGGATTCTAATATCATTCAAGTTGATGCGAGTTAAATGGCTTATCTCTAAGTCCGTTCCACTTTAACACCTTAAGGTGATCAACCCGTCGAGAATTAACCAAGTTGAAAAACACGGATGACAAATCTCTGTGTCGGTAACTTTCTCAAGTCTACCTCCCATATCATTCAAGTTGACGTGCATTCAATGTCTCCGCTTGGAGTCCATGGCACTTTAATACTTTTAAAGTAATCAACCCGTCAAAAAGTGTTGTTGCGTTTATAAAACTTGAAAAGAAATGATAAAAAGTTGTTGTTGCATAAAAGGATTTACTTATATTTGGTTTGCAAAACTCACCCTTTCCGTCTTACACTCGAGCTAACGGATTTAGCTACACATAACGGAAAGTAAATTACATGAAAGATAAAGTACATAAATAAGAGACATTATAAACATATGACAATAATATAAATTACAAGAAAGGAAAATGAAAGAAATGAAGAACAAGAAATTAAATGACAATAATGTAAATACAAGAATAAAATTGCAAGAATGTAAAGGACAATAATTTAAGAAAAAGAATTAAATGACAATAAGTAAAGACAATAATAATATAAAAGATAAGAAATTAAAGACAAGAACAAGATAAATTAAAAAGCTTCAACACTTCATAGATTTTTAGAGTGCTCTTCATTTAAGAGTAAAAAAAAGGTGTTACAAAAGGATGACTCTCACCTCCTATTTATACTAATAAAAGGACACCATACCTTACTAAATTCAAGAATGAAATAGTAAATACATAAAGTAATAATAAAATATAGAGAGCACATAGTTTTCTACTATTCTTCAAAATACAATTAAGCCATATTTATATAGGCTGAAATCATCTAGAATACTTAGTCAAACAGTCAACCAGCCACAATTGTTGGTCAAACAGTCAACCCAAAAGTTCTTCCTTTTTGCCCAGAATTCCTCCCATCCTGATGCTGCTTCATTCCTTCAGCATCCAAAAAATTATCATCTATACATTTTATATAATCTGTCAAAAAACCACACATATTAGCATATAAAGTAATAAAACAGTAAAATCATTACTCTAGCTCCAATAACAAAGAAATGTCAAATAAGATAAGAAAATGACTCAAATTTGGTAAGAAATATAAAACAAGCTATTAAAGATAAGATAAAAGAGTTCAATAAACACTAAGACATGGATCTAATTGTGTAAGGTATGAGAAAAGAATCAAAGGCCTAAATTATCCCTCAAGTTAATATAAGACATGGATCTAATTGTGTTCCCAAGCATATCCGTGTTAGTTCTAGCAAGATTCAGCTATGATAAACTCAGTGATCGTAATTGTTGTGTGCATCTGTAATCGAACTCTAGATAGATGAAATATTCCATTACATTCCCTAAGACCTCAACCACTATACCACAACTCTTGTGAGTGCCTTTCTTTTATCTTAAAGGGTACTAGAAAGTTGTTTTTTATGATTGGTTTTCGAAGAAAAAATGAAATCTCAATGACCCGAAAACCACAAAACAAGAAATGAAGTTTGAAGAGTTGACGAAAAAATAGATGGCAAATTTGTAAAACATGTCATCTTAAATTATGTCTTTGTTATTTTTAGACCGACCAAAATCATTCTTTATTTTGCAAAACATGCCCTCAAAGTCCCCATCTAAACCTTCCAAAATATAAATATTGTTTTTCTTAATTGATCGGATTCTTAACGGTTCTCATAGCCAAAAAATAGTTTTTATTTATATCGACAAAGTATAAAAAATAAAAAGCGACAGAATAATTCTTATGAGAAATTGATGATAGATTAAATGTGACAAAAAAGAAATAAAATATTATTATATCACTATAAAATTCATAACTTTTTTAATTTTACCACGTACTTTTTGATATAAATGCATTCAGGTTTAGGGCCGACAACGAATAGGGTATGAATAGGATAAAAGTTATTTCGTTTTTTAATCCATTTAAAATAACGAGTAATAAAACAGGTAATTATTAATCTTATAAACCTATTATCCATACTCTACCCTTCCCTACCCACAGGGACGGAACACGACTATTATAGTCTAGGTGGCCGAAATATAATATTAAAAAAATTCAAGATTCAAATGACGCCCATGCAACTTGTTTTTGCTATGATCTATTATTAAATTTTAGAAAAAAGATTGGTTAATATAAACTAAAACATAGAACCTTAAACTACTAATCGATAAATAGTAATATACAGTACAATGAAGTCGGGTTTATACGCAGCTAAAAAAATTAAGCGTAATAATAGAGTCCACGTTATAAGACTTAATGTATAAGACCAAAAAATAAAAATGTTCTATTTAAAGACATTGTAATAAGTTTATATGATGATTTTGTGTGTCTTAACAAATTTTTTAGGACATTTTAAATAAAAAAACGCTGAATTAGCAATTTTATAAGATTAAAAAATGTCATATAAAAAGATAAATTTATATAACACTTTTGAATGGTCTATAAATTTTACATCTTTAAATAGGACGTTTTATTTTTTAATCATGTAAAATAATCTATTAAAACTCTTAGAAATTGATGAGAACCTAAACTCAATTTTATATAGTATAAATTTAATACGTTTTTAGATTATTATAAACTAATAAAAAGAATTTTTAGATTATTATAAAGTAATAAAAAGAATTTTTAGATTAATAATATAACCTTATACACTAACTTAAACATCATCTTTTTATTATTTTTTTAAATTTAATATATAGGAAATGGGAAAAGAATTCATTATATAGTAAATGGGAAGAAAAAATTTGGAAGTGGAAAAGTGGGGATAATGGGATTCATTCCCGTGACTAAAGGACAAGGGTCATGGGGTGTTAACCAACTAAGCTATGAGATGTCATTTTATATGATCATGAATGGTATTTTAACATAAAAACAGGGAGACTTGGCCCCTAAAGGCCACCATGGTGTTTCATCCCTGCTTACCCATTAAAATAATGGGTAACGAAACGGGTAAAACAAGATTTTCATTTTAAACTATAACAATCTTGTTAAAACTTAAACATATATGTAACATAAATCCATATATAAATATAATAATTATTTTATATCAAATTCATTATATTATAGTAAACATTTTAATATTACTCAAACTATAATCATAATATAATGTTTTAAAAACAATATAAAAACCGTAAAACATAACTTTTCATTGTATTTATTTTTTCGACCCCGTCTTATTTCTCATTTAATCATCATAAACTCTTTTACTCGAAAAATATAAAAACTAAATTAAATTACATATAAAAATATTAATATGTAACTTAATATACTTATGTATATATATATATACTAGAGGGAGGTTCATGCGAGAACGATATCTTTTTATGAGAATGCGAGAAACTTTTTTCATGTGATTTTGTACCAACATCAAAATCACATATGATTTTGTATGTGAATCAAATCACTACATGAATAATATATGATTTTGTACATGAAAAAAAGCTCATCGCATTCTGGTAAAAAATTATGCTCTCGTATGAACCTGCCCCATATATACTAATATTTAACGTTATATAATTTATATATATACACACTCACACATAGGGAAATAATCAAAAGAGAACCACCCCTCCTTAAAGGAACAAAAGAACAAATTGTGGACCACATATGATGTGGGTCTCACATAATATTAAATCATGTATGATTTAATATGATTTAATATTAAATCATAAATGATTTAATATTATGTGAGACCCACATCATATGTGATCCACAAGTGTTCCTTTGTTCCTTTAAAAATACAAAGTTCTCATTTGAACCTTCCTCCTCACACACACACACATATATATATAATATAATTTCTTAACGGATAAAATGGATAAAGAAAAACCATTTATCCATACTCTCTACCCACTAAAATTTCGAGTAAGCGAATAATGGATAAGTAGATAAATGGATAAAATTTTCTTTATCCATGCATATCCTTATCCAACGGATTGAAAGATAACGGATAATGGATTTACCCGTACCCATTACCAAATACCAACCCTACATTCAACCACAAAAATAATTGACTCACAAGATCTATAAATGAGAGTTCTCGAAAGCAATCAACATTCATATGCCAAAGGAAAATGACATCGATAACCATTCCTCTTCTTACTCCATACAAGATGGGCAACTTCAATCTTTCTCATAGGTAACTTTTCTTTAACTTACATTCATGTACACATAAGATATAGTTTATGAAGATTTTTTTAGCTTTCTTTGATCCGAAAATTTGAAGTTTTTTACTTGTATAATCAAATTAACACTTAATATATGGGTTTGCAGGATTGTGCTTGCTCCTATGACGAGAATATAGATCGTATGACAACATACCACAACCACATGCTATTTTGTATTACTCTTAAAGAACAACAGAAGGTGGTTTTCTGATAGCCGAAGCAACTGGAGTCTCAAACACAGCACAAGGGTAAGTTCTATAAGGCGCTCACACACTTTTTTTGAAAGGCAAGGTACTCATACGCTTAAACTGCTTTACATTTACATTGTTTTGAACATTATTAATATCAAGTTTTGTTTGTTTAAAAGATATATTGACACACCTGGAATTTGAACGAAAGAGCAAGTTGAAGCATGGAAGCCAATCGTGAATGCTGTACATGAGAAGGGTGGAGTATTCTTTTGTCAGATTTGGCATGTTGGTCACGTCTCAAGCAACGATAACTTATATTTTTATAATTTTTTCAGTCTAATTAAATTCTATATATTTTATATCAATTTTAAACTAAATTTTTTTCTATAGTTTAATATATTGAAAACTATTTATTTTTCGAAATAATCGAAATCTATTTATTGCATTGCAAAAATCTAGATATTTTTCATTTGGGTATATAATAATTATTATTGTGAAGCAAGTTGAGACTTGAATGTTGGAAAAGAGGTCCCTCTTTGGATTTAAATTGGGGATGAAACCCCTATAAAATGAATCCCCCTACACATCTCTATGTTAAAACTTTTTTTTTAGTTCTCAAAACTATAAAAGTACAAAAATTTTCGTACACACCTTTATAAAATGGGTGCCATTAGCACTCCTCTTTAAATTGATGTCGGAATAGGAGCGTTCATTGACTTCAATTATTGGATGGGTCTACATTTCTTCTCGGGGGAGATTAATGACACCTCTAAGGTATGCCAATAGCACTCCTACAATGTCAAAACCCCATTTTTACATTCCCAAATCTATAAAAGTGCAGGAAATTCCGTACACATCACTGTTAAGGTGGTACCAGTGGCACTCCCTTGCTTCTCATGATCTTTTGAGCATCTTTAGTGGATTTCTCACGTATATATTTTAACTAGGATGTAGCATCGTGCGTCACGCGGTGACATCATTTCTTTGTTACAAAATTTAAAACCAAGTTAAGATAAAATGTGGTTTTTTAATTAACATGAACTAATGAAATGTAATGTAAACAAACAAATTGAGGTTTTTAGATTTAAACATCTGTTGAATTATTTTTATTACAATAATGTATATTACACAATGCTAAAGATCAAATATAAAGAATAACGTCTTTTGCCCTAGTGTGGTTTGCATCGCCAAATCTACCACGTACATAGATTTTCACAATAATATGAAATTTATTTGGCTGAAAGGTTACAAATGAATAGTAAATAGTTCTAGTTTATATTGTATACATTAACAAATGGAATTTTATACATTATATTAGAAGTAAATTTTCGTTTGATTGTTGGAAATAAATTGGACTTTAACATTATCTGTATTAATTATTAAAAGACAATTGATTTAAATTATTATACTTATCAAGAGAATTCTATATCAGTTATAATCCGGTTACATATTTGGATATATATCTTCTAATATGAGTAGGATAATCATTAAGTTAATTACCTGATTAACATTAAGGTAAGTGCATATCTTCTCCTATTATTTAATATCAATTTTATAGATAAACTAGGACTCCTTATGGGATGAGTTTCTAGCTTTCCATGGCCTATAAATAAAGGAGATCAAGTCCCTATTGCCTACACGAATCTGCATTTAGTTCAGCCCCATTCTGAAGCAAAACGTGTAGAGCTTTAGAAGACTTTGATCCATAATTAAGTAAGGATGACTGCTTCCGCTTCAATGAACTTCGCTGCGTATAACTCAAGTGTTTCAGGTTAGATCTATTAAACTCTTTACGGTATTATGTTAAATCGATTTCTGATTATGTGTTTATGTTCCTATGCCTTCATTCTTGTTATTATATGCTTAAGCATATCTCATATAAGTATAACAAATGGTATCAGAGCCTAAAACTACATAGGTTCATAAATCATTTTTAGTTTATCAAAAATATATTTAGTAAAGTCATCCTTGAAAATTTCATTTGTTAATTAAAATTATATGCTCTTTTTGAAATCAAAATATGAGATTATATATCCTATACATATTTGTATTCAAAACCCCAATGTCAATTTGCTACTCTTTTGAATCAATTGTTGAGGTGTACTTTATGTTGTTTTTGGTTGTAGTTATGATATAAATTTCTGGCATCTCAATTTAGTTGACATCATGCATTTTCAGCTTTCTTTGCAACATCTTTTGGCATGTGTGTATATATTAAAGAAATAAATTCATTTGGTATATAATTCTAAATCAGAACCGTAATTTTGAAAAGATAATTATACTAGATAGTATATTAGGTTTGAATCTTGTTTTGACGGCATATAATTTTTCTAACCAGTTTCTTATTCAATTAATTTTCTTTTGTTTGCGATTAATTAAAATAAAAAGAATTTTTTGGATTCTATTTTGGAAACCATGAAATAAATTATGTATTTCGGAAATCACGAGATAAAGATCAATAATGAAGATATACGTATTTTAAGTGAAGATTTCTTGAAATAAGTTATGGCTTTATTATAGATATACTTGTTCATGTAAATCTGTTTAAATTTTTATTTTATTTTTGCTCATTTAGTAAAATTGAGAAATAAGTAATCAACTATATTTCTTATAAGAAAACTGGGATCGGTTACCTCTACTTCACTTTACTCGTATGTTATTATTATTTTAGTTATTTGTTATTTATTTATTTATTAAATAAATAAGTTTTGGATAAATATTAAAATGAGGTGGCAAACTAATTTTATTTGAAAATGGCAATTAAATTTTTAAGATTTAATCATTAAATTATTGAATTTGAGTTGTTATCATTCTTATTAGATGGATACATTTGTTTTCATTGATAAAGTATTTCGATGGGTTTATTTGGAAGCTTACATTTTATAGAATATGTATCATGTACATATATTGCTTCTCCTAATAATTTTATTCGATAACCTTAATTAAGAAATTTATTTGAACTTATATATTTCGTATCATATGTTTAGAATGATATATTTATGCTTTACCTCTTCTTCATCAATCTACATGATAAATAGAAGAAATAATTTAATTTTGGTACTTTTCTCTTGGAAATATGGAATGAGATAATCATTAATAATGACAATTAATAATTTAATTGAGCCATTTTATGATATCCTAAAGTTTAAAGCTTGTGGTATTTGTTTCATTATATTCACTGTCGATTTATTAGTTTTGATGGGAAAAGAAAATAAATTGTGAAATTATGCAAGGACATTACCTCTATTTACATGTTTTATGTTCATCCATTATTATAAATTAATTATTTATGACCGATTAATTGTATTCAAACTTTAATCTATAATCTAATTTAAATCTTGGAGCGATGATCGTATTTAAAGCAAATATTAATTTATTTGGTTCAAGATTCATTATAGATTTATAGTCATATATCTATTATATAGACAAATGATTTAATTGAACTAATTAATTAGTTAAGAACTTTAACTTTTAATTCAACTAGATCGGATATGTTGATATAATTACTCAATTTCCTGCCATAGTGCATTCGTCTAGTGTGACTTTTATAGTCTTTGGTCATGTTAAGTTATTTCAAGTACAATTGTTGAACATAAGTTATTTGAAGATATATTTGATACATTATACAATATGTTCCTTCTATTTATTATTGATTTAATTCAATTTTGCGTCAATAATTTAATTTGGATAACTTTAAAGCCAATTAAGCTCATTTTTTTGGTACAATTTTAAGTTAGTTGTTACTTAAAGTTAATTTTTTAAGATTGTGAAATTGAAATTTTTTACATTTTTATTTCTTTTCATAAAATGTCCTATAGAAGTTTAAAGTAATATTCGATTAAGATTTATCATATAGAAGATCTTGGAATTCATATCTCAAATTAGGATTCATATACCTTTACTTAAGTGATCTGATCAAAAGCTTAATCAAAATATGAAAATTTCTATAAATCTTAAAGTTCTACCTTGTTCTAAATTTTGGTGTTGTCCAATTATTGACTAAAGTATGTTTTTAAGAACAAGATTGATCAAATCTAAATCATTAAACGATTAAAACAATTTGGTTATCAATATATAGTACGTGGGTTTATGGACTATTCAATATATCTACATATATGTTTATAAAATCATATATATCAACTATTGAATGACTATTGACACCTAACTGATAAACAAACTTTGTGAACTTTTAAGCAATCCTAATATCTCCCAACCTATATGAAAATTGGATTGTTTATCTTCATCAATTCACAAACTACATAATCTTGACTGAAAATTTTCTAAACCATAAGATCATGTTGCCATAGCAATTGATCTTTTTAGAGAAAATTATACATATTAATCAGTCATAACTTGTGTATCTCAAATCACATTTACTTGAATTATATTCTTCCATAGAAGAGGCATTTTGAGTAATTTTGGTTTAAGAACAGCATCACATATAAACACACATGTCTATCTTGATACTTTGAAACTCTTCTTATCCATAGATTTGATTGTTTTCATTGGATAACTGATATGTGTAGTGTGTAGTGTGATGATATAGAACTTTAAATATTGAGTTTTATGCTACCATAAGTATTACTTGATATTTGTATTTAGTTGTGGGTTAAGATAATGATAAATTACAAATAACAACTTATATGTATTCTTTCTATTGTCTTGTTTTTGGGCTTTGTCAATTTTAACTTGATCTTGATCTTGATCTTCATTAGTTCCAATTATAAGCAATGGAGAACATAAAGAGAAATTTTACCTTATTGTTTGAGAGTTGAAAAACCAACAGGCTTAACTGAAAATAACACTAAAGTTGACATTAATTCCCATGCTAAATGGCACTTGACATATAGGATGACTAAGAGTATGATAAGATTTTCCATGAGGATCCATAGAAGAACCTGAAGATGTGGTCGATTATTTGAAATATATTAACAGAAAATTTTAAGGAGATCAGTGATATGGTCGATTGTGTTAGACTCTCTAAGATGTTTAAAGAACTAAAGTTTTTTTTTTTTTTTTGGTGATGGAAATGTGAGAGATCATCTATTGTCTATGATTAAGATTAACTAGATACTTAGAAACTTGAATAAATGGTTTAAAGATGAACATATAGTTCATGTTGAACTACAATCTCTCTCTATAACGAACAACAACTTAAGGAGCATGCATAATGCTATCAAGAAAAAAAAATGGGATTTAAACAAATTCATTTCTATATGTATAAACCATAGAAGCCTACCAACTTCAAGGCTAAAAGAAAAACTATAGAAAAGAAAGACTCCGAAACTGTTAAGTATAAGTGTTACTTTTGCAAGAAATTTGGCACATGAAGAAGGAGTGTGGTGGCTTCAAAGCCTGGATGATTAAGAAGAGTTATGTTTTCCCAAATTCAGTATTTTCTTTAGAAGTTAAATTTATTAACAATTCTTCATTCTGTTACCGAATTGATTCAGGATCACCAATATGGCAACAAAAAAAATAAGGAGAGAAAACCCTAGAAGTCTAAACAACAAGTCTATGTAGCTAAAGTTTCAGTTAAGGCTATTAGAACACTGGAACTAGATTTAGGACTATAAAATCTATTTGTGTAGACAATATTCTTTTCCCTTAAGAGAAATTTAATTTTTGCACTGCTTTTGGTTAAAAATGGTTGCAAACTTATCATTCATTTTGATGGAATTAAAATATTTCAGGGTTCTGATTATATTGGTTTTGAAAATTCTGTTCACAATTATCAACAATTAAATTGTTCTCTTGTTAATCAAGAGATCTTTGCATTGAAAACTATGTAAATGTTGTTTAGAATAACACCATTATAACAAGCATAAAAAGAACCATCTTTAGAGAATTTTTGCAGATCTTTATCATTGAAGGTTAGGCCATATTTCTAAAGACAAACTAAAAGCACTTGTTAAAAACAAAATATTGTCAGATCTAGATTTTTTTTATTCTAGTTGAAGAACCTATAAGCCAAAATCTAAGGTTAGATCCTATCCATTTGTTAAACAAGACTAGTCTATGTCAAAAAGATAATAAACTGTCCAAAATTTCTAAAAATGGGGGGAATGATTTAGCCTGTGAAATGTATTACAAATATTAGATACAATTAATAGGAAGTCTAATGTACCCACAATTATGTATCTGACCTGACTTGACATATGTTATAGGAATTTTGTCCAGTTTTCAACAAAACCCAAACTAAAGATCACTACAGGTAAGAAAGTACTTCGTCACTTGCAAAGAACTAAAGCTCACATGCTACACATATTTAGATTTTGCATGTAAATATCCAAACTCAAATAAATCTACTTATGGCTATATTTTTATGCTCACTCAAGGGGCTATAAAAAAAATATATATATCCCTAATTGCAACTTCACTATGGGAGATGAATTTATAGTCATTCATGAAGGGGTTTGTGAGGGCATTTGGATCAAGAACTTCTTGATTGAAAAGAATGTCTTAAGCTCTACAGTTTCAAGTCCTCTAGAGATGTTTTGTGATAATGAAGTTGCAGTCTTTTTCAGTGGATATAGTAAAAGATCAAACAATTCAAAGTACAATGGTCTTAAATATTTCAGTGTGAATGAGACAAAGGGTTAAGAGGAAAAAAGGTTATTGTTGAATATATTGGTAACAAATCTCAACTTGTTGATCCATTCACTAAAGCCTTTTCAGTAGTAAGTTTCAGAAAACATGTTAGGGATATGAGAATCTTACTTGAACTCGATACTTGAGATTACTGGGAGTTGAGGTTTGTGGGAGTCGAGATTAGTCTAGCCAGTTATTTTGTAATTTTCCATTGTTCGTAGTAATTTTCTTTTGGCACATTTTGATAAAATGAGGAATTCAAGTATATAAGTTATGTTATTTGTTTTACAAAAATAAAAATAAAGTTTATGTCATTATCTATATCAAACAAGTGAATCACCGCACTTAAGCAAGAATTGCGGACTACATAAGCAAAATTCGGTTCACTAGTGTTAAGAACTTTTGCTTGTACGTTTTAGAAACTTTTCTAAAACATTCGGTGGACTATGAGCTATACTTTTATGCTAATTCAGGTAGATATAATTATTTGCATAAATGCTCAAATACAGGCACTTATGAACTTATGTGGAATATGATATTATGTGTTAGTGGTTCTTAATCAAACTAGTTTGTCAAACTGGTATAGATTCTGAGTCCTACATATGGTGTCTATTCTGACCAAGTTTGAATGAATTCACAACTGTTAGAATTTCTCAGCGTGCCCTTCATTTGATAAATATAATGTTTATGGTTCTCTTGTCTTTACAGATTATGTTAAGTCCAGTGGGAGAATGTTGGAAATAAATTGGACTTTAACATTATCTGTATTAATTATTAAAGGACAATTGATTTAAATTATTATACTTATCAAGAGAATTCTATATATCAGTTATAATCCGGTTACATATTTGGATATATATCTTCTAATATGAGTAGGATAATCATTAAGTTAATTACCTGATTAACATTAAGGTAAGTGCATATCTTCTCCTATTATTTAATATCAATTTTATAGATAAACTAGGACTCCTTATGGGATGAGTTTCTAGCTTTCCATGGCCTATAAATAAAGGAGATCAAGTCCCTATTGCCTACACGAATCTGCATTTAGTTCAGCCCCATTCTGAAGCAAACCGTGTAGAGCTTTAGAAGACTTTGATCCATAATTAAGTAAGGATGACTGCTTCCGCTTCAATGAACTTCGCTGCGTATAACTCAAGTGTTTCAGGTTAGATCTATTAAACTCTTTACGGTATTATGTGTTTATGTTCCTATGCCTTCATTCTTGTTATTATGTGCTTAAGCATATCTCATATAAGTATAACATTGATTACATAAGTTCCCAAAATTAGTTTCTATAAAATACATCCTATGGATCAATATAATAATCGTATATTGCTAAAATTTAAATGAAAACAAAAACGATCAAACTAATCAACTATTGAAGATTTTCCATTGAACTTTTGGGGCCAGCCATTGTAGTGTCATATGATTAAGATTGGACAACAAATTTCCTCTTTCTCTTAGGCTTCGTGGCAATGATCATGGACCTGGACGAATGGGTTCCAATGTCATCCTTCAAATGAAAAAGAGATGCTGAAAAATTATGTAGTGTCTTTTTTCTTTCATAAAGGGGTATTTCATCAGCCAAGTTCAATGCATGAATGCATTTGTTTTATATGAATATACCTCATAATATGTTAGATACATAATATGATGCAATATATTTAAGTAATAGAAATGCAAGAACTTCACAACTAAGTCTGATTTAACAAAATTGCACGATATATCGTAACAAAGTTGGCTTCATCATAGTTTTTTATATTTATGATTTCCTCTTTCATAAGAATGTAGCATCTAGCACATTTGAACTTATATTTAAGAAAAAAAGATGTCTCTTTGAGACAGGACCAAGAACAAATGTGTTGTTTTGACGAAGGAAGAGTGTTATCTTTCTTTAACAAGTATGCATGTAATGGCTAAATGCTATCTTTGGATCAAAGAATCCATATGTAATGTTGGCTCACCTATACTACTATATCATTCATGCAGTCCGGCATTTATATTATTTGTTATAAGTTGTACATGTAGAAAGCTACTACAAATGGTACATTCCTTGACGTAATTTTCTATTGACAAAATACTAGGTAATCATTTGGAGTCTTTTTAAAAAACAAAAGGTGATTTTAGGCTATCTGGTAAGACTCTATTCATCCCTCAAATATCTTAGTTAAATCAATTTTATATGCTTCGCTTTTGATAGTGAATAAAATTTGCATTAGTACATTTATCGGTTCCAACATAAAAACTTGCATGCATAAATAATCGATCATTATTAGCTACATGTTATAACCCTTAAAAAAAAAACTATACTATATAAAGGACACTCAACATACAATTATTATTATTATTAAATGTCTATTGCATATATATTGTTATTAGCATGACATAATGACAAATTAAATCAAGTCATCAAAAAGCAGAAGGGGTTCATTAGACTTTTTGAATTGGCAAAGCCATCACTAAACGTTAATAATTAACAATAAGTCAATAAGTTAACAGTTAACTGAAAAAGTTAACTGAAAAGATAATGAAGTGCCCTTAGCTGGATCTTGCGTGGTAGAGCACATAATTCTTATTTTATTATGCAAATATCATACACACCATATCCTGTAGTGTGTAAATGTCACTTCCTAATCCCTTCAGTGTCATTCAAGTTTAAAGATTCACCGAGACTTAAGTTGGTGACATTGTTATATATCCCGCCATAAGAGATAAACAACAAATTCAACTGGGCTAAAGGCTAACTTATAAAATTTTAGGCATATGGATATCATTAATTGTAACAACATATTTTACCAAAAGAAATAAGTCAAGTCAACAATACTCTCTACCCTTGAAGGATGCTTTCACTCCAGCTTTTCAGCCGATCGTCATTCTCCTCCTTGATCAACTTACATTAGAAGAGAGAGAATTTAATGTTGTACCGATGCCATTCGACAGAAAATTGATGTAGATAATATGGTCATTCAAAACACCGTTGCAACCTAAAAGTTTCGTAGTTTTAGTTATAAAGCACATTTGCTTATAACCAATGTTCTAAATAACTCGTTATGGCGCGCTATGGCGTCATGGATTGTGGTCACCGTCGCGTTAACCCCTATGGCTCCACTCTAAGGCTTGGCTTACATCGTAACGCGTTATGGCGCGTTACGACACGTTATGGCATGTCACAACGCGTTGTTTTATAAGGTGTGAGGTTACTTTAATATACAAAGTGTGTGATAAATGATAATTATGTACAAGATCTACGACTTAAATAAACATAAAAGGAAAGTTAAAAACTAAAACCATAAATAGGTAAATGTTAATGACAATCCCGTACATGAAAAGTCGAACACGAAGTATTTGAATATTGAAAAAAATAGTGAATACAAATTCAAGAGATTTAATACTTCTTTTACACTTTTGATATAATTTTCTATAAGCTATATATGAATATCAATGTTTTTTTTTAATTTTATTATGTTATACGAATTTAATTTGTTCTTAAGTATTATTCAAAACACTAACAATATAAGGGTGGGTGAGTCTCTATCCCTCTTATTGTGTGTGTACATATATATATATATATATATATATATATAGAGAGAGAGAGAGAGAGAGAGAGAGGAAAGTTCAAATGCGAACTCAAATTTGGTTGTGAACGTGAGAACAAATGAGAGCGTGACACGTGTCAAAATAAGCAATATTCAGACTGAATATACAAAGGAATATTCAGACTGAATATAGTATATATTCAGACTGAACATTCCTTTGTTATTCAGACTGAACATTCCTTTGTATATTCAGACTGAATATATACTATAATATTTCTTTGAATGAGACACGTGTCGCACTCTCATTTGTCTTCACGTTCACAACCAAATTTGAATTCTCATTTGAACCCGCCCCTATATATATATGTGCTATATATATGCCGCCTTAGGGCATATCTTGAAAAACGCCATGGTCTCGCCGTAACTCCTAAAGCTTGAGGCTTGACCTTGCCGCCATGCCATGCCTCACGTCATTTAGAAGCTTGCTTATAACAAATGTAAAAATCCTTGGTTTTTGAAATCTTAAATAGGTCACAGTATAAACCCTTGGTTCCATTCTAAAACCAATTAATTTGTCCTTTGATGTAAACTGAAAAATGAGAGATTTTTTTAAACTAATTAATAACATAATCAATAATCATAAATTATAAAGGATCAAGAGTGTGAATGAAAAAAGTCGACTCGAGGTTTAATAAAGGAGATCATGCACTGAAGAACAAATCGATAGATAATCAACATAAAAGTAAAATTCTATAGTAACCACATAACAATTAAGTTAGAGAGATGTGCCCTTCAAATCTTCATTATATTGAGAATGTAAAACTTTCTTTGCAGAAACATCATCCCATGAACTAATAGTCATATGAAAGAGATGCAAAAAAAACATAGGTACCAAGAACAAATTATTAATTAAATATAGATAGTTACTTACAACTGACAGGAAAGATGAGATAAATTATGCCTCCTATGAAACCAATGAAATACCAAATGGCTATATCACTACAAAAAAGGGGGCCTTTTCCGACGGCCAGATCCGTCGGAACGGTGGTATCCGTCAGAAATCCGTCGGAAACTGCCTCGTCGATAAAGCCTTTTCCGACGGAAAGCAATAGCAACGGATTTCCGACGGAAAACACTACCGACGGATTTTCCGACGGATATCATTACCGACAGAATAGGGCATTTCCGACGGATTTAACCAAAAAACAGATGGCATTTACCGACGGACATTCTGTCAGTAATCCGTCGGTAATTTTTTTTATAAAAAAAATAATTTAAAATTACAAATTTCCTATACAATAAAATCTTCCTAAATGACTAAAATATAAATAATACTAAACAAGCTCATTTTTCTAAAATGTTATTCAATCAAAAAGTAAGATCCATACACACGGTAATTAACTATCTAGAGGGGAGGGGATCTAGCTATCTTCTCGAAGTTATGTAGTCGTGCCTCAAAAAAGATCATCCTCGTCATCTCGTCTAAACCAAAACCAAAGCACCAAGAGTTTCTGCACTTCTTCCAGTTAAGCAGTAAGCAAAACAAAAACCAAAACAATATAAGACATACAAAAATAATTTAAATTCTTGCAAAAGAAAAGAACATAAATTAAGAAGTTAGAATTAGCTCTACCGAGTTTTCATTAAGTTATAAACTAACATGTTGAAGCAAATAAGAACACTTGCATCTACACGTAATAAAATTGTAAGCGTAAGATGCTAATAATTAACTGTAGAGATCATCAGTAGGAATAAAGAACATACAAGGGATCTTATGCACACCAACATCATCAGCAACTGTACCAACAATCACAACAATTTTGTCGTCCTGCCGTCATAAGATCAACCATCAGAATTGATATCTTTTAACTTTTTTTATGCAAAATCATACAAACTGAAGTTAAACCTTTAAAAACAAGTACCTTTCGGCCAGACATGTACCTTTCTATGACCTCTGTTGCAAAATTATAGTCCAGACTTGAGATTAAAGAGTTATAGATACATCCCAAATTTCATGTAAAAAGATGTTGGAGAATGATGTCCCAACTATCAATTCGATTGTCGGAACCGTGTAGGCAAACAAGGGTAAATCGATCACTGGATTATTATGAGAATCGTGTGAAACACTTTTCGAATTGATATTTCGACCCTATGCCTGGGTTTCACGAAATTCAATCTAGGATAAGACTCACAACACTTGCGTTCTTAGACACAAAAACATAAGCAAATTTTCTGGAGAGTATATGGGAGTATTGTTCAAAAATCGTGTCTAAAAACCGTGTTTTGTTCGTCATAAACTCATGAGTATAAATTCTTATTTATACTCAAAATAACGTAACTGAAATAATAATCATGGCTGAAAATTAGGAGTAGTGGTCAGTTACACAAATCTAGTAACTGCTCAATAACTGCACATTTAATGCACATTAACCGTTTCAGGGATACTTCAAAAGTTCAGGGACCCTTCAGAATTTCAGGGATACCTTAGAAGTTTCAGGGACCCCTCAGAAGTTTCAGGGACCCTTCAGATTCAGGGACCCCTTAGAAGTTCAGGGACCTCTCAGAGGTTCAAGGACCCTTCAGATTCAGGGACCCCTCGGAAGTTCAGGGACCCCTCAGAAGTTCAGGGACCCTTCAGAATTTCAGGGACCCCTCAGAAGTTTGAAGCTGACTTTTCAACTTCACTTTTTCAAGCTCACTTATTCAAGCTCACTTTTTCAAGCTCACTTTTTCAAGCTCATTTTTCAAGCTCATTTCCCACATTTACTCCAAGTCCTATAACAGCACGATCGGGTTCATACTCGTCTTATAACAAGCGTGCACTCCGCACCACCTTACTTGAATTAGATCACAATATAAAACCCATATAGACATCATGTTATTTCCAATCACATAAATGGACCGGTGACACTAAAATCACCAACAATCCTCCCCCATTTTAGTGTGACCCATGAAATAACATCTTAATACTAAACAACACCAAACTTGCACATAAATGAAAATGTCGAATTGATTGAATTTCCATCTTAGTATTTTACACATTTTAAATATTCGAGAATCAAGGTGTCCTTAGGATTGAACCCATCAACTCATTTGAATACCTAAAGATAAAATACATACACGTTTCACCTACTCGTCAAGAAAATAAATGTGACACAATTATAAATCCAAGTGTCCTAATCCTCTCTTGATCGTATAAAGGCCAAGTCCCCAACCTTCTGAAAT
The DNA here is from genome assembly GCA_036898165.1 of Silybum marianum. NCBI lineage: Eukaryota > Viridiplantae > Streptophyta > Magnoliopsida > Asterales > Asteraceae > Silybum > Silybum marianum. The sequence goes on from CM072528.1 coordinate 12,431,959, forward strand.
GCGGCTACACTTCACGATCACATAGGTAATTCCTTTACTTCGTGTACCTACAAATAAACTTTCTCAAAGGAATTATTAAGAAGATAAACTTCAACTTACCTACTGTAGTACCGAACACATACCTGGGATTATTTATCATGTGTTCCAATCTTATAAGTGTGAGCTTTCCACATTGAATTCAACCCCTAATGTCATATTAGAGGGAAATTGGGTGTCTCACCATTATAAATTTATAAGGACTTTAATCCCATCCCAATGGCAGACTTGTACACTAAGTCTCTTGCCAAACCCTTGGTCAGATAATCCGCCAAATTTTGTTCCGATCTAACAAACTCAATAGAGATTACACCATTCATGATTAACTCTCTAATCATGCTGTGTCTAACACCCAAGTGTCTAGACTTGCCATTTTACACTTGGCTATAAGCCTTAGCCAAAGTGGCTGCACTATCACAATGGATAGAAATAGGTGCAATCGGCTTCGACCACAATGGAATCTCATAAACAAGATTCTTTAACCATTCTGCCTCTTTACCGGCAGCGGCTAAAGCCACAAACTCAGATTCCATTTCTTGTTTGATGCCCAAGAAATCGCACCACCTCCAAGCAAAAATACCCAACCACTCGTCAAAGAGTGATCCTCCATGTTAGATATCCAACTTGCATCCGAGTATCCTTCTAACACCGAAGGATATCCCAAATAACTCAAACCATAATCCATGGTAGCTTTGAGATATTTAAATACTCTTTGAACCGCTTGCCAATGTTGAATATTTGTATTACTAGTATACGGACTCAACCGTCCCACGACATAAGCTATATCCGGCCTTGTACTTGTCATGGCATACATCAAGATACCAATAGCCTTAGAGTATTCTAGTTGTGAAATAGAAGTGCCCATCTTTGGCATTAATTTCACACTAGGATCCATAGGAGTGCTCACGGGAGAACAATCACTATAATTGAACTTTTTGAGAATTTTCCCTACATAGTGTGACTGTGTCATAACAATCCCTTTTGTTAACCCGCTTAATTCTAATACCAAGAATTACATCAACCTCCCCCATATCTTTCATGGAAAAATTAGATGATAACAATCTTTTAGTTTTATCTACCTGATTTTGATCCGTTTCAAAAATCAACATGTCATCCACATACAAACAGATGATAACACCCGCACCTTTAGCATCAAATCTGCTATAAACACATTTATCACTTTGGTTTAAATAAAAACAACATGATAAAATAACCTCATCAAACTTTTGATGCCACTGTTTGGGTGCTTGTTTCAGCCCATACAAGGATTTCACAAGTTTACACACCTTATGCTCATTACCGGGCATAACGAAACCTTCCGGTTGTTTCATGTAAACCTCTTCATGAAGATCACCATTCAAAAGGCTGTTTTAACATCCATTTGATGGATAACCAAGTTGTGAATTGCAGCAAGGCAACCAACAACCTAATAGTTGAAATACAAGCTACCGGAGCATACGTATCGAAATAGTCAATACCGGGTTTTTGTCGAAACCCTTGAATAACTAGCCGGGCTTTGAACTTATCAATTGTCCCATCAACTTTCATCTTCTTTTTGAAGATCCATTTGCATCCAAGTGGTTTAGAACCTAGAGGTAAATCAGATAACACCGAAGTGTTATTCTCAAGAATCGATGACATTTCGTCATCAATTGCTTCTTTCCAAAAAGAGACATCTCGAGACTCCATCGCTTCTTTGAAGCTATTTGGATCATCTTCAATACTGTAACAATAAGAGTATTAAATCCCAAGTTCATCTCTCGAACCTTCAACCAAATATAGTTGAAAATCATCACCGAAACTTTAGGCGATTCGGCCTCTTTTGCTTCTACGGACCTGCTGCTTTTCTGGAGTTGAAACGTCATCCGTACTTTCTGGATTTTGCACTTCATTAGTTCTAGGAATCAGATCCTTAGCCCTTTGGATTGATGAAAATCGCATCTCATCAAATTTCGCATCCTTAGCCCTTTGGATTGATAACGGTATTTTTCGACACCGAATCATTAGATTCTATTACGTAGAACCTATATGCCTTGGAATTTGCTGCATATCCAATGAATATACAATCAGTTCCACGTTCAGCCAAAGTCTTTCTTTTGGGTTCAGGTAGTTTCACAACCGCCCGACAACCCCAAATTTGAAAATGACTCAAATTTGGAGTTCTCTTGAACCATATTTCATATGGGGTTGTTTTGTTTCCGTTTGTTGGAAACTCTATTCAAAACATAACAGGCCGTTAACATAGCCTCTCCCCAAAATCCGTCACTCAATCCCGAGTATGAGAGCATCGAGTTTACCATTTCTTTTAAAACTCGATTTTTCCGTTCGGAAATCCCATTTTGTTGAGGTGTGTACGGAGCCGTAGTCTCATGGACTACCAACTGATTGGAAGTATTGAGGGTCCATATATTCCCCTCCCCTATCAGTTCGGAGACGCTTAATTGAACCACCCAATTGTAGTTCAACCTCGGTTTGTATATTTTGAATTTTTCCAAAGCTTCATCTTTGGCATGTAACAAGTACACATAAGAAAACCGAGTGTTGTCATCAATAAATGTGACAACATATTTCTTATTACCCAACGAAGGAGTAGAATGAAAGTCACACAGATCACTGTGTATAAGTTCCAAAACAGCCAACTTTCTTTCGACATTTGGAAAGGGTTGTTTTGTGACTTCCGTAAGCATACATGTTTTACATGTTTTTGTATGAATATCAAAGGCTGGAATAAGACCATCCTTTGACATTTCATGCATTCTTCTAAAATTCACATGACCCAATCTAGCATGCCAAGTCATTGAGTCGTGAATTTTAGACGAAGAAGATGACAATACAAATGCAGAATTTTCAGAATTGAAAACTTTGTATATAACATTCATCGAAACATTTTATTATAATAATATCCAAAACCAACAAATTTACCATATCGAGATAGAATATATCTATCCGAATCATAAACTTTTCTATACCCTAGACAATTTAAACTACCACCACTAACTAAATTCTTTCAAATTTTAGGAACAAACAAAACATCAGACAACCTAACATGATTTGCAGAAGTAAACTCTAAATTAACTACTCCAAATCCATAAATCGGTGCGGTCGACTCGTTCCCCATATTTAGTACAGATCCATCTTCAACCGGTGTCAATTTCTCGAACCAGCGTTGATCTTTGTAAACACGGCACGTCGCCCCCGAGTCCACCCACCATGCACAATCATCATCCTGTATATAAAAAGACTCCGGAATAAGTGAAACATAATAAATATTTTCAGATTTATTATCAAAGTTAGTCAAAAACTGACCTCCTTTCACTTGAGCTTAGTCCTTAGACCCGACTCCACTTGTTCCAGCACCGTTGTTATTCAACTTAACCGACAATCACGTTTGGTATGGCCCACCTTGTTGCATCTCCCACATACCAAATCCTTCTTCTTCTTGAAGGATTTATTGGGTCCATCAAACTTTCGTTTCTTGCCTTTTTCTTGATTATTGGAGTTGGTTTTCTTCTCTTCAACCATGTTAATAGAGGGCTGTCCAGATTCAACTTTGGACTTGGATTTGTCATTTTCTTGCATCCGAAGAGATTCTTCGATGCGTAAATGACTCCCAAGTTGAACCAACGACAGTTCCTCCTTTTGATGTTTCAAATTGTGCTTGAAATCCTTCCAAGATGGAGGAAGTTTGTCAATCACACTCGACACCGCAATGGACTCATCCATATTCATTTTGTGTAGAGTGAATTGACCAAAAATGCGAAGTGTCTCATGATACTGTTCCATTACGGGCCTTGAGTCAACCATTTAATAATTATTAAAATCGCTCACCAAGAACTTCTTACTAGAAGCATCTTCAACGATATATTTTGACTCAAGGGAATCCCATAAATCCTTCGCATTTTCAACACTTTGGTAGATATCAAAGAGGAAATCGCACATACCGTTTAGAATATGACCTCTGTATATATAGTCAGTTCTCCCACTTACCTATCTCCGGGCATGCTCTAGCGTCTCGTTCTCCGTGATTTCTGGAATGGGGGTACTCAGCACGTACATCACCTTCAAACTTCTCCAGCTTTCCAAACTTTGAAGTCATCTCTTTCACAGATTCGGCCATGATCGACATCATAAAATATCAATTCGATTGTTGGAGAATGATGTCCCACTATCAATTCGATTGTTGGAACCGTGTAGGCAAACAAGAGTAAATCGATCACTGGATTATTATGAGAATCGTGTGAAACACTTTCCGAATTGATATTTCGATCCTATGTCTGGGTTTCACGAAATTCAATATAGGATAAGACTCACAACACTTGCGTTTTTAGGCACAAAAATGTAAGCAATTTTCTAGATAGTATATGGGAGTATTGTTCAAAAATCGTGTCTAAAAACCATGTTTTGTTCGTCATAAACTTATGAGTATAAATTCTTATTTATACTCAAAATAACGTAACTGAAATAATAATCATGGCTGAAAATTAGGAGTAATGGTCAGTTACACAAATCTAGTAACTGCTCAATAACTGCACATTTAATGCACAGTAACCGTTTCAGGGATACTTCAAAAGTTCAGGGACCCTTCAGAATTTCAGGGATACCTTAGATGTTTCAGGGACCCCTCAGAAGTTTCAGGGACCCTTCAGATTCAGGGACCTCTCAGAGGTTTAGGGACCCCTCAGATTCAGGGACCACTCAGAATTTCAGGGACCCCTCAGAAGTTTGAAGCTGACTTTTCAAGCTGACTTTTTCAAGCTCACTTTTTCAAGCTCACTTATTCAAGCTCACGTATTCAAGCTCACTTTTTCAAGCTCACTTATTCAAGCTCACTTCTTCAAACTCACTTTTTCAAGCTCACTTTTCAAGCTCACTTCCTGAACCTTATTTCCCACATTTACTCCAAGTCTTATAACAGCACGACCGGGTTCATACTCGTCTTATAACAAGCGTGCACTCCGCACCACCTTACTTGAATTAGATCACAATATAAAACCCATATAGACATCATCTTATTTCCAATCACATAAATGGACCGGTGACACTAAAATCACCAACAAAAGAAAATTAATAACTACATTATATTATACTTTATACAGAAAGTGACACATGAAAACTTGGGTCTTAATAATTAGGGACTGAAGTCTTGTTAAGCTTCTTCACAACCAAATATTTCTAATGACATTATCTTTTCTATCAAGATGCAAGATGGATTTGTACTAGAATTAAACTTAAATATGATTTATATTTTTATAATCATGCTTTTCATATACAAACCACAATTTATATTCTCAACAAATTCCATCACAAAACATCAAACAAGCATGTTCCTTTCATCAAGAGACCAATTACAATATCGAGGATCTCAACTGATCACTACAACAAAATCAAGTTTATAAGACGCCAACAAAAGGTTTAAGTGTTTTAATAGACTAGTTTATAGGACTAAATCTTTGTGTGTCACATCTAAAAGTGTTATAATTAGTTTATAAGAAGCTTTTGAACATCTTACTTAACAAACATATTACGACAATTTTGAAATAAAATTTTCTATCGGCCTCTTTGTAGGACACTTTAAAGAAGTATCCTATAATTAATCACATTTTTAGGACACTTGTTTTATAAAAAAATTCACATGATGTCGTATAAAAAGTGCTAACAGGACACTTTCAAATATGTCCTTACAAATTGTTAGATGTCTAAAAAGGTCATATATGATATTTGTAGGCTGATGTCTAAAATGGACATCTCACAATGCTTTCCAACACCACACATACCATTTAACAATTCTTAAGAACACATTCTAATTATTCTAAATGGCATACCTCTGCATTGATAACTATGGTGGCACCAACTTCCTTGACAGCATTTCCAATGACCACAAACCCAACAAATGAAAAAAAAAACATGGAGCAGCAAAGCAATTACAGTTTCGCCAAACAAAAGCAAAGGAAATATGGTCAGATTCTTCATGAATTGTACTGCAACAATAAACGATACAAAAATTTGCTACTTTTTTGTTACAAAATCACAAATCAAAAACAGCCAAATAGTGGGATTTTTAAAAAATCAAGAACAAGATACAATTTGTTGCAAAAAACACCATCGTCGTCATCACAAGATAGTCGTTATCACAAGATAAAAATCCAAACATATGCATACTAAAATAAACAAGAATCTAACAGAAAAAATTACCCCTGTTGTTTGAGAAAAGAATCCAAAATTATGTGAAATCGACAAATCCAAAATTATGTGAAATCGAATCCCATACATAAAATCCATAAGAACAAAGAACACCACAAGAGGCTAGTCATTACAAACTTAAAGAACAAAGAACACCACAAGAGGCTAATCATTACAAATTGCAAGTAATACGAATACATATGAAGTGAAAGAGGGTGATCGATTGGAGCGAATATAAGTAAATTTGTACCTGATCTTCCTTAGAAACGACGCAAAATGAGCACTGGTGTGTGTATCTGTGTTGTTAGCGTTTGCAGAGCGTCAACTACCCATCTGAAACAGGGTTGTTCAGGGGAAAATCGAAAGTCATCGGCGCCGGAGAGCGTCAAGCCGTCAACCACCCATCTGAAACCTCCCCTCTGCCGCCTCTTTTCTTCGTTGTCTGAGTTTTTTGGTTTGCCCCAAACCCTAATTTGTTTAGCCAAGATATGTTTTGTAGAGACTGTTGTGACATTTTAATTGAATTTCCGGTTTTGACCTTCTACCTGCATCCTCTTTTAATGTGATGCAAGGGTGACTTTGTCATTTGGTAATATTAAGGGTCAGGTGAAAAAAAGGGGGGAAAGGGAAAAAAAGGGGGGGAATGAGCAGGCGGGAGAGAAAAAAAAGGGAGAGGGAATTGTATTCCATAAAATTTTATGATTTAATTTTAGTTTTTATAATAATAAATTTTAAATAATAAAGGTTGTACTTAAAATAACTAGTTTTAGGCTATGTTGGGCAAAAGTAGCTTATAAGGTATCTTATGACTTACAAGGTGTCTTATCAAAACCTTACTTTTGGCTATGTTGGGCAAAAGTAGCTTATGACTTATAAGTTAACTTATAGTCATCCAAACAACTACACTAAAAATAAGGTATCTTATAAGTCACCTTATTTTTGCCAAACAATGCCTTAATATTAAATCTTATTAAAAATTAAACTTAATATATTAATGAAAATAATAAAATAATATGCTTTATATGATAAATATATTAATTAAAATAATATACTTTATATGATAAATATGTTACTTTAAATAATAAATCTTAAATTTAATTTTTATTAAAAATTTATTTTAACGTGTACATATATGTAAACGATTATCATAGTTCATTTATTGTGATCGACGTTTTATATTAGAATTAAATCGAGATATTCATTGAACGGACATTCGTTACACTAAATGGGTTTTGATGGGTCGTATTAATTAGGCTACGATGGTTCACAATGAACTACACGAATGAGTTGTATTAAACTTGGTTGGTCTTAATGAACTGTATTGGACGTTCATAAGCATCAATGGTTCTTAATGAACTTGATTCGGCCTTGGTGGGCTTTAACAACTCTTAAGGAGCAATAATGACCCTTGATGGGCTTTAGCGACTCTTAAGGAGCAACAATGGGCCTTGATGGGCTTTAGCGACTCTTAAGGAGCAACAATGGGCCTTGATGGACTTTAGCGACTCTTAAGGAGCAACAATGGTCTTGGGCCTTGATGGGCTTTAGCGACTCTTAAGGAGCAACAATGGTCCTTGATGGGCTTTAGCGACTCTTAAGGAGCAACAATGGCCTTGATGGGCTTTAGCGACTCTTAAGGAGCAACAATGGTCCTTGATGGGTTTTAACGACTCTTAATGAACTACAATGGTTCTTGATGGGATTTAACGACTCCTAGTGAACTACAATGGGCCTTACTGGTCTTTACATACTCCTAATGGACTACAATGGGCATTAATGAGCTTTAAAGACTCTTAATGAACTACCATGGGGCTTGATGGACTTTACCGACTCTTAATGAACTACAATGGACCTTGAGAGCTCTAGCGACTCCTAGTAATTACAATGGGGCTTGATGTGTTTTAATGACTTAATGAATTACAATGGGGCTTGATGGACTTTAACACCTCTTAATGAACTACAATGGACCCTGATGGCTTTAGCTACTCCTAGTAAATTACGATAGGGCTTGATGGATTTTAATGACTTAAGGAATTACAATGGGGCTTGATGGGCTTTAACGACTCTTAACCTACAATGAGTCTTGATGGGCTTTAACGACTCCTACTGAACTACAATGGATCTTGATAGGCTTTAACGACTCCTACTGAACTACAATGGGGCTTTATGGCCTTTAATGACTTAATGAACTACAATGGGGCTTGATGGCCTTTAACGACTTAAGGAACTACAATAGGGGTTGATGGGTTTTAATATCTCTTAATGAACTACAATGGGAGTTGATGGGCTTTAATAACTCTTAATGAACTACAACAGACCTTTGATGGGTCTTGATGGGCTTTAACGACTCTTAATGAACTACAGTGGGGCTTGATGGACTTTAACGGGTCTTAATGAACTACAATGGGCCTTGATACATACAAACGTATATACTTATACTACCGACAACATACATGACACACACGCGTGGATACATATACATATATACGTACAATCAAGTAAAATACACGACACACATGCATACATATACGATATATACAAACGTACATATAATGAATTATACAAAATAAATCAAGTTAAAGGTCATACAAAAAAGAAAAACTTGAAAAAAGTACAAAAAACTGTTGAAAATCACCAACAGATATTTATAAATAAAAATAAAAAATAAAAATCCGTCGGAAATCCGTCGGAAATCCGTCGGAAATTTCCGACGGATTTCCGACGGATTTTTTAATTTTTAATTTTTTTAATTATAAAAATCCGTCGGAAATTTCCGACGGATTTTCATTTTTTTTATTCGGATCCGTCGAAAATCCGTTGGAAATTTCCGACGGATTTTTTCCGTCGGTAAAATCCGTCGGAAAAGCCCTTTTTTTGTGGTAGTGTATCCTTGGGTTTTGATAGCCATCGTGCCTCTCACTTGCAAAGTTTGTGGCCAACCTATGAAGATATATTATTCATATTATATGAGAAGTAAAAGAACTTGAATTAAAACAACCAAGAAAACAAGGAAAACCGAGCAACCTATAGATGATGCATGCTCCAATATTTCTACAAGAAAATAATAGGGTTGATGATATCAAACTAAAAGATAGCTATACGTGAATACTACAAAAGATAAACTATTTCCATTTCTGTATCAATTTCTAAGGGATTACTCTATAATCTTCATTGTTATATCAACATAAAAGTATCTCCAAAAGGGAAGGCTTGCAAAAGGGATTAGGCACGAAAATTCACCTAAGTATCGCGTACCACCCCCAAACCAATGGTCAAAGTGAGAGGACAATCCAAACTCTCGAAGATATGCTTAGATCGTGCATCATTGATTTTTGGGGAAGTTGGGATTCACATCTACCACTTGTGGAGTTTGCCTACAACAATAGTTACCATTCAAGTATTGGGATGACACCGTTTGAGGCCTTGTATGGGCGGAAATGTAGAACTCCGGTGTGTTGGCTAGAAGCGGAAGAGAAAAAATTTGCCAGTCCCGAGATTGTCCAAGAGACGGCAAATCATGACTGGCGATCATGCCATGTCATGATCGTGTGGCATCGTCGCCCGTAAAGCATCTGGAAGCCTTTTTCTTTGTCAAAACTCTCGGTACCCTCTTCTCCATGATGACAGGCGATCATGCCAAGGCATGATCGCGGGGCATGATCGCTCGAAATGTCCAGCAAGCACATTAAAGTGCGATTTTCAGCTCTCATCTCATTTTCATCAGATACGTGTTTTAGAAGCGGGAGCAAAAGATCAGAGACGATTTTTAGGGCTCATAACTCTTCCACCTACCTCTTCCAAGTCATTTATTGTTGCATTAAAGAGGAGAAAACAAGTGAATTCTTGGGATTTAAAGTTTCATCTTGTGGTATCTTGGTTCCTTTCAGCTTGTTTGATCACCTCCATCTTCCTAGAATGTTTTCTAGGGTTTTCCTAACACTAGCCTCGTTAGTTCAAATCTAAACCTTATAATCTTAAATACTTGTTATAAATGTTGTCTTTCTTTGATTCTAATCTTATGGTTACAAGTATTTACACTCATGGTTAGGTTTGGAGGTTTTAGGTCAAAATGAGGATTTTGGGTATTGTGGTTTTAAATGATGAAATGAGCATCCTTATGGTTTTAAAACACTTGGAAGGGTTATTTAAATGGTATAATCTTTGGTTTTAGTACTCAAAATAATTTGACCTAATTTTGATAAAAAACGGTATTTGAATGGATATGGTTCTTGGAATGGTTTCCATGTTGGGAAAACTACTTATACGTTTGCTTTAGATGTATTTGGTCGGTAGACTAGTATGTAACGGATCCATAGGCATATAGTTGGTTTTAAGGCGGGATTGTTGTTCCCTTTTTGGTCGCATAGTAGTCTTGGAGGGCCTTGCACAGTTGTGTATTATGTCAGATCATTACCGGATGCCATTGACTCTATGTATGCGCTAGTAGGGGTCTTGGAGGGCCATATACAATTGTGCATATAGCCGGTAGTCGCCGGTTGCCATTGACCCATTGCGCTGGCTTGTGTAGGAGTCTTGGAGGGCCATGTACTTAGGTGCATAGCCGGTAATTACCGGTTGCCATTGACTCTTATAGTTGCTCAAACATCGTATAGCGACCTACTTTTGGTATCCGTTGCTAAGGATGGAATATCGAGTCACCCCCGGTTATTTTTAAAAGGATCCTTGCTCACCTAGAGTAAGTTATTTCAAGTGAAGTTAAATAGGGTAAAATGCACCGTATTTTGTTTTAAATGTTTAACTGCTTTATCCATTTAACTGTTTGTTCTCACTAGGCGTAAGCCTAACACTTGATTTCAATGTGGTTTAGCAGGTAAGCGGGTTGATGGGGCTCTTTAGTGAAGAGCAGGATGATGTGTCGAGAGAGAGGACACCTTTTTGGAGATATGCTCATAGAGTATATATATTTGGAGTGATAGCTTATTTCTTTTGAGGATATTAGTAACACCCAATTGTAATCTATATTCTGAATAGTATAGATTAATAGGTTGTTATTTTAATGTCCATGTTTAGACGTAAACTCCCATACTCTATCCCCACTTATTGGGTGATTTTAGTTAAATTCCGCATTTTATTTTGGTTCAATTTTGCTCTAAATTTTAGGGTGTTACAAGTTGGTATCAGAGCTCTAGTTTAAGCGAACTAGTTATGAATTTTAGATGCCTAGACTTAAGCTGAGACTTTAAGTGTTGAATTATGAGATATGGGTAGCCACTCTTGAGATAGGAGAGCTTTAGAGTTGACGAAAATGCACTAATCAAGAAATGTGACTTTGGTAATGAGAATTCTTACTGGTATGATATATTCAAGATATCACGTAGCTAATGCTATTTTTGGTATATTGTTATGTGAGTATGCTTATTTTCCTATTATTACGATGATTGACGAATGTGTTATATGTATTTATGTTAGCTTTATCTCACTCCTGCTCTACCATCTCGAAAGACTAAGATGGTGAACACGCGAACTCGATCGCGTAATGAAATTGAGGGAGCAACCAACAGTGTCACGAATCAGGACGTGACAGCAGCAACAGAAGTCACTCAACCGCCCCTAGTTACTCAACCGCCACCAGTCATTCATCCTCTCACAAGTATACCCGTGCCCAGATTGACTACTATTCCGCCACTCAACCTTAATGCAGGGGGTCCTCTAATGACGGAGGCGGGTTCACAAGATGAACTCCAGATTCGTTTGTTGCAAGCGGTAAACACTATGATGGGACAACAACACGAATCAATACTCAAAGCGCTTGAGGAGAGAGATGCCAGTTACATGAGGCATGAGGTAACTGCCGAGAATGCTGTAGGAGGATCCGGGGGAACGAGGGCCGCATCAGTTACTGAAGAAACCCCCGTGACAGAAGTGAGAAGAGCGGGGAAGGGTTGCTCTTGTAAAACCTTCTTATGCACCAAGCCACCCAAGTTCTCCGAGACATCTGATTCAGTGGTCTGCATGAATTGGCTTCAAGAGATCGAGCAAGCTTTTGGCTCAAGTGAATGTGAGGAAGGTCAGAAGGTGAGATTTGCCTCGTAGATGCTTAGGGCGCGACCTTAAGGTGGTGGAATGTCACTGCCAAAACTCTTGGCCCGGTGATTGTGTCAATGTTGACTTGGGAGATGTTTAAGGCGAAAGTTTTGGAGGAATACTATAACGAGAGGGCTATAGATTGCATAGTGGATGAATTCCGAGCTCTAAAGAAGGGGATAAGATTGTAGGAGAGTATACGAAACTATTTGTGGAGAAACCGGATCTAATGGGGCATGTGGCTCCAACTGAGAGAGAAAAGATGAAGGCGTACATCAAAGGATTGCCATCTGACATGATGGCAATGGTCCACACGGCAAAGACCTCCACTTTAAGGGAGGCCATTGATCAAGCTCAAATGGTGGAGGACACCGATGAACTAAGGAAAGAAGAGAGGAAGTTAGTCGGGGAAAAGAGGAAGTGAGAAGGCAACTCCTTGCCTTCCAAGAAGTCAAACTACAACCACAACAACAACCGGAGAACCGATAGTAGGAAGGAGCCTAGTTGGTGCTCCAAATGCCAGAGCAAACATCACGGACCATGCAACTCTTCATCGGAAGGGTGCCACAAGTATGGTAAGAGCGAGCACTACGCTCGCGAGTGCCCAATTAACGGAGTCGTCTGTATTGAATGCAAAGAACCGGGGCACTTCCGAAAGGATTGTCCAAAACTAAGAATGGGAGGAGGCCAAGGGAAGAGGGATAATGTCTCTAAAGCGACGGGAAGGGCGTTCAAGATGACCGCGGATGAAGCTAAAGCGGCGGCGGACGTAGTGACGGGTACGTTTCTCATAAACTTCGTACCCGCTCGTATTCTTTTTTAATTCCGGTGCTACTTTCTCTTATGTGTCCACTACTTTCTACCCGAAACTGCTTGTACCCATTAGCACTTTAGAGGATGCTTATATTGTTGAAATAGCCGATGGTAGGAAGATTTTAGTTAGAGATGTTCTTAGAGATTGCACGTTAGAGGTTGAGGAGAAACAGTTTTCGGTAAACCTCATACCTATTGAGATAGGGAGTTTCGACGTGGTGATTGGGATGGATTGGTTGGCCGAGAACAAAGCCGAGATTATATGCTCCAGGAAATTAATCCGGATTCCGTTATCGGATGACGGCATGGTGTTGGTCTACGGGGAGAGGCGAAGTGGCGGGGTTGCATTATTGACTTTGGCAAAAGAACGTACGTGCCTAGCCAAAGGATGCCCCTCATTTTTGGCTTACATCATGGATGCGAGTGTAGAGAAGAAGAAGATTGAAGATGTTCAGGTTGTTAGTGAATTTTCAGATGTATTTCACGAAGGCTTGCCCGGTTTACCACCCGACCGACAAGTGGAGTTTCGGATTGACCTTGTGTCTGAGGCCGCTCTAATTGCTCGAGCGTCGTATCGTTTGGCACCATCAGAAATGCAAGGGATGATGTCCCAATTGCAGAAGCTTTCGGAGAAAGGATTTGTGAGACCAAGTTCGTCACCTTGGGGAGCTCCGATCTTATTCGTGAAGAAGAAGGATGGCACAATGAGGATGTGCATCGATTATCGAGAACTCAACAAGGCTACCGTGAAGAATAAGTACCCACTCCCAAGAATAGATGATCTCTTTGATCAACTCCAAGGGGCGGGGTGCTTCTCGAAATTTGATCTTCGTTCGGGTTATCATCAAGTGAAGGTGAGAGAAGAAGACGTGGCAAAGTCGGCGTTTAGGACAAGATATGGCCACTACAAATTTTTTGTGATGCCATTTGGGTTAACAAATGCACCGGCGGTGTTCATGGACCTAATGAATCGAGTATGCCGACCCTTCCTTGACAAGTCGGTGATCGTGTTCATTGATGACATGCTCGTTTACTCTAAGAATGAGGTAGACCACGAGCAACACCCCCGAGAAGTCCTAGAAGTGTTGCGTAAAGAGAAGTTATATGACAAATTCTCCAAGTGTGACTTTTGGTTGAAGGAAGTCCAGTTCTTGGGTCATGTGGTCACTCATAAGGGAGTGAAAGTGGATCCGTCAAACATTGAGGCAATGATGAATTGGGAACCGCCCAAGAGTCCGTCGGAGATTCGAAGCTTCTTAGGGTTGGCGGGTTATTATCGAAGATTCATTCAAGATTTTTCCAAGATCGCATCTTCACTGACGGCGTTGACCAAGAAGAATGTGAAGTTTGTATGGACCGAAAAACAAGAGAAAGCTTTTCGGACTCTCCAAAAGAAATTATGTGAAGCGCCGATCCTTTCCTTACCCGAAGGATCAGAAGATTTTATGGTATATAGTGATGCATCAAAGATGGGTTTAGGTTGTGTATTGATGCAAAGGGGCAAGGTTTGCATATGCATCAAGGCAACTTAAAGATCACGAGAAGAACTATCCAACCCATGATTTAGAGCTAGCCGCGGTAGTTTTCATGTTGAAGTTATGGCGGCATTATCTTTATGGTACCAAGTGCACTCTCTATACCAACCACAAAAGCTTGAAATATGTTTCCGATCAAAAAGAGATAAACATAAGGCAACGACGTTGGTTAGAGTTGCTCAAGGATTATGATTGTGAGTTGCTATACCACCCGGGTAAAGCTAACGTGGTAGCAAATGTTTTAAGCCGGAAAGAATACGGTAGTGGAACGCGTGTCGTGCTTACGCGGATTGATGTGGTGTCTAGTCTGATTGGCCGAATCAAAACATCCCAACCAGAGGCCCTTTTGGAAGAAAACCTCCAGAATGAGGTGATGGTAAAACAACACCTACTATTGACGGAGGACGGTCGTGGTTTGAAGTTGTTTCAGGTTCGTATTTGGGTGCCCAAAATCGGGGGCAACCGTGAGTTGCTTCTAGAGGACGCGCACAAATCAAAATTATCCATTCATCCGGGTAGCACAAAAATGTTTAGAGATTTGAAGTTGACTTATTGGTGGCCCGTTATGAAGTTGGATGTGGCCAACTACGTAAAGAGGTGTGTGACGTGCTTGCAAGTGAAAGCGGAACACCAAAAGCCCTATCGGAGTCTTCGGTCGTTGAAAATACCAGAATGGAAATGGGAACACCTTACCATGGACTTCATGACTAAATTTCCAAGAACTTTGAAGGGTCATGATGCCATATGGGTAGTGGTAGATCGATTGACTAAAAGTGCCCATTTCTTAGCAATGACGGAAGCCGGACCCATTGACAAACTTGCAAAGTTGTATGTGGATGAAATCGTCTCAAGGCATGGTGTGCCTTTGACTATCATGTCGGATCGGGATAGTCGGTTCACTTCGACATTTGGGAAGGCTTGCAAAAAGGATTAGGCACGGAAATTCACCTAAGTACCGCGTACCACCCACAACCCGATGGTCAAAGTGAGAGGACCATTCAAACACTCGAAGATATCCTTAGATCGTGCGTCATTGATTTTGGTGGAAGTTGGGATTCACATCTACCACTTGTGGAGTTTGCCTACAACAATAGGTACCATTCAAGTATTGGGATGGCACCGTTTGAGGCCTTGTATGGGCGGAAATGTAGAACTCTGGTGTGTTGGCTAGAAGCGGGAGAGAAACAATTTGTCGGTCCCGAGATTGTCCAAGAGACGACAAATAAAGTAAAAGATATTCGAGAACGACTAAAAGCGGCTCAAGACCGACAAAAAAGCTATGCCGATAAGAAAAGAAGACCCATGGAATTTCAAGTGGGGGAGCGTGTAATGCTCAAGGTGTCACTTTGGAAAGGTATTATAAGATTTGGGAACCGTGGGAAGCTTAGTCCTCGTTTCCTTGGACCATTCAAAATTTTGGAAAGAGTAGGATGACAAGCGTATAGGTTGGAGTTGCCACCCGAAATGGCTGGCATACATCCTACGTTCCACATTTGCTATTTGAGGAAGTGCTTAGCGGAAGAAGAGAGTGTAATTCCTCTCTCGGAGATTCGCGTCGACAATAGTCGGTGTGTGGAAGAACCAGAAGCCATTTTAGAAAGAAAGCCTAAAATGCTTCGTCAAAAAGAAATTGTCATGGTTAAGGTTCAACGGAAACATCATAGAGGATCAAACGTGACATGGGAAGCGGAATAGGATATGAAGAGAAGGTACCCAAGTTTGTTTGGGTGAGTTTGAGATTTCGAGGACGAAATCAATTCCAAGGGTGGGAGGATTGTAACACCCGAAATTTTTTTACGTAAATTAATGAAGTCACTTCCTAGTATTATGATTTTGGAAACTAGTTGAAGTGTTTTAAGGGTTTGATGTTGGGTTACATTGATCTGAAGGATAGGAGTGAAAAACGAGACCCGGTTTAGTTTCGGTACACTTTGAGCGATTATGACAGCCTAGGATGCCATGTCATAATCGCATGGCATCATCGCAGGAAGCTACCAGATCTGGAAGTCGAGCAAAATGGAGGAAAAGTCGCGGTACACCTCCTGCGATCATGACTGGCAATCATGCCATGTCATGATCGCGTGGCATCGTCGCCCGGTCGCATCTGGAAGCCTTTTTCTTTGTCAAAACTCTCGGTACCCTCTTCTCCATGATGACAGGCGATCATGCCAAGGCATGATCGCGGGGCATGATCGCCCGAAATGTCCAGCAAGCACATTAAAGTGCGATTTTCAGCTCTCATCTCATTTTCATCAAATACGTGTTTTAGAAGCGGGAGCAAAAGATCAGAGACGATTTTTAGGGCTCATAACTCTTCCACCTACCTCTTCCAAGTCATTTATTGTTACATTAAATAGGAGAAAACAAGTGAAGTCTTGGGATTTAAAGCTTCATCTAGTGGTATCTTGGTTCCTTTCAGCTTGCTTGATCACCTCCATCTTCCTAGAATCTTTTCTAGGGTTTTCCTAACTCTAGCCTCGTGAGTTCAAATCTAAACCTTATAATCTTAAATACTTGTTATAAATGTTGTCTTTCTTTGATTCTAAGCTTATGGTTACAAGTATTTACACTCATGGTTAGGTTTGGAGGTTTTAGGTCAAAATGAGGATTTTGGGTATTGTGGTTTTAAATGATGAAATGAGCATCCTTATGGTTTTAAAACACTTGGAAGGGTTATTTAAATGGCATAATCTTTGGTTTTGGTACTCAAAATAATTTGACCTAATTTTGATAAAAACCGGTATTTGAAAGGATATGGTTCTTGGAATGGTTTCCAAGTTGGGAAAACTACTTATACATCGTTTTAGAGGTATTTGGTCGGTAGACTAGTATGTAATGGATCCATAGGCATATAGTCGGTTTTAAGGCGGGATTGTTGTTACCTTTTTGGTCGCATAGTAGTCTTGGAGGGCCTTGCACAGTTGTGTATTATGTCGGATCATTACTGGATGCCATTGACTCTTTGTATGCGCTAGTAGGAGTCTTGGAGGGCCATGTACAATTGTGCATATAGCCGGTAGTCGCCAGTTGCCATTGTCCCATTGCGCGGGCTTGTGTAGGAGTCTTGGAGGGCCATCTACTTAGGTGCATAGCCGGTAATTACCGGTTGCCATTGACTCTTATAGTTGCTAAAACATCGTGTAGCGACCTACTTTTGGTATCCGTCGCTAAGGATGGAATATCGGGTCACCCCTGGTTATTTTTAAAAGGATCCTTGCTCACCAAGAGTAAGTTATTTCAAGTGAAGTTAAATGGGTAAAATACACCGTATCTTGTTTTAAATGTTTTAACTGCTTTATCCATTTAACTGTTTGTTCTCACTAGGCGTAAGCCTAACACTTGATTTCAAATGTGGTTTAGCAGGTAAGCGGGTTAATGGGGCTCTTTAGAGAAGAGCGGGATGATGTGTCGAGAGAGAGGACACCTTTTTGGAGATATGCTCATAGAGTATATATAGTTGGAGTCACAGCTTATTTCTTTTGAGGATATTAGTAACACCCAATTGTAATCTATATTCTGAATAGTATAGATTAATAGGTTGTTATTTTAATGTCCATGTTTAGACGTAAACTCCCATACTCTGTCCCCACTTATTGGGTGATTTTAGTATATTCCGCATTTTATTTTGGTTCAATTTTGCTCTAAATTTTAGGGTGTCACAAATAATTTAGCCACCAACATTTGTGACAGTTTTGTGACGAACCACCCTTTAGCGACAGATTTCCAAGCGAAAAGTCCTAGGCAAAAGTCTTTCTTTTTGTAGTGTTTAGAATCCCTAAACTAGGAGAGAAACATTATTTTAATATATACAACCAATCAAAATTATTAAAATTAAATGTATATGAGAGAGAAATAATATTTTATTTAATGTATTGAAAATTTTAATGATATAAATAATGATGTATTCTTTAAAATAGAAAAGTTGTTGGAGTTGGAAGAAATTGTTTTTAGAGATTTTGACTTTTCATCCTCTATTTTAGAGAAATTATAGAAAAGTTGTTAGAGATGCTCTAAGAATCTAATGCCCAAGGCCTAAAATGCATCCAATCGGGTGATCGAGATGCATTAAAGCTCTAACAATATATATGACAGGTTTATGAACAATGAACTCAATCCTACAAAACCCTTTCATTTTTAGGTTATCCTTTCGACTAATCGGCCGAATCTGATGGCTAAGAATGCATCGATACTCTTGATGTTATAAATCTCCAACAATGGATATCAAAGGTTTGTGAAGAGCTCCTATTTGATGAAATACAATACCAAAAAAGAAGTCCATTTTCAAGCGGAAGCAAATAAGTTCTTAAACTTTGAGAAGTTCTCGAATTTAAGAAGTTCAAGCAAACAAATGACAATTACACTAAAACACAAATCGGCAAAAAAACCCAAGAATTTCAAAAAGCAATTACCAAGAAATTGAAACAAACGATCAAACAACGATTTTGTCAAAAATTAAAACCCTAATCTGAGCATGTGGGCAACAGGAGCGGAAAGGGGCTGAATCAAGATTGGAAATCGTGATGAAAGGTGTAACCGTTTCGAGTTGCTACAAACCTGCATCTCTTGGAATGTGTTGTCTCTTTGGTTTCTTTCTGCTGTTTTAACCTGGTGTAATGCAATTCTCCTCAAGGCTCTAGAAAAAATGGAATCAAGGAATGTTGGCTTCTAATGCTGCCATGTCAGTTGCCAATGTTTCTTCTTTATATATTTATATATAGGTTTGGGTTCACGTGAGACCAGGTTGTTTTCGTGAGACCACATTTTTACACTTGAAACTTCACAGTGTTTTGCCGTGAAGTTTCAAGGGGTCTCACGAAAACAGGTTGGTCTCATGTGATCTTAAGTCTTTATATAGATATAGATATAGATTATTAGAAGCGAAAAAAATAAGCAATTTAATCAAAAGTTCTCATTAAATGATGTGAGGCGTGAAGTGGCGTCGATGTCAAGCCTGAAGAGTGCAAACTTAAAGTAATAAAACTAAAAAGAAAGAGTGTCAAACTAATAATATTCGAGACAATGTCAAGCCTCAAGTTTTGGCGAGATCACAATGTTTTTCAAGTTGTGCCCTAAGGCAACACGTCCACCCTTGTATGTATTAGTGTTTTGAATAATATTCTCGAAAAACATTAAATTCATATAAAGTAACAGAACTAAAAAGAAAGAAGACCATTATCAAATATATGGAGCTTATAGAAATGATACGAAGTGTGCAAATTGGGATTAAATATCTTGAATCTCTATTTTTTTTCAATTTTCGAAGAATTCGTGTTCAACTTTTCGTGTATAATGTGAGTAAATATTTACATATTTAAGATTTTAGTTTTTAAATTTTCTTATGTTTATTTAAGTCCTAAGTCTCATACATAATTATTATTTGTTGCTCAAATTATATATCAAACTAGTCCCACACCTTACAAAATAAGGCATTGTAACATGTCATAACATGTCATACCGTATCATAACACGTTACAATGCAAGTCAGACCTTAAAGTGGAATTAGGGGACCCAACTACAAACCCAAGCCTTGCCACCATAACAAGTTGTTTAGAAACATGACTCCAATACACTTCTTATGTTAAGTTCGTATCTCAATTTACATTGTCCCATTATTCTACTCCTTCTATAGAGGGACCACATTATATTATAATTAGACTATTTTATTATTATTTTTATTATTAATTATTAAAATAATGTAAATAATATCCATTAAAGTACGAAATGTTGTAGGATAAATGTGTCATCGTCTAATGGATATGACGATAGAGATAGAGATAGAAATAGAGATAGAAATAGAGATAGAGATAGAGATAGAGATAGACATAAATGTTAGAGTTATTTATGGAGTAAATCTCCTTCCATGTTATCATTATCTCTATGTAATCCTCCCTATTTAAAGAGCTTATGATTAATGAGAATTACATAATCCTTCTCTCTATTTTCTTGTTATATTATAATTAGACTATTTTATTATTATTTTTATTATTAATTATTAAAATAATGTAAATAATATCCATTAAAGTACGAAATGTTGTAGGATAAATGTGTCATCGTCTAATGGATATGACGATAGAGATAGAGATAGAAATAGAGATAGAAATAGAGATAGAGATAGAGATAGAGATAGACATAAATGTTAGAGTTATTTATGGAGTAAATCTCCTTCCATGTTATCATTATCTCTATGTAATCCTCCCTATTTAAAGGGCTTATGATTAATGAGAATCACATAATCCTTCTCTCTATTTTCTTGTTGTTCTCTTTCGTTTTTCCTTTAACACGTTATCAGCACGTACGCTCTACGAAGTTTATTAGATTTGGCACCAAACCAAAATCATTGTTTATGTTACGGGATAATCAAGCACGTTGCTTGTTTGCGTTACAACTACGTCAATTAAATCAAGTACGTTTTCGTTTCATTTATGTTTTATGTCTTCATGAATTTTGATATCCTAATGAATCGATTAAGATTATACTGTTGCGTACATGTAGAGTTTTGATTATTAAGACTTAAGCAAAGATTTCATATGCATACATTTATTATCTTGTTTGTAAACGATGGTGAAAAAAAAATGTAATTTTTCATGATTGATGACCGTGGCTTTAAAATCATCTTGCCACATGATTTTTTTATAAGAATTATTTATTGATTGATTTTAATATATATATATATATTGATTTTGAAGTAGTTAATACATATCTTTTTAATGTGAAGAGATGCAAAATTCCTTTATTTTTGTTCCATATCTTTTATAAAAAAAAAGATTGTATTTTCTTTCTCTCTATCTTATTACGTGTATATTTATTTTGATTTAACGAATGTTATCTTTGTTTGAATAGTAATATTTAAATTTTGAATTAATATATGTATTTCTTTACATGAAGAAAAGAAAAAATTATATGGTATAGATTAAAAAGGAGACTATATTATTAATTAATTAAGGATATGATCACGACTTTTATTAAAATAAAGAATATTTATCCATATTTATAAGTAACAATTTTTTTGTATTAAAGTTCTTGATGCTTTAGTTTAATATGCATTGATGAGGTTAAATTTTTTTTCTTTAAATTACTAAGTTCATGAATTTTAGTTCATTATTTATTTTACTTTTATTGATTTCATGAATATCTCATTGCTATTATGGATAATTATTGTATTTTAGCTTATTGTTATCATATTAAGTTGCACCAATTAATTGTTAATCGTTTATTTAAGTTAGTTGTTTTATTTTGGTATTAAAATGTTTAGTAATTAAATCATGGACTTAATTTTAGAATTGCCTTCTCTATATAATATCCAAATATTTATCTTAATTATAATTTTCTACTTACAATTCTTATAATAACTTTCGGAAGTTACACTTCCAACCCCCGTGTATTCTGATCTTCTACCAAAACGTCCAAAATACTATTAAGATGTTAAAAATCAAAATTCAATTTTATGGCAAAACCAATATTTAATTTGCTTAACGGCAAAATCTCTCAAAATTATTAATGTTATTCATGTATTTCATGAAACGAAATAATTGCATAACACCGAAAGGTTTTGTCAAACGGGTGTAAATAACCCTAAGATTGAAGGGACTTAAGTAATCCACGTGATTCCCCTCCTACCTGGAAATCTAAAAGTGTCTTTGCGATCTATTTTGATGAAGTACTATCAACAAAAATTTAAAAATACAAAAATCCAATAATATTATGATAATGAAATCTCATGCATAACATAATTATAGAACATGATTTTGAGAAATCATATATTCTCCATTATTTACAACCACCTGGACTCGAAAGAAATTGAGTACCATAAGATAGACAAATATGTAAAACTCATCAAAACATACTGACCCTAAAAGTCACCTATTAAAATACATGTAAATATCTTGAGATTTTTTTTGAGACGATACATTAGTCACAACCTTCATATGGAATACCATTAACTAGAATCCCCTAAGAACAGTGGGACACCCTGAAAAGAAAAATCAGGAGTATCTAGTACCATGTACTTTCCAAACTAATCAAACAGTGGAATGAAACCCACTCGATTACAAGAAAATGACTGATTTCAACAAAGAAATGTTGTGCTCAAAATACATCTCAATCTTCATGACAAGGAACTCATAGAAGATTTTCACCTTTCATATAGCAGTAGTCATATTAATGAACCAATGTGAGCTAGAGTATAACCTTTAGACAAATTCATCAACCTACTGTAAGTGGTTGAGAGATATAACAA
Organism: Silybum marianum; assembly: GCA_036898165.1. Classification (NCBI taxonomy): domain Eukaryota; kingdom Viridiplantae; phylum Streptophyta; class Magnoliopsida; order Asterales; family Asteraceae; genus Silybum; species Silybum marianum. The sequence goes on from CM072528.1 coordinate 12,454,804, forward strand.
GGTTATTTCAGATCACTAAATATGTTGGGACAAAGAAAATTCTCGTGGTCAATAATGAAAGTGTTAGAGGTGGAACAACTCTAAAGGACAACGAGTTAAAGACAATTCCACATAGGTGACATCTATACACCTCATGAACAAAACCATGGAAACGATAAAGGTCATGACAAGAGTCGAAAAGGGTTTTACAATTTTTGGAGTAGAAATGCAACTACTGCCTAAAAGACAATGGACAATATAAGAAAAAAACTGCAATAATAATCGCTGATAAAGAAAAAGAACAAGTTGGAATGAATTATATCAGATTACTTTAAAATTGATTGATCATAAGTTTATTTGAAATTTATTTTAAGTATTAAATTAATTTCATTTGTTGATGTTAACCCGAATATATAACCATTATAGATGTAAAGAAATACATCCAAAATACAAATACGAAACTCTCATTATTCTCCGTTCCGTGTGGGAATGTATCGAGGAGAACTTGAATGTTTTTGTGGGAAATCCCACACAATCTTAAAAGATAGACTAATATTTACTCCTTCAACCAAAATACTTAGACGATGAACTGTCATTGTCTTGTTAGTACAAGATTAATAGTCATTAAAGGACTATATTAATGAGAACCTTGTTAAAATATTCGTATCAATTGGAAACCGTATTATAAGAATGGAAATGGGTATATATGTACGTAAACTCTAATGATATGAAAGGAACGTATATTAGAGAAATTAATGTGTCACACTAGTTAATTATCTAGGTCATCAAATCATATTATGTCACCAATAAAAAACTTTGGGACAATTACACATATATGTTTCGACATGACCTTGTGAGACACCATGGTCATAACATAATGATCTATGTATTGAAAAATACACATTGACACATTCTTTTTCGAGTGAAAGGCAAAATGAGTTAATTAACTAAATTAAAACTGTTCACTTCTGCAGCACAAGAAATAACACTAACATCATAATAAGCTCTCTCGAATACCTGGAATTTTAATAAACCCTGATCCTTAGCCAAGACAGGAATGAGACCATCCTAAAGCTAAGGACATAATACAAAAATATTCCATTCTTACAATGAAGAACAAGGTAATATTTATGGACATAAACAACCAGAATGCGGGCCATTAAAGTATTTTATGGTTCTGGTTTCGACACGATGAACGCACGTCGTATTCTTGTCCACATAAGATGCTGCACTCTAGTACTAGTTACACATTCAAGGGCTCACCACCCTAACTATCTCATCAAGTCTACATGACTTGGAATGCTAGAGAATTTACATCATAAGGAATTGATATTTATTGCATATATATATATATATATATTCGGATCAATTTAGAGTTTCCTATACCCCATGTATATATATAAAATGGTCTCATAAAAGTTGTCATCAAAAGAATGTAGATGATATATAGGGCATTGGTTATGCGCACCAATTTACCCGCATTTGCATGGGGTTATGCAAATATTACATGCAGCCTTACTTATTTGTTTTTAGACCCACTACTAGCCAACCCGTATCATGCGTACCAGTTGGTAACTGGATATAAGCCTGATATTTTACATTTACGCATGTTTGGTTGTGTAGTACATGTGCCAATTGCGCCCCCACAGCGCACCCAAATGGGTCCTTAAAACGATTTAGTATAAGTTGGATACGAATCCACAACAATTATCCGCTAATTAGAATCCTTGACGGGTGATCTCTTTATCGCTAGATTAGCGAGTTGTCACTTTGATGAGACAGTCTTCCCGTCGTTAGAGGGAGATAGGAAAAAAGATTTTCCATGGAAACGACTGGAAGTGTCATAGAATATTCCCATCATGTCTCAATTTGATCCCCAAACTTCACAAAGTAAAATTGAAGTCAAACGAATCAGACTCGATACCTGATACGTTTAATGTTATTCTACAAGTGACAAGATCACATATACCAGCTGCAAATATATTCGTAAGGATAAAAATCCCCAAACAAGGGCACAACGCCACTGGAAAGCGCGTTGCAATCACACATGGTGGAGGTGTGGTTGAGGTCGTGGCTCCCAAAAGGAAATGGGGGAAGCTACTTGGTTGGATGGATACTCATCTAAAGGAAAAGAAGAGTAAGGCACAACCATTTATCATCAATATATAAACCTCTCATGGGATTATCTCTGACTAAAACTATGTCTATAAATCATTACTGGAGGACGCTCCGAAGTTAATATTGGATTCCAGAGGTCAAATAAATCTCAAATAAATTATGAAAGTGCATACGAGTCGATGGATAGATCGTACATACTCATTGATGATATTCACATATATTGTTGCTCGTGAGATGATAGAGCACTATGACATCGAACCATGCTCAGTTGAAAAATGTCAACAAAGAGCAAATTGACCTAATAGAAGCAATCCAGGATAATTACATTTGACAAATACACGGGTATTTGGTCCGGTAGTGCTAACCCACCAAGTGTAAAGCCTGTAAGACATAGAAAATTCATTTTTCATAAAAGCGTAATGTGAATAATTAAGTCATGATGTATAAGACTCTCCTTTGGCGCAAGGTTTCTCACGACACCCTGGATTGATGACGAGAAGACTTGCTCTCTCGTGATGAACGTTATAACGTTCTGCTAATTAATTAGCCTAGTAATTTCCGAAGGACGGGAAATGCAGCTCATGAATGTGGTTACTACATATCTCTATGGGGATCTAGATTAAGAGATATATAAAAGTGTTTGATGACATTATACTAGTAGAAACCACAAAATGCGTTTTCCATGAAATTGAAACGCTCATAGGCGGATATGGATACCTGCCTAAGTGAATACTTCATTGGGAAGGGATATAAGAACGATGAACTGTGCTCATGCGTATTTATAAAGAAAACGAGTTCCAGATGTTCAATCATAACTCTATATGTCGATGTAATGAACATAATAAATACTCTTGATGAAATAAGAGAAACTTTATTCTATTCAAAATCTGACTTTGAGATGAAAGATCTTGGGAAAACTTGGTTTTACGTAGGACACCGAGTTTGTGATATTAATTCACCGATCGCATATGTCTAGAAAATAATCAGGCGATTTAATATGGACAAAGCGCATCCGGCTAGCACTCCCATGATCGGTCGAAGTGTTGGATAAAAGGAAAGATCCATTTCGTCTGAAGGATGATGACGAAGAGGCTTTGGGAGCTGGAATTCCCTATTTGAGTGCAATAGGCGCATTATTGTACTTAGAACAATACACTTGACCGTATTTTGTATCTCTCAATGAACTCGTTAGCTAGATTTAGCTCAGCGCCAACGCAACATCATTGGAATGATATCAAATTAATATTTTGGAACCACTGATGCGGGCTTATACTTCCCTTACAAATAGAAAAATGGGATTGATAATGGAATTTCAATACCTACGTTGAATGTGAAAGGCAAAAGTACCAGCCCTTATAGAAAAACATAAAATATTTTCTTGATATGTCTTTGCTGATATTAACTATCTATTTGACTCATATAAAAAGCTCATTCCCAAAATGGATAAGGGTGATAACACAAAGCATATTCTGCTTTAAGTTTATATACAATCAGCAATAACAAACTCTCATATATATTTGAGTGAATCAAGCAAAATGGGAGGAGAATATGACATACTTGCTTACCAAATCATTAACTAAAATCATATGTGGGAACACATATAGAAAGTATTGGAATACTGAGGCTTTCCAAACTCCCTTGATTGATGTACAAATCAGGGGGAGTCTACTATATGTGTAATATTGGTATGTTGTGCTCTTTCCTTCACCCAAGGTTTTATTTTTCCCATTGGGTTTTGTTCCTTGGTGTAAGGTTTTAGTGAGGCAACAGTTTATATACCATTTTGTTTTCTTAACTCTCATGATTAATTTAAGAATCTGAGAGATTATTAGACTAAAGGAAAAGTCTATGTAATACAAATAAACTGGTGCGTTGTACTCTTTCCTTCGTCCTATTTTTATTTTTCCCACTGGGTTTTTATTTTGGCGTAAGGTTTTAACGAGACAACAGTTGTGCACCATCACTCTTTTGACTCGGCACAAGGGGGAGTGTTGTAGGATAAATGTGCCATAATGGATATGACGATAGAGATAGAGATAGAAATAGAGATAGAGATAGAGATAGACATAAATGTTAGAGTTATTTATGGAGTAAATCTCCTTCCATGTTATCATTATCTCTATGTAATCCTCCCTATTTAAAGGGCTTATGATTAATGAGAATCACATAATCCTTCTCTCTATTTTCTTGTTGTTCTCTTTCGTTTTTCCTTTAACACGAAATAAATTTTTTTTTAAATTACGTAGGTAATAGTATATGGAGCATAATTGGAGTAATAATGTTCCTTTCAATTTTTTTTTTGGAGTAATAATGTTAAAAATGACTCCTACATTTAACTTAAATGTAGGGAGGATAATTGAGATGCTCATATAAGTTATTTTTAACTAAATAATGGCACAACGCTTTAATTTATATTTTTATAACTATTATAGCTATTTCCTTTTTGTAAACCTTTTAATCAAAATACGTAAAATGATATGTTAATGTGTAAATAATTTTAACACCTTTTTTGGAAAAAGAATTACGACTATTGACATTTCATATTTTTTTGTCATGTTTAATCATAAATCAGGATTTCAACCTAATGGTGAAGCTCCATTATCCTCGACCGACAAAGGAATCACACTTGGCCTAGCTGGTGGAGATTGGTCTCCCCCTCGTAGATTAAGGACGGACGAAATTCCATCTCTGATCAATGATTTCAGGCTAGCTGCACGTAATGCCATTGAAGCAGGTTAGTATACTTATCACCATTAAATAATTTTGTTCTTTAAGCAACTCTTAAGGTATTCCCTTGAACTTGTATAGGATTTGATGGAGTAGAGATCCATGGCGCAAATGGGTATATTATTGATCAATTTTTAAAAGATCAAGTGAATGACAGAACCGATCAGTATGAAGGATCCATAGAAAATAGGTGTCGTTTTGCCCTAGAGGTTGTAGAAGCTGTAACAAAAGAGATCGGAAGCGATAAAGTTGGTTTAAGGTTGTCGATATTTTCTAATTACATGGAGTGTGGCGACTCTAACCCTGAAGCCCTTAGCCTTTACATGGCTAATGCACTTAACAAATACAAAATCCTTTATCTCCATGCAATTGAGCCAAGAATGGTGCAAGCTTTGGGATCTGAAGATCCATATAAAAAATCTGAAACTCCAACTCTATATAGTACCTTTCCAATGAAGAAAGCTTTCAATGGTACATTTATTAGTGTTGGTGGTTATAAGAGAGATGACGCTAACAAGGCCATAGCCGACGGTAAAGCAGATTTGGTTGCAATTGGTCGACTTTTCTTGGCGAACCCAGATTTGCCTAAAAGGTTTGAACTTGATGCGGATCTTAACAAGTTTAACCGCGAGACTTTTTATACCCAAGATCCAGTTGTCGGGTACACTGATTACCCTTTTCTTGAGATGTGACGAGGATAAAGTCTACATTGTATAACCAATAAAAATAATAATAAGGTTTGAATACTATTATCTTAAGGTGTGACGAGGATAAAATCTATATTGTATAACCAATAAAAAATTAATAAGATTTAAGTACTATGTATTTTTTTTTTATTGCTCCATCAATCCCAAAATAAATGTCTAGATCTTACCCTTGCGCCCTCTAGAAATTATTCAATGTTTTCTACTCGATATTAGACTTAAAATAGGAACAAACAATAGAAAATGGTTTTTATAAAAATTTCAGATGGATGGGGCTAAATAATGTGTGTTTATATTTTTTTGAAGTATAAATACAGTGTCCTTATGGTTTGCTTAAAATTTGGATTTGGTCCTAAAACGAACTATATACATTAAGGTTCATGACATTTCAACTTCATAACACACATGGTCTCTAGAATCAACATCGTCAACTAACAACCATTATGAGGGATAAATTAGTCTTTTATGAACCATCAAGGTAAAAACCAAATTTTTGGAAAACCACAAGGACCAACTATGTAATTCACTATAAAAATAATTGTGGTTCACCACTTTCTTTTAATAAATTGTTTATTAAAAATATTTTATATATCCGATCACAAAATCAAGATTTCTCAATTAAAGTATATATTAAATAAAATATTTATATTTATTTAAAAACTATTAAATTTACAAAATGAACTTTCGTTAGAAAATCTCAGGTTTAGAAGAACAAATGATCAAAATTAAGAAAAGTTCACATATCTTTTGAGTTGGACGACATATGCAAACAAAATATTAAACGTCAAGTATGGTTAACGTGCGATTTTCATATATTAAAATTTGTTTCTTATGCTATATAACTTTTTTGTTATGGCAATTATAACCATGCTCTAAAAGTTAAAATAAAGTGACACATTATTAATTTGAATTATAAAAAATTATAAATAAACTACAACAATTAATTGATATAATAATCAAAATATTATTAAAGACGTAATAACTTGAAGGATTTATATGGTTCTTGGAATAAAAACGAGAAAAATGGAAAAGTTAAATATTGCAACTTTATGTATTTTTGGACAACAAAGGTTTTTGTTTTTTTATAATCGCTCATATAATTAACTATTATTCTTGTAGGATTTGACAATAGTTTTTCTTAATTGTTTGAATAATCGGTGTTTTTAATCTTTGTAACAATTATATATGTTCAAAATGTGATCGTTATTGGATTTTTATTTGGTTATTATTTTATTTATTTGTAGTTTGCCTATATATTAATAATCCTACGTTAATCGTACTTAACTCCAATAGTTTTCTTGCATATTTCAATATCCAACCGAAAAGAGATGTAAACTTCTGTTGATTCCCTTTGTTTTCCCAAATTTAAGATTTTCTAATGCAAAAGCCATTTTGTCAATTTATTAGCTTTTCTAATAAATATATACATTTTTATTTAATATGTACTTTAATTTAATAAATTTGATTTGTGATTGAATATATAAATATTTTTAATAGAGGATTGTAAAAAAGATGTGAATTACAATTAATTTTAGAGTGAATTTCACTTTTGGTCTTTATAGTTTGCTCAAAATCTGGTTTTTGTCCCTGATGGTTCATAAAAGACTGATTTGTTCCTCACAACTGTTGCTAACTGACGATATCAACTCCAGAGACCCTGAGTGCTATGAAGTTGAAAAGTTATGGATCACCAGTATAAACGGTTCGTTTTATGGACCAAATGCAAATTTTGAGCAAACCACATGCATAAACCGTGACAAAATAACGCTTTTAAAGAAACTGGGAGTTTGACAATTATTGAGTCCATCATATTAAACACCCCTAGTTTTAGGGGGTGTTTGATTACAGGTATTAAACAATTATTAGTGAGAATGAAGATAAAAAAAAGTTGTTTGATTTTATATAATGTAATGAGTCCATTCTCCTAGAAGTCCAATTTTTTATTCCTAATTAAATTAGGGAAAATAAAATTTTATTCTCATTTTCATTACCCTTTTTGGTTTCAATATTCAAATTAGATCTTGGATGGTTTTAACAAGTGTATATTTTGTAATCAAGTGTTAGAACACATGGATATAACAAAAATGTTAACATAAATTTTGCATTTTTGCTGTCATAAACAACCTGATCATGTGGTTCAGTAATCTGGTTAGTAGCAGGGGCGGAGCCATGAATTTATATCAGGGGGAGCACCATATAAAAAAAATAGAAGTCTAACATTCTAAAATTAGCAAAAATAACATCTTATATTGATAATATTTTACCTTTAAAGATTTAAACTTAGCAAAAATAAGGATACTATATTTAACAGTGACCTCGACGAGTTTTCATTTTCTGGAACTTATCTATGATATCTTCGTTACCAATTTCAGCAAAACCATTACATAGACAATATGCGTATTTTAAAGTGTGAGACACAATGATCAATGGCAGGGACGAAGCAGTTTCCCCAACAGGCCATCACATTCACAAATAAGTTTACCAAACATATAATTATGTTGAAAACTAAAGCCAAGCCGAAAGTCACAAAGTATTTAAATAAAGAGTAAACCTATGTTGTGGAACCTAGCTAGCGGTAGTTCACCAAGACACCAACTTATGTTGTTAGGAATCCTAATTCCTAATACTCAATGTGATGGTTTGAGACTCACAAATCAAATCATATTCACAAACCATATTATATAATTATATTCACAATCATGGTATAGGCATGAGATCTTGTGAGAAGTAAAGTTAAATATGAGAATTGTAAGAAAGGATCTGATCCCTTGATCACTTTTAATCTCACACTCATCCATGAATTACGCTCCTTACGAGAATTGATCCGGTGCATCTCGGCGTATCTCATCTCCGTGCATTTCATCCTAATGTGCATCCAAGGGTTGAGATCCCTTTTTACCCTTCTAATCATAACTTCACTTCACACTGGAATCCAACCCTCATAGTATATTCCTAAACAATGTTGTTGCTTATGTATTTTAATATATAGTGATCAATGACAATTGACAGGGGCATAGCAGTTTAACTTATGTTGTTAGGATTTAGGAATCCTAATTTGAATCATATTCACAAATCAAAAAACATATATATACATCTATATATATATATATATATTTGAATTCTCAAGTTCTCAACATATTGAAAACAGAAAATCGAAACCCTAATATATAGAATTGGAGATTTTAAATGGTCGCTAAGGATGAGTGAAGATTTCGGTGAGAAACGAACCTGGTTGCCGGCTTGCCACTGTCAAAGATGGTGTGTTGCAGTGTTGGGCGGTGGCTAGAGTCCAGAGAACCGAGAGGAGAGGAGATTGTCGTGAAAGGTCAAAGGCGGGAGAGTGATTCCTAATTTTTACCCCGTGTGTGTTGATAGGTTGTAACTTGTATTGTAAATCAGTAAAAGCTTTTAGGGAGGGCCCAATTAAAATACTTTGTGGGCTTGCCTTTACTTTCAATTTTTTATGTTGGACTCCTATATAAAATTAAAAAATATTAAGAACTCAGGAGGATCACAGGTCCCTTCTGGTGACACTGTGCCTCCGCCCCTAGTTAGTAGCCTTAATATTATGATTTTTGAGTTGATTTTTGGTCACTACTAAGGTAACAGTTTGAATATCATTTGAATATATTTTAACGAAAATTGGAACTCATTTGATGGCATAAATAATGTCCGCCACTAACTAATAATGTTATAAAAAAAACAAATCGTAATGTGCAAACCTTTTTCGTGCGATATGCTAAGATTTATGTGGTAGTTAAATCTTTGTTAAGCTTCGTGTTAGCCCTCAACAATGTCGTCAAAGTTCCTGATCACTGAGGCGATCCCTCCCAAGGGTGATCAAGTAGGCCTTATAAGAAAAAGTTTCATGAGTCTTGCTATGGATAAATGGTCATCCATTTTAACTTTGCACAATCTATGTCCCTCCGATGATCCTAGATATATTCATTCACCAGAAAAACATAACCTAGGAGTTAATGGACGATGTTCGGCCCCATAAGAGTCCCCAACACAATTCCCACAGTGACTTAATTTCTCTTTCCTAGTCACTAAACTGACTAATATACCTATGAACCCATTGCATTACACACAAATAAACAAAGTGACCTTAGGATATTTATCCACATCAAAGCAATCAGTTTTTCAACAATTATGGAATTTAAGGAGCAATAATCAAATAACTCAAGATGAACCACAGGGTCAAAACCCATAATCTCATTTAAATCATTTTTTTTTTCTCATGACCAACATGGCAAATTTACTATTTTACAAGTACCCATCATAAATAAATTTTTTTTTCATTTTCTCTACTATTGAGTATTTAGTGTTCAACAAAATGAACAAAGTCGTATGACATAAAACCAATATGACTCAAAACCCTTGAAATTTATACTTACAAAATGCTCCATGGCTTAAATAAAAACACTTTTCATAATTTTACAAATAGATCAAACATTGGTTCATCAAAGTGAGCATAATCCCCAAGACGCCTGGAGTTACCAAAATGGAACGAAACACTAAAATTCAAGAGAGAGTGAAAAACGAAGGTTTGTAAGATATATATAGCATTTTGACATGTAGGGGCGGATTCAAATGAGAACTCAAATTTGGTTGTGAATGTGAGGACAAATGAGAACGTGACACGTGTCGAATAATCAAAATATTCAGACTGAATAAAATTGAATATAATGTTTATAAATAATGCCTATTGAGACTTAATAAACATTATTTAGACTGAATAAACACTATATTCAGTTTTATTCGGTCTGAATATTTCTTTGGTTATTCAGTCTCAATAATCTACATTCAGACACGTGTCGCGCTCTCATTTGTTCTCACATTCACAACCAAATTTGAGTTCTCATTTGAACTTTCCTCTTGACATGTATATATTTTTAGGAAAGAGTATGATGAACTCATAATGCTAAGTTTTGGATAAAACTAAAAAATTTAAGAAAACCCCTAGAGATAAAGGAAGAGATCTTGGAGCTCTAACCTAAAACTTGAACCCTTGCCTTTAATAATCTTAAATGCCTCTTGGAACCTCCGAAAAATGGGTCTTAAATGCTCCAAAATTAATATTAATGAGGAGGGATCGAGCGAGTAGAATAAGAGGAAATAGGGAGAAAACGGGGAACCCTAGAAAACCCCTAATTTTACTCTTATTGGCCCGACTGCCTTTTCCCGTGACCTTAGGTCGGTCAACTTGGTCACCTGTGTTACTATCCGGCCTCTCACACTACCATGCTTCGGCAACTTAGGCTGTAGCTTAAGTTGCGTGCCTAGTTGTGTGACCCACTATATCTCCCCTCGTGCCAACCATAAAGAGTTGCACGACCTTGGTTGTGATCTCATGCCAAGTTGGATGAAGGTATTTATAGCCTAAATTTCTAGTTTTTCAACTACTTTGAGGCCATAATCTTCCGTATTGATCTAATAACCACAACTTTTCCCTAATTCCGAAAGCTTCAAATTAACTATCTAATCCGGTGCTTAAACATGTGCGCGCACGCACGCACACACACACACACACACACACATATATATAGGCGAACGACCATGTTACAAGAAGAGTTAAGGCGAGAAACGTAAGAATAGATCTGAACGATCACTTTTAATTCGGTGCCCACCCATGAATTGCATAGTTTTAGAAGAGAATTGATCCAGTGCATTTTGGTGCACTACATTAGTGTTGACATTCAATTAGGCTTGATCCAAAGGTGGGGATTTCTTCTTACGCTTCTCACCGTAACTTCACTTCTCAGTGAAACCCAACCTTATATATATTAGAGTTTTCAAATAATTAAGCCCCTACATATTTATATATTTAGGGTTAGGTTAACGACAAGACGAGAAACAATTTTAACCACACATTCCATTGAAATACTATAAATTAAGAACGGAAAATAATTTTAGAAGTTGTGATAATTACCTTTTTGAATCCCTTAAAATCTTATTATATCTAATTAGGATTATTTTTTTAATTTTAATTAATTCATAACTTTTATCAACTTTTATATGATTTCTTTTCATTGTTCTTTAGACTCATTTTTTATAAGATTTTTTTTTCACAATTTTCGAATAACATATCGGCAATTAATCCATTATTTTCACCATTATTTCTCTATTTTAGAGACTCACGTTTTGAATCGCATATGATTAATTACTTTAAACATATGGTCATTTATGCATCATATATGATATACTTCGTAAATTTTTATCGTATCAAAATGTGATAGTATGTAAGTAAGTATAAGTTACGTATTATCACATGCAATAATCTGCATGAGAGTTTAAGTTACGTATTATCAAATTTGATGATATTTGTATCAAAATAAGATCTATAAATGTAAATATACATAATCACATATGATTTACAAAAATGTATACAATTATAACATGTGATTGATACGATCATAAAATAAATTATCATACGTGATAAGAATTTATAATTAACTATTACAAATTTATGTTTGTGATGAAATCGGTATATTAGGAATTATTAAAAATTGGTTTGGAAAACAAAATGCAATATTAATTTATTAGGGATTATTAGAAATTGGTTTAGAAAACAAAATGCAATATTAATTTATTAGGGATTATCCCCAGGCTTACAAATAATGTTATCTTTTTTAATTTAATAATGTTTTATTATATTCAATAGACCATCAGCATAATAAATTCTCGTAAACCAAGAACCATCAAGCAATTTCATGCTTTTGTTCCTAATTGGGTAAACCGGCTCATTCGCCTTTACCACTCCACTCTGTTTGGGTCATTTATGACCAACTCGCCCACGTAATCCCACGGGACCCTCTCAGGGGGGAGGTCGACCGCTTGCTGTAAGCCCTGGGTCAAGCCGCGCTCGTTGTTGCCTGTATAGCTTCAAGACCAATTATAAGTCGACGTCTTAACCTGACTTCCTAAGCTCAGTTGATTGTTGAAGCAGTAGCTCTGGATCGAGAGCAAGATGCTTACCGTGGGTATTATGAAAAGGGGATATTCGTAGACTTTTCTGGAATCTCCATCTCCTCGTCGCACTTTGAATAAGGTGTGTGTAGAAGCTAAAGATTAGAAACCCCAAAAAAACCAATTTTATATATCTTGTAGGTGACCAAAGGTAGTCTAGCCTAGCGGGTGGAGGTAACATCCTAAGTCGCCAGTGGATGGTATCCCTTGTTGGCGAGGGTTCGAACCGCGTAGCTGACAATTCTGAAGTATCCTAGCTAGTGGCCGGTCCTTTGGACCGGATCATGGACGAGTTCATGGGCCAGTCCATATGGCTGGTTCATGGGCGTTGGGGATTAGTCGGGTGGCACTCTTAAGTGGGAGCCCGAATACCCAAGAAAGGATGTGTGAGTGTGTTAACTGCCTTTAAAAAAATATATCTTGTAGGTTAAACAACACATGTGAAAACCAAACCCGTGAAATCAACTAAAACCATCCAATGAGTTTGATTTTAGAGCTATGATTCATATTGTTTTACATGTTTGTTTTCTTGTATGTGAGTATGTGTTTCATGTATAAACTTATTTTTGTGTTTTTTTCACATGCAAAACATTATTTGACGTGTCAACTATGAAACAACACAGTATCAACACTATATGTTTACATTTGTTTTTCATCTGTGATATCCACCTATATACATATACATGAAGTTTGTCATGTGATTTCCTTGTAGAAAATGCCACGTAAAGTTGGTCGCGTGAGAACACTGATTCTGGTAAATAAGCAGTTCATTCAAAATTATCTGTCTTCAAGCTTTATTTATCGTCATAACAAAGCTACGTTGATTGGGAAACTATTTTTGCTTTAGTTTGAATGAGATTATGTCATGTTCGGACGGACATATTGACCAACAACTATTTCTGTATGATTTACTGATAAGCTATGCATATCAGTATGTCCCCATTACATTATCCATTTGAAGGATTGATATTCCGCCATAGTTTTATCGAAGACCCAATTTTGAGCCGAAGGTTATGAAAGCAAGAATTTCATACAATAAAACTTATTCTTATCGTAATCTACGCCGTCAAAACTATAATAAAAATTCTCTCTCCACAAAATTTATGGATCAACATTTTCATTTTTAGTTGATATAGAAAATAGAATCAATCAAATCATCCTTCTACCCAACCAAAGTTATTCTTTAACTTTAGCAAAAAAGCCCTTAATAATCCCAATCCAAAACCCATAAAAAAGATATGGTTCTTTCCTTAATCGATGATCTCAAATTGTTCTTGGGTACGAAAAATTGTTTTGATTTGCGCCGACGGAAATGTATAAGAACAATGTGACAAAATAATTATTAAGAAAAAATAATGATGGTTTAGTTGTGACAAAAAAAGAGAATAAAATATTACTAATAGTGCTATAGAGTTCATATTTTGACTTTGACCATAAGACTTTTGATGTAATTGCATACGTGTAGCCACAAAAATAATGCACAAAAAACAATTGATTCACAAGATCTATAAATAAAAGTTCTTGAAAGCAATCAATATTCATATCAGAATTTAGGCAATGGCATTAATTACCAATCCTCTTCTTACTCCATACAAGATGGGAAACTTCAATCTCTCCCATAGGTATCCTTTTCTTAAACTCGTTCACTTATGCATATGATTCAATTTATAGATGTTTTCGGTTTTTTTTATTGAAAAAAAATATATCAATGCTTTGAATCTGCAGCTTTTACTTGTATAAGTATACTAACTTTTAACTTATGCATGTGCAGGGTTGTGCTTGCACCCTTGACGAGAAACAGATCGTATGATAACATGCCACAACCACGTGCCATTCTGTATTACTCTCAAAGAGCAACAAAAGGCGGTCTTCTGGTAGCTGAAGCAACTGGGGTCTCAAACACAGCCCAAGGGTAAGTTCTAAAGGCTTGTATGAGTAGATACCTTTAAATTGTGTTTACATTTACAATTTTTAACTTTTTTTAGCATCACGTCTTCAATTAATGTTTAAATGATATTGATATTGACAAAAATGATGCGAAAGGTATGTTGAAACACCTGGAATTTGGACGAGAGAACAAGTGGAAGCATGGAAGCCAATTGTTAATGTTGTACATGAAAAGGGTGGTGTATTCTTTTGTCAGATTTGGCATGTCGGCCGCGTCTCAAACCATGGGAAATCGTGTTTTGAATTTTTTTTTCAACCTAATTGAAGTTTACATTTTAATTTTAGATGCAGATTTTGTTATACTTATATGAGATATGCTTAAGCATATAATAACAAGAATGAAGGCATAGGAACATAAACACATAATCAGAAATCGATTTAACATAATACCGTAAAGAGTTTAATAGATCTAACCTGAAACACTTGAGTTATACGCAACGAAGTTCATTGAAACGGAAGCGGTTATCGTTGCTTACAGATCGAAGTCTTCTACAGCTCTATACGGTTTGCTTCAGAATGGGGCTGAACTGAATGCATATATCGTGTAGGCAATAGGGACTTGATCTCCTTTATATATATAGGCCATGGAAAGCTAAGAGACTCATCCCATAAGGAGTCCTAGTTTATCTATAGAATTGATATTAAATAATAGGAGAAGATATGCAATTACCTTAATGTTAATCAGGTAATTAACTTAATGATTATCCTACTCATATTAGGAGATATATATCCAAATATGTAACCGGATTATAACTGATATAGGATTCTCTTGATAAGTATAATAATTTAAATCAATTGTCCTTTAATAATTAATACAGATAATGTAAAAGTCCAATTTATTTCCAACATTCTCCCACTGGACTTAACATAATCTGTAAGGACAAGAGAACCATAAACATTATATTTATCAAATGAAGTGCGCGCTGAGAAATTCTAACAGTTGTGAATTCATTCAAACTTGGTCAGAATAGACACCATATGTAGGACTCAGAATCTATACCAGTTTGACAAACTAGTTTGATTAAGAACCACTAACACATAATGTCATATTCCACATAAGTTCATAAGTGCCTTTATTTGAACATTTATGCAAATAATTATATCTACCTGAATTAGTATAAAAGTATAGCTCATAGTCCACCGAATGTTTTAGAAAAGTTTCTAAAGCATACAAGCAAAAATTCTTAACACTAGTGAACCAAAATTTGCTTATATAGTCCGCCATTGTTTCTGAAGTGCGGTGATTCACTTGTTTGATATAGATAATGACATAAATTTCATTTTAATTTGTAAAACAAATAACATGACTTATATACTTGAATTCCTCATTTTATTAAAAAATGCTAAAAGAAGATTACAATGAAAATTGGAAAAAACACAAAAATAACCGACTTAACTAATCTCGACTCCCACTAATCTCAAGCATCGAGTTCAGGTAAGATTCCCATATCCCTAACATGTTTTTGGAAACTTACCACTGAAAGGGCTTTAGTGAATGGATCTGCAAGTTGAGATTCTGTACCAATATGTTCAACAATAACCTCTTTTCTCTTAACCCTTTGTCTGACACTGAAATATTTAAGACCAATATGTTTTGAGTTGTTTGATCTTTTGCTATTTCCACTAAAAAAGACTGCAGCTTCATTATCACAAAACATCTTTAGAGGACTTGAAACTATAGGACTTAAGACATTCGTTTGAATCAAGAAGTTCTTGATCCAAATGCCTTCACAAACCCCTTCATAAATGGCTATAAATTCAGCTTCCATAGTTGAAGTTGCAATCAGGGATTGTTTCATGGTTTTCCATGCTATAGCCCCTCCCGCAAGCATAAAAATATAGCCAGAGGTAGATTTCTTTGAGTTTGGATATTTACCTGCAAAATCTGAATCTGTGTAGCCCACAAGTTCCAAGTTTTTGACTTGTCTATATACTAGCGTGTGAGCTTTAATTTTTTGCAAGTACCTAAGTACTTTCTTACCTGCAGTCCAATGATCTTTAGTTGGGTTTTGTTTAAATCTGGACAAAATTCCTACAGCATATGCCAAGTCAGGTCTGGTACATACTTGTGCATACATTAGACTTCCTATTAATTGTGCATAAGACTTATAATCTATTTCTTCAGCTAAATCATTCCCCCCATTTTTAGAAATTTTGGACAGTTTATCACCTTTTGACATAGGTGAGTCTCCTTCAGCACAAGTTTGCATGTTAAATCTCTTTAAAACTTTTTGTATATAGTTTCTTTGAGATAATCCTAATAAACCTTGTGATCTGTCTCTTTGAATTTCTATACCTAAAACATATGAGGCGTCACCTAAGTCTTTCAATTTTGCCATTTGAATCTCTTTTAGTCTTAAAAACCCATTTTGAACCTATTGCCTTTTGATTAGGGTGAGGTTTGACTAGTTTCCATACAAAATTCTTTCTCATGGATTCTAATTCATCTTCCATTGCCTTTTGCCACTTAACCACTTCATTACTCTCTTGGGCCTGTTTGAAGCTTATAGGATCCGCATCATCAATTAAATCATCAACTTCTTGCAAAATTACCATGTAGTCACTATCAGGTCCAAAAGTCGGCTTTCGGGGTCTATTCGATCTTCTGGGCTGAGGATCAACTATAGGTTCTACATTTTCAGATAACCCATGCTCTAAATGTGTAGGAATTGGCTCTAGATTTTGGCTTATAGGTTCTTCAATTGGAATAGAATGATCGACTAAATTTGCATTTTCTATAGAGTTTTCCTGTGAAAAATCATTCTGAAAAATAGATGAATCTCCATTTTGAGTATCTTCAACAAATTCTATGGATAAATCTTCAAAATTTGCATTGCAACAATTTTCTTCAAAAAATTTAGCTTGATTTGTTTCCATAGTTCTGGTGAAATTGTTGGGAGTGTAGAATCTATACCCTTTTGATTTTTCACAGTAGCCTATAAAGTTGCAGCTAATTGTTTTTGACTGAAGCTTATTATTAACATTTGGTACTTTAGCCTCAGCTTTACATCCCCATACATGGAGGTGATGTAGACTTGGCTGTTTTCCATACCACATCTCATATGGTGTTTTTTCTATCGACTTAGAAGGAGACCTGTTGCAAATGTAATTTGCAGTCTTAAGTGCCTCGCCCCATAAGAAAATAGGTAAGCCTGTAGTGCACATCATGCTTCTCACCATATTTAATAAGGTCCTATTTTTTCTTTCAGCCACTCCATTTTGGGAAGGGTTGTATGGTGTAGTGTATTGTGCCTTAATGCCATTTTGCTCAAGATAAGATGCAAAAGCACCTTTAGCTTGGCCTGCTTCTGTATACTTTCCATAAAATTTCCCTCCTCTATCAGATCTCACAACTTTAATTTTATTTTCAAGTTCTAGTTCAACTTCAGTTTTGAAAATTCTAAAGGCATCAAGTGCTTGTGATTTTTCTGATAGTAGGTATATGTGACAGAACCTTGAATAATCATCTATAAATGTTATAAAATAAGTGTTTCCACATAGAGTGGTATGTTGAAATGGACCGCATATATCTGTATGTATTAGTTCCAACAATTTTCCACTCCTAACTGCACTCTTCTTAAATTTGTTATGTAGCTTGCCTTTAAAACATTCAATGCAATCTTGTAGATCAGAAAAATCTAAGTCTGGCAATGTTTTGTTTTTAACTAACGCTTTTAGTCTGTCTTTAGAGATATGGCCTAACCTTCTATGCCAAAGATTTGCAGAATTTTCTTTGATGATGGTTCTTTTTGTGCCTGCTATAGTGGTGTTATTCTGAATAGCATTCAAATTATTTTCAATAGTAAAAATTTCTTGATTAACAAGAGAACAATTTAATTGTAAATAATTATGAACAAAATTGCCACAACCAAGATAATCAGAACCTTGAAATATTTTAATTCCATCAAAATCAATGACAAGTTTGCAACCATTTTTAACTAAAAGCACCACAGAAATTAAATTCCTCTTAAGTGAGGGAATAAAGTAAACATTGTCCAAATAAATAGATTTTCCTAGTCCTAAATCTAGTTCCAATGCTCCTATCGCCTTAACTGCAACTCTTGCTCCATTTCCTACATAGACTTGTTGTTCAGACTTCTGGGGTTTTCTCCTTTTTGTCATACCCTGCAATGAAGTGGTAATATGAATTGGTGCTCCTGAATCAATCCAATAACTTTGTGGAGAAATGTTAATAAAATTAACTTCTAAAGAAAATACTGAATTTGGGAAAACATTACCCTTCTTAGCCATCCAAGCCTTGAAGCCATTGCACTCCTTCTTCATGTGCCCAACTTTCTTGCAAAAGTAGCACTTATACTTAAAGATTTTGGAGCTTTTCTTTTCTGTAGTTTTTCCCTTAGCCTTGAAGTTGGTAGTCTTCTTTGGCTTGTGCTTATTTTCTTTCTTTCCTTTAGGTTTCTCTAACAGATAGATCACAGGTGTTTCTTTCTTAATTCTCTCTTGTTCCTCACAACACACATAAATGAGCTTGTTTAGATCCCATTTTTTATCTTGAGCATTATACATGCTCCTTAAGTTGCTGTAGGTTGTAGGAAGAGATTGCAGTCCCACATGAACTACCTGTTCATCTTTAACCCCTATATTCAAGTCTCTAAGCTTCTGGTTAATCTCAATCATAGACAACAGATGATCTCTCACATTCCCCTCACCAGAAAATTTTAGTTCATTAAACATCTTAGAAAGTCTGGCACCTTCAGCTATGTCGCTTTCTTTATATTTCTCAGCAATGTTCTTCAAATGGTCGACCGCATTCTCAGGTTCTTCTATGGACCCTCTCACTATGTCACCCATGGAAAATCTTATGACACTTTTAGCCATCCTATTTGTTTTGTCATTTAGCATGGCTATTAATTTCAGCTACGGTACTATTTTCAGTTAACTCGGCTGGCTTATCAACTCTTAGGCAATAATCCATCTCTTGATTGAATTGAAGGTAAAATTCTATTTGGGCTCTCCATTGCTTATAGTTCGAACTAGTCAAGATAGGGATCAAGTTAAAATTGACAAAGCCTAAAACAAGAAAATAATAAAAGGAATGTATAAGTTGTCATTCGTAATTAATCATTATCTTAACCCCACAACTGAATACAAATATTAAGTAATACTTATGGTAGTATAAAACTCAACATTTAAGAATTCTATATCATCACACTACAATACTACGCATATCAGTTATCCAATGAAAACAATCAAATCTATGGATAAGAAGAGTTTCAAAGTATCAAGATAGACATGTGTGTTTATATGTGATGCTGTTCTTAAACCAAAATTACCCAGAATACCTCTTCTATGGAAGAATATAATTCAAGTAAATATGATTTGAGATACACAAGTGTTGACTGATTATCTATATAAATTTTCTCTGAAAAGATCAATTGCTATGGCAACATGATCTTATGATTTTAAATATTTTCAGTCAAGATTCTAAAATTGTGAATTAATTAAGGTAAACAATCTAAATTTAATATAAACTGGGAGGTATTTGTAATTGTTTACAAAATTCACAAGATTTTATCAAATCCATGTATTAGTATTTGATTTAAGCTTGAGTGCTTTTCTTAATTTTGCTTTTATGTTTATTGAACCAAAAAAAAAAAAGAGCAAAAAACATAAAAACCCAAAACTTTAAGATAACAATGTTTAAATTGTCAAAAGAATAAACATTATACAAAATCATAATAACAATTTTATTAATCAATTAAGTTCGCATGAGAGGAAAATTAAATTAATAACACACCCAACAATAAGAATTATTATTACTTTTTCCAAAATCAACGCTGAAGGGGAAAAAATTATAGAATGTACAACTTAATATGCATAAGGTATAATCATATCTGCAATCCATCTACAATTCTTGACCATTAGCCAATTATGGTTGCTGCATGTATGTATAATTCCTTTTCCTAATTTTAACTCAAAATTTTAGATATCATGTATATCTTTTAAAAGCTGTGATGGATGGATAAATCCGTCCAAACAGTCTCCATAAAGAGGCGATGCATGTGCACTATAATTTCATGAAACCAATCAAGACGTGTCAACAGTATTGTTGTTAATGAGAAACCAAATTTATTGAATTTGATTATGACATCGAATAAATAATTCCCAAGATCAATTCTGCACTAGTTAGAAAATTGTGCCATATATATACCATTATATAGTATTATAATACTAATCTATACATATGTATCAAAAAGTGAAAACTTGATGGAAAAATATCCTCCGTATTAGCCAAGTATTAACTGTATAACTTTCTGTTTCTCATAGAAGGATTTATGTTGTCAAAGTAAAATATATATATATATATATTATATTATATATATGAATCTGGTTTGAATCTATATGATCTGATTTTTTTTTTAAAAAAATTCCAATCATGTATTTGTCGAAACAATATGATAAATTAATTAGGTTTATGAACCAATGTGAATTTAGGCTCTGATACCATTTGTTATACTTATATGAGATATGCTTAAGCATATAATAACAAGAATGAAGGCATAGGAACATAAACACATAATCAGAAATCGATTTAACATAATACCGTAAAGAGTTTAATAGATCTAACCTGAAACACTTGAGTTATACGCAACGAAGTTCATTGAAGCGGAAGCGGTTATGGTTGCTTACAGATCGAAGTCTTCTACAGCTCTATACGGTTTGCTTCAGAATGGGGCTGAACTGAATGCATATATCGTGTAGGCAATAGGGACTTGATCTCCTTTATATATATAGGCCATGGAAAGCTAAGAGACTCATCCCATAAGAAGTCCTAGTTTATCTATAGAATTGATATTAAATAATAGGAGAAGATATGCACTTACCTTAATGTTAATCAGGTAATTAACTTAATGATTATCCTACTCATATTAGGAGATATATATCCAAATATGTAACCGGATTATAACTGATATAGGATTCTCTTGATAAGTATAATAATTTAAATCAATTGTCCTTTAATAATTAATACAGATAATGTTAAAGTCCAATTTATTTCCAACAGATTTTATATTTTGTTTTAAATTTTGAGAGATATATAGAAAAAATCCATTTTTTTAAATATGGAAAACTATTTATAGCCATCGCAAAAATAAAGATGTTTTTTAGTTGGGTTATAGAATAATTATTGTGAAACTTGAATATTGGAAAACATCAACTTTAATTATTGGATGGGGTCTACATGGTTCATGGGGCATTATTACTTTTATAATCGTTCAACATTATTCTTTTTATTAACTTTTGATCAAAATGTATAAAATACTATGCTTAGTATAACATTTTTGTAAAAAAAAAGAATTACGCTTATTGAAATCTTATATCTTCTTTATTTGTCATGTCTAATAACAAAATAGGATTTCAACCCAATGGTGAAGATCCGTTATCCTCAACGGACAAAGAGCTGGCACCAGGCCTAGCTGGTGGATATTGGTCTCCCCCTCGTAGACTAAAGACAGACGAAATCCCAGCTTTGATAAATGATTTTAGGCTAGTTGCACGTAATGCCATTGAAGCAGGTTGGTGTAATTAACTCATTTAAACTGTTATGTTCTTTGGACTACTCTTAACGTATTCCCTTCAACTTATATAGGATTTGATGGAGTAGAGATCCATGGAGCAAATGGATATATTATTGATCAGTTTTTGAAAGACCAAGTGAATGACAGAACTGATCAGTATGGCGGAAGCCTAGAAAATAGGTGTCGTTTTGCACTAGAAATTGTAGAAGCTGTAGCAAACGAAATTGGAGGTGATAAAGTTGGTATAAGGTTATCGACATTCGCTGATTACATGGAGTGTGGTGACTCTAATCCTGAAGCCCTTGGCCTTTACATGGCTAATGCACTCAACAAATACAAGATCCTTTATCTCCATGTAATTGAGCCAAGGATGGTGCAAGTTTGGGACAAGTCTGAAACTCCATATAGTACTCTTCCGATGAAGAAAGCTTTCAATGGTACATTTATTAGTGCCGGTGGTTATAAGAGAGACGATGGAAACAAGGCCATAGCCAACGGTAATGCAGATTTGGTTGCATTTGGTCGACTTTTCTTGGCGAACCCAGATTTGCCTAAACGGTTTGAACTTGATGCAAATCTTAACAAGTATGATCGCGATACTTTTTACATCCAAGATCCCGTTGTCGGGTATACTGATTACCCATTTCTTGAGGTGTGACGAGGATAAAATCTATATTGTAAAACCAATAAAAAATTATTAAAATTTGAATACCTTGTATTTTCTTATTTATCACTTTATCCGTCCCAAAGTAAATTTCTAGATCTTGCTTCTTTCCTAGATAAATTAATCAATGCTTGTGGTCGATATTGGGACTAAATTATGTTGATAAATTAATCAATGCTTTTAGTCGATATTGAGACTAAATTATGTATGTTTCAAAATCAATTATAGATATAATTCTTTTTAGGAAAGGTTATTGTCAGTTTAAAAAAAACTATAATGACAAAAATAATAAGTGATTTAATGGGTTAGTTTCGAAGGCTTTTGAATAAACAATGTAGATGGGCCATTCATCATTGTTTTAAAAAAGTAAAAATCATACAATTTAAATCTACTTTATCAAAACTATATTATAAAATAGGGTATTTTAAAACACAAATATTATTATACTTGTTGTATGCTAGTCCAATATGGTAGGAGCATGAATATAAACGATTTTGAAACTTTGGTGGTTTTATTAGTCGAGATTTTAACAATGATATATTTGCACTCATTATTACATACTAATACATTTCGAATAAATAAGGGGATATTTGGTGTGCGGAACGGAATTTGGTGGAATTGGAATTCATCAAAGAAATTTGATTTTAAAGGAATTGGAATGGATTTTAATGGAATTTGATCACGCGTTTGGTTGGTAGGAATTATAATGTAATCTCTCAAAGAAATTGGAATCTCCATCTTTGTGTGGGGGAGAATGGGGTGGCAAATGTGATGATGCCAATACTGGTCTGGTGGTTAGTGGCGGTCAGGGGTTTAGGGTGAGGAGGGGGGTGGAGACCGTGATGACAATATGCCATTTGATGGTGGGGCAGGGTGGGGTGGTTGTGACGAAGAGCATATGGTGGGGGTGGGGTTAGGGGCGTGACAAGGATAATAGTATCATGGTCGTGGCGGCGGCAGGGGGTAGGTGGTATTGGTTAAATTGGATGCAAAATGATGGAATTCAATTCCTTCGCTTATGCCAAGGAATGATGAATTCATCAATTTATGGAATCCAAAGTAATTCAAAGAAAATCCATCCATTTCAATATGTGAACCAAACAAAGGAATTGGAATTTGGTCAAAGAAATTTATCAATCCAATTCCACTGAATTCTACGAAACAAACAACAACTTAAGGGACGTTTGGTTCACATAATGGAATTCGATGGAATTGAAATCCATCAAAGAAAAGAAATTTGACTTCAAAGGAATTGGAATGGAACTTGACCACATGTTTGGTTGATAGGTCCTGGAATGGTATGTCTCAAAAGATTTTGAATTGCCATTAGCCGCATGGCCGGTGATATTGGTGGTCGGAGGTGGGGTGGTTGGGGGTGTCATCTGTGATGACGACAGTAATGGTATCGGTGATGGGTGCCACTTGTGACGATGTCAGTAGTGGCATAGTGGTCAATAGCGAGCTTGGGGTTGGGCTTGGGGTAGGTGGGGTGAGGATGGGTGGCGTTTGTGATGGTGACATAGTGGTGTGTTGGAGGGGGATGAGGGGAGGGGGTATGATAGTGACAATAATAGCATGGTCGTGGTGGGGATAGGTTCGGTGGCGGCTGAGATGAAGAATAACAATGGGGTGATGGAGGTGGGATTGGTGGCTGAGGGGGTGGGAAGTGTTGGTTAAATTAGATGCAAATGAATGGAATTCAATTCCTTCACTTATGCAATAGAATGATGAATTCATTTGTTTGTAGAATTCAAAGGATTTCATCCATTTCAAGAAGTGAACCAAACAAAGGAATTGGAATTTGGTCAAAAGAATTTGTCATTCAATTCCATCAAATTCTTTCGAACGTGAATCAAACTACCCCTAAGAGTTATGGTTCTAATTGTAGCAAGTCAATGAAAGTTGTAAGAGAATCTAAAACCCAATCTAATTTAATTACTACTGAAGTATAAAAAGAACTTATTTATGTAATATTTGTATTTTTGCATCTTGGTGTACAATTAGGGTTAAAATGGTTCCATGATTAACAAAATATTGGATGAAACCAAACCTATTTAATCATCCACCGGTATTGATCAACTGTGAAAATTTGATTGGACTAAATTGATTAACGAAATTCGTTTACAAAAAAACAATTGAATTAGATCAACCCATCAAAGTCTACTAAAATATCAACCTATTACACCCCTTTCATAAGTCACTTTTTCATCAACATACACTACTTAGGTCAAATTAATGCTATGTTGATTTAAACTACTCAACCTAAAGCTTTTTTACTTCGAAACAAATACAGCCTTCTCACGAACAGTCTAATCCATGCAATTAGCCTGCCCCACAATATGGACAATCAGAATATATTCAAGATTACACTCAACAACAAATATTCGTCTACACCATGAGTTATTAAGTTTTGGTTTAGATTGTTACTTATAAATGCAAGAAGGTGGAAAAGTAACAGTTAAATTATTTTGAAAAAAAGTTGCTAAAGCGCTAATCAGTTTCACTAAATTTAAAAATTATCAACACAATATCACTGAAAAGACAAATTAAAACAAAACCTATATGTGTAAATTCACTATTTGATTAAAAATCTCAACTCGATTCAGCGACATGAGCGAAGAAGATGGAAGAAGAGGAGCAGCGTTAGATTGTTAGGCCACATTAGCATGATTTTTATATTGCTACCTCTGGTCAGTAATTTAGGAAACTAATTGCAACCCAATTTGGCCATTGACATTAGGAAATCAACTGTTACATCATGTACTATTACCCAACAATGCTCATGAATTACACAATAAAACAAAAAGGAGTCTAAGCATTCCTTTTGCTATAACCTAACGGTTACGAAATTACTAAATCTATATTGAAAGTCAAAAGATGTAACATCGTGGGTACTAAATTACTAAATGAAAAGATGCATGGTTTTGAGATGATCATTAATCTCGTCGACGTTCTCAACTTTTAGTTTATAAATCGTTTTCGAAATGATATAACCTAAAGGAGTTCTTTTACTTAACAAAGATGGAAAAATAAAATCAATCAAATCATCCATCCATCCACCCAACCAACCTTATTCCAAATTAACTATGTAAAATATGCCTTAATGGTCTTGATCCAAAACCTTCAAATAAGACTTGGTTTTTTCCTCATATGATTTGGTTTCAAATACGAAAAATAGTTTTCAATTACACGGACGGGAATATATAAGAACTTGTATAGAATAATTAGTATGAAAAATGGATGCTTGATACCTTAAATGTGACAAAAAAAAGAGAGAATAAAAGTATCACTAAAAAATTCATAACCTTCTTTTGACTTTGACCATGTGACCTTTGATGTAATTGCATACGTAGCCACAACATTAACAAACAAAAAACAATTGATTAACAAGATCTATAAATGGGAGGTCTTGAAAGCATGCAATCAATATTCATTCATATTACAAAGGCAATGGCATCAATCACCAATCCTCTTCTTACTCCATACAAGATGGGCAACTTCAATCTCTCCCATAGGTAACATTTCTTCAACTTACATTCACTTGTGCGTATAGGAGCATTTTTTATATTTTTCTGGATCGGAAAAAAAAGCTAAATTTGAATCTATAGCTTTTACTCGTATAATTAAACTGATTTTTAACATATGGGTGTGTAGGGTTGTGCTTGCTCCCATGACGAGAAATAGATCGTATGGCAACATGCCACAACCACATGCAATTTTGTATTACTCTGAAAGAGCAACGGAAGGCGGTCTTCTGATCACTGAAGCAACGGGAGTCTCAAACACCGCCCAAGGGTAAGTTCTAAAGGTTTATACGAGTACATACCTTTAAACCGTGTTTTCATTTATATTTGTTTTAAACATGATTAATTAATATAAGTCCTGAATGTTTAAATGATGTTGATATTCACAAAAAATGTTTCGAAAGGTATGTTGAAACGCCCGGAATTTGGACCAAAGAACAAGTGGAAGCATGGAAACCAATCGTGAAGGCTGTACATGAGGAAGGTGGCGTTTTCTTTTGTCAGATTTGGCACGTCGGTCGTGTCTCAAACTACGGTAAGCTGTGTGATTTGATATTTTTATAAAGTCTATTTAAATTTTATATTTTAAAAACCAGTCGTTTTTTTTTTTTTTTGATATTTGAGATATATTTTGGGTAACCGTTTTTCTGGAAATATATATGGAGAACTATTTATTGTCATCGTAAAAGTAAGATTATTTTCGGGTTGGGTATTTTTCAGGTGCTTTTTTTCTCCATATAACAATGATTATAAAACAAATTGAAACTTAAATATTGGAAAACAGATCCCATCTTTAAATTAATATTAAATCGGGAGTAGGAACCTTCATCAACTTTAATTATTGGTTGGGATCTACATGCTTCATCGGACTTCATTAGTTCTTATTATAAGTTATTCTAACTAAATAATGGTACGACCCTTTAATTTTTATTTTTGTAATCTTGCATTTATATTCATTAAGTTTTATTACAATTTTAATTGGAATAAGTAACATACCATGCTAGTGTGCTATTCATTCGTTTTGGAAAAAAAATGACTATTACTAAAAAAAATTATATATTTTTTTGTCATGTCTAATCATAAAATCAGGATTTCAACCCAATGGTGAAGCTCCCTTATCCTCGACAGACAAAGAAATGACACCGGGCCTAGCCGGTGGAGATTGGTCTCCCCCTCGTAGACTAAAGACGGAAGAAATTCCATCTCTGATCAATGATTTCAGGCTAGCTGCACGTAATGCCATCGAAGCAGGTTAGTGTAATTACCTCCTTTAATTTAATTATATCCTTATGTGTTTTCGGACCACTCCTAACGTATTCCCTGAACTTATGTAGGATTTGATGGAGTAGAGATCCATGGAGCAAGTGGATATATTATCGAACAATTTTTGAAAGATCAAGTGAATGACAGAACTGATCAATACGGCGGAACCCTAGAAAATAGGTGTCGTTTTGCCCTTGAAGTTGTAGAAGCTGTAGCAAACGAGATCGGAGGTGACAAAGTTGGTATAAGATTATCAACATTTTCTGATTACATGGAGTGTGGTGATTCTAACCCTGAAGTCCTTGGCCTTTACATGGCTAATGCACTTAACAAATACAACATTCTATATTTGCATGTAATTGAGCCAAGGATGGGCCAAGTGGGCGAATCTGAAACTCCATATAGTACTCTTCCGATGAAGAAAGCTTTCAACGGTACATTTATTAGTTCTGGTGGTTATATGAGAGACGACGGAAACAAGGCCATAACGAACAATGATGCAGATTTGGTTGCATTCGGTCGGTTTTTCTTGGCGAACCCTGATTTGCCAAAGCGGTTTGAACTTGATGCGAATCTTAACAAGTATAACCGCAATACTTTTTATACCCAAGATCCGGTTGTTGGGTACACAGATTATCCTTTTCTTGAGGTCTGATGAGGATAAAATCAGTATTGTAACCATTAAGATTTGAATACCTTGAATTTTCTTTTATTACTGATCTCTTCATCCCGAATAAAAATAACTAGATGTTGCCCTGATAAATTAATCAATACTTTGTATTTGAGCTCATCATAAACTAAGTAATTACATTACAAACCAATAATAATGAATGCAGTGTAAAAGTTACGCGGTATTAGAAATGTGTAACTATTACACTTTTAGATTATCCGGTATCAAGGTAAACTTAAACAGAAGTATGCTTTCTAGAATCGGAATTTCGACATATGAGGTGGAAAATATGGCCATCGGTTTGGGTTGTATAATGGTTTCTTTCCCGTTTGTTTATCTTGGCTCCCCGGTGGGAGTTATTATGTGACGAATAGTAAACTGGAATATTATCTTGGAAAAATTATTAAAGAAACTCGTGGTTTGAAAAGCTAAAATGTTGTCATTCAGTGGACGATTAACCCTCGTTAAATCCGTTCTTGGTAACCTACCATTGTACTTCTTTTTTTGTTCTACGCCGTTGAGTGTTATAGATTCTTCTGAGAGAATGAGGCATGAGTTCATTTGGGGGGTTCGGGTGTGGGAAGGTTGGCTTGGGTTAAGTGGTCCGTAGTATTAGAGAGAATTCTCATCAAGATGGAATCAAGTGATATAGGAGTTACAAATCAATTGATTTGGGACTTACAAAATCGAGTTACAAAAATGAGATATGGGAGTTAAAACTATTACATTAGTTGGATAAATATAGTTGCATAGATTTAAGAGTTTTTATACTTGTATAAATACCTATACAATTTTACTTGTAAACTCACTTTTCATTATACAAACATATTCTTTACATGGTATCAGAGTTATAGAGTTATAGAAGTCTGACCTGTTTTTTTTCTTCTTTGAAAAACCTATATTCTGTACCCCCTTAGTTATCGTTTCCCTTCTTTTCCTTCTCAAAATTGATTCTAATGATATCCTTCCTACTCCAAATTGATTCTAGTTGTTGAAAAAGACAAGGGGCCATGTGTAACACCCTAAAAATAGGAGACAATTTAAACCGAAATAAATCTACAAAAATGGAGTTGATGGCATAAAGATCACCAACTAAGCGCAAATTGTAATAGAGTTTACAATAATAAATGGATACTAAAACAACAACCTATTAATCTATACTAGATTGTAACATAGATTACATTTGGGAGTTGCTAATATACTCAAAATATAAAGTATACTAACTCCAAAATGCACAAGAAGGTGCAATCCCAAAAATGCCTCAACCAGCAATACACTGCACTAAAACCTAGGGAGCTCAGCCCCGCTACTACGATCACCTGATATATACATGTCATATGAGAAAAGTGTTAGGCTATAAAGCCTAGTGATAACAAACAGTTACATGAATAAAGCTATAAAACTTTTAAATAAAAAACATAGATTTATACAAAGATGTTTACAATTAAGTCGTACTTGCCTTTGGGAGGGTGTACAAGATTCAAGAATGACGGGGGAGACCCGTATTACCATTGATAGTGGCGGAATACATAAGTATGCCAAATCAACGTTATCAAGATTCAATCAAAGCATATTGGTCATTGAGATCAACCACCCACGGTCTATAGTTCGAGTTCTCCAATACCTAAGACATGTTTTCTAGTTAGAATTAACAAATCACAAGACACACGGTCATCGAGATCAACCACCCACGATCTATAGCTCGAGTCCTCCGATGCTATAACCTCCATGTATAACTACAAGGTGGAGACAAAATTCCCCAACCATTATCTCTAAATTGACTTATATGCCTATGGATCCAATACATTCTAGCCATGAGTTTTAATATATCTACCAAGACATATTAAGCAATAATTCAACCCATAATATGGTACATAATTTCTTTGCACTAAAACCTAGGGAGCCCTGCAGGGCCGTTCCTAGGGTTTTTGATGCCCTGTGCGAAAATGCTAAAAAATGCCCCTATCTCTATTTTTTTAAGCAAATGAAACGAAAAAATATGTCATTTTTAAAGGTTGGAACCTATTCAAACTAGATATCTCATCCCCATGCTGATTTTTATTAATTATAATAAAAAAATACAAATGGGGGACATAAAAACCAAAACCCCGAATTACAAAGTATAGAATGATAAGGGGATAAAACCTGGATTGATTAAGATCGTGCTTCCTTCTTTTCTGACATTACTACAATATATATAACTTAAGAAACAAGAAAAACTGTTTTTACTAAAATAGTAAATTACATTGAAGTTATAGTTTATGGTAACCAAAAAGCAAAACTCATAAAATTATAGGTATAAAGACTAAAGTCTAAATCTAATACGACAATGTCAAACCTCAAAATAAACAAAAGTCAAAAGAACTATGGATTGCAAATAACAAGTGCCCTGTAAGACAATATTACAATATGTTGTTATTGTTGCGCAACATGATGCAATTGTGTTGATATAGTGATGTGCTCATGTGCATTGCAAAATTTTGTTTTCAAATTTCAATATACAAAATCAAGACTCATTATCAAAATGAGAAAACCCCCTTAGCCTTAGCCTAGTAAGTGAGTAACCCACACAACCACAAACATGACACAACTTTACAAAATTTCGTTAGAAATTTAGAATTTTTTTACAAAAAAATTAAAGATTCATAAATCATAATATGACTCAAACAACAACTCATTAAGTTCATTCAACAATAGAAATAGGCCATTCAGGATTTCTATCTAGGATCTCTTGAATCTAGCTTCATGACTATTAATCGGCTGGAAATGAAACATCATGCCTTGAAAATCGGAATATTCGAACTTTGAAGAACAATAAAAATTGTATTGGGTGGTCGGAATGTTGATAGGCCTTGGACTTGTTTTTATAGTTAAAGTCCAATTATCCTATTCTCAAATTTTAAACCCAAAACTAGTAATAGATGATAATTTGATGCCCCCTTGGGAGTTGATGCCCTGTGCGGTCGCACGTGCTGCACGTGGCCAGGGCCGGTCCTGACTCCAACTCCCACCTTCCTAATCAACCTTGAACCATACATTCATTCTTGGACTTTGTCAATGGTGTCGTGCTCAAGGGCACTATGTTACCCAATGTCCTTCAACCTTCCAATCCTCCATTACCCACAATCATCACTCTATTCCCTCAAAACTGGTCTGTAACACCCGTATTTTTATAAATATTGGAGTAGTTTAGAAATGCATGAATTATCTATGAATTCGGTATCGATTTTGGGAAACTATCGTTGAAGTGTGTTTATGTAATCTTGGGTTGGTTCGGGTCGAAATGAGATTTTAAAATGTATAAATTTGAGCCTTCAGGAGGTGCGGACGACTTCCCGGGCAAACCATAGGGATGAAAAACAAAAATTTCCAACAAACCACATGGACGAAAAATGTAATTTACTCTTAATTGTAATACCGAAATATGATGGGAGGATCTAAGGATGATCAATGAGTCCAAAAATACCAATTTCATAATTATAAAAATATACCCATTTAACTTACTTTGTATTACAATTGCACAATTTTCCATTGTGTGAATGCAACGATACATAGTATTCGGGGTATCATATTCGGGGTATCGTTGGAGGCCGAACACAACCCTTCCAACCAGTGGCGGACATAGTGTTATTAAAGGCGGGGAAAGGCCTCCAGTGAAATGATTTTTTTTAATTTTATATGTAATTTTTTTTACTCTCATGTGTTTGGTTTCCTGTTATTTTTTACGGTTCCCGACAGTGGCCTGGTCTATTTTAACAAAACCCTCCACTCTCTTACTTGCCAAGTCGTTCTCCCAGTATATTGTTATTGTTACTGCTAGTTTTTGCAATAATGATACAATGACAATGATGGTTAATGATTTTGTTACACATACCTCAAATATTTTGTTACACATACCTCAAATATTTACGTATAGAAGGAAATTATATAAGTTAAATAATAGTATATTTTGCTATCCGGTTAACCGATATGGTAAAAAAATAATCCAAATCAAAATATACCTTATTTGGTTAACCGAATCGTTTCACTTGCACACCGAATAATCCGAAACCGTTTTGGTTTGGGTGAGTTATTCAGTTTCGGATTTTTTAATAACCTAGGGATCCAGTCATATAAGTTTCTGGATCCGCTACTGCTTCTAACTGCAATGGTGGGACCTAATTAGACGTTAAATATGAAAACTCATCGATCTTTCGTAACCCTGAAGTCTTCCACATTTTGCTCCAAACTAATCTTTTTCAGCAACTTCTTTTTCGATAAACAAAGCTAATGAGTCGGCTAGAATCACATCTTCCATTTAATTTCGCACCTTTGTTTTTACAATATTCATTGTTGAATATGATCTCTATATTGTCATGATAGAAACTAGGAGAGTAAGTATTAGATTGATTACTCGATAAATAAGATCAAAAGTAGTTTCTCTTCTAGTCCCAACCACTCACACAATTCTACAATAGATGTCAATTGCTTATAATTTGGATGTTGAACGACATCAATATGATAATTTTGAAGTTGCATCTTCATCATTATTTTCTCATTATCACCGAAATCTTCTTGATATAACTTCTCTACTAGTTGACATGCATCAACACTTCAAAAAGTCTCACACACATTTTTGGGATCTAGAGTTGAAGCAAGATGGAGCAACTCCATGGAACTATCACTGGAACGATGATCTAATTCCATTCATTGATTCGTAAAATTTATCCACTCGATGATTATCCGATCCCCTTTGTTAAAATAGGAAGAAGACAAGTCAGAAATATATGTGTTATGTACCTGAGAAGAACACAAGTTAGGAATATTCACTTGATAACGATGCTCAAGTGTAAAATCCTAGTTTGCATCTTTCAATGTTTGTATTAACATTTTATTGGATGCAACTCGCGTTTTCGAGATGCAAGACAAATAAAAATATCATGATTGATAGGATAATCATAAACTTGAGGATGCAACCCAGGGTCTCGTTCTAGTGTACTAAGATCGATATCATTACTTTCCATATAAGCTTTTCTCCAAAGATTTTTGGTAACCGTAACGCTTGATGCATTGGTATTATCTAACTGTGTTGTGTCTTCAGGATCTTGAGAAGAACTATCATGTTTTCTTTTAACAAACAAAGAATAGTAGATGTAACACCCCGATTTTTGGATTCGTATCACTTTGGAGCGAAAAAAATAGCAAAAGAAAGGTATTTGGCATATTCGTGAGATTGTGTTGTTCCGCTCATATTGTACTCGTCCAAACCCCATTTAAATGATTCAAGATTCTTTGAAAATTCAATACGTATTAACTTCAATCTTCGTGTTTTGAGTTTTTGCAATTGGAGCCACATTGGAACTGAAAGTGGGTCGAAGTTGGAAGAAAGATTGAATCTATTGGAAAAGAAAATAAAAGAATTAAAGGAGCCAAATTAACCATAAGAGAGGTCGTGGCAGAATGGCAAGGATTCAAGGACGCAAGTACGTATGCTTCAGGTCACGTTTTCGAATTAGGGATGGAAACGGGGCGGGTATTGGGCGGGTAATGTCTCCCCCGTCCCCGATCCCAACCCCCGTTTAACACCCCCATCCTCGACCCAGCCCTGACTAATCCCCGACGGGTTCGGGGGAAAGGAATCCCCGACGGGTTTGGGGAACCCGTTGGGTACCCGTTTAGTAAAAAACGACGTATTTTAAAATTAAAACTATAAAAAATCATTACTACATTAATCAACAATATTGAAAAACAAATATATTTGTTATTTAATAATAAGTAAATACATATATACATGTTTGTTTATTTATTTATATACACACTAAATATATATATATATATATACATTAAATAAAATTAAAAAATTAATCGGGTATATTAGGGGCGGGTAATGCCATCCCCGACCCCGTTTCGGGTATGAAAATAAATCCCCGTCCTCGCCTCGTTACCCGTTAAACTGGGGAATCCCCGCCCCGTTACGGTCGGGTACCCGTGGGTACCTGCCCCAACGGGTAAAATTTCCATCACTAGTTCGAATCTTGTTGACAACATAGTTCATATTCTTTTTTTTTTAATATATTAGACAGCATTCCAGGTCCAGCCCAAGGGAGGTAGCAGCCCATTGCAGTTTGCAAGCTAAATCAAATGGTCACCTGAGACCAAATTCTTTAAGTTTGCAAATATTATTAGATTATCTATTTTTTATAAAAAAAAAAAGAGAAGAAGCAGTAATGCTATCTAAAAAAATTATATTAGATAGCATTCCAGCCCAAGGGCGATAGCAGCCCATTGTAGTTTGCAGGCTAAATCAAATGGTCACTTGACCAAGGGCGGTAGCAGCCCATTGTAGTTTGCAAGCTAAATCAAATGGTTACTTGACCCCAAATTCTTTAAGTTTGCAAATATTATTAGGTTATCTATTTTTTATAAAAAAAATAAGAGAAGAAGCAGTAGTGGTATTGAGGGTGGGCAGACGACTGATGTATTATTTTCTTGACATTAAATTCTACTCCCTCTCACTTTCAAGTCTACTCAACCATTCTCTTCTTTTCACTTTTGATTTGAAGATCATCATGTTTACTTATCAATATCAAAGATTTTAAAGGCATATAAGTTTGGAGCTAGGATCATGTTGTGGGGTGAAACTCAAGATCTCTATCTTCTTTGTCAATTTTCCTCCATTGATTACCATATTTGGGGATTTCTTGTAAAATCATTTGTAAGTTTATTTTAACCTTCTAAACCTTTATTTCTTGTCAAATCTTCCATTTTAGTTGTCTAAAACATTTATTTTCAGTGGATCTAAGTTTACATAACACATTTTCTTTCATCAAAAGAGTTAGCCACGTTTTGTGGGGGGAGGGGGAGGGGGAGGGGGGGATCGTTTTTGTTACTGTCCAGAAATTCTAAAAATTATAGTAAATCTCTCGTTGATCTGTTTGAGGCATGTAATATATCCTTGGAACCGTTGAGAGGTCCTCTACAAACTGTATGTTTTTAGTAAGAGCTGATTCGGATTGTAAGTAGGTTAAAAATCGAGTTTAGTAGTACAACTCGGTTTTATGACGGGATTTAGTAGTCAGTCTTCAAATTTTCATATAAAATTGGTCTCAAGTCCGTTGGGGGTGATTCTTGATGTGTTGGAAAGGTTAAAGAATTGTCTAAATATTTTGTTTAGAGTTCGTTTATTGATTTGGTGATTACGCATGGTTTATCTAGCTAGCAAGAAGATTGCGCAGGTTGGATGAAAACTAAGTTTAACATAACCTAGCAAAGTGAGTTCAAGATACTTTGTGAAACTATGTACATGCCAAAAACGTCCATTTTTTAAGTATTAACATGTTTTACTTGTTATCTATCAAATGTATGAGTATTTGGGTAAGTTTGCATATTTAGTATAAAATGATTTATAAATCATGTAAGAGGATTATACTTGAGTTTTAGACATTTTGACAAATAAAATACAAGTGTGAGTTGTTTAAGTGCATTATTTTTTAAATAAAACCATTTGGTTGTATTTGCATCTTTAAAGTATTTGATTTATAAATCGTTAGAAAATACATGTTATTGCATTATGTGACATTTTGGAAATACATGAATATAATTTCATTTAGAAAATGGTTCGTCTTAACTAATGTTTTGAGTAATTACATAAGTGTTGAGTTATAGAGCATTTGCTCGGTTTTGTCTAAAATGAGTCGCATGGGCAACTGTCCGATTTAAATGGCTACATGTTAAGCTTTTGAAAGTTATATGCATTTAAAGCATACTCATTATGAAAATTTCATGTTTTGGGTGTGTTGGTCATTCAATTAGAGCCGTGTAATTTTATGGCTAGGATGTAATGGATCCATAGACATATAAGTCGGTCTTAAAAATCGGGATTGTCATCCCCTTTTGGTAAACGTATAGGATTATCGAGGGTCGTACATTATTGTATTATTGGTCGTTGCCAATATCTATCATATATATGACCCAAATTAGAACCAAAGAACCCAGATAATAACAAAATAATCATAAAAGCAAACACAATTTGGACACATAATGTCTATCACATACATGACCTAAATTAGAGCCAATGAACCCAGACAATAATCAAATAATCATAAAAGCAAACACAATCTGAACACATAGTATCTATCATATATATGACCAAAATTAGAACCAAAGGACCCATATAATAATCAAATAATCATAAAAGCAAACACAATTTGAACACATAATGTCTATCATATATATGACCCAAATTAGAACCAAAGAACCCAGATAATAATCAAAGAATCATAAAAGCAAACACAATTTGAACACATAATGTCTATCACATATATGATCCAAATCAGAACCAAAGAACCCATATAATAACAAAATAATCATAAAAGCAAACACAATCTAAACACATAATGGCTATCATATACATGACCCAAATTAGAACCAAAGAACCCAGATAATAATCAAATAATCATAAAAGCAATACCCAAAGACAAGTGATGGCACAATTTGGGTTTTGGGCAATACCAATAAACTCCGACCAACCTCCCACAACCAAAATACACCTGCATAAAACAATGTTAGAAAATAAAAACACCCAAAACAAAATATACCTGCCATTCAATTCCTATCATAGAAATACAAAATTAAAACATGAAATCAAATTAAAAAAAAACTTAACTAACCGTTCTGAATCCATGATGAGGAAGATGATGATCAGAACTTGCACCATATCATCTGCAAAACACAAGGATGCAAGCTTGCTGGTGAAATACCACCTAGTTCCGAGTTCTGATAGTACCTATATAAAAAGCAATCTCTAAATTCACAATGTGATTATTTAAGTAAAGCCGTTATCTTTTCCCCAAAATATTGCAAAGTGTTCATTTTAGGCGAACAATCAAAGATTATACAACAAGAGAACTAACACTGAATATGTATCAAGTATCAACCATGACAAAAGAAAATGCAAATAATGAAATACTAAATCAGAAATGAATTTTGTAAAATCAGATCATACCTATACCTCCACCATGACCCCTGCCTCCTCTTCCAATCATAGATCAGAAATCAACAAAATATGTTTATAGAAGATCAACAAAAAACTACAGAAATCAATCAAGGCAACCAATATTCAAAAATGAACACTAATAGATCAGAAATCAATCTAGTCCAATGAATAAGGATTAATTAAAAGCAATTCATAAGTATGTTATCTCAAGCTATTCATAATTGAATAACAACTGGTTAAAGAATCAATAAAAGAATTAAGACATTTTTTATGACAATTTAATTTATTAGGGACAACTTTTTAAAACATTGGTTGACTTAGCAGTCCAAAAAATGTTTGACTTTGCGATATATATGTTATATAGAGAGAAGTTCAAATGCGAACTCAATTTTGTTTGTGAACGTGAGGACAACTGAGAGCGCGACACATATCTGAATGTAGATTATTCAAACTGAATAATCAAAGAAATATTCAGTCTCAATAATGCTTATTCACACTGCATAAATACTATATTCAATCTGAATATTTCTTTGATTATTCAGTCTGAATAATCTAGATTCAGACACATGTCGCGCTCTCAGTTGTCCTCACGTTCACAACCAAATTTGAGTTCTCATTTGAACCCGCCCCTATATATATAGATATAGAGGGAGGTTCAGGAGAAAACGCTAAAAAAGAGAAAACTAAAGAACACCCTAGGAGGCCGCCATCTGGTAACATACATTTATGCATATGCACTAATGCATATTTATGCATTGATGCATAGAAAAAATGAGCTCCAATCGCTTATATGCATTTGTGCATAGAAAAAATATGGATTGGGTCATACAAGGTGAGGGTGTTCCCGGCAAACAAACGCATGATCGACAAAACAGAGGGTGATAAGAGATGTAATATGGAGCACCAAGCAAGTTATAAGCTATAATGCGAGTCAGCAGCGGAGAGGAAACATTTCAAATCCTATTGTGAAGTGGTGAAGGAAAATGCTTTCAAGAAAACTCAAGAGATAGAAAAGGAAAAATTCCAACCACAAAAGTGGATCGGAACTTGGGTGATGGACACTGCAACAAAGATGAACCTAAGCAAAAGCCTAATCGGGAATGTCTCGTCCCTGGATGATTTAGAAGCCATCCAAAATGTGTGCAGATCGGAAAAACTTACGGAATGCTCGTTAAAATACTGGGGGGGGGGGAGGAACGTAATGCTAGTGTTCAATCAAGAGAAATCCATGTTAAACATTTTAATTAATAAGGTTCACGGCCTCCATCATTGGATTAAAGGTCTTAGGAGCAAAGTTGTTAAAGGCTCAAGGAGCACTTAAGCGCAAAAGGGTCCAACAATACTTACACACAATTACACACAACTCAAATATGCAGCAACCAACAATACTTTGATAGAGGCAGAGGGGTTTAAAGCATGAGCCATGAAGAAGTTTTAATAAGGTCTGGGTATTTATAGAGGAGGCTTGAAGTTCTAAGGATCGGGTATTTAATATTAGGGTTTGACTTATGTCATCTAGTTAATAACTCTACGATGAGGCGTGCCTAGGCCCACAACTTGAGAAAAGCCCAAGACCTTGAGCCTTATGAGCCTCAGAGCCTAGGCACACCTCAGATGCGCTTTTAACAACTATGCTTAGGAGATGGTCGGAAGGATTTTGCTCTTCCGAAAGATTAGTCTGGTTAAAAATTTATGGTGTACCACTGCATGCATGGAAACAAGAGGTTTTCCGTAGTATCGCAAGTACTTGGGGCCACTATCTTAAAGTAGTAAACTGCAATTGGGAGAGCAGCAATAACTTGGAATTTGCAAAGGTTTAGGTAGCCTCGTCCTTACGGTCAAAAATCGAGGAACTAAGGACCATTAAGGTGGATAAAACGTTTTACAGGGTAAGAGTGGTGGAGGAAGACTGCGACTCGTTCTTAGTATTGGGAAGAAGGAGAGAGTTGCAACGAATCGGGAGAGAAGGATTCGGCCAGTTCGTCGGAATGGACGGAGGAAGAAAACAGGGATGTCGACCGGATGGTAGAAGAAAAGCATTTTCGGAAACAAAGAGATTAGAGAAAGACAACAGGAGTTGGCTGGAGATGGTGTAGGAGAAGAGAACGAGGTGAAAAGGCAGGGTAAAAGAGCTTCGACAGTACAACAAGGGAGATGGGCGAGTTACAGAAGACCGGCAACGAGGGAGGGGAGAAGAACGCTGAAAAACAGAAGAGAGCAAAGGCAGGAGAGAAATTGAAATAATAAGGGGGAATCGATGGGTCTAGGAAAGGGAAGAGTAAGCTTCCACCTCCTCAATCAAATGGCGATGGCTAGCTCACAGAAGGTAGGGCAAAATCGATTACACAAGGCAAATGAAGGCAGAACCGAGGAGAAAACTAAAAGGAAAGACCAATCAAGGTGCAATTCAGAGAACCAAATCAGTGTTTCAAATGAAATAAAAAACGCAGTCGGGGTCAGAAAACCTGGAAGAGTTCGGAGCAAAGATTGGCCTGTCCTGGGAAGGAGTAAAAGTGACGGATGGTCTGAGCAGAAAAGAATTCCCATAACGTCCAGATAAGAGTTCCTTTGATGAATCGATAGATGTTTTTTAATGAAGATCATATCGGTAAATATAAGAGGATTGGGTACGAAAAAAAAAAGAGAATGGGTTTGGGATATGTGTTCAAAAGAAAAGGCGAACATGATAGGTATACTGGAAACAAAGAAAAAAAGTGGAACAAATTTCAGATTGCAAATTTATGGGGTAGACTCAGATGCGGTGAGAAATTCCGGGGGGTTGTTACTAATCTGGGACAAAAAAGAATTCGTGTGTGAATTCTTCATAACAGAGAAGAACTTTATTGCAATGGTAGGCAAGTGGAAGGGTAAACGGGGCTCGTTAACGTATATGGGCAGAGAGACCCAAAAGAGAGGAGACCTGTGGAAAAATTTAGAACTGTTGTGTATACACAAGGAGGGAGTAAAATGGTGTTTGGTCGGTGATTTCAATGAAGTCAGAGGAAATCATGAAAGACTAAACTCGGCCACAAACGAAAAAGGGACAGAGGAGTTCAATGCGTTCACTAAAGACAGTCAATTGGTGGAAATTCCAATGGGAGGGCAAAAATACACGAGAGTAAGCGACGGTGGGAGGAAGTACAGTAAGTTGGACCGGTTCCTAGCTACAAATGACTTTTGCTTGAAAGGAAATGGTCGGGCCACTGGCCGATTATTTTAGGTGACACAAACTATGATTTCGGACCCAAACCGTTCAATTTTTTTGACACGTAGTTGAAAGGTGAGGATATTGAAAATAAGTCAGAATGGAATGGAACAAAGAGGTGTCGTCTAAAACGCCTTCAAGCAGGTTTAGGGATAAACTGAGATACGTGAAACGGGCCTTGAAAAGAAGTTGCCTCGAGAAGTACAAGAAGTTGGACGGAGAATTGGAGAGGAGCAAAGAAGAGTTAAAGAAACTGGAAAGTGAAGTGGAGTCAAGAGTACTAGTTGAAAGTTGGGTAGAGGCGCGAAAAAAGTGGTTGGAGGCAGAATCAAAGAAAATAAAGATTGCAAGCCAAAAGGCCAAAATTAAATAGGTAAAAAAAAAAAAAAAGGGGACGAGAACTCAAAGTTGTTCCACTCAGCTATAAGATATAGAGAAAGGAAAAATGGGATACGGGGTTTGAACATTAATGTGGTATGGTCGGTCTATGATATTTTCGAAGGAAAATTCTCATCCAATATGCAGGTAGGTCTAAAAATAAAAAGTGAGAAGTTAAAGAAGTTGCCATCGGAGGAAGCGGAAAGCTTGGAAAGACCGTTATCGGAAGACGAAATCTGGGAAGCAATCAAAATGTGAGGAAATGACAAGCCTCCGAGCCTGGACCGAATTACCTTTGCATTTGTGCAAAAGTTCTGGCCAATCATAAAATGCGATCTCATGAAGGTGATATCGAGATTCTTGGAAGTGGCGGAGATTAGTGGAGGCTACAATGCATCTTTCATAACGCTCAATCCAAAAAACCCGAACCCGACGACCCTTAGTGATGATTATAGCCGATTAGTTTGATTGGGTTTTTTTATAAAATCCTATCAAAAGCAATGGCGGAGAGAATGAAGAAGGTGTTGGGGAATATCATTGGGGACACGCAAGCGGCTTTTAAAGGAAGGTATATCTTAGATGGCACCGTTTCTGTTCCTAATTGCGGCCGAATGCTTGAACGTCTTAATGACTGA
The DNA here is from genome assembly GCA_036898165.1 of Silybum marianum. Taxonomy (NCBI): domain Eukaryota; kingdom Viridiplantae; phylum Streptophyta; class Magnoliopsida; order Asterales; family Asteraceae; genus Silybum; species Silybum marianum. The sequence continues at coordinate 12,496,099 of CM072528.1, forward strand.
AGCGAAAGAAAAAGGAATATTTTAAGGCATAAAGGTCGGAAAAGACGGTATTGTGGTGACACATCTTCAATACGCCGCGACGCAATATTCTTTGGGAAATGGAGCATCAATAACATCAAAAACCTCATGAAAATACTTCATAGTTTTCATGTGATGTCGGGCTTAAAGATTAATATCGGCAAGAGCAAAATATTTGGAGTGGGTTTCGATCAAGAAGAAACGCAAATGTAGGCAAGAGGATAGGGTGAGGAACTTCATGAAAAAAATAAATACAAAGTGAAAACAACATAGTGATGAGGGTGTATGATAAAAAAAAATTGCAGAAAAGAAAATAGGGTGTATAAATAATAAACTAAGGGGTCGTTTACGAAACGCTTACTCGGCAAGCAAATTATCAAGTCACATTATCTGATCAATGAACATGGTAAGAACCAATAATCTTACCTGGTAAGAGGTTTTGACAAGGACCGAGAGTTTTACCCAGTTAAGTGATGAGGGTGCCGATTCTTACGCGCTTGGTGTTTACCTGTGATAATCACCAGCAACGAAAACAATAAGTTACAAATCCAAGACTAAAAAAGACATTTAACCCACCATGATTTTTGATCCTACGAGAAAAATAAAGAGAAGTGCACCAAGAAAACCAAGATGAAGTTATCATCAAGTGCCCAAATTAGTAGATGGGCTGCTTGTGCTTTGAAGTTTCAATATCTTAAACATGGAAATTGGAAAATCTGTCATCATCAAGTGAAACACTATGCAGCTAGTGTACAAAAGGATAGTAAAATCACAACATATGAACATGAATTGATGATGCCGATCCCATTTTGAATAGAAATTTTTCATGGAATGGGGGCTTTGTTCATACACATGGCTTCCTGTGTTCTTTTAGTGTTCATCAGATTGCAAAGCTCCTTTCTTAGGGATAGAGATAGATATATAGAAGATGGTTCTAGTTTTATCCAGGCAAATTTGTTTTTGTGTGTCAGAGAAAGGGAACGAAAACCTTGAGAACTGAATCGAATTTTGGGAACATCAACCCAGCCGGGAACAATCAGGTGAGAAACTTGATATCATGAATCTCTCATCGGAAATATAAACCCATCCAAGAAACTGGTTTTGCATTAACAACTTGTATATAATGCAAAAACACTTGTAATTAGCATATTTTCATATTGACAGGACATAAAACTTAAAGGGATTCTCTTCACTTCTATTGAAAATAAGAACAAAATTTTTGACAATCGAAATCTGCTGTAATGAAATTTTGATACATGAAAAAAAACACAATTTTTGATGATAGAATGTTGCTGCATATCAAAATTTGAAAATGAAAACAATCTGGGATGTATACTGATTGCAGAAGAGAGCAACTCACGTGTACATTAAGTAAAGTTGAAAACCCTTGAAAAAAAAGGAAATCGGTGAGGAAGACATTAAAACAATTAACAAAAGTAGATGGGACATGTTGTACCCTTGATAGAAAAATCGATAGAAGCAGCAGCAGATGTATGTTGGTTCACAAAGCAAGATAGAAAAATCAATAGAAAGCAGACGATGATACTAAACACAACAAACCAAAAATCAATTCCAAGAAACCAAACAATCAGATACTAAACTATCGGTACTAAACACAAACAAACCAAAAATCGATTACAAGAAAGCAATCGATTTCAAGAAAGGAAACTGATACAATATCAAATTTTCAAGAAAGCAAAAGGAAACTAACCGACTTCAAAGTTAAATGGAAGAGTGGATAAAACCCTAACCTTACTACCAAAATGATATATGAACGATTCCAGTAGAGAAGCTACAAAAGGAAGAGAAGCTAGAAGAAGTGGTTTGAAAAAATGAGTAATCCTTTTTTATCAGTGGTTTTGTAATCACATGTGTGCTTGCATCAAAACCAAAATAAAACTCTATAAAACAAAAATTGAGAGCAAAATTGTTACCTCTGTTGTTGAATCCATGATGAGGAAGATGATGATCAAAACTTGCACCATACGATCTCCAAAACAGAAGGATGCAGGCTTGCTGGTGAAATACCACCTAGTTCCGAGTTCTGCTTGGGTGAAAGTGATGAGTCATAGTACCTACAAAGCAATCTCTAAAATATTGCAAAGTGTGAAAGTGTGATTCTTTAAGTAAAATATTGCAAAGTGTTCATTTTTGGAACTTTATTATGAGTTAAGAAACCAGTACCACACCCTTGCATTGTCCATTATTCTAACCTCGGAAATTATATCATCATACTCTCCTGGTCCAAAAAGAGGGAGAATTAGCAACTATTTTACATAAGGGAAGAGGTTAGATGGGGTATGAAAAAACAATGAGCATTGAGCAAGTACCGTATATAGCCAACATGTGTCAAGACTTTGCCTTTGAAAAGGTCATATATAGTCCACTTTCTGCCATTAGCACAAACAGGGTCCCCTCCCACATTTCATTTTTGAAACAATACAAGTCAGATCCAGTCATCAACTTGCTTGGTCTTTGTTGTAAAACAGGTTTCAGCATGCAACATTAGCATATGATATAGACTTGTAGAAGTTAGACAGCATGTGTAATACAATATTATATCAAACTTCATACTTGAATACATATATATATATATATACATAATAAATAAGAGAACATCCAAAGCTATTGGACATGATCAAATGTAAGAAAACGAAATTAAAGTAAAAGACTAATGAAAGCATTCATGTTCGAATGAAAATACGAACAAAAACAAATTTGGTTCCATTCTACTTATAGGAATCAAGTATCGAATGGAAATACGAATGACATACCCCATGAAACACATAATATCTATTATCTACCAATAAGATGACCAAATTAGAATTGAAACTCAAATGATAATAAACAAATAATAATAAAAGCAAACTTGAAACACCAAAAAAAATGTACAAAACAACTTATGAGGGACATAACACAATAAACACATAATGCCTACTAGGGATGGCAACGGGGCGGGGATTCGGTGGGGAATGCAATCCCCGGCCCCGGCCCAGGTCCCCGACGGGTATGGGGAATCCAATCCCATCCCCCTTTTTTTTGTGCTTATCCCCGGTCAATCCCCGGTTTATCCTCGGTCAAACCCCCGGTTCAACAATAAATTGTTTAAAAAAGAGTAAAAAATGGTTAAAAAAATATATTTTTTTAGTTAATATATACATACGGGGACGGGGCGGGTTGGGTTGGGGAATACGTTACCCGGCCCCGGCCCCGGTACCCGTTTTAACGGGGAATCCCCGGCCCCGAACGGGGCGGGTGAACCGGGTTACCCGACGGGGCGGGGCAAATCACCATCCCTAGTGTCTACCAAGAATATGACCCAAATTAGAATTAAGACCCGACGGCCCTTAGAGATTATAGGCCTATTAGTTTAATTGGGGTTTTTTATAAAATCCTATCAAAAGCAATGGCGGAGAGATAATGAAGAAGGTGTTGGGGAATATCATTGGGGACACGCAAGCGGCTTTTATAAAAAGAAGGTATGTCTTAGATGGCACCGCTTATGTTCCTAATTGCGGCCGAATGCTTGAACGTCTTAATGACTGAAGCGAAAGAAAAAGTATTATTTGAAGGCATAAAGGTCGGAAAAGACGGTATTGTGGTGACACATCTTCAATATGCCGACGATGCAATATTCTTTGGGAAATGGAACATCAATAACATCAAAAACCTCATGAAAATACTTCACTGTTTTCATGTGATGTCGGGCTTAAAGATTAATATCGGCAAGAGCAAAATATTTGGAGTGGGTGTCGATCAAGAAGAAACGCAAATGTGGGTGAGAGGATTGGGATGTGGCTGTGGTGTGTTACCGTTCGTGTACCTTGGGCTTCCGGTGGGAAGGGCCAGGAACACAATAGAAAGCTGGAAAGAAGTGATAAAGAAGGTGGGAAACAAGCTAGCATCGTGGAAAGCGAAACTGATCTCGTATGGCGGTAGGTTAACCTTGGTTAAGTCTGGAAGTCTCTGGTTGTATTATTTCTCGATCTATCGTACCCCGAGAGGAGTGATTAGCGAGCTTGAGAGGATGAGAAGCTGTTTCTTTTGGGGAGGTGGGGGGATAGGATCGACTCACAAGAGAGGGGTGGCTTGGGTGAAATAGGGGAACGGGTGGTGAGGAACTTCAAGAGAGGTGGGTTAAATGTGGGGTGTTTGCAATTTTCTAATTGGGGATTGTTGGGGAAATGGTGGTGGCGGTTCGTTGTGAAAAAAAGATGCTCTGTGGGTAAAGGTGATAAAAAGTATCTACCGGGGAGGGGGGGGGGGTTTCCGCGGGAATAGCAGTAGAGTCGGGGGGGAGAGGGGTGTCGGTATGAAGTAATAATATCAAAATTGGAAAAGATTTGGAGAAGGTAGGCATTAATCTTGGAGCCTCTTTCAGGAAATAGGTCAGATCAGGGAAAGGGACGAGTTTTTGGATGGATAGATGGGTCGGCAACAAGATATTGGGAGAGAGGTTTAAGCGTCTATATCAACTAGAATCCAATAAGGAGGGTACGATAGCCAAAAAGGAGAGTGGATGGAGGGGGAGAGAATCGCGAGAGTTGTAGGTTTTAAAGGCCGTCTTACAAGGATGGCACCCAAAAGTAAACATAAGTGACCAAGTAAAGTGGATGGGTGGGGGTGATGGGACATTTACGGTACAAGGCCTAAAGAACCTGATCGATGAAAAAGTGTCGACGGGAAGGGAATAATTTGAAGAAACAAAGTGGTCAAAGGTGATCCCAAAGAAAGTGTGCATCTTCTTCTTCTGGAAGGCGATGCAAGGCAGACCCCAGTGTAGAATGATGCTCGACAAGATGGGTGTGAATGTAAACTCCGTGCTTTGTCAGAGATGCGAATCGGAGAAGGAATCGGTGGAACACGCGTTGGTGCAATGCCATGAGGAAAATAGTGCTCCGATGGTGGAATTATAAGGAGGAAAATTTCGAGTCGGTTCAAGATCTAATCAATCAACTTTGCTGTGACAGACATCGTAGGGCAACCGCGACTATGGACGGAAACTGTGTGGGTCTTCGCGTACCTGATTTCGTCTCATAGAAATCAAATCATATTCAAAGATGACAAAAGATAGCTGGAGGATCGGTTCCTTGAATTCCAACGAGTTTTGAATGGATCGTTAGACGGTGTAGGGTCAGGAAAATCAATCAAGGCAACCAATGTTCATAAATGAAAAAACTACAGAAAATAAACATAACAAAAACACCCAAAGGAACCTGATTTTGGTACCAAGTCTAGCTATCACTAATAGATCAGAAATCAATCTAGTCCAATTAATAAGTATTAAAAGCAATTCATAACTATGTTATCTCAAGCTATTCACAAGTGAATAACAACCGGTTACAGAAACAACAAAAGAATAAGAAATATTTTTTATGACAATTTAATTCATTAGGGACAACTTTTTAAAATATTGGTTGACTTAGCAGTCCAAAAACTGTTTGACTTTGCAATATATATATATATTATACCTGAGCGTTTTCATTGGCAGCATTCTTGATCTGACATTATCAACCGCTCCACATATATCATCTCCATGATCAAACTGTTCTCAAACAACTATTTTACCAGCACAAAACAATGTTAGAAAATAACATTAGATATTTGACCTCGTCAAACACCCAAACAAAATTTACATGCCATTCATTTCCTATCATAGAAATACAAATTCAAAACATGAGATCTAATAAAGAAGACTTAGCTAACCGTCGTGAGTCCATGATGAGGAAGATGATGATCAGAACTTGCACCATACGATCTGCAAAACAGAAGGATGCAAGCTTTGTTGGTGAAATACCACCTAGTTCCGAGTTATGCTTGGGTGAAAGTGAGGACTCATAGTACCCTGCAAAGCAATCTCTAAATTCACAGTGTGATTCTTTAAGTAAAGACATTATATTTGCCCCAAAATATTGCAAAGTGTTAACTTTTGGGGAAAAGTCATATAATCGAAGGTTAATTTTTCACCCACTTGCAAAGTGCTAATTACTTAGTGGCTTCACTTCAAAAAAAATTCTGGTTCCGCCTCTACACCTGACCTTTACCTCCTATCCCCTAGACGGTTCACACAGTCTATTGGAAATCCAACAAAAAGCATAAACAAGATGATATATGACATAATAAACTTATGTATGATCTTGTATGCATGAATCATCGGTAAGCTCACAACATTCGAGTAGCAGATCATTATTGATCTACAGTATGGCTGGCAGGTTCGTGCATAAGACTTTCAATGTCATCTTAAATATTATAGAATAAATATTTAGCGTTAACCTTAAAAAGTTCACATTAGAAATCCAATTAGAGGTATCTTATTTAAGACTACCATTTGCTGACTTTTTTTCATTTATAAAAAGATCAGGATAAATGCATACAAGCAATTCTAGAAATGGCTAAAAGTCCAACTTTTGATGACCATTCACCGGTAACGACTTAGAAAGATGGAATAAGAAAAACGCAAGAATCAGACCATGAAAAGCACCTCAAAAGTCTAGGCTAAGTTATTCTCTCTATATAGATGATAGAATCTGTGTAGTAAACATAATGGAGATAGCACCATAGACATAGAAGTATCTTCATATGAGGTGCATGCAAGCATGTTATGTATCTATTATAATGACATTTTATCCCTTGGAACTTTATTATGAGTTAAGAAACCAGTACCTCGACCTTGCATGGGTGCTTCTTGATTATATCATCCATCATATTGATCATCCACATAAGAACCATTATTTTACATATGGAAAGAGGTTAGATGGGGTATGAAGTAAGACCCATCAATGAAAAAAGAATGAGTGTTGAGCAAGTACCGTATATTGATCAATGAAGTAAGACCCATCAATGAAAAAAGAGGTGTCGAACCTTGCCTTTGAAAAGGTCATAGATACTCCACTTTCCGCCATTAGCAACAACAGGGTCCTCCCACATTTTCTTTTTGAAACATACAAGTCACATCCAGTCATCAACTTGCATTGGTCTTGTTGTAAAACAGGTCTCATCATTAGAATATGATAATAATGTCTACCAATAATATGACCCAACTTAGAATTAAGACCCCAAATAATGAAAATAGAAGCATATACGGAACCCCTAAAAACCAAAAATACAATTTACGAGGGACCTACAACAAGAAACACATAATGTCTACCAAGAATATGACCCAACTTAGAATTAAGACCCAAATACTAATAAGCAAATACTGAACCCCTAAAAAACAAAAATACAATTTACCACAAGAAACACATAACGTCTACCAAGAATATGACCCACATTAGAACTAAAACCCCAAATAATAATAATAATCAAATAATTATATAAGCAGACACAATTTGAATACCCAAAGACAAGTGATGACACAATTTGGGTTTTGGTCAACACCAATAAACTCCATCCTTATGCCTCCGACCACCAAAATAGAGGTATATAATGTACCTGCACAAAACAATGTTAGAAAATAAAAACACACAAAAGAGATAAACCTGCCATTCATAGAAATACAAATTCAAAACATGAGATCTAATAAAGAAGACTTAGCTAACCGTCGTGAGTCCATGATGAGGAAGATGATGATCAGAACTTGCACCATACGATCTGCAAAACAGAAGGATGCAAGCTTTGTTGGTGAAATACCACCTAGTTCCGTTCCGAATCCTGCTGAGTCATAGTACCTACAAAGCAATATCTAAATTCACAGTGTGATTCTTCAAGTAAAATATTGCAAAGTGTTCATTTTTGGAACTTTATTATGAGTTAATAAACCAGTACCTCGCCCTTGCATGATCCATTATTCTAACCTCGGAAATTGAATCATCATACTCTCCTGGTCCAAAAGCATTTCAATCCAGAGCACGCATCAAAAAGAGGAAGAATTAGCAACTATTTTACATATGGGGTATGAAATAAGAGACCCATCGATGAAAAAAGAACGAACATCGAGCAAGTACCGTATACAGCTAACAGGTGTCGGACTTTGCCTTTGAAAAGGTCATATGTAGTCGGTCCACTTCCCGTCATTAGCACAAACAGAGTCCCCCCACATATTTTTTTGAAACAATACAAGTCAGATCCATTCATCAACTTGCTTGGTCTTGTTGTTAGAATATGATATAGACTTGTAGAAGTTAGACAGCATGTGTAATACAATATTAAGACCATATGATCTGCAAAACAGAAGGATGCAAGCTTGCTGGTGAAATACCACCTAGTTCCGAGTTATGCTTGGGTGAAAGTGAGGACTCATAGTACCTACAAAGCAATCTCTAAATTCACAGTATGATTCTTTAAGTAAAGCCATTATCTTTGCCCCAAAATATTGCAAAGTGTTCATTTTAGGCGAACAGTTAAAGAGTTCGATTCTGAATTATTATATAACAATAGTTACACGCTCAATTTAAAAACCAATGATTGTTTACAGCAACAAGAGAACTACAGAAATGCAAATAATGAAATACTCACAGACTAAGCTCTATTTCATAGATTGGACTCTTTTTCTTTCTAGCGTTGGGTATAGTACCAAATGTTTCTTCATTCAAGGAAATACAAAGCGATTTTGATTACTTATTCGGTTGGGATTACCAGCCGACTTGCCTGGCAGACTAGCTCCTAACTTCCTTGATAGAGCGATGAGCTTACTTAAATAGAGTGAGCTAGCATTGTTGGCAGTTAAGTTGACTGCCTTTACTCGCTAGGGATTACTCGATCTATCACATGCATCCTAGCTTATCTCACTTCTTCCTTGAAGGTCCCACGGACTGTTCGAATTATCTCCAAAAGACGAAAAATATAATTTACAAGAGCATACCCACAAGAAACAAATAATGTCTAAGAAGATGACCAAATTGGAATCAAAACCGAAATAATAGTAAGAAAAAAAATAATAAAAGCAAATCACGGAACCCACAAAAAGAAGAACAATACAATTCACAAGGGGGTATACCCCAAGAAACACATAAATGACCAAAATGAAATTAAAATGCAAATAATAATAAGCAAATATAAAATGCAAACACAAAAACCACAAAAAATGAAAATTACAATTTACGAGGGGCATACCCAAGAAACACATAACGTCTACCAAGAAAATGACCAAATTAGAATTAAAACCCTAATAATAATTAAAACAAACACGGAATCCACAAAAAACGAAAAATACTATTTATGAATGGCATACCGCATGAAACACATAATTTCTACCAAGAAGATGACCAAATTAGAATTGAAACCTAAATGATAATAAACAAATAATAATAAAAGCAAACATGGAACCCCAGAAAAAACATCAAATACAATTTACGAGGAGTAAATACCAAGAAAAATATTATGTCTACCAAGAAGATGACCCAACTTAAAATTAAAACTTAAATGTAAAAGCAAACACGGAAACATAAAAAAATACAATTTATGAGAAGCAATACCCCAAGAAACACATAATAATGTCTACCAAAAAAATGACCCATATTAGCATTAAGACCCCAAATACTAATAAGCAAATACCGAACCCCTAAAAAACAAAAACACAATTTACAAAGGACATACCACAAGAAACACATAATGCCTACCAAGAATATGACACAAATTACAATTAAAAACCAAAATAATAATTATCAAATAATCATAAAAGCAAACACAATTTGAATACCCAAAGACAAGTGATGACACAATTTGGGTTTTGGTCAATACCAATAAACTCCATCCGACAACCAAAATTGAGCAAATAAATATACCTGCACAAAACAATGTTAGAACATAAAAACAGATAATTGACCCTGGTCAAACACCCAAAAGAGATAAATCTGCCATTCATAGAAATACAAAATCATAACATATGAAAAAGACTTAACGAACCGTCATGAGTCCATGATGAGGAAGATGATGATCAGAACTAATTGCACCATACGACCTGCAAAACAGAAGGATGCAAGCTTGCTGGTGAAATACACTGCAAAAAAAAATGGTTCCAACCAATTTGTGTTATCATAAAGATATAATTATATGAATATAATACAGGTATAACTCAAACTTACAGATCCTCCCATGGGCACAATATGTTCTACGTCTTTGTTTCTAAGCTTGGTTCACTTGTATTATATATGTGAGATTATCAACACATCCACATCTAAGCAAGATTATTAATACAACAAGCCATATCTATTGCAGATGTGAGGTTGTCAAGCACAGAGCTTAGAAAAATACTCACAAAACCAACCTGCAATCATCATCAATACCATAAAATAACAAGGTTATGAAATATTTTTGCCTCCATCCACAAATCTTTCCTCTTTAATCCATCCAAGCAGGTTACCACTTACAACTTCCAGAAGTATAAGAATCTCGAGTGAATAGCTTTTGCCTATGAACATAAACTATTGAGTTGAATGTAAGAATAAAACAGAACAGAACAAATAGATACCAGAATTAGAAGATAACCATAGAGAAAATGAGCTATTATGATTGCAAACTAATGAATATTCAATAAGATGATCATGCGTACAATTTATCAAGTAAACATATGAAATTATTCAACAAAATGTATTTCAAATTGTAAGTTTGTAACTGGATTAAAAGTATGGTAATTATGCATTCAGTTTGTTTTGGTATATGCTCGTTTAGATATATACTTACTTATTCGATTAGTCTTTATATGCTTTTGATACATAGTAAATTATATAAAACCTTTTAATTTCAAAGGTTTATAGGTAACATGTTCATTAAGAACCTGAGAGTCAAGAGTTACACACCATGCTTAGAAGCAATAAATATAATCATATAAATAACATGATTTCTTTTTTAAAAATATGCCACTATTTTTATGTATTATCGTAGTTTTTCATAATTTTTGGAAAAACGGATTTAAAAATGAAGTATAGTTGTCACCTGTGAAGCTGTACTGAGGTCTGAACTTTTCTCGACTAAACTGTCCAGCTTTTCACCTCTTTCAAGGACGCTATCGATAGTCTTGTGCTGTAACAAAAGTAAATTTACACATCAAGAGAAACTATTGAACATTAAAAATATGCAGCAAAATATACCTAAAGCATCACCAAGACTCCAACTGTATTCCTAATCCACCTTCAATTGTATTTCGAGTAATATCCACTATCCAGATATCTTGGAACTCTTTACCTGATCCTTTATATATTTCTTTGATCAATCTTGTAAGTCATGGCACCAATGCTCCAAGCCTTATGATAACTGAAACAAATGACTTACCAAGTTGGATAACGTTTTACCATCACCAGCATCTTTGTCACCACGTGATGGCTGAGGGATGGTGCTCTAGACTCTATTAACTTATACAAATGCAGAGTTGTCAAGCCATAGAAAAAGCAGTGAAGATCTTGCAGTAGATAGACGATCCATATATAATGTGCTCCTTCTGGCCCAAAAAACATAAGAAAAGTCTACAAACCTTCCATTTTATTTTTGGTAACAGAGGAATAGAATAGAAGAATCATCTTCAATTTGATTATAAACCTTTCAATTGATAGAAATAAATTTGGTACCTGGCCTGTGCTGCTCTCCTTTGAACAGATTAACAGCCTTGATTCCTGTCGGTGATCCAAAAACAACACAATCAAATCAAATCAATGATCTGTAATTCCAGAATGTAAAGGATGTGAGCTTCTACCTTAGATGCAAAGGGTCTTTCACGATTTCTATACCTCATCAGTCCATTTGTGCAGATATAGACGGAATAGTCTGATTCGTGATGTGATATCTCGATGATTCCAATAGCATTTCTCTAAGATATACGTAATTTCAACAAATTTCACAAACAACTCTGAATATGTGAACCGACGATTCCGAATTTCGATATATTTCAACAAAGTTTGCATCAGAGGGAAGCATAAATGCATCAGATAAGAAATTTATTTCTGAGAGTGACGCATAGAAAAGATGTTAACTATAAGGAGAAGAGACGTGAGCGACGGGAACTTAGGCGGGAGGCGAGAAGAGAATCACGGATCAAAACTAGGGTTTAGTCAGTTGATTTCCAATCACACTTCTTTTATATGATTTTGATTTATTATTAGAATCTTTTAGATGCACTTTATCGACTTATGAAGCGTTACTGAACCATTTACTTAATTTTATTTTATTTTACGAAAAATACTATTTACGAATGACATACCCCATGAAACACATAATATCTACCAAGAAGATGACAAAATTAAACAGATAATAATGAAAGTAAACTGGGAACCCAAAAAACATACAATACAAAAATACAATTTACGAGGGGCTACACCCCAAGAAACGCATAATAATGGCTACCCAAAAATATGGCCCAAATTAGCATTAAGACCCCATATACTAATAAGCAAATACCGAACACCTAAAAAACAAAAACACAATTTACGAAGGACATACCACAAGAAACACATAACGCCTACCAAGAATATGACACAAATTACAATTAAAAACCAAAATAATAATTATCAAATAATCATAAAAGCAAACACAATTTGAATACCCAAAGACAAGTGATGACACAATTTGGGTTTTGGTCAATACCAATAAACTCCATCCGACAACCAAAATAGAGCAAATAAATATACCTGCACAAAACAATGTTAGAACATAAAAACAGATAATTGACCCTGGTCAAACACCCAAAAGAGATAAATCTGCCATTCATAGAAATACAAATTCATAACGTATGAAAAAGACTTAACTAACCGTCGTGAGTCCATATGAGGAAGATGATGATCAGAACTAATTGCACCATACGACCTGCAAAACAGAAGGATGCAAGCTTGCTGGTGAAATACACTGCAAAAAAAATGCTTCCAACCAATTTGTGTTATCATAACGATATAATTATATGAATATAATACAGGTATAACTCAAACTTACAGATCCTCCCATGGGCACAATATGTTCTACGTCTTTGTTTCTAAGCTTGGTTCACTTGTATTATATATGTGAGATTATCAATACATCCACATCTAAGCAAGATTATTAATACAACAAGCCATATCTATTGAAGATGTGAGGTTGTCAAGCACAGAGCTTAGAAAAATACTCACAAAACCAACCTGCAATCATCATCAATACCATAAAATAACAAGGTTATGAAATATTTTTGCCTCCATCCACAAATCTTTCCTCTTTAATCCATCCAAGCAGGTTACCACTTACAACTTCCAGAAGTATAAGAATCTCGAGTGAATAGCTTTTTCCTATGAACATAAACTATTGAGTTGAATGTAAGAATAAAACAGAACAGAACAAATAGATACCAGAATTAGAAGATAACCATAGAGAAAATGAGCTATTATGATTGCAAACTAATGAATATTCAATAACATGATCATGCGTACAATTTATCAAGTAAACACGTGAAATTATTCAACAAAATGTATTTCAAATTGTAAGTTTGTAACTGGATTAAAAGTATGGTAATTATGCATTCAGTTTGTTTTGGTATATGCTCGTTTAGATATATACTTACTTATTCGATTAGTCTTTATATGCTTTTGATACATAGTAAATTATATAAAACCTTTTAATTTCAAAGGTTTATAGGTAACATGTTCATTAAGAACCTGAGGGTCAAGAGTTACACACCATGCTTAGAAGCAATAAATATAATCATATAAATAACATGATTTCTTTCTTAAAAATATGCCACTATTTTTATGTATTATCGTAGTTTTTCATAACTTTTGGAAAAACGGATTTAAAAATGAAGTATAGTTGTCACCTGTGAAGCTGTACTGAGGTCTGAACTTTTCTCGACTAAACTGTCCAGCTTTTCACCTCTTTCAAGGACGCTATCGATAGTCTTGTGCTGTAACAAAAGTAAATTTACACATCAAGAGAAACTATTAAACATTAAAAATATGCAGCAAAATATACCTAAAGCATCACCAAGCCTCCCACTGTATTCCTAATCCACCTTCAATTGTATTTCGAGTAATATCCACAATCCAGATATCTTGGAACTCTTTACCTGATCCTTTATATATTTCTTTGATCAATCTTGTAAGTCATGGCACCAATGCTCCAAGCCTTATGCTAACTGAAACAAATGACTTACCAAGTTCGATAACGGTCTACCATCACCAGCATCTTTGTCACCACGTAATGGTGCTCTAGACTCTATAAACTTATAGAAATGCAGAGTTGTCAAGCCATAGAAAAAGCGGTGAAGATCATGCAGTAGCTAGACGATCCATATATAATGGTGCTCCTTCTGGCCCCAAAAAACATAAGAAAAGTCTACAAACCTTGCATTTTATTTTTGGTAACAGAGGAATAGAATAGAAGAATCATCATCAATTTGATTATAAACCTTTCAATTGAAAGAAATAAATTTGGTACCTGGCCTGTGCTGCTCTCCTTTGAACAGATTAACAGCCTTGACTCCTGTTGGTGATCCAAAAAATACACAATCAAATCAAATCAATAATCTGTAATTCCAGAATGTAAAGGATGTGAGCCTCTACCTTAGATGCAAAGGGTCTTTCACGATTTCTATACCTCATCTGTCCATTTGTGCAGATATAGATAGAATGTAGAGCGTATTATATGAATATAATACAAGTATAACTCAAACTTACAGATCCTCCCATGGGCACAGTATGTTCTAAGTCTTTCTTTCTAAGCTTGGTTCACTTGTATATATGTGATATTACCGATACATCCACATCTAAGCAAAATTATTAATACAACGAGCCATATCTATTGCAGATGTGAGGTTGTAAAGCACAGAGCTTAGAAAAAAAGTCACAAAACCAACCTGCAATCATCATCAATACCATAAGATAACAGAAAGATGACAAATAACAAGGTTATGAAATATTTTTGCCTCCATCCACAAATCTTTCCTCTTTAATCCATCCAAACAGGTGACCACTTTCAATTTCCAGAAGTATAAGAATCTCGAGTGAATAGCGTTTTCCTATGAACATAAACTATTGAGTTGAATGTAAGAATAAAATATAACAGCACAAATAGATACCAGAATTAGAAGATAACCATAGAGAAAATTAGCTATTATGATTGCAAACTAATGAATATTCAATAAGATGATCATGCATACAATTTAACAAGAAAACATGTGAAATTATTCAACAAAATGTATTTCAAATTGTAAGTTTGTAACTGGATTAAAAGTATGGTAATTATGCATTCAGTTTGTTTTGGTATATGCTCGTTTAGATATATACTTACTTATTCAATTAGTCTTTATATGCTTTTGATGCATAGTAAATTATATAAAACCTTTTAATTTCAAAGGTTTATAGGTAATACATGTTCATTAAGAACCTAATAGTCAAGAGTTACACACCATGCTTAGAAGCAATAAATATAATCATATAAATAACATGATTTCTTTTTAAAAATATGCCACTATTTTTATGTATTATTGTAGTTTTTCATAACTTTTTTTGGAAAAAACGGATGAAAAAAATGAAGTATAGTTGTCACCTGTTAAGCTGTACCGAGGTCTGAATTTTTCTCGACTAAACTGTCCAGCTTTTCACCTCTTTCAAGAATGTCAAAATAAGTTCATAGAAGATCAACAAACACAGGATGTCTGGATTAGTGGAACGACATACCTCCTTATAAGATTTCATAGCATGTGAGATAGATGAATCGGAAAAAGAATCAAAGAAACTTAAGAACCCAAGGCTCTTAATGACCAGAGGCAAATCAAATGAACAGAAACGTCTTGCTATAGATAGGTGGTTAGTTGTTTCTGGTATACACCACATATGCTCAAAGCTGAGGAAACAGAAGATATCATCAAGTAAAACTGAATGGAACTCACTCCATGGTATACACCACATATGTTCTACATTGGCATCTTTTTGAATATCCGGTTGCAAAATATAAGCCGCAGATGACCATCTTTATGATTCTAAACAAGAAGACTAAATTTGTGACCACAAGAGATACCTCTTGAGCCTTCCAATGAATGGAACTACAGATTCTGTTACTTATGGACCCCAGGGTGAACATGCTCCAAATTTAGAGGAAATAATTTGGTCATTAAATAAATAAACAATTTTCATTAAACAATTACCAATACTTGAGGTTCTATTCACATACACATTAACAGATCGATTGAGGTAATATTTATAACTTACAGAACATATATATCAAATAATAAAACAGAAACTTCTTAAGAAAAAAAAAGAGAATATAGATTAGAGTGTACCCTAAATTGGTTACCTTCTCAAGAATGAGAGTTGATCATCAGCATCTCAAGTAAGGACGTGTGTGGCTATTGAGACCAGAGTTGAGTAAACAAAACGAATGCAATATATATATATATATATATTACTACACAAAATTAATTAAGAAATCGTCCTTTGGAAGTTGACAGATTAAATTCTTATTTGAATCAAGAAGCAAATTGCGATCAAAAAACACACTAGGAAAGGAAAGAAGAGTATGTTTAACAAATTAAAACATACACCAAATATTGGAAAGGAGGGTTCATCACTGATAATGACAACATGATGCAACCTCCTTCGTAAAAAACCCTAAAAGTAATAAAAACGGACAGCATAAATCAAATGAAAAATCAAGAAAACAAATAAGAAACCCAAAATCAGTGGAATCGCATTCAGCAAAAAGGATTTCTCAACTCGACTCGATTCTTGGCCCTGTAAAATTAACAGAAAATAGAAAATACTCACATCAAATCGCAATCCATTGGTCTCTGAGTCTTCGTTCTCTTCGACAAACGAATTGATGAAAAAATCCAAAGAGAATACGAAAAGAAATCGATGAAATCAGGGTTTTAAACGAGAATCAGAGTAAATTTGGTTTCTCAAACGATCGCAAATAAGAGTTGAATCATGTCAATTGATGACAAATCCAAAGGGTTATACGAATGAAATCAGGGTTTTAGTGGTTTCCCCCTTTACCTTATATACATTCCTGCTGCTTGCCTAACGGTCTGATTTCTAATGGGAGAGGCTAAAATGGTCACCCTAAGGTAAATTTGTAAATTTTAATTTGAGTAAATTACATGATTGGTCCCTGTGGTATACACTAAATAACACTGTGTGTTTTTTCTTTTAAATAATTATAAATTTAGTCTCTATGATTTACATTTTCACACGTTCTTGATCCTTGAACTCTAATGATGTTAAATGATTCTGTTAAATTATCTAGATAGACTAACAATGTAACATTTTAAAACTTTGGTTCCACCTTTTTTAATTTTGGCTCTTTCTCCCTCTTGTCTCCTAACACATACACATTTACATACAAACATTATTTGATATTGATTATTTAATTTCAATTTAAATTACATACACCCCTACTCCCTTTTAACATATTTGCTTTAAAATATCTTATGTTAAGGGAAGGGGGGGAATGATTCCCTATTACGATGCGTTTGGTACGCAGACTGGACTGTACTGAACATGACTGGAGTAGGGGTGCTCAAAAACTCGAACAACCCGATCAACCAACCAACCTGACGTAAAATAACTCAACCCGAAGCAACCCGATGCCTAATCGGGTTGTAAATTTTTCAAACCGTAGGCATTGGGTTGATATCAGGTTACTTTTATTTGAACACAACCCAACCCGACCAACCCGATGAACCCAATATCATTTTATATATTGGATTTAATATGATTGTTGAGCCTCTATAATATGTAATTAAACAATTACACCCATCACGCACCCTCTTCATATATATAGTTTCTTTTGTATATATCAGTAATTGTGAATATATGTATATATATACATACATATAAATTGATAAAATTAATTGAATGTGATATACTTAAGATTTAAGAATTATGGATAAGTTGTACCAAATGTCGGATGAGGAAAAAATAAATTACGAGTAGACTAGAGAAAACAACATATTCGAGGTTAGGATAATATTTTGTTGTACAAAAGTATCAATCCGACCAACCCGTACGGGTTGGGTTGCATTTTGGTTTGGGTTAGGTTGGGTTGAGATTTTTCAAACCGCAAGCATTGGGTTGAGTCGTCAAAATGCCTTCAACCCAACCCGTGAGCACCCCTAGACTGGACAAGACTGGACATAACAGGACGGGACATGATAGTTGTTCAGCGTTTGGTAAGACATGAAAGAACTGGATTGGACGGGACATAACTTGTTAAATGACCAATTTACCCTAAGTTGTTTAGTTGTTTTTTAAAACCAAATAATCAAGCAAAGAAGTTGGACTAAATCAAGTCGAAGAAAAAACCACAACAAAGCATCTAAGCCTTATGAAGATGATAGTATCATATAGAAGTTAGAAACATAAAAGCCTCAAAAATCCTTCAAATAGTGGTAACAATGGCCAAAATAAACCGAAATCAAAAATCGACAAGGTAGTGTAAATACGATCTGATAAGAAATCGAATCAATGTAAATACAAATCGAATCAATGTAAATAATACATCAAAATCGAATCTGTGTAAATAACAAATTAGATACAAAATCGATTATCTGAAGAAGAAAACGGAGTTCGTGAAATCGAATCGTGAAACAGGGACGATTATTTGTGGTATGTCGTGAGTTCATGAAATCGAATATCGATTTGTCTCGATTTCATGAAACATGGACGATTTTTCTTGAGTTCATGGAGAAGAAGACCTGAAGAAGAAGAAGAAGATTATTTGTGGAGAAGATGATTTTTTATGGTATGTCATGGGTTTACAAGGACGATTTGTCTTGATGAAGAAGACGATGTTCGTGAGGTTGTGGGTTTGCTGGGGAGAGTTCGTGAAGGAGAAGTTCATGAGAGAGGTTGAGGAGTTTTGTGAGGCGTGTGTATTAGGTCAAGGGCAAAATGGTCCATCAGTTATTGTTCTACTTTGTTCTATATTTAATCATACCAAATATGGGACAAGCCTATTCTGACATGTCCCATCATATTCCTCGGTAGGAATTGGGACGGGAACATGGATGGAGATTGAGATCAGGATCCCCATCCCAGTTCGACCCCATTCCCATGTCTAATTAATGATTTGTTTTAAATATATTATGAAACGTAAAAAAAGATAACTAATGATTTGTTCTAAATATATCATGAAACGTTAAAAATTTACTTTTTTTTAACAAGTTTTTTTTATCCTTTTATATTTTATTTACGGGGTGTTTGGATTAGCTTATAAAAACAACTTATTGACTTATTTTGGTGTGACATAGGTAATAAGTTTTTTTTAAATGTTTGAGAAAAACAATTTATCTAATTTTTAATTTATCAATTTTTAACAAAAACTTATCCAAAAAGCCAATAAATTATAAGTTAATAAGCTAATCCAAACACCCCCATATTTAAAAACTACAACAACATAACTTTAATGTTCGAGATAAAATAAAAAAAAAGTGGGGATGACACAAAAATCGAAAAGAATTTATGTTATTAATTTTTGGGAATTAAATTAATTAATTTAATTAAATGAGTCTGTCTTGTACACATGCCTTTAGAGGGTATTTTGGGTATAACACCCCTCCAATCATTCCTGCAGAGAAGAGAAGAGAAGAGAAGACCGGTTTCTCTGTATTCAATTTATCGTCTCGTGAGTCTTATTATTATTATATCTCTCTCGTTCCGATTCTTCGGCGACTTTTCTGTCAAAGTGAAGGAGATGGCCAGGAGACCGGACGACGAGTACGATTACTTGTTTAAGGTCGTTTTGATCGGAGATTCAGGCGTCGGAAAATCCAATCTTCTATCTCGATTCACTAGAAATGAGTTTTGTTTGGAGTCCAAATCCACAATCGGAGTCGAATTCGCCACTCGTACTCTTCAAGTATAATTCTATCAATCTATCTCTACATTTGCTTTCGTTTTTCTCGTTTCTTTTGTTTGATTTGATGCATGAAATTTTGCTAGTGTTTGACTCATTTATGTGGTTGCTGATCCAGAAGAATTATGATAAACAATTGGTTTTACTTTTACTTCCATTTTGTTAGTCATTTCTGTTGCTTGATCTGTTCTTCAGAGTTGATTTGGAGGTGTTTTTACCGTGTTGTTGAGGATTGTTGATTGGATTTGACGTACACTTAGTTTTCGCTTATGATTACTTCATGATCTGTGTTGAGAAAAGTTGGATGCAGATTTAATCAATCGATAAGTAGTTCAATAGATCGGCTTCACTCGAGCAATTAAACGGTTTTTAGCATTGAAGTGTAGACTATCTCTCTTAATTTGTTAGTACCAATTTCATGAGTTTTACATATCTTCAAGTGTAGACTCTCTCTTAATTTGATAACTGATAAGGAGGAATCAAGAGGACTGAATGCCAGCCTACAATAGCACAAACAATGTTGAATTTCAGGATCCTGTTTCTAATGAGTAAATGTTTCTTACTGTGTTTTTATGTGGGCAAAAAATTAGAAATGTTATACATAATCATTATGTATTTGATACTTGATTAATTATTAGAAGTAACTTTACTACTTTAGCATATGTTTTTGAACACTAAAAAGAAAAAAACCTTGAAGACGTTAAATAGCAAATGATTAAAGTTCTAAAGTAAGTTAAATTAATTAATCCATCCAAATAATATAGTTTTTTCACTTCAGAAAATTATTTACCATTTTCTGCTAAAAAGGCAATAAAACATTAATACACTAAAAGCTTTTATGGAAGGTAGTATGAAGTTGTAAAGAAGACCTATTATAGAACACAACAATAGATAGTAATGCAATTAATTTGATCTTGGTGTAGGAATGAATATAATATACATGGTGTATATATAAATACAACAGTATTTGCAGTATTCCACATGATAAATATTGCTTGTGGTTGTGGAAGACCCCATTTAGTGATAACTTTGCGTTACTGTACTAAAAGTTGATCCAGCCAAGTTCACAAAAGAAACAAAAACATTAAGTTTCAGATGGGCTTTCTTAATTAGATTTCCGTTTATCTTGTTCATTTCTAGGATGGTTCAGTTTGGTGATTACAGTCTCCTGCTTGATCTTACTTGGGTTAACTTTTGCCTTGAGCATTATTACTATTAGAAACAACTGCATAATATGCTTTTAGTTAGTCTTCCTTTTCACTTTTTTTCTGGTTAAATCAACTGCACGATAGGAGAAAGTATCTAGTGCAAGCCAAAGATAATTCAAGTGAACTTCTAATCCATTTTATAGCTTCCTACTTGACATTAGATCCATGTCCCAGACAAGGGGATCTCTCATTTGGTTTATTTATTTATTATTATTATTGAAATGTCAAAAAGAGTTCTTTAATAACTAAAAAACTGCCAAATAAGAAGGCAATATTAATCAACCAAACTAACCTTCAGATTGAACAAAATTCCAAACAGTTGAGATCATCATGACAATTGGGCCTGAGGACCGAGACCGGTTAAGCAAGGATTGGTCCTTACTAAGCTGTATCTAGGCCCAGTCTAGACCTAAACGCCCGGTCACTCTGATTAAACAAAGGACTAGTTTGGGACCAAAAGAGGGCCCGGTTAGGAACGTGAAAGGACCAGTTAACTAGCTGTTATACACAAGTTTGAACTTCGAAGGACTGAAAAGGACCGGTTAGAACCGATAACGGTCAAAAAAACACCAGAGAGCTAGTTTTATTTTTTGTTCTCTAGTGCTTCTTTTAACTTTTTGAATCATATTTCAATCACATTTTCTTATTTTCATCTTTAAACATAATAATCCCAATTCAAGATTACTATATTTCTTCTTGAACCTTAAAACTTATAATTTTGTTTTCAAGTTCTCGGATTAGTAGGAATTCACCTGGAAAACAAAAGAGTTTGGTTGATGGATAGAGGGGTTTTTCTTTCTAGAGTTCACTTAAAACAAAAGGTTTCAGTTAGGACTTAGGACCAAAAGGACAGATTGTATAAAAACCTATATGGAGGTATTTATTTATAATATATATATATATATATATTGATCTTATAATTGGTATATAATGAGTTAAAACATCATGTTTAGGTGGAGGGAAAGACCGTGAAGGCTCAGATATGGGACACAGCAGGGCAGGAGAGATACCGAGCCATAACCAGTGCCTACTATAGAGGTGCCCTTGGTGCACTTCTGGTCTATGATGTCACCAAACCAACAACCTTTGAAAACGTAAGCCGATGGTTAAAGGAACTAAGGGACCATGCAGATTCAAATATCGTCATCATGCTTATCGGAAACAAAACCGATCTGAAGCATCTGAGAGCCGTTGCTACAGAAGACGCTCAAAACTTTGCGGAAAAAGAAGGCCTTTCGTTCATAGAAACGTCAGCTTTAGAAGCGATAAATGTGGAAAAGGCATTCCAAACGATTCTTGGTGAGATTTATAGGATCATCAGCAAGAAATCGATTTCAGCAGGCAATGCAGCAGCAGCAGGTGGTAGTAGCATTAAACAGGGAGAGACTCTTGTGGTTGGATCACAGGAAGCTAACACCAAAAAGGCTTGTTGTTCTTCATCTTAATTGTTTTGAATTTAATTTTTCTTGTTTTGCTTGATTTCTTCCTTAGTCTTTTTTTTTAGATGAACATAGATATGGTAAAGGAAAACCCTATTGCTTTTTGACTTCATTCCTTTGAATTTGCTTCTTTTCTTTTACTTCTATTCCTATTCACTTACTTTGTTGGGTAACAGTCTTGGTCGTCGAAATGGACTGCTGGTGAGTGGTAAGCGTTAACTGGGTAAGAGTATTTTTCTTCACTTAGTGGGTAAGATACCGGGTCTTTATCATGCTCATTCGTAAGGAAAGTGACAACCGCTAAAATTTTCTTTTTTTGGACGGCATTTTAACACACTAACACACTAATCCCCTACGCCCATGATCCAGCCCTATGGACTGACCCATGGACTCGCCCCTGAACCTGCCCAAGAGCTGGATACCTCAGAATTATTAGCCGCGGGGTTTGAACCCTCGCCAACCAGGGATACCATCCACTGGTGACTTAGGATGTTACCTAATACCCGCCAGACAACTGCTAAATGTTTGGTAAATAACCCCCTTACTCGGAAGATGGTATATTCCGAAAGATATGATGTATGTAGATCTTACATAAATATGTTTTTGTGAAGAGAATGTTAATCAAAATGCACTCAACCCCTATTTTTTTGTAAATATTCGCTAGAAATATTTGAATGGGATGTAAATAACATAGACCAAAGTCTTGGATTTCGGTAAGTAGGGGAGTGATTTAAGGGTCATTTGTCAAACGTTTGTTGGGTAACATTCTCGAGCATTTTTTTTACTTGGTCCTCACTATACCTCTTACAAGATAAGATTTTTAGGTGGCGTTTGGTTCACGTAATGGAATCTGGAATCTGTCAAATGAATTGGAATATGAAGGAATGAGAATGGAATTTACAGAGGCTCCTTCAAGTGTTAGCTCAATTATTTGTGTTAACCATGTTAATCCATCGTTCATTGGTGAACACCATGCTCGTTCACTGGTGAACACGATGCTCGTATACTGACGAATGGTGTTCACCAGTGAACGAGCATGCATGTATGGAACCATTCGTTCACTGATGAATGGTGTTTCACCAATGAACGAGCATGGTGTTCACCAGTGAACGATGGGTTAACACGGTTAACACAAATTATTGGGTTAACACGGTTAACACAAATTATTGGGTTAACACTTGAAGGACCTATTTATATATATATATATATATATATATATATATAGAGAGAGAGAGAGAGAGACTCTTTAGTTTACAAACCGGTCGAAGGGTAAAAACTCGTGCAAACCAATATAAAAATAATTTTTTTCATCATGATTTTTTCTATTTTACTATTTAATCGTATATTTTCATTCCACCTCCAACAGCCCGTACGACCACCTGTCGCTCCCTCTTTAGGTCACTATTTGCCAAACAACGGTTGGGACAAGCCTCACTGTGGCACCCCGCTCTTCTTGGGAGAGCCCCACAGGCTCACTATTTGACTTTCAATCCTCCACCCCATCAACAACAACCCACATCGTCGTGGATGTGGACCAATCCTTCCACGCAATTTATAGATCATCCCACCTCTCTGCCTCAAGTCTTTAACATGTTTTCTCTAAATGATCTCGGGGCAGACGGTTAGATTATGGACGCTAGCACTACCGATCATGTGCATGGCAATGCAGGTACATTATAAACCATTTTTAATAAGTGAGCTTAACTTTCAATTTTAGTTTGTAAAAGGGTACATATACCTGTAGAGGCCATGGGACATACTGACTTCCAATCCCAAACCCCTATTGTCCTCTACATTTAAATAATATCCTTATTACTCCCAATATTATTAAAAACCTCGTTTATGTTCGTCAATTTACTCGTCATAATAAATGTTCTATTGAATTCGACAAATTTGGTTTTTCTATCAAGGATTACCGAACACGCCAACCTCTCATCCGATGTGATAGCAATGGACCTCTATATTATGTGTCTTCCTCAACTCCTCGAGTCTTCTCTCCTCTAGTACCTCCCTGTGGCATCACGACTTGGACATCCCGTTGATCAGGTGTTGCATTCTCTAATTTCTAGTCATTCAATTTCTTGTAATAAGGATAAGTCGGGTTCGTTGAGTCAGGCTTGTCAACTTGGCAAACGCACCCGCCTACCATTTAGTACTTATGATTTTATTGTTTCTTCTCCTTTTGCAATTATACATTCAGATTTATGGACAACTCCAATTACTAGTATCGGTGGTTTGCGGTATTATGTCATTTTATTAGATCATCATACTCACTATCTCTAGATTTAGTAGCTTAAAAATAAATCCGATGTCTTCTCTAAATTTCTCGAATTTAACACCTTTATTTAAAACTAAATTTGGTTGTCAAATTAAAGTCTTTCAATGTGACAATGGTGGCGAATATAATAACAAAGTTTTCACGACTTTTCCGGCAATCATGACATCCAATTTCGTTTTTCATGCCCTCATGCATCTCAACAAAATGGGAAATCAAAAAGGCTGCTTCGCAATATCAACAATGTCATTCGTACTCTTCTTTTCCATGCTCGCTTACCACCCATTTACTGGGTTGAGGCCCTTCACATGGCCACCCATCTCCTTAATATTTTCTCATGCATTGACATTCAAAACGATACATCACAATTCCGCCTATTCAAACAACATGCGACCTATTCAATATCCTTCTTCAAATATAACTATCAGAAGTCTTTTATCTAATATCTCCAATGGTATGTCTAGATTCTTTGACTTACCTTCAAATGTATTTTAACATATATTACAATATATGTATACCTAACTAACGTTTTTATATTTGAAACAAACATCTTTCTTTTAAATAATAACAGTGCAACACCACCATCAAATAAGAGACGTTATTCCTTATCTTCTAATGGCATGACATCAACCAATTCATCGAAATTGAGCAAACTTCTTCTATTATGAAGTTATCGTCAAGACAACATATATTAAGAAGAAAGACTGTAAATGTATCTGATATACCCACAATTGACTTGACATCAGATGAAGAATTAAACGATGAACAACATGAGACATAATTGCAAGGATATCTCAAGGTGACTTTTTGTTAATCGATTATTTCACATTTATAAATTATTACTGTTACTGAATTTATTATAATATTTCACCAACATATTATACATTCAACAGACTACTTGGATCATGGTGATCAAACGGTTATCCATGAATTATGTCACACACACACACACACACACACACTCTCTCTCTCTCTCTCTCTCTCTCTCCAATTCCAACATCTTCTCTATTTTAGAGAATCTATTAAAAAATTATATTATTAAAATATTCAATAAATTTATTATTTAAAGAATCTCTAAAATTATATTGGTTGTTTTTTTGTGCGAAATCATTAAAATAATAAAATAATATTTATCTCTCATCATTTTAGAGAAATCTCTATATTTAGAGATTTTTCAAAAAAATCTCTATTTTAAAGAATGATATAGGAATACTGTTGGAGAAGTTTAGAGGAAAAAAAATAATTTTTTCTTTATTTTAAAAAAGCCATTGAAGATGCTGTTGAAATTTTTGATGTATGTTGTTGTTCTTGAAGAAGATGAATATTTAATAAAAAAAACTTATTGAAATTAAAAAAATGTAAAAGACATAAATACCCTCGTGTATAAAGAAGATATAAATCCAAAATAAGTTGTATACTATTCTATAGTTGAAAGTTTAGTAATGAATGAAAAATCAAAATAGAAATAAGAATCAATTATTTGTGGATTGCACATTGGTTGGAAGAAGGGGCCCACTAATACGACCCTTCAACGCATGCAACGAATCTGGATGGATTGCCGCCAACTGCTTCTGTACAGAAATTTAGTTTCACACCTTAACTTTTTATATTGCCATTTTTGACACTCATGTTTGGTTTTTTTAAAGATAACACTTTTTTTTTTGTCTTGATACGTGTTTTATAAATTATGTGACCATATTATATAATTTTAAAACCGTAGGAATAAAAAATGTTATTTTTAATAAACTATGAAAACTAAATTTGTAGTTTACTTTTACTTTTACAGATATATTTATATAGATCAGATTTAAAGAAAAATGCTAAAAAAAATTGAATAACATCTTTGGGACCTGGGCAGTATGTACTAATATATACTAGTAATTTGTAACATGCATTTGTACATATGCACATATGCATATGTAATTATAAAAGTATTGATGCATAAAAAAAAAACGTTTGTATGCATTAATGCATATTGTCCAGATGAAGATATTTTTCAGTTTTCTTTTTTTTAGTGTTTTCCTTAAACATCAATCATATTTACATTATAATATTTATTTAACAACACAAATTTGTAATAAATATTATAAATTAAGACTTCTAATTATATATATTAGATTTAAAGCCTCAATATTATTAATAAAAAAAAGTTAAAAACAAATGATTGATGCATGAATTTTCTACACATAAATCTTAAAATTTTAAGTTTTTTTTTCCATTTATTAAATTTTCCATTTTAAATAATTAGGTTCCTAAACCTTCTTTTAATGAAGAAATTAACTTACTCATTTTGAATGATTAAGTTATTAAACTTATGTTTAAATAGATAAACCATTGGGCTTTTAAAAATTGATTATCTATATTATTCTAACCTAAAAAGGTTAATTGAAATCGGCTAAAAATGTTTTAAAGTAAAAAAAACCTAAATCAATTTTATTATTCTCAAAACCTTACGTCATTAAACTCTCGTCGTAGTTCGCTCTCTATCACCGTCCATCAACATCGTTGGCCCCTGCTATCGATCTATCTCTTATTATTATTATTTTTTATGTGTCGATATGTGCTCCATTAAATGTTGTAAAGAAAATCGGAAGGAAAAAAAATCAAAAAGAGGAAGATCGATAGCAGGGGCCAACACCGGCGATGGACGATATAGAGAACGAATAACGATTATAAAAGGTGCAACCGTATCGTTTAAGAAGATGTCACCGTATGATACTTAGAAGTTCAAGAAGATGCAACTGTACTTTGTAATCAATCAAAAAAGTCTTAAAATCAATCCAAAAAAAGGGGAAAAACTCTTGAAATCAATCAAAAAAACTGAAAAGGTCCCTCGAAATCGATAAAAAAAACTTAAAAATCTCTCGAAATCAAGCAAAAAACTTTAAAATCCTTGGAAACGGTGGAATTAGGCTAAAAACACATCGTGCAATTATTGAACGTTAGTAAAAAAAACACGTCGATAAAAATCCTTTTTTATAATTATTTTATATCTATATTATATGGTGTCATGGTAAAATAAATCTGGATCCGTCCATAATTTTTAAAATAATTGCAAATCGATAGTTCAAATATATTAAATGATTAATATTATTTAGTTATACTTCAAACACACGTAATAGCATTTAAGTTTAAGCCATTTCTCATTTTAAACAATGCATATTTTTACGTAAATGGGTAGCGTATTTTTAACTTTTGTCAATTTCAAACAATATACTTTTAATTATTCATTGTTGTTATCAACTAGTTATTTGAAGGATTAAGATTTATTCTTCAATGCAAAACTTGTTAAATATTGTTGACATTTATATCAAAGGTTTTTGTAAAACCATCTCCATTAATTAATACCCTTTTTAATTAATAATGTATATTTTTATGTAAATCATATGTAATTCATCTCCATTAGAGACAAAATAAAGAAATATTTTATATCATTATTATCGAATAATGAACATTTTTGATTCACATATCCTCAATTGATTGACTTTGAAAATGGTTTTCAAAATTTCATTTGAATTCAAACGCTTCAATGTCTCTAAAACTCGAAGCATTTTCAACATGTAAAATTCAGAAAACTTTTCAAAAGTTTGATACGGGTGTCTGTATTGAACTGATCCATGCGAATTTTTGTGAGTCCAAACAAAGTTTAAAAAGTGGTAAAAATTGAATGCTTTGTCGTAACATTCAATACGCTTCTTGCAACACTCGTAAAATGGTAACAGACTAACAGGTGCAGACCTATTAAGGAGGTAGAAGATATGGGCTACTGCTCGATCATCTCGTCGTAAAGCAAAAAACTTAGACGCCTAAAAGGTGCACCTGTTAAATTTCAAGTGGATGCCTTATCACCCTGAAGTATTTTAAAACCAAACTAAGATTTGAGATGCAGAAAAAGGCCAAACCTGAAGCCTGACCTAGACATGGCTCGAAAAAGCCCGACCTAATGAGGCACAAGCCTTGTCCGGGTTATGCCTCAAAACCTGACCAATCCGAAATTTTGGGGGTAGGACTAGGCCGAAGCCCGGTTAAAAAAAGTCTGCCATATAAATTTTTTAGTGACAATTCTGCCATGACATTTATGAAAATTCTCTATAATTTATCCTTATGGCCTAATAGTGCATCCACTTGAATAAATAACAATAGTAATTTATAATTAGTTATTATTAATAAGGTGTATAATTGGAAGAAAGTCCCAAAAACTCTTAAAGTTTATTGAAACATTATTCCAAATAGCATTTTTAATAAGTGACTTTTTAGTTTTTACCAATCTAAACGAGACTTTTGAATACTAAGCTTAAAAAATAAAATAGCTTATAAGCTAACCTATGTTTGCTAAACATGGTTATAGCCAGTGACGGATTCAGGATTTTTATCCAGTGGGGTCACCATTAAGGTAGACTAAAGAGTGTAAAGTCACCTGACATGTTTCGACCGATTTTTAAAGTTTTTTTAATTGATTTTAAGAGATTTTATTAATGTTTTTGTCGATTTCAAAGAACTTTTTCGGTTTTTTTGATTGATTTTAAGATAATTCTTTAGTGTTTTTTGGCAATCGCCAATAATATGGAGTGCCTCTGAAAATTTTACTGGGGGGAACTAAGGGTAAGTTTATATTTTTTGATTTTTTTAACCTATTTAATTATAATTTTCAAGTATTGAGTGAGTGGGGTGCCTTCCCCCTTCCTTCTTAAGGCTACATCCGTCCCTGGTTATAGTCTTAGGGGCTGTTTACCAAAAGCTTACCCGGGTAAGTGTTTACTGAAAAAATTCAACACTATCATTTACTTACCAGGTAAGATTTTTGTCCACCAAAATCGTATCATATGCAACAGTTTACCCGGTAAGCGCTAACCATTACAAGAGTCGCGACACTCACTTACCACGTAAGACTCTCGATTCTTGCCTTCGCTCTTATCCGGTATGATTCATGGTCTTTGCCATATTATTCGGTAAGGTAATATGACTTGGTAAGCGCTTACATGGATAAACGTTTGGTAAATGACCCCTTAGTTTATCACTTATCAACTACATTATTAATCAACAACTAATTTGTCAACTATTTTGCCAAACATAAAACCATATACAATTATACACAAGGTAATACACATTCCTTATAAGCTATAAATTGAAATGTCAGATATTATAAACTTTTTTTTGAACAACCGAAATTTTATTAAGACTAGCAAGACGCTAGAGAAGCAATTACAAAACAGAAATAGGCATTAAAGGATTTTGCAGCCACCATACCCAATTAATATTCAACTCCTTACTCCTACTATGCATCCAAAAAAACGAATGCGTTACAATACTGTCCCATAACACCGCCTTTTCTGGTTTCTTAGCTCCAAAAATTGTCCCAGATATTATAAACTAAATTGACATTTTCTACTAATTTCTCTAACTGAATTCAAAATGATGCTTGACGTGTAGGATGATTGGGTATATTGTATTTTTGTAGAGATGTCCACGGATCTAAAACTAAAGCGATTCAGTGAAATCCATGAATTATTCTATAAAAATGAGTCCAATATTAACAAACTAAATTACATCATAAATGTTGATAATATTCAAACGTAAGATAATACTTACATTCTATTTTTAGAAAGTAATTCTATAGAAAGAAAATTACTTCTTTAAAAAATATACCTTTTATTTTCACTTATCTTACAATGTTACATTTTTTGTTTTTGAAATTCAAAATCATTATTTTGTGACATTTTAAGGCGATGTTCAAACTAACTGATAAGCTAGCAGATGACTGATAAGTTAGCTGGTAGTTTATAAACTAGTTGGTAGCTGATAACCTAGCTGATGAAAAAAATCATGTTTGTCAAAACTAGCGTATAAAAATGTAAAATGATCAAAAATTACATATTGAAAAAATAAATAATTAATAATTAATATTAATGAGAAGTTATAATTGGAAAAAATGACAATAAGCTCCTAAAACGCTACTCCAGGTAGCGTTTCAATAAGTTAGCTTATAAGCTAACTTATAAGCTACCTTATGTTTTGTCAAACGTGTACACTGAAAATAAGCTAGCTTATAAACTGACTTGTAAGTGAGCTTATTTTTGTTAAACATAGGCTACTTTATAAATATTTCATATTATTTTCATTAAAAATACTTTAAGTATTTGATAATTTGTTATAATTGTCAAATCAAAAGCTATGTTGACTCTTGTACTCGAAAAGATAAGTTTCGAGCATCTTCAACCATTTTTCTATAAAAAAATTTAGAAATAGAGAATTAAAACATAAAATTTCTAAAATGAATTACATTTAACCAGGCCCATTCCTGACATTTTTTGAGCCCTGGACGAGAAGTAAAACGGGACCCTTATTAAGTACGATTTTATTTTTTAGTACATTGTTTTTTTGAAGTATATAATATTTACATACGACAAATAAAATAAATAAACTCACACATTCTCCTCATCTTTGGTGAGGTATGAACCCCTGACCTCCTAGGAAGCCAAAGGCTCTTATACCGCTAGGACAAATGCCTATTAGGTAATAAGGAATCAAAATGTAACAAAAATGGTTTTTAGTTTTGAAATTCTAAATATAGGCATAAGTTGTATCGTCTGATATGGTTGATACATTTTTTTCAAAGGTAAGAGATTTTTAGTTAATAATAAAAAATCTACTATATTTAAAAAAAAACATTGAATTCATGCGGATGAAATAATCAAAAAAGTTAGTGGGAGATGAATTATAGAGAATATATCAATGTTGTCTAGGCAAGGTAGTTTTATATTTTTGTAGATAAAAAGCTTAGAGAGAAAAAAACTTAAGAGAAACAATAAATAATACTAACAAATTAACAATCAATTGATTTTTTAACATATTTTCTTCTTCAAATGTAATTAGTTGATACATGTTTGGGTCTTTAATATAATGTTAATTTTTTTGGATCATATTAGAAACTAAAAGACAATGTGTGCTTTTATTTATTAATTTTTTTGAACCTCTACTATATATTATAGTAAACATGAAAAAACCGGACCCCTATTTCTCTTGGGCCCTGGGCGTACGCCCGGCCCGCCCTCCCCCAAGGAGGCACTGCATTTAACTCTAATAAATGTTTTGTTTTAGATATTTTAACATAAAATCATATTATTATAATTTATTTAATTTATCATCCTAATATACCTTTTCTTAAAGTTTTTATAAAAAAATAATAACGTAATTCCATTGGTTGAATTTGAATAAAATAATCATTTATTTCTCCCCCATCAAGTTTAGAGAATTTTCTATATATAGAGATTTCTTCATTTTTCTCTATTTAAGAGAACAAGATAGAAAAATTGTTGGAACAAAAACTCACATTTTTTCTATTTTAGAAATGTTGTTGGAGATGATTGGTGTCTTAAATGAATTGTTTAATTTCATAAATATTCTTAACAAATTGTTTAGTTTTTGTTACTCCTTTTATACCAAAATAAACTTAGTATCTAATTTAACACGTATTTTAGTTGAACATAGTTGATTATCAGCAACTCTAACTAGCTTTATACGGAACCTGTCTACAAAAACAACAATGTGAGGGATATTTTTATGACCCACTCAACGATTACGGCTAGGAAAGGAGCTTGAAATTATATTTGGAGAAAATCGTCTCGTCCTTTTTTTATCAAATGATAAAAATAAATAAATAACATTTACTATAAAATGCTTTTAATAAAGATAAAAAATTTGACGAGTCATACTTAATTTCACAAATAATTTTGTAATAATTGTTAAAGTAATTTTTTGATTTTATGTAAAGATAATACATTATGTTGATTTAAAATAGCATAATTTTTTTATGTATTCTATATATACTACACAGAATAGGAATCAAAATAAAATAAAATATATTATCATCAAGTTTTTGTTTAATCATGAAAGTTCGACTTTAATATAAAAGTTTCGTGTGGACTATTCATCAACATATTTTTTTGACCTATATATTTTGTGTGTTAACCATTTCTTTAACGAATGTATGAGTTAGTTTGCATGTACTTCGACTAATTCAAAAAGTTTTACTAAACAGTTAAAAAAAATCTTCAGTGACATTATAAAACTCAAACTGATGACCTCTACGAAGGATTCCCAAGGCCTTCGTGTCAACTTAGACAAATTAGTGTTTGGCTTAAGATTCCACTTAATTCCCATGATTAAATTTTTAAAAGTTGGTTAATCTTTTGATTGTGATTAACGTTTGGAACGTTAATTAATCGAAAAAGAACACCCAACACCAAAACAAAAACCCGACTAACCCAACCTGAAATATCCTAATTTGATGTGTTTATCGAGTTGTAAAATCTTCAAATCATAGGTATATTTTGGAATTAGGTTAGGATCATTTCAACCCAACCGAAATGGACCCCATACTCTACTATTTATGGGATTTAATATGATCGTTAAGTTTCTTATTATATGTACATTAGACATTGTACACCATCACCACCCTCTTCATATACCTATGCTTTAGGGGCCGTTTACTAAACACTTATCAGGTAATTGCTTACTGCATGATGTCACTTACCTTACCAGTTAAACATGACAAGGATCAAGAATCTTACAGAGTAAGAGTCAGAACAAGGATCAAGAATCTTACAGAGTAAGAGACATAACAAGGATCGAGTCTTACTCGGTAAGAGACATAACAAGGATCGTTGTATTACCCGGTAAGTAAAGGAAAATACTATTATCCGCTAAATGCTTACCGTGTTTAAGACACTTACCAACAATCCATTTTGATGACCGAGAATGTTACATGATAAGACAAGTAAGGGTGATATTTTTTGTTGATAAGCGCTTACCGATAAACAACTTCTATATCTTTTCTCCATCTCTATATAACTCCTTTCAGTAAATGTGATCATATATATGCGAATTAAGAAAACACTTGAAGGTGATCTACTCAAGAAAGAGTATGGATAAGTTGTACTGACTAATCATGAATAAAGGAATTGAGTAGGGAAAACACCATATTCAAGTTAATAAGCATAAATGACTATTTCCATGTATAAAGTTTCAACTCAAGCAACCCGACTAACCCAATCCAACTCGTACGGGTTGGTTTGCATTAAGTTGTGCGTTTGTTTGGGTTCATTGATAGTTTATAAACCACAAACATAGAGTTGAGTTGTTCAATTGTCTTCTACCTGATCAACCCAATTCGTGTTCACTCTTAATAACTAGTAATGACAGATGAGACTAGGATCGAGGACCAACCCAAGCAGGGTTAAGGTGAG
Organism: Silybum marianum; assembly: GCA_036898165.1. Taxonomy (NCBI): domain Eukaryota; kingdom Viridiplantae; phylum Streptophyta; class Magnoliopsida; order Asterales; family Asteraceae; genus Silybum; species Silybum marianum. Next base: position 12,530,027 of record CM072528.1, read on the forward strand.
GATGAAGCACAAAAGCCCAGGATTGCTTAAGACACAAAGGACCAATCAAGTCTCATTAAAAAAATACCAGTTAGGACCGACCTTCACTTGAACCGAATAAAGTTTGGTCAAAGACCCGAACAAAGTCCGATCAAAGTAGAACTTTATATATTTTAAACAATATATAAAAGAAAAAAATAAAGGACTGATTATGATCAATACATGCCCTACCAAATCATGAAGAATCAATTCAGGCCTAATTTCAGCTTCAGAACTAACCGGTCTTTATCTTATAAAAACTGAACAAATTTTTTTGGAATCGAGCTCAGGATCAATCTTTATACATATGTATTCATAACCTAGACCCTACAACAAAATTATGGTGAGAAAGGTAAGAAATATCCACCCTTAGATGCACATTATAATGAGATGCATCAAGATGAGATATACCGAGCTGCACCAGATTAATCCTCGTATCAAGCGGGATTCATGAGTGAGTTTGAGATTAAAAGTGATCAAGGGTCAAGATCCCTTCTTACACTTCTCACTTTAACTTCACTTCTCTCATGATCCCGTACCTACTTGTTTTTAGGGGTGACAATCGTGTCGTGTTCGGGTTAGCGGGTCAGGGAGGGTCAACCCGGACACGATCTATTTAGCTAATCGTGTCAAGATACGCAACCTTAACCCGCACACGTTCGTGTTGGCGGGTTGGTCGCGGGTTGAGTTTTGACGGACGTGATTACAATTTACACAAGACAATAAAAGAAACCCTATTAATTAGACTTTTAGATTTTAAAATAAAACATAAAATATATATTATTATTTTTTAAATAAATTTTGACAGTTTGGCGAGTCAACCAGCGACCCATTTGTGTCAACCCGAACACGACCTGTTTATTTAGCGGATTGGCATGTCAAAAAATTCAACCATAACCCATTTATTTTCGTGTCGGGTTCGTGTCGGGTCGAGAATTACCATCCCTACTTGTTTTACCCTTGTAATATGATAGCATATTACCTTTTTGATGAAGGTTGGACTAAATTATTATAAAGTTTTTATGTTTTGGTCAATATTTGTGACAAATAAAATGTATTGGACCGAAGTTGCTGATTGGTGAATAGTTCAGGGTATTTTTTGTAACTTACTGAAAACGTTTCAATTTCAAGGGTATTTAATATCAACGAATGGAAAATATCGCATGTTGACTACTATTCACTTGCATAGACGAGCAGGGTCGACGCCAATATCGCGAGCGAATCTTCTGTTTGATCATTTCTACTCAACTTGAGCAGTGTTCGTAAACTTCATCATCATCATCATCATCATCATCGGAATAATTGCGGTTTGATTCTTTTATTTATGATGAATGCTGAGTTATTAGTTGATTACTTGCTTATAAATTTGTTTGACCATATACATACTTGTCGAATTGAAAATTGTTTTCTATCGCAAAGCATTCTGTTTTTTGTTTTGTTTCTATTTGGAGATGTAATGATATGTCGAAATTGTTTTGTTTCTATCTGGAGATGTAATGATACGTCGAAATTGTTTTGTTTGGGTGAAAAAATTGCCATTGATTTTGTAAATATGTGTTATTAACTTATGATGGCTTGTTGATGCTGGTTAACTGTACAATCGTGTTTGATATCAATATGACGGAGGTTGCAGTGGATGACTTTATACTTGGTTTTCGTTTTTCTTTTTTCATTTTGGAGGATTTTTCAAGCAAAATTTTGTATTATTACTTGCAATTCGTCTCCTACGTTGTATTTGAACCTTGGTACTGGTTATAGCAAGCTTTTTGAATATTGACTATGCTCTTTTAGTGGATTTAAGTCGGTTTAAAAATAAGACCCGATACAATGAAATTGGTCAAGAATGCAGGTGCGTGTGTGCTTGACTGTTAGCATCAATGGTTATTGTCTTTAAACAGGCCATGATTGTCAAAACAATTGCTTTAATGTGTATTCTATTCATACCCCCTCCTATAGGGGATATGTGAGTGAGGAAGGGGGTAAGAACTGAGGTGGTATGTGAGTGAGGAAGGCTGGAAGGGGGTAAGAAATGAGGTGGTATTTGAATGAGGGCGTAAGAAATAAGGTTGTACTTATTTTTTATTTTTTTCTCAATGCACCTACTTTCATCCTCCTTCCATTTCTAGATGACACTTTACACTCTTGCACAAGCTGAAAACAACCGCTCTATCCTTCAGCTATGCCTACATCCCACCACCAGACCCACTTTCTAGTGGGATATACTATCTTCATTTGGTTTGGTTTAATTAAGATGAAACAGATTTTGCAAAAAGCTTCTTTTACATGCTAAATCTATGAGATATAACACACTCTCTCAATCCAAAATTAGGTTCAATTTTGTACTTTGAGGGCTCAAATGGATTAGATTTAAATTCCAAATTGACAAGAACTTTTTTGATTAGAAAGAAAGATTAATCACTATATTAATTAGTTAAAATGGTACTATAGTAGACAACTCGGACCAGAGAAAAAGTATAAAGTCTATGTAATAATTGACATTGAGAAGTACAAAGTTTGAACTTCAAAATGAAAATTGAACTCTAATTTTGGGAGGTGGGAGTACTATTTGGAGCAATAGTCCAAATAGGAGTTGGGAGAACAAGGTTGAGTAGTCTATATGGGAAAGTATTTACTTCTGATCTCCTACTTTGAGATCAAGACTGCAATATGATGTGACTATGTTATGGCATAATTAACTGGTGAGTTTTGTGGGAAGTACAGCTGAACCTCTTATCTTTGTTTGCGTTCAGGAAGATGACATCAAATAACTATGATGATGATATGGAAGCTTCTAATTCTAGTAATATAAAGGTATATGGATAATAATGCTTCTATTCTTCTATTTTATTTACTTTCAAATCTCTCTTATATCTCTTTATCTTTAACCTCAACTTTTTCATGCATAGAATTTGTTCTCAACTATTATTTATAAAAATTCACGTGCCTGTAAGGCTGTAACTCAAGGTATATTGCAAATCAGGCATCATAGCTATTACTTAAGGAATTGACTTGGTTTTGTCTTACAATGGTTGTCCTGCATTGCATCTGTATCATATGTTTAACATAAAATATATCAGCAAAAAACTCAAACATGATTCACTTCATTAGAAGTTGAATTGAAGCTTAAACATAACCTGATATACATGATAACAAATGTGACATGATTGGTATGATGTCGTTACTCACATGGGCCTGGCTTACTAAGATTCTTATTACTGAATTTGAACAGTTCTGACCTGGTCTCTCTCTCTCTCTCTCTCTCTCCAGGTTAAGGTTGATCCAGCAAAACCAGGATCTCTTACTTGGAAGAGGAAACTGAACACTGAGGCAAATCCCATTATAGAGTTTGGTTTAAGGCTCAAAGAAGTAATCCATCTGGTATGTGTGTCATATCAACCTCCTTCTTGTGTAGTTATCTTAGTTCATGCTGTAATATACTCTTTCAATCGTATGAAGATCTATAAGAGTGAAAATCATATGAAGTTTGCATGCTTTATTGTATTATGCATTCTAAAACACTTGCTGCATGTTTCCCTAGTTGTTATGCTGGTTGTATGATGAAAATATTTTATTTTATTTCCAAAATATGCTTGTATGAGGAGATGGTAAATTAAGTCCAAGAGCTTCCTCAATTCCTTAATGTATCCAGTTCCACCAATGGTGTAGATATCAGTGATGTAATTTGTTTCAATATTATACAAAAAAGAAATGACTAATTGATCTAGAATAGGTTACATTTTTCATGCCTGACCAAGGCCTTCTATGTCGATATAGACTATTCACTTTGTAACTAATTCTTTGACTTTTTTTTAACTGTTTGCTTTGTTTGTGTAGGCACCAATAGGATATCGCTTATGGCGTTCCATAAGAGATGCTTCAAAGGGAAAAGGAAATGTGGTTCTCTAATTCATATCAATAATTTTTACGAATATTTTAATCATCACGATATAATGACTTATGCCATACCATATTGTTTCAGGGAACTTTTGTTGATCCTTTCAAGAAACGCCATTTTTCTTCTTGTAATGGTGTTCCTTTAGGTGGTATCGGGTAAGCCCCCTTTTTATAAGGATATAAATTACATGCTTACTTATCATCTCGTAGCAAGGCTGTCATGTGCACAAGACTTTTCCCATTGTAGGGCCTTAAAGGGAATGCAATACTCAAGTCTTATCTAAAACATTTCCTTCAAAGGCCGACACATAAACTAAATTTTTCAATTTACTTATTCATTCCTTAAAACAATTGCAACATTTGGATCTGTAACTTCATATAACGTTTAAATAGCATTCACATGCCTAAGACAAACATAATGGAACGGAAAACACACAAACCGAGATGGCTAGATCTGTGTATGTTGTTCAAGTAGTGTTATGTTATTGTTTCCCCTTTGGTTTCTTTTTGCCCAAGATTAGTTATGAACCTTGTAGGTTTGTTACTCCTTTGAACCTGTTGCCCCCTCAAGTTGAAGCTTCTTTGGGTTCCTAGTGCCTTTTGGGTTACCCTTCTCTTATCGCCTTCCTAAGCTTTCTTAACATGGTGCACCATCTTATGGGCTTTAGATCCAAGGTGTTAAGGTGTGGTTGGCCTTTGTAGGTGACCTACCATAATATATATGTACTCATACAATCATTTTAGACGTATTCTTCAAAGATTCTAGAATAAGCTACGGATCTTGATGATTGGCGGTCATCATGAAGTCATCTTGAATGATGTACATAAGTCAAAATAGTTTGTTAACCATGGTGCTGATAAGATGTATTGGGATTTGAAACTATTATACCGTTGGAAATGATGTACACAGATACAAGCTGAAGCAAAAATCTTTTGGCAGTTTAAAACCGTTGGAGATCCCAGTATGAAATGGGATCAAATCACATGGACTTCTTGGTGAAGTTTCCTCAAACCAAGAAAGGAAATGATTCAATATGGGTTATCGTGGATAGACTCATCAAGTTGGCACACTTTCTGCCCATAAAGGAAGCCGATTCAGTTAAAGGATTATCATAACTATATGTGGATGAGATAGGGTCACGACTTGAAGCCCCAACGTCCATATTGAGATAATATATTTACATCTCGATTTTGTAGGTGTTTTCAAAAGGAAATAGGTTTTGCGTCTTAATTTGAGCACAACATGCTCCGAACATGTTGATCGAATTAGTGGTAGTTGGTAGTTGGGATGACCACTTGCCATTAATGGAATTTTATACAACAACAGTTACCACGCCAACTTAAAAGCTGCACTATATGAATCAGGAACCACCGCTGCCGCTACCACCACCAGTAGTCGTTGATATAAGGAGTTTGAATAGAGTGTTTTATTTCTTCCCATCTTGAGTACAAGGTGAGAGCTGGGGGACGGGCATTGTTATACTTATACCCTCAGTATTGTTGAAGGTCAACTTGTCAATTTAGGTAGGTTGTGGTAGGAGTGTTGGTTATACCCATTAGAATGATTTATTCTAGAAGGGGCCAAAAGAGTAAAAGGGGTATAACAGGAGTCATCTGTTAGCTTGAGGATGAATAGAATCATAGATACAAATAAGTAGAGGAGAGCACGTAAGGAGTGTATCTGATTTTTTGTAGTGGAATTGTGGTGCGGGCCTATGAGACCTCCAGCTTCTCAAATTGCTGGAAATCAATGACAATCTTTCGTTTACTTGTGACTAATTGTGTCTGATTCACTATTTAGTATTTATTGGTTCCTTTTACATGTTTGTGTTTTACTTGCATATTTGCTTGGTTGTATTGATAGATCATTGTATACCACGTATCTACGCATTTACATGGTCTGCTTTTGCTAGATTGTGATTGCGGTCCCGGCTAGGTCAAGATTGACCAAGTACGTTTAGTTGAAGTTTCATTGTTTCACTGTCTGGTGCACTTATCCTTCTTGGGCATCCTACTCTAGCAGTAACCTTTCACCATTGTTATATATTCTTGTTATTTTAATCGAATAACAGCAGCATGCTCATGAAAGGATTAGGATGGGTGCCTAACTAATGATTACATGGATGATATTTGTGGTGCTTACAAATAACTGATCAGGGACCCCCCATTTATCTCCACATATAGCTATCACAGACACATGTAATCTTCCCTTTTCCCTCTTCTTTCTGGTGGCTGAAAGAACACATTTGCCAGTGCAGGTAGCATCGGAAGGACATATAAAGGCGAATTTTTGCGTTGGCAACTCTTTCCTAAAATATGTGAAGACAAACCAGTATTAGCAAACCAATTTTCAGTAAGCTTTTTCTTTGTATCAAGTGTTCATTATGAAATATTCTTTGTGTTAATCATTATGGAAATTATTGTACTGTGTGAAATGTTCTTGTATGAGAGGCATACTTTTTTTGTCCCTCACAATTGGATATCCTTCTACTAAAAGTTCCTTCTTTTTGAGGTGCAATGGTGAATTGGTGATGGCATGTTTCTCCTTAGGCAAGATATATTATAATCCATTTGGATGGTTATATGTTTTGGTTGAAAACTCATTTTTCTGGGTAGTTATTCTTTTGAAAATAGATACATTGGTGGTAGTTTTTTATAACAGATCGAGGGGGTAGTTATAGGATCCTATATTTCATAAGCTGATGACATATTGACATGCATGAGAGCCATTGAAAATGTGTAATGCACACATACAACATGAAGGTATTCAGACCTCATTTGAAAGAAGGAAGGTTTCTACTACTATAGTAGGTTATATGATCACTGCACCTCAACTCTTGATCTGTTGTCACTACAATTTATTTTTGGCAGAAAATAGATTATATTGATTGAGAATCTCAAAGAGATCCATATTAAGTTGCAAATGCGATATTTTCTTGAATACAAATAGACAGGGCCGATGGATTTACCATTGGCTTACCTAATATGTGTAAGGGAACTTGCTCATGACTGTCTATATCTCATGCTTTGATAAGTTGAGAGCTGATAAATTACAATTAAGATCCATTCTGAGGCTGATACACATTCTTTATTACTTTGTTCAGGTGTTTGTATCACGACCAAATGGAAAGAAGTATTCGACTGTCCTCTGTCCACCAAACCCAGAAGTGGCGAAGTACGCAAATTTTCCTTTTGTTCTGAAATACTCATACCTTTTGCTCGTATATGCATATTTATATGAAAATCTATTATCATGCAGAAACATAAGGCTATATTTAGAGTGTAGACCAGTAAATCTTATACTTGCACTCCAAATTGGGGTTTCATCCAACAAAAATTACTATTCTATCCCGAGTTCAAAAATCTAAGATTAGTAAGGAAAAGTTAATTAATTTTTTTGATACATCAATCTTGCTGCGTTTGTATTTGGTGTCTCCATTTTAATATTAGCATTTACAACAAAAATAAATCTATCATAATGCTTAATGACAAAATAAGCAAAAGAGAAGTGGAAGCTTCACCAAAAGTTATTTTATGAAAAAAAATCTTGTTTCCGACTACGTAATGAATTGAAATGAACTTTGGAAAAGTGCAATAGCATGAAAATGAGAAGGAGATTCGTAATGGTCAAGCTTTAGAATAGAAACTCAAGGGGTTAAAATTGGCCACATTTCCTACGAAAAATAAATTTGTCTTGCCAGTAAAAGTAATAGGACCGTGAACATCAATTTCCAATGTAAATAACCAAAAGTAAAGATCGAAGTACTAGTGATAAGATTCTTTTCAATAGGTGCGAAAAAATGGGTTTGTGTGACCTCCATAGACCATAATAGTATTACCACCTAGGGGAAAAAGGGATTTTAATATACCAGTTTAGCTATTTTTAAGGATTGAAGTTCATTTTGTCATAAAACATCTGCAAATATAACAATCTTGATAATATTATGTAGGAAAGGCATAGGATCGTGTGAGAAGGAGAGTTAAGGTGAGAAGCGTATGAAGAGATCTGAACCATTGATCACTTTTAATCTCATACCCATCCATGAATTGCGCCTTAGAAGGGAGTTGATCCGGTGCATCTCGGCACACCTCATCTCGGTGCATCTCATCCTAATGTGCATCCAAGGGTGGAGATCCCTTCTTACGCTTCTCACCTTAACTCTCCTTCTCACCGGAACCCAACCCATATAGGAAAAAGGAACTGTTATGTGTAAATTCTGAATAAAAGCATGTTTTGCACTACTCCCTTTGATTAGCTAAAATCTATGACCACCGAGAATAATTTTAGAAAGAACCGTTGTATCCATTCAATTTTTTTCTATTAAATATATAAAAACAACCCAGGTAAAGATTGATAGAAAGTAGAAAAAATCAAAATGCTCTTTTAGTTTGGGATAAAACCAAATTCCAAAAGTCTCATCGTATTTTAAATTATATTCTCTTGAAAAATGTTGTTTGATTCTTGCGCTTGTTTTGTCTCTCTTATGTTGATATTCTGTTTGGCAAATACCTCCTCTCCCTAACTGATAGATAGGAAAATGAGAGAGGAAGGTAACATCTAGGGTTGGGTTCCGGTGAGAAGGATAGTTATGGTGAGAAGCATAAGAAGCGATCTCTGCCCTTGGATGCACGTTAGGATGAGATGCGCTGAGATGCACCGGATCAACTCCCTTCTAAGGCGCAATTCATGGGTGGGTATGAGATTAAAAGTGATCAATGGCTCAGATCTCTTCTTACACTTCTCACCTTAACTCTACTTCTCACACGATCCTATGCAATTTATGGTATTCATCTTATATGTAAGAGTGAACGAAAGCGAAACTGAGGTACTGTGATTAAGCAGAGATAGTTCAGCTCATGGGATTGGATCTTGGGACTGGAATTTTAGTGGAAAGAGTTCTACATACCATGCATTATACCCAAGGGCTTGGACAGTTTATGATGGTAATTCTCATCATCTTTGTTCCTAAAAGGATGATAATTGCTCTAAGTTCAACTCTTTTGTTGCTCATCAACCTATTCTCTCGAATGTAGGTGAACCTGATCCAGATCTTAAAATAGTTTGTCGTCAGATTTCACCAGTTATCCCTCATAATTATAAGGAAAGCAGTATTCCTGTAGCAGTATTTACTTACACGGTATGATATGTATCTTACAGAGTTTGTTATGTGTTCTATTTTTTATTTTTGGCTGGATGAGATCACATCAACCTAGCATTGGCTGTGTGATCTTCTTTAGCTGTCTAACTCAGGAACGACTGCTGCAGATGTCACCTTGCTATTTACATGGGAGGTAAGTTTCTTTATTTGCATTTCTCTTGCAATATCTTACTTATAATAATGTTATTCTGGGTTTAAATTAAATGTCATCATTTGCGTAAAAGAAATAACATCAATCTCTTTGAAGTCTTATGTCTTGATAAAATTATTCTGACAAAACATTACAAATTTCTATATATGTTGATATTTTCACTTGTTTCAGAATTCTGTTGGTGGACCCTCTGGATTATCTGGTCATCATTCCAATTCAAAAATGACGTAAGAATTTTATATATTTCAACCCCATATTGTACATCTATATCTGCTTCCAGATTATTGATTATGTACCTAACTAGTAGATATATTTAGTCATACATATTTTGTTCGAGAAATTGTCAACATTTTCATCCTTGGTTTTATGTCTTCTGTCGAAAAGTAGCGAGCCCCATATTTATTTTCTGACCTTTACTTTATATTATCAGGGTGAAAGATGGCATTCATGGTGTACTCCTACATCATATGTAATATTCTTTTCTTAGTTCAATGATTTATCATTCCATGTGTCATGTTTCTCATCATGTATGTCAATACAGGAGTGCGGATCGTCACCCCCCAGTAACCTTTGCTATTGCAGCACAAGAAACAAACCATGTTCGCATTTCAGAGTGCCCGTCCTTCGTGATATCCGGAAACGCCCAGGGTTTCACAGCAAAAGACATGTGGCATGAAATTAAAGAGGTTGGTTTAACACTTATCTGTGTCTGTAGTTATCGTGTCAATATTACATGATCTCAAATGGATAAATATAATAATTGGTCTATGTGAAAGGTAAATGAACTCTTTTCATCCATTTTAGAAAGAATTTATTTTCTTTCTATACCCCATTGCAAATGTTGACATTCTTGTAGACAGATTTTCATCTGTGACTTTTATCATTCAGAATGGTTCCTTTGATCGCGTTGATTCCTCTCAACTACCAATGGTCTCAGAACCGAGATCCTCTATAGGTGCAGCTGTTGCAGCTTCTCTGACCATACCATCTGAGTCAGTGGGTACTGTTACGTTCTCGCTGGCATGGGACTGTCCGGAAGTAGTCTTTCCAACCAGGACTTACCACAGGTGGCTGACCAAACTTTATCTGGAAATTTGTGATATATCAAGCAATTTAACATGCTTCTTACAAGGGATGTTTTTGTTATAGGCGTTACACCAAATTTTATGGTTCTCATGGGAATGCTGCAGATAAAATTGCACACGATGCTATTCTTGGTAATGCATTCTTGTTTATTATGATAAAATTGCACACGACTGAAAGCCAAATTTGGTCGATGATGCTTTTGAATCATGATCCTTGTGGAAATACTTAATATCTCTGAAAAGTCTTGTACATTAAAACTTCCAAATTTCTTATCTTAAATTTAGAATATGGTAACTGGGAGGACCAGATAGAAACATGGCAGAAGCCGATCCTTGAAGACAAGAGACTTCCAGAATGGTAAACTCTAGTTTTTTTTTAATTTTTAATTGCTCATGCTCTCTCATCCTGAACTCCTAATGTCTTTTGCACTTTGCAGGTACCCGATTACCCTTTTCAATGAATTATACTATCTCAACTCAGGGGGGACAATTTGGACTGGTAACCCCAATCTTTGTACATCATTTTTATCAAGGGTTGGGTGCCGGTGAGAATGAAAGTTATAGTGAGAAGGGTAGGAAGGGATCTCCACCCTTGGATCAATCCTAATCGAAGAGAACCACTAGATCAATTCTCTTCTAAAGCGCAATTCATGGGTTGTTTTGGGATTAAAAGTGATCAAGGGTCCAAATCCCTTCTTACACTTCTCACCTTAACTCCTATCCTCACATGATCCTTCATCTTTTATCAAATGAAACCAGCGCTCAAGTTCATTATCTATGTTTGCAGATGGACTACCTCCAGTACACAATTTATCAAGCATTGGGGGAAGAAAGTTCTCAATTGATAGATCCAATGGGGTTTCTCAAAGTAATGGTGATATATCTCATCAAGATGACACTGCTGTTAACATTCTTCAAAGAATGACTTCAGTACTTGAGGAGATCCATGAACCAACATCAAAAAACTCGGCATTCGGCACAAATCTTCTGCAAGAAGGAGAAGAAAACATTGGCCAATTTCTCTATTATGAAGGAATAGAGTATCATATGTGTAACACATATGATGTCCATTTCTATGCATCCTTCGCCTTAATCATGCTATTTCCCAAACTTGAACTAAGTCTCCAAAGAGACTTTGCAGCTGCTGTGATGATGCACGATCCCAGAAAAATGGACATTCTCTGTGATGGAACATTGGCCCCAAGAAAGGCCCTTGGTGCAGTTCCACACGATATCGGGATGATTGATCCATGGTTTGATGTTAACTTTTATAATATCTTCAATACAGACCAGTGGAAAGATCTGAACCCGAAATTTGTTCTCCAAGTTTACAGAGATGTGGTTGCCACAGGAGACAAGAATTTCGCACGAGCTGTTTGGCCCTCGGTTTATATTGCAATGGCTTTCATGGAGCAGTTTGATAAGGATGGTGATGGGATGATTGAAAATGAAGGCTTTCCTGATCAGACATATGATACATGGTCTGTATCAGGTGTCAGTGCTTATTCTGGCGGACTATGGGTAGCGGCATTGCAGGCGGCCTCTGCAATGGCACGTGAAGTTGGTGATAAGGATTGTGAGGATTACTTTTGGGCAAAGTTTCAGAAAGCAAGGACTGTGTATGACAAGCTATGGAATGGTTCTTACTTTAATTATGATGACAGTAATGGGAAGGGAAGTTCATCCATTCAAGCTGATCAGTTGGCTGGCCAATGGTTAGTTGCAACTGAATCCCCTTGGTTTAATAATGTCGACTAATTTCTCTGTCTTATGAAAAATATATAACTTTCCCTTCTGAGATGTCCCATGAAAATTGCAACATCTCCTTTTCTAGTGAGTCTTTAATCTAAAATTACTTGTTTGCCCATTGTCATCATTACAAAGAATGGATGATATTAACTTAGTATCACTAGATTCCTTCATTTTGTTATTACTAAAGGGTACTTAAGACATTCGGTTGATAGCCAGGCGTTTCTCTTAGACTATGTGTTATGTTAACGTTGCAATTTTCATGGGATGAAGTATTTTAGACCATTTAAAAGAATGGAATTGAAGGCACTTGGGTAATGTGTTTGTAGGAGTTGATTATATTCACAAAGGGTTTTGAAAAATCCCAAAAGTGTACTCCCTCTGCCTTAAACCCCCCTTTTCCTTACCCTGACATCTGGAAATGATTTTTTTACATTTCCACCCTACCTAATGATATATCTTTTGATGCAATTGAAAAGGGAATCTGGTATACTGTAGGCTTCATAGAAGTTTGTATGCAACAGTCATCTAAAAGGGGTGTGAAGACTTAACTTTTGTTTGCGATTGAAGGAGTGTATTATTTTCTGAAAATGCTCTTATGATTTGCATGCCTACATTAGAAACTACTAATGCTAATGTTTCACCACCCTTTCTTCTCGGGGAGCTCATTTCCATGGTTAAAAATTGTTAGGATCATGTTTTGCCTACACACACACACCACACACACACACATATATATATATATATATATAGGGTCAGGTTCAGGGGAAAACCTCAAAAAAGAGAAAACCGAAGAACACGCAAGGAGCCCTCCATCCGGACGGTATGCACAAATGCATACTGGTAATTTGTAACATGCATTCGTGCATAGAAAAAAGAACATCTTCAATCAGTTGTATGCATTTGTGCATACCATCTATGCACAAATGCATATTGTCCAGATGGACATCTATGCACAAATGCATATCGTCTGGATGGAGGGCTCCCAGGGTGTTCTTCAGTTTTTTTTTGTTTTGAGGTTTTCCCCTGAACGTCACAAATGCATACCGTCCGGATGGAGGGCTCCCAGGGTGTTCTTCAGTTTTCTTTGTTTTGAGGTTTTCCCCTGAACGTCCCTCTGTCTCTCTCTCTCTCTATATATATATATGCATGCGTGTGTGTGTCTCTGTATATGTCTCTGTGTCTATAGCAGGAAATAAACATATCTGCATATCCATACATATTTATGGAAAGTTAAGTACAAGCTCAGTTTGGAAGTGGAGATGCATATCAACTTGTAATAACGATGATTGCTTGTTGTAGGTATGCTCGAGCATGCGGGCTTTTTCCCATTGTTGATGAAGAGAAGGCCAGAAGCGCACTAGAGAAGGTCTTTAACTTCAATGTATTAAAAGTGAAAAACGGGAAGCGTGGAGCTCTTAACGGAATGCTACCCACCGGAGAACCGGATATGTCATCCATGCAGTCGAGAGAAATATGGACTGGAGTTACTTATGCTGTTGCTGCAGGCATGATTCATGAAGACATGATTGATACAGCTTTCCAAACTGCAAGTGGAGTGTATGAGACTAGTTGGTCCGAAGAAGGAAGCGGGTAAGCTTTTGTTTCCCTCTTAACAGTTCCATTAAGAGGCTACCTCTGAATCGCTAAGAGGTGAATCCTGTTTGGCAAAAAATAAATCTGCCTCTTAATGGTTCCAAACCCTCTGAATCATTTTCTTTTGTATATCCTGGACCTCCCTTAACCATTAAGAACCCTGATTACATCCTGAACAATTACCAAACAATTATTTTTCATTTTGCACTATATCATAAGAGCCTCTTAATCATTCTGCCCCAAACCATTCAGCAACTGCCAAACAATCTCGTGACAGTTTTTACCATCATACAGACCAGCTTTCTTGCTAAAATGCCAGAAAAAAAACTACACAAAAAAATGAACATTTTTTGGACAGAAAAAGTTACTTATGAATGTATGATGGTCATTTTTTTGCATTTAAATTTCCACAATTTTGTCCAAAATCTCTTTCTTACATAGTGGAGTGTTTTGCGTTTTTGCAAGAATGGTGGCCTGTTAGCAATAAGAAGTCAAGTATGATCCCTTTGGAAAAGTCCCTCCTTAGTCCTTTCTACACCAAATTTTAATAGGCTTCCCATAAAAGTTGCTACACTTGACCATGGAATGACTATTATATCGTTTATTAGAATCTTGTGACCAAAATCAGTACTCTTAACATATAACAACAACAATGGGCTAATAGGTAATTTGGCATGGAATTTTTCCCAAAAGGAAATGTTGCAACTAATATGGAACTACCCATATTAGAAAGCATAGCAAGTTTTGTTAGATGGATGGAATACCATACATTGTCTGTAAATGAAAATATACACTACAACCAAATTGGTTCTATAGGACGTCATATTGTGTCTACGTGTCCCAATTTAATATGACTTAAGTTTATAGGACCAAAAAACAACTGTGTGTTCTATACAAATGTGTTACAATAAGTTGATAGGACCTTCTTGGGCATCCTAACAAGTTTCTTAGGTTAATGTTGAAGTAAATGTCATATTAGGCTTTTTATACAACATTATTTTAAAAAGTGCCCTATAAAAAGATGTGTTCATAGGACACTTCTCAAAATTGTCCTATCAAAAAACTTATAAGATAGCATGCCCAAATATGTCCTAAAATTCCAATATAATATTTTTTATATAGGACGCACAATTGTTTGGTCCTCTAAACTCAAGTCCTATAAAACAGTCTGTTATTACATTTAGGGGTTGTTTGGTTTGTTTTTCATTGTATGGATAAACATGTCTGTGTGGATTAATTTGTCTGTATAGATCGGGAAGGTTTTTTTTAGATGGAAGGATCATGGTTTTTTTATTTGGGAGGGACAGGTTTTGTAGAAGCTTGGCTTTCTGCATAAAGCTTCCCCCTAGAAGCTTACTGAATAAGCCTCTTTCTATATCATTAAGCCACTACCAAACAGTCATGTATAACTGACCGAATAAGCTGCAAGTCCCATTAAGCTCATTAAGCTGCTAACGAACAGGCCCTTAAAACATCTTTGGCGTCCTATATAGCTGATTTTGTTGTAGTGATAAGACTATCAACAAATAATCTTCTTTTGTAACTTTTACATTAGTAATTGACAAAAATACCCTTTTCCTACACGCAGCTATGCTTTCCAAACCCCAGAAGCTTGGAACATAGATGGGCATTACAGGTCTTTGGCCTACATGCGGCCTTTGGCTATTTGGGCAATGCAATGGGCACTATCACAACCCAAAAATCCGAACCATGAACCAAAGGCAAAAGTAAACCCTGAATCTCTCTTTAAGCAACATGCTGGATATACAAGGGTGGCTCGTCTTCTGAAGCTGCCAAAAGAGCAAGACTCAAGAGGCATCTTGCAGGTTCTTTTCGATTACACTTGCAAGAAGCTGGTATGAGGTTTCTCGTTTTCTGCTTATTTACGTTATACTTATTCATATTGATGACTGTGTTTTCAGAAACTTACATTTATTCACATATGAATAAAGTCCCACCATGTTTATTGGAAAATTTATATATAGTTGTGAGTGATCAAAAGGTTAGGGGTGAAGATGTATATTTGAGTGCACATATAACATCTACTTGCATATCTACCGACAATTACGCTACATCGTTTGTCTTTGCATTATGTCGGATAGTCATGAATCACAGAACCAGACTCTACCTCTGTATGGGATTTATTTGGTCTGTTTGGCTAACTTGAAAAGGAGCGAATTTTAAGATGCTATGATAACTATTTTTTAGGTAATAAATGACCATTCTTCCCAACTTTGAGGTATTATAGCACATATAAACATGTTGAGTAACACTCAAAAACCTGATTTTAGTTCTTCATCAGACTCAACCCTAGCTTTGTCTCCAACCCCTTGGGTATGCCACAAAGTTTAGGGGTGAGATCCAATGGATTTAGGTGGAGTCAATCATCCATTGCATCTACCTTCTGTTCCAATGCCCTATCCAATTAACATTGGACAATCAATCCAATTGGATCGGATTGGTTCTGTCCATTGGATTTTATTAATGTTGGTCATATTCATTGGATTGGATCCACCATTTCAACCAATTATTTATATATTTTCATGATATTTGTAAAAATGCTACATACAAATATAAACTAACATCATCATCAAATATTATATATATATATATATAGAGAGAGAGAGAGAGAGAAAGAGGAAAGTTCAATGAAAACTCATTTTTCATCGCGAACGTGAGGACAAAGGAGAGCGCAACACGTGTCCCATTCAGTATGAATATCAAAGGTGAAGTTCATACACAATTCATAATGAAAGATACAACATTCAGTATGAATACCACAACATTCAATATGAATAACACATAACCATTGTCCCTTGGGCGTAGGGAGCACGTGTCGTGCTCTCCTTTGTCCTCACGTGCACAATGAAGATGAGTTTTCATTTGAACCCTCCCCTATATATATATATATATAGGCTCAAAATCATATAAAGACCTTCTATATGTTAGAAACTTTATGAATCAATATTAACTACACATTTTAACTTCCATAATTATCTTATTAATCACACTATCAATCTTTTTCTTGAAGAACTCACTTTTTATTTTGTTTTTGAAACAACTTTATTTCACCAATGAAATGATACATGGGTTGATGTATGTCGCTAGTTTGATAATAGTTTCACCAATGAAACAACTTATTGGGTTGATTTGTTTTGATAATACAATGTTGTTTCACCAACGAAACAACACATGAGATATGATCTCTTTTGAACAATAACTTTATTTCACCAATGAAATAATACATGGGCTCAATATTGATTCATTGTTAAAAATATGGGCTCAATATTGGTTCAGAGTTTCTAGCATTTGATGTTTGATACTCCTTGTGGCTTTAGTCTAACCAATTAATGGGTGGGCATCATCACACTCCAAGAATCACCTCCTTGTTCATGAGACACACAAATTATACCCCCCCCCCCCCCCAACCACCCTAATAATTAAAAACTAGGGTTTCTTCTTTTCAAGGGATGGATCAAATACAAATGTGAGAACCAAACTCTTAAAAATTTGAGATAAACACATATGGCGACATGCTTATAATTGGAATGAGGTATCGTATGATCCATAAAGTAAACCACAAAGGTGGTGCTCGATTGATTTGAGTTTGAGCTCCAAAGGTCAAAAGTGGTTGGAGGTCTCAGGTTCGAATTCAAGGAGGAATAAAAATCCTTTTGTGGTCACAAAGGTTCAAATGTGGTACTCCAGGCAACCTGCAACCTGCGAAGCGGGTGGTCACCGTGGGATTAGTCGGCTTGCATAGTGGGTTGAATCTCCGTGTTAATAAAAAAAAGTAATACAATGAACGTATAAAATACTTCATTCAATATTACGAAAAGTATACATAATTGAGAAACATCCACCACCCATATTCATTTTACTTCACAAAAATGACCGTTCTACTTTTTTTAGGTAAATGTTAGGTCATTGTACACTGTGTACATTATCCTTATACCTTCCTTCTCGGGTTTATTTTATTTGGTTTGGTTTTAGAATAGAGACAGAGTAGCATTGGAAAAATTCAGCAAGATAGGTTCAAGGGTGTATTAGCAAAAGATGGTAACCGAATTATAAAGATTTGACGTCAAATTCATCAAACTGTTTGTTTTAAATCTCGGGTCTAAATACTATTGTTTTATTTTTTTTTATTTAAATATAATTTGAAGTTATGAGAAGCTTGTGTGTCCATGAAACTATAGTGAATTAGAAGAAACATACACAATAACTGACTTTTCGACTGACAAACTATCGTAATATGGGAACATGATGATATCCAGGATAATCTTTAATTAGATGATGTAGAATGATTATGCAAACTATGAAGAGTGAAAAAAGAAATGAGTATGGTGAGAATTGGAGCGAAGTAGAGTTGAATTACCGTTGTGAAGAACAAATATATGAAAAATGTCAATGTGAATGAATTCGGTTGATTAAATCATATGGGTTGTACATACACACAAAAATCGGGAAATCACCTAGCCTGACACGTACGGAAGATTCCAATGTTTTATAAATATTTTTATGCATGAGGATCGTGTAAACATTTTTTTGCAATATTATGAAAGACTGCTATTATGCAACATGTGTATAAAACTTGATATTAAGCCACAAGTCTTATTTGTGTATAAATTCATAAACTTGATGTTTGTTAAATTCTGAATTGTTGTATTCAAATGAGAAAAAAAGAACTTATTTATAGGCTTCAAAGTTGCAATAAAAAGGAAAATGAAGTATAAGGGAAAACAGTCCTTCCTTAAAGAGAAGGAAACTAGAATAAAAGTAAATAATCCTTTATTATAAATAAAAAATCAAATCAAATGAGTCCAATATACTCCATCTAAAAGTGGGTTATGTGTAGTCAAATACTGAGATATATGCATATATGTCATCTATGTCCAGAGAGTAGAGTGGTTGTTTTCGTGTAAACTTTTGACTTACAAAAAAATATGTAAAAAGTTTAGACCTAAGAATACTTTCAAAAAACTTGTCATAAAGTTTGAAAAATCCTCCTAAAATAATAAAATGGGAGGAAATAAGATAAAAAGATTCTTCATATATGCTATAAAATATCAAGGATAATGAAGGCTTCCAAAACATAATTCCTCTTTTTGTGTAGGACATATAACAAAGTGATTCTCGATGAGTTGAAAAGCTCATACACTTTTTAAAAAGAGTCTGTCTTTGACCAACTTGAAATTGTCGTCTTGTAAGTTAGTTGTAAAACATCTTTTGATGAAGCTTTAGCTTGGCTTGCATTTAAGGATTCTCTTTAATTGTTGAAACAGGTTTGTTTTCTGTTAGCATACAAATGAATATTCCATTAGTAACTCGGGAGACCTAGGAATCCCTTTTAGGGTTTGTGTAAGTTTCTCGTAAGTCTTTTTGCATCAGGTCGTCATCTATTCAATTCTTTTCTAGAAACTCAACGTATATTCTTGCATTTTTGCATCTTAACGGGTTGCATCTCTAATAATAGAAATTTGTCGTGTCGTGATTAACTCAGATACCAAGTTGTAAAGATTAGAATAGAAATTGGAAAAAGAAAAGAAAGGATAATGTGATGCCATGCCTTGTACAGACACACCGTATGCCAACTAACTGCTTTTAACTAATTGACTTATAATTGTTTACACTTAACCCACTACAAAAATGTCTATTACAACTCAAACCCACTCAACCTCTACACCGTATTTGTAGCAACAAGACCCTTGGCTATTGGGAAACTATTCGGTCTATTCTTACCTTTTTAAATATAAATTCAATTATCACCTTTCGATTTCATATATTTTATGCAACCCAAAAGAAGAAATAAGAAATTCAGGACAAGAGGAAATATATATGTATATATATTTCTAATCAAAGCAAACAATCCATGAAGTAGAAAACATGTCAATCAAAGTTATCGGGTCAGAATGGTTTGGGACCTACATATGAACCATAACATTTATGTTCGCTTCTCAAGATCTTTGGAATTGACATATGTTTTTTTAAATTTTATAGAGACTAACAATGACTTATTTGTATGGAACCAATCTCCATTATTAACTATCCTCATTGAAAGAGAAAATGGGAGGCTATGCGACTTTTGGAGACAACAATAAGGGAACAATCAGAAGATATGGTACCCTGATCAAATGAAATATCTTTGTACCCAAAGTTGCTTATGTTGATGGACATAAGCATAATCTTCTAAGCATAAGTCAATTTTGTGACAAGTGATATCAAGTGAGATTTTGCATAGGCTGCTTCATAATTGAGACAGATTCTGCCAAGAACTACTAAGAGCTAAAAGACAAGGAAACCTTTGCATTCTTGCTTTTGCTCAACAACAAGTTCAGAGACACTCTGTCTTGTCTCACAGAAGAGAAGAATGTTCGTTATGGCATAGAAGGCCCTAACGTCTTAACTTCTAAAATCTCAACAAGCTTGCTAAACAGAAGCTAGTCAAAAGTTTACCATATATAAGAGTTGACAAGGATCATTGTATGTAGATGAAGTCTAGCCCATATTCGACTTCACCGACTGAAGAAAGCCTAGAGGTAGCAACCTTTCAATGCCAGGGGCTCTGATCTCCTTTGGACTTGCATCCCAGAGATAGTGTTACTTCTAGACTTGGACATCAGAGGGTGTCAAGACTTAAATAACTTTGTTCGAATGATGTTGCTACATCAATGGGGAGCTATGTGATTGTCATATCTACGGGAAGCTTCCAGTATTAAAAGTAAAACGAGAAGATGATTTGTGATGTAAAAGTGATTTTCATTTTATTGTTTTCTTTTTAACACTTATGGGAGATTGTTAGCCCAATTTTAGTGTTAAAAGTGTGAAAAAGAAAACTTGAGCGCCAAATAGGAAAACCAATATTTTTTGTATTTCCCTATAAATATGAGTCACTTCTCCATTTGTAATTTGTGAATGTGAGTTGTTCTTAAAACCACTTCATCTCCAATTACCCTCATCATTTTCAATCTTTGTAAGATTGATGGCCACGATTAATATATGACTACGATTTTATGATTACATTGTGTTTCATATTGATTAATTGTTCTTCCATATAAGGAATGTGATCATGCATGCATCCATCATATAATATAGTATGATCATTCAAAATGAAGAAAATATAGTCGGTAGATATTTGTTAGATGATGAAGATGATCCTCCAATGAATATATCAAAAGGATCTTCCACAACATTTTAATGATAAATACAAAAGAACTTTAAAGTACTTGATAAGTTAATTCTTAATGCAACTTTGATTAGATCTTGTCATACATATTTAGGAACGGTTAACAGAAAATTAAAATATTTTATTATTGTATTTCTTCGTTTATTTTAATTTTCAACTTGTTCGTACTTCGTGATGGCATTTATATAATACTTTTAATTTGATCATTTGTGTAATTTAAAAGAAATTTATTATTTATTTTTATCAAATTATATTTATTTTTTAAAAATAATGATAAATGTTAACTATCACAAACCTTTTCTAAAAGATTCAACCCAAAAAAAGCTACGAATATCTCATCTGTCTAGTTTAATTTCACGTGTTTATAATAATTATAACCATTGAATTTAGAGTAAACTACGATTTTGGTCCTTGTGGTTTACAGTTTATAACGATTTTTGTTCCTATGATTTAAAAACTGCTTTATTCGTCCCTGTGGTTTACAGTTTATAACGATTTTTGTCCCTATGATTTAAAAACTGCTTTATTCGTCCCTGTGGTTTCATTTTGTTTCTATTTTGGTCCTTACAACTAACACCGTTAAAAATATCCGTTAAAAACTATTAAGAAGTTACAAATTTAGTCCTTGTGTTATATAAAGTTTAAAATATTTAGTCCTTATGTTATATAAAATTTAAAATATTTAATCTTTAATTTTATTTGTTATATTAATAAACTATAAATTCAACATTTATATATATATATATATATATATATTATAATTTTTTAATTTTCTTTCTTTATTACTCCCTCTGTTCCAAAATAAGTGTACACAATTGAAATGACACACAATTTTAGACATGCATAATTATTACACTTTTTGGTTAACCAAATGACATTTACCCTTATCTAATTTCTCTCTATTCACAACTCTTAAATTTTTGTGCATTAAATTAAGGGTAAGTTTGAGAATTTGGTTATTTACTTTTGAAAGTGGACACTTATTTTGGGACAAATATAAATAGAAATGTGGACACTTAATTTGGAACGGAGGGAGTATATTTTAATACACATATCACACACACACACACACATACACACACACACACACACACACACATATATATATATATATATATAAGGGAAGGATCATACAAGAACCACTCATCTTTAAGGGAACAAAGGGACACCTTGTGGACCATATATGATGTGGGCGCCACACATTAAAAAATCATATATGATTCAATAGGATCCACCATTGAATCGGATATGATTTTTTAATATGTGAGACCCAAATCATATGTGGTCCACAAGGTGTTCCTATATTTCCTTAAAAATCAAAAGTTTTCATTTGAATCTCTCCCTATATATGAAGAGATCATACAAGAACTACCCCTTTTTAAAGGAATAAAAAAACACTTTGTGGACCACATATGATGTGGGTCCCACATAATATTAAATAATTTCTGATTTAATATTATGTGGGACCCACATCATATGTGGTCCACATGGTGTTCCTTTATTCCTTTAAATTTACAAAGTTCTCATTTGAATCTTCCTCTCTCTCTCTCTCTATATATATATATATATATTATTTTTAATTTAGATATTAAACAAAATTGTATTAACCAATAAAGTTTAAATGAAAATATGGAATAATGAAAAGAAGAGGATATAATTTATTTTCCAATAATTTTAATGATTCATAATTTTTTCCATTTTAAACCAATCGGTTTTTAAAATAAATTTACTAAAAATACCAACAGGTTTTAAAACAAATAAATAAAATTTCGATAAAATAATAAAAGAAAGTTATTAATTAAAATATCTAAAAAGTTTTAAATTATTATCCAAAGAATTACTAGTATTAGAGAATAAAAAAGTTGTTTTATTTTAATAAATTAATAAAAAAAAGCTTAAATGAAAATATAAAATCGTGAGAGTAATAGAATTTAATAAAAACAACCGGTATAAAATATAATAAAGAAAAAAAAGGTAAAAAGAAATATAATATATATAAATGTCAAATTTATAGTTTATTAATATAACAAATAAAATTGAAGGATAAATATTTTAAACTTTATATATAACACAAGGACTAAATATTTTAAACTTTACATAACACAATGACTAAAATTGTAACTTCTTGAAAGTTTTTAATGAATACTTTTAACGGTGTTAGTTGTAAGGATCAAAATAGAAGCAAAATGAAACCACAGGGACGAAAAAAGCAATTTTTAACCCACATGGACAAAAATCGTTATAAACTGTAAACCACAGGGACCAAAATCGTAGTTTACTCTTGAATTTATTATATCTGATCTTTTACAATCATCATTTATCTAGATGTAGTAGTCTGGAACCTCTTTTCAAAAAAGAAAAGTTAGGAACAACAAAATTTATTCAGAATGTCGATCATGCATTTGAAATAAATGAGCATATCATTATATTTGAATTAATTGGAACAAATAAATAGAAATCATTTTCTACCTCAACCCAAAATAAAAAATATTGAATTCTTATTTGGAGTCGTTCAATTAAACCTGAAATTTAATTCTTCGTTTAAAAGAGATACTATCTTTGTTATTGTTTATGGATTTAATTCTATTCATTGTTTTTCCTTGCTTTAATACCATTGAAAACATATTGAAATCTAAAATATATAGCAACTTCAATGAACCACCAACTTTTCAAACCATTCTTGTTGCAAATATAACTTCAAATAATCCATTACCAACTATGGGTTGGGTTCCGTTGTTGAGAAGTGAAGTTACAATCAGAATGGTAAGAAATGATCTCCACCCTTGGATACATATTAGGATGAGATGTACTGAGATATACCGGATCAATCCCCGTATCAAGTGCAATTCATGGGTAAGTTTGAGATTAAAAGTGATCAAACTTTTCACCTTAACTTCTCACGTGATCCCATGCCTTAATTTTTTTTGTATAATCATGAGAAGATATTAGATTTAATTAATCTCATTTAAGGTTATATACGTAGATATACAACAAAACCATACATAAAAGAAAACACTTCTCTTTTTTGGAAAGGGTATTCTAGGCATTTTGTCCAGACTAATCCCTTGCAATTTTAAGACTGCTAAAGCATGCAGCCCTGAGATAATTTCCCGGTGGCCACAAGTTGTTTGCGTCTGGATTCGAACCTGGGGTAGATGGGTTATCTAGCCTCATCTCCCACAAGCCTTAACCAGTACGCCACAAGCCTTGTGGCTGAGAAAACACTTCTACTTGGTCGTTTTGTTCCCATCAAAGAAAACACTTCTCTTTGATGGAAACAAAACGACCAAGTAAGGAGGTCGAAAAAGTTGATCTCTCATCCACCCATATATATAGGGGAAGATCAAACAACATCAGTATCAAAATAAAAGAACACGAGAACAGTCAAATCACATGTGGTTCTGCGCTAAAATCACATGTGATTACAGAACACGATCAACCCAAGTGTGTACACGCGACTTGATCATTTTAGACATAAGTTTCGTGTTAAAATTACACGTATTTAACTGTTCTCGTGTTCTCGTTTCAACCAGACTCACAGTTCATTTAGGTATAAAAATCACACCATCTACCAAATAACTCAAAGAGTGTACCAAATATAAGTTTATGCCTCCATTAAAATCTGTGATTGAAGTAGTAGTACTAGTAAAAAGAGAGGAGCTTTTTGCCTCATTTATGACTTTTTGTATATAATATAACGACACTATCTATATAAATGCATCATAAGTCAGAATAAAAACCTTGACTTTCTAGCTAGATATCGATACAGTCGTCGGTAAATAATATCACCAAATCGCAAGTATGACAAGACCAATGGCAACGGATAAGAGTTTTGTACCTTTGCTAAGATCTCAGTAAATTCCGATTTTCTACGGCTAGGAAATCTGGATTCGTGTCTGAATTATTCAGTTATGATTCAGAGGCCAATTTGAAAGTTCGAAAGAATTTCTGGAACCAGATGAGGAATGTTTAGTAGTTGTTGTTGTTGTTGTAGATGCTGCTGCTGATGGTTCAGGTGTAGATGAGAAATCTATAAGGCCGTAAGTGGATTCAGTTGCAGATGAAGGATGGTTGGTTTTAGATATTTTGGGACAAGTGTGTTTTCCCAAATAAGTGATTTCAAAGATTGATGGATCGTCACTAGATCGTTGAACTTGTTTAGTGGCGCAACAACCGTGTGTGTTTCGATACGTGCATCTGTAATATTCTCTGCAAATAATTTTAACATGCCAAGTGAATAATAAACTGTAAAATAAAAAAATAAACGGACCCATAATAAATCCCACGCGAAAGTAGGATCTGAAGGAGGGTGTGAGATGTATGCAGATCTGACATCTGACCCCAAAATGACCTTAAATGAGATTTTTTAACTTAAATTCATGACTATGAAACCATTTTTTCTTGGGAAATTTACTCAAATAGCCTATTGGGAAATTCACTTTCACTTTTTAGCCATTTTTGAAGACTTTTTCCTGAAATAGCCGGACTTTACGCAAAAAGTCCATTTTTTAATAATTTTTTTAGAGTTTACAGTTTCTGCATAATCTTTTTCCGTGTAAACTTTTTGCGTATCTTTTTTTTGCCAACAAGACAAAGTTTACACAGAAACTTGGCTTTCTGCGTAAACTCTAAAAAGATTGATTTATTTTATAAAAATGGACTTTAAGCAGAGACTATGCTTCTGCGTAAAGTATGGCTATTTCAGGAAAAAGCCTTGAAAAATGGCTTAAAAAATTAAATTCTCCTTTACTAAATGGCTATTTGAGTAAATTTCCCTTTTTTCTTTAATAGGTCATAAGTTAATGGATTTAATTAAAATCTCATTTAAGATTAGATACCAAAATGACCCCCCAGAGTAGAGCAACTGCTTCAGTAGAAATAAATTGTAAAACCAAACACACAGAGGTAGGGTATGGGTCTAAAATAAGTAAGAAAAATGTATAAAATAAGTAAGAAAAAGGTTAAAGAAATACCTGGGGTATTTGGCATTAAGGATTTCCTTTTGGCCGTATTTCCTCCACATATAACCATCATTTGGGGGAACTTCAAGTCCTATCTCCAGGCTCACTTTCACCTGCTGCTTCCACTTAAGGATGCTGCTACTGCTACTCTTTCTGCATATTATTATTATTATTATTATTATTATTATTATTATTATTATTATTATTATTATTATTATTATACATATCCATTTTATCAATATTTTGTTCTTCCCTCAGGACAGGAGGGATATTGATATTACTATACATACATATATGTATATGGGGAAATGTTCAAATGAAAACCATAAATATTTTGAGAATCTTTGAACCAACTATTTCATGTATTACTATTCGGGGCAGGTTCAGATGCGAACTCAAATTTGGTTGTGAACTTGAGGACAAAGGAGAGGGCGACACTTGTCCCAATCAGTTTGCATATATTCAAACTGAATGATGTGTTATTCATACCGAATAATGTATGAACTTCACCTTCGTTATTCATACCGAATGCCCTTCATTATTCAGACTGAATGGACGCGTGTCGCGCTCTCCTTTGTCCTCATGTTCGCAACCAAATTTGAGTTCGCATCTGAACTTTCCTCTTATTATTCATCATGAATAACCCTAAGTTTATTCATGAATACTAATCCATTTTGAGTATTTATGATATCATGCATTTTCATCATGAATATCTATCACAATACTGTTGTCAAAATATTTATGGTTGTTTTGTATATATATTTGATAAACTTACTTCTTCCTAGAGGCATCTTTGGGATTGGAATCCTTGTTGTCAGAATCATCACTATGTGGCCTGCCACTCAAAGGTTGTGGATATTCCGACCTTCTGATTTCCGTCCCACCATACTGTGACAAGGCCTCATCGTCAGAATTGGGAATGTTGTGAGTCGAAAGCTCTTCAGTTTCATTAGAAGAAGCGGGCATATTCAGATCTATCTGAAGCTTGTTAACATGGTCGGTACCATTGTTTATCTTGTGAAACAGACAGTTACTCTTGGACTGATGATTGCCTGATGAGTTCAGATTCATTTGCAAGGATCGACCTAAAGCTTGGTACACCAATGAAAAAAAAACTGTCAATTCTTTTATCAATAGCCATCTCCAGTGATAAAGTATGTAAAAAAAATGACATAATTAGAAAATTTTGCAACTCTTTTGAATTGCAAGTTCAACAATTAGAAATATTTTACACCCATTATGCTTGAGGGTTGGGTTCCGGTGAAAAGTAGAGTTATGGTGAGAAGAGTAAGAAGGGATCTCCACCCTTGGATGCACATTAGGATGAGATGCACCAAGATGAGGTGCACTGAGAAGCACCGGATCAACTCCCTTCTTAGCGCAACTCATGGATGGGTATGAGATTAAAAGTGATCAATGGTTCTGATCTCTTCTTACGCGTCTCACCTTAACTCTCCTTCTCACACGATCCTAAGCCTTATGCTTGATTGGACCAAAGGGTCATTGGTCGGATTACTGTTAGAGCCCAGCCTCCCAGGGGGTCAAGGATTCAAACCTCTCCTTTTGTAAGGAGAATGTGAGTATTTGCGGTATATAAATATAGGCATAGGATTGTGTGAGAAGAAGCGTAAGAAGAGATCTGGACCCTTGATCGCTTTTAATCTCATACTCACCCATGAATTGGGCTTTAGAAGGAAGTCAATCCGGTGCATCTCATCCTAATGTGCATCCAAGGGTGGAGATCCCTTCTTACGCTTCTCATCTTAACTCTACTTCTAACCGGAACCCAACCCTATAAATATAATATACTTAAAACATGCATAACTGGACCTCCTAAAATCACCTACAAATGAAACAAACATAAATACCCTTTCATAGACTCGAAAGCTAATCTCTATATACACACACAAGTTGGGAATTGCACAATTTACAACTTGTCCTAAATTTGAGGTTCTATCAAGAATGAAAAATTAATAATTTATAGAAATATTAACAATAATCTAATTATTATATGGCATCTTGGAAGAACATACAAAAGAGTTCCCTGGAATGGGATGCAGCAGGATGTGGACAGATCATCAGAAGCTCAAGAAAATGTAGAAAAGAGTAGTTTCTTCTGCAAATTTATCCACAAAAGCTCCATCTCTTCTAACTTATATAAAGAACTTCTGTTTGTCACACTTCATGACATTCCACCATTCTGTTTCTCTTTTGATTTTCTTTAAATTTTCGTTCGGGGATGGAAGGCTCTCAAGCTTTACGCAATAAAAGATGACTCAAAGCATCCAATTTCAGGTGGCCACCATTCACACCCCTACAGGCTTGGTCTTTTAAATATTTAATGCCTCCATTGACCTTAGTTTAACCTATTATGTTCTCCAAAGCCATTATGAGTAAACGCTTTTGAATGTTTCCCTCTTAAGTCTTATCTTGATCAGCTTTTCGTTCTAATACTTGCATAACATAATATGCTAAGTGTGCTTTTAGTTACCGTTACTTCTGTGCAAAAGATGTTGAACTAAACTATTTCCACTTCACTGTGTCTAAAATAATTATGATGTGCTAGAAGCTTGAGGTTAGGATGGCAATTCAGCTCTTAATTTACACGATGATATAGTTAACTATTCCTTCAGTATCCCACTTTCCTTTCTGAGGTGTTCACAGATGACCAACCTATTAACTACCGTAGACACATGCCATTGCTTAAACTAAGCAACTGGGTTTCTAATTTACATTATGTCAGTGAGGTTAGTGTGAATTACGGAATTGTCCTTCCCAGCCTTCTATTCCACAACTTGATTGTTTTCCTGAGCGGTCAATTCAGCCACCAAAAATGTGTGCCAAGTCAAAAATGAAACTTCTTGGAGGACAGAGGGAGTAACAGATTAACAAAGTATAACAAGTCTGTTTAATCCAACAGCATGGCAGTTTAATGTTGTAAAAGTTGTTCCATGTTTAGTACTGCGAGCGTCCCTAACTGTACCTTTTTTAGATTATATAAAATTTAAAGCTGCTTTTCACTAATTCTCTCATCCTTCTTAAAATAGAAGGCAACGTAATTGGTAATTTTTAGATTATGTGACGTAAGGATGCTTTAGATTCACATATTTTATTGGGCATTAGATTTTCAAACTGGACATTCTTTTTGGAATTGTATGAAAAGTGGCCTCTAATTTAGGATTGTGGGGAAGGTAAACGATATGCATGCAACAAGGTGATATATTTTCGAAAAAAAGAAGGCTTCAAACTTTGTGCATGATTCAGGTATCAGAAGGAACACCTACAAACACACATAGAAGAATGGTATCAAAAAGGGAAATGCATATATGATGTAACTTAATTGTTGGTTTGGCTGTCATGAACTGGATTTGATGTGGGAATTCTGCAAAAATGAGACTTTTAGGGAGACAACACAGGAAGCTTTCAGTATCTAGAGTAACTTCTTTTAGTTCATAATGTTAGTATTTCTAGAACCTAACCGATGGTGATGATGGCTTAAATTACAAAGTTCGTGAAATGCTGGTGTTGACAGGTGGTATTCAATGATTGTTGTGGTTGTCAATGGTTGTTGAGAAAAAGAATTTTTTGATGATTAGATGATGATAAGTTGGGGAAGTGGTGGCAAAGTTGATGATGGAGTGCCAGATTTAAGTGTTCTTGGCGGAGTTGTTTAATTTAACTTAATTCATACCAATAAAAGAAGTATATGCTCAAAATGCAGAAACTCGGGAAATCTTTGATCTTTTGGTAGCATATATCACTGCAAAATAATCACCAATGTGCCATATATAATTATTTTACAGTCAGTTTTCATCACTAAATAAAGCTAAGGTTGTTCTCGAGTTGAATTTTTTTAAACTAAAGTTGTAATTTGTACAAACCCAATAAACACTTTTGCAAGGCACTAATTGTTCTAGCGAAATTGATGATCATGAGCAGAGAATATCCAATGATATGAAAATCGTAATATAGCAAGTGACCTTGGTATCAAACCCTATAATCTGGTGACCATATTCATACTCCCACTCCTCCCCCCATAATATTGAAAGGCATAGTACTTTTCAAAGCTTCTAAATTGACATATATAGAGTCTTTTACTATTTTATTCCCAAGAAGTTTCTACTGCTTTTTAACAAGAATTTAGTTATTAGTTTGTTTCTACAACCAAAGGGTTCTTATCTAGTTAGAAATCAATCATTAACCTTTTGGACATTGAAACCCCAAATACAGATTCATTATAGCAATGGAGACTAGAGTAATAACACACTCCATCACATGAGAATTGCAAATAATAAAAAAATTTGGACTGTTACTCTACAGTCTAAAATAACTTTTCATCATAATAGCACACTGTTTTGACTCTTAACTTTCAGTTTCAAATTGAAGTAAAAACCAGATTCAACGTCACACAATCATAAACACCTAATAACAACAACTTAGCTACATACATGCAACTTTAGCTAAAAATTTCTCAAAACATTAGCATTTCAATCAGTATCGGACATTCAAAATAGATATTATTGCAGAAATTTCATAAACAAAAATACAATCTAAACAGGTTATAAGTTACAAAAAACGAATAGAAACGACGATAGAGAGAATGAAGATGTCACCTTTGATTTAGAATGAAAAATATGATAATAAGGTCGGTTTGAATCTCAGCAGAAGAAGAAGAAGAAGAAGAAGAAGATCCTGTTTGATAGCGATTAAGAAGATGAATTTGGGAGAGAAATTAAGAAATGATGAGTTAAAGAGAATCTGATTGATCTGTAGTTGAAGGATTCATTAGAGATCCGATGCGGCTGATGCCAAGTAATAAGGAGGTTTCATCCCTTGTTCTTCTTTCAGCTACTACTACCCTCTTTATATATATATATGTTTGACTTTAATTAAACCCCAAATGGAGGTTGACAATGAAAGTATCTTATGTGGCTGAAATATATTAATTGCAACTTAACGTCTAATTAATTGCAATTTAAACATAAATCTAGGTTTCATACATTTACCAAAGTAAAGGTGGCTTATTATAATAATCATTGTAACCCAATCTTAATCGTTCATCTAGTGTGATGAATATCTGATTCCATAAATATATAGATTGCTTCATAATATAAAGAGTTGATTATAACTAATGAAGTATAATAATCTTTCATAAATATCTAAATTTATTACTAAATGAACCTTCATTATCATCATAAGTATCTCAATTTGTATCAGTTATACAAATGGAATAGGTTGTACTTGAAATGTTCTCTATCCAACTATATTGGTTTTATATTTATCTTTTTTGAAGGGATTTTTGTTTCATATTTGTTTGAAGGGATTTTACGTTAACATTTCATGTCTAGACTTTAGATTGGATGAGACATGGCTCGACTATTGAAGGGAATGGAATTGGACATTACATAATTATTAATTTGCATTACAAATTTATTAAAATACCAAATGGGGAGGGTACCTCTTTTTAGAAGGACATTTGATTGAGAATTTTAGGCTTTGCGAGTTATTCCTGAGGCTCTTCAGGCTGGAAGTTGTGAAGGATGTTTCAGTCCAAAATAGGGTGGTAAGGGTTAGCGATCGTTGGTGTGGGTCGTGGGAGTGGGTTAGGGATCCTAGGGGGAGATTGGTGGGTGATTTGGAGGAGTTAAACTCCTCTCTTAGCAGCGTTAGTATTCGTCCAAGTGAGGAGGATTATTGGGTTTGGTGGCTTAGTGAAGACGGGACTTTCTCGGTTAAAGCTTTGAGGTGCTTAATTGAAAACAAACTTCTGCATGTACCTGGGAATTTTGTTCAAACACAATGGAGTTCGCTTATTCCAAGGAAATTTTGCATCTTTTTTTTGTGGCTTAATTTGGGAGGAATTCCAGTTCGGGTTATCCTCCATTCTAAAGGCTTGAACCTCCACTCCATTATTTGTCCGTGATGCGGTGAGGAAATTGAGACTATCAAGCATTGTTTCTTCAAATGCTCACATAGTTTTAAATCGTGGGTCGATGTATTTAATTGGTAGGGTTTGAACTTATCACCTTCCTTTTCGTTCAACGCTTTGATGAATGATGCGGTCTCTTCTATCATCCCGAGCTCGAAGCGCCACTTATGGAAAGCTATCTCTTGGTTCACTCTTTACTCGATTTGGAGCTTCTGAAATAATAGCGTATTCTCTAACGGGCCATGTGACCAAATCAATCGTCTATTTGCGGTTAAGCATCTTTCGTTCCATTGGATTTCCAAGCGCGCAAAGGTCTTTAATATGTTGTGGGTCGAATGGTGTGGGAGTCAAGGGGTCGACGATAGGCCTCTCGGCTCTTCTTGCATGGTGCTTTTCCTGACTCTGGATTGGCGCTTTTGTTTCGTCGTTTGAGGTGTTCTCTCGTTAGCTTTTTCTTTAGCTTCGTTCATATTTTTGGCTTTTGTCTATTGCTTCGTTGTCTCGGATTTTTTTAGTCTTATGCATTTAAGTTGGTCGTTTTGCTTTGTTCTTGGGCTGTTCTGGTTGTAGTGGGGTCTGAGTTTGAGTGGTTTTGTTTTTATCAAATGTTGGTTCCAGATTCCTTTAAACCGATTGTTAATTGAGAGTATTGAATCAAAGTGAAATGCGGAAGCAGATCAATTAACAATTTAAATCAATAGAACAGTAAACAGAATGAAGAACAAAGATTATAAAATGATAACTTTGAATCAAAGTAGACAAAGTTATGAATTACGCACAGTATTCTTCAAAATGTAAATGTATTGATCGACAACTTTTACAAACACAATATAATGCTATTTATACAGATACAAAAACAGAAAGTCAAAATGCTAGCCAATTACAAAGTGCCATGTGTCTAAAAGGGAGCGTCTAACAACAATTAGTTATAACAAGAAGAGTGTGTTGACTTTTGTAGACATCTCTTCTTTGACTCATACTTTAATTTCTAACATTCTCCCCCTAAGTATGAAGTCAAAAAAAAAAACTTTCTTCAGAGAGGATCAACAGCAGCAATGATACTTGAAATATTATCGATAAGCTCTCTGTTCTTCTGAAGTCCATCAAGTCTTTTCTCTACTTTCTTTGCAACATCTGGATTTGTCGTGTCTAAGCCAGCATAGCACTTGATGATGTAGACTACCTCAGAAGAGTATTTGTGAGCTTCTTTGATGCGAAAGAAGCTCTTTCCATTTGGTCTTTTGAAGATGATTCCCTCTTCTCGGTTCGATGAGAGTCTACCCACTCGAATTTGCTTATCCCTTCAAGTTCCTCATTTGGTGCAGAGATAGCCGGATTATCCATTTTGAAATTTAAGCCAATACGGAAGTCGACACCGCCTTTTGTATCTAATGTATGATTTCATACATAGAATAATTCTAGTGTAGGCAACATGGTCTTGTGGATCTTTGCGTTCGTAAAGCCGAGTCTTCATAAATTCTTCCGAGAAAAATGAGATCGACTGGATGGATGGACAACGAGATCATTATCACATATGTAATAACTCTTGTTGTTTGATCTGACTACCTCGTAGATTGTGTACCAAATGGGTGTATCTTGAAACTGCTTATGTTTCATGGCTGTGATCTTTGTAATTGGAGCAGTAGTGAAAACCGTCTTTCTGTCTTGTTTATGAGCCATGAAGTTATCTTTAACTTCATTGCTTATATTGTATTGGTTTGCGAAGTTAGGCATCATGAGATAAATCTTCTGATCTGTTGGAGCATACATGTGCCTTTTCTCAACTTCAAGTGTTGGAAGTTCAATGTTTCCAACTTTGTTTAATTTTTCTTCAAATTCTCCTCTTCTGATCTCTTTCTGTTTCTGAGCGGCCTCTACTCTGACTCTTGCTCTTTCTTCGACTTCAAAATTTTGTCTCTCGTAGTTCTTCTTCAAGTCTAGCCTTCTCTCTTTTCGCATTCTCTCTTTCGACCTCTCTATCTCTATTTGTTCTTCAACAATTAGCCTCGGCGTATTATCTCTTCTTCTTTTTCTTTTTCGGCTACGAACACTTCCTCATCCTCCTCTCGGCCCTTTCTTCTTTTTCGGCTTTAGCTCTTTCCTTTCTTGGCTTTAGCTTGTTCTCGTTCTTCGTGAGCTCGACTATTTCGACCACTTTCAGGAGAGCTCGGGATTACGCTTTTTCCCATAACATCCGTAATGAACTTAGCTAGATGCGGATCTGCGGGTAGAGGCCCGAGAATGCGTAGCCAGAGGTGTTGGAGTGATTGGCACTTGTTTTGAAGAAGAAGGTCGCTGTGATGGTTTTGGAGTTGAAGAGTCAGCGGTGGTCGTGTTTGGTTCTGGTGGTGTTTGTTTGGCTTGCTTAGGCTCAGGACCTTTCTCCCCCTTCGAGAATCGGGATCCCGATCCTCGAATGTTTTCTTTTCGGCTACGCCTTTTGCAAGCCCTTTCTTCCTTGGCTTTCTTCTTGGCATTAAACGCTTCGGCAATAGAAGAAACCGGAGGCACGAGTTGAGATAGAGTAGATTCGATGGCGGCAATTTTCCGGTCCGTTGAGGATGTGGAGGGCTTGGAAGAGTACTTTGAAGCGATGGAAGACATTCGCTCAAGAATAATCTTGGAAAGAGGCGAGATCGATTTCTTGACGAGCGTAGACCCAGAGGGATCATCAGAAGGAATGATGGTCTTGATAATCTTCTGTATATCGGCCACCAGAGAGCTGTAGGCTAAAGAGATAGGGAAGTCAGAGGCACGTAGAGATTCTGGAAGTTGAGAGATTGCCTCTGCATTTGCTTGAAGACCATTATTCAATAGCAAAAATTGTTCGACAAAATAGGCCTTCGATCTTCTTGAGAGGTACTCATTTGGCGAAGATGCGCTAAGAGAGTTCGACTTTCAATTTTAAATTGAAGGCTCGAGAAGAAGAGAGTTGTTAGTGGTCACGGATAATTTTAGATCTTCCACAGATCTCTGAATTTGATCAGCAAATGCCAAGAACGCTGCATTTGTGACGAAATCAAAAGATGTAACCGGTGCATCTCCAACACATGGAGCCCCTTTACCCTCGCGTTCAGAGGGGCCTTCTACACCTGTTTTGACGTTGAGTGTAGAAGGACTTCCAACCAGTCCTTGAGGGCCATTATTCACGAGCTCCTCTTCGGTTGTTACATTGTTTCAACATTATCCTCATCATCGAGAGGATGAGGTGCGAAGACAGTATGCTTACCTTGGTGAAGTGTAAACACTCCGGTAAGAGGTGCATTCCTAGGCTGTAACCCCTCTGATGGGAATTCATTAGCATCTATCCTAGGAGAGGATGTGGACTCATCCTCTATGCGTATTGGTATGTCAGTCACGGAGACATGAACATGTGGTGAAGGAAGTGGCGAGTTAGGGCGAATGAACTCTTATATTATCATCATCATCCTTTTGGGAGGATGATGAAGTGGAGGTGCTTTCCCCGGATGAATTTGATTCGTGAGAAGAAGAAGTATCCTGCGAACGGTTTGGTTTTTGGTGGTTTGAACTGGCCGTTCTAAGTCAATGAGTGGAGACGTGGTGACATCAACCTCGAAGTTGTGGTTGCCCTTTGGGGAATAGGAGAGGAACACTCATATGTGTCTCGAGGACATCTTCGTACCTTCATTTAATAGAAGGTCGGCATGGGTAGAAGCACTCGGATGTTCACTCCTATTTTTCTCAAGCTCATGCTCACTGCACCCCCGACCACCTACACCGGCTCTAAGTGCTCTGGGGTAGGAATTCTCTGTTACGAGAAAACCATAGAGCTTCTATAGATTTGGAGATTAGAAGAGC
The DNA here is from genome assembly GCA_036898165.1 of Silybum marianum. Classification (NCBI taxonomy): domain Eukaryota; kingdom Viridiplantae; phylum Streptophyta; class Magnoliopsida; order Asterales; family Asteraceae; genus Silybum; species Silybum marianum. The sequence continues at coordinate 12,565,574 of CM072528.1, forward strand.
TAGATGGGATTAGGTTTAGCATGTACTGGATAATTCTGCGGGTGCGGAAGTAGCCGATCTTGTCGATGGTTGATCTATGGGAGCTCATTGATGCAATTTTGCGGGAGAATGGGTTTGAATCGGGGAGCTTCGATTGCCCCAATTGCGGGATGAGTGATGAGAGATAGAAATCTTGGGAACATGAGTCTTTGGTAGTGGCTTTCCACGACTACGATGGATCACCTTAGTGTGCACAATTGCTTTGATCTCTTGGAAGATGAGACTTGCATAGTCCAAGGGTCGATTGAAGAACATCCCATACATTATAGTCGAATGTTTCGGCTAGCACGATCCGAGAGAACCTATTTTGCGGGTTAGGCTCTTGTTGAGAATGGAGACGAGTAGATTCCACATTGGGGGCAACTTCTTCCTCTTGAATTCGGACGACCTTGTAAGAGGTTCATTGTAACCCGAAGATTTATGAAGGTTAGGAGGGCTTCGTGGAAGGGTTTTCTTCTAGGGCGGGATTGGGAATGGTTTGCCCATCCACTTCGATCACAGAAAGGGGAAGATGGAAATATTTGGCAAGTTTTCTTTTGGTGATGGGGATTTGAACAGCAATTTCCACTTGTTCAGGATGGGTGAAAGAACCGGCGAGTGTTTCATCAGTTTCGATGATCATTGTTAGCCACAGTTCTTGGACATAGATTTCAGGGATGTTTGGGTTGGTTAGGGTTAGGGCTCGATTCAACTGGTGTTGTTGTAGAAACTCGATCATGATGCGAAATTCTGGTTGATAAGTGTTAGGGTTGAGCAGTACCTGCACATTGTTCGCCTTCAATGGCAGTTTCACAATGGGAGTACTATCCGCAGTTGAATCGATGATTCTTTCTTCATCATTGTTGGAAGGACGGGCACAGTTGGAAGCCATTTTGAAATTTCGAATGCTTGACAATAGAAAACTTTGTCTTTGCAAAGAGAATGAACACTGATTTAGGGAATTTTTGCAAGGAAGAAGATGAAGGTTGAAATTGGGGGTTTTATGTGAGAGAGAAACTGTAGAATGGGAAGGGGTTATTAAGTTTGGGGAGAAAAAAAAACGGTTCATTTGAGCTGATGTAAGCACGTGGGTATACACATGTAGTGTTTCGATTGGGGACACGTGTACGACGAGACACATGTATGATGATGATTTAGTAACAGAGGCTGTTTTTCTTAAAAGCAGAAATAAACAAAAGTAATAAAAAAAAATTTTAATTAATCAATTAATTTTGAATTAATTGAATAAACACAGATTTTAATCTTAATTTTATTTATTTAAGTTTAAAAATCAGTCAAGTGAAAACAAAAATCACATGAGAGTTTAGTTTCTATAAAAGAATAATAAAGAAGAATTTGCATTAAACATATAGATTTAAACAACCTTGGAGGCAAGAGTTGATTGAATTTATATATTTAATGGAAATTATAAGAAATATCAATTTATAGAAAATTTAGTTGAAAAACATGTCGACTTGATTTATATTTAAATTTTTTTTGAAATGAATCAAAAGTCTAAGAGACCTTGGCGGCAAGAGAAACTCAGAGCAGATAGATTCAAATAAAATTTAAGTGAAATAGTAAATCAGAAGACAGCTAACCAGAGTTAGACTTAGACGAATATCTTCTGCATTGTGAAACTCCCCCTTGAATGGTAAACTCCCCCTTGAATGGTGAACTCCCCTGTAGTAGCTTCTTTACCTCGTTTCTCAATCTGCACTTTATGATTTCTCTTGAAAGAAAAATATTATTATGAAACAGAAAATCAGAGTAACTCAGAGGCTTCTGAAGTGTTCTGAAGAGTTCAGAAAGCATCAGAGACTTCTGATGACTTCTGAAGTATCGTCAGAATAGGTCAGAGGCTTCTGGATGCTTCTGAAGAAATCATTGTTACATATTAAGCATTCCCAACTTGCTAATTAAGAAGTTAAAACGTCTCTCATCAAGAGCTTTTGTGAAAATATCAGCAAGTTGATAATCAGTAGAAACAAAATACATTTCGATTGTACCACTTTTCGACATGATCCTTGATGAAATGATACGACATCGATATGCTTTGTTTTGGAATCTTTGACTGGATTTTACGTAATGGCGATAGCACTTTCGGAATCACGAGAGGATGGGAATCTTATCGTATATCGGACCATAATCTACGAGTTGGGTCTTCATCCAAATAACTTGTGAACAACAACTAGCGACGGCAACATATTCGACTTGCCGTAGATGTGGATACGCGATTTTGTTTCTTGGATGTCCAACTTATAAGTCGATTTCCCGAAGTTGACGGCTACACGATGTACTTTTTCTCGTCAAGCTTACAACTCGCATGATCGAGATCTGTATACGCCATTAAATCAAATCCGAATTTTTAGGATACCAAAGGCCCAACGATGGTGAACCTTTTAAGTACCTAAAAATTCTTTTTACGACGACCAAATGAGACTCTTTAGGATTGGCTTGATAACGAGCACAAAGACAAGTGGCAAACATAATATCGAGTCTACTTCGTTAAATATAAAAGAGAACCAATCATTCCTCTGTACCGGTAATATCAACGGATTTACCGGAGGAGTCGAGTCCTAATTTCATACCGGGAGAGATAGGTGTTTTCATGGATGATGAGTTTTGAAGATGAAACTTTTAAGCATGTCGAAACATATTTTGCACGATTTATAAAGATACCGTAGGTGCTTTGTTTAACTTGAAGGCCTAGGAAGAAAGTTAATTCTCCCATCATACTCATTTCAAATTCGGTTTCCATCAACTTAGAAAACAAATCAACTTGTTTGATGAGTAGAACCAAATATTATGTCATCCACGTAAATTTGAACTATAGTTAACATACCTTTGCCTCTTTTGATGAACGAGAGTTGTATCGATTTTACCTTTTTCATATCTTTTGCTTTGATCGAAATTTCGATAGTCGTTCATACCAGGCTCTTGGGGCTTGCTTTAGACCATACAAAGCTTTGTCAAGAAGATAAACATATTACGGATATCTTGCATCTTTGAAACCATCGGGTTGTTCAACATACACTTCTTCTTTTAGACATCCATTAAGAAATGCACATTTAACATCCATTTGGTAGACTTTGAAGTTTTTGTATGCGAGAGAAAGCCAAGAATAATCTTATTGCTTCTAGTCTTGCAACAGAGCAAAGGTTTCATCATAATCGATACCTTCCTCTTGACGGTAACCTTTAGCCACCAAACGAGCTTTATTTCGACAACAATTCCATCTTCATCCTTTTTGTTCCTAAATACCCATTTTGTGCCAATAGCAACTTTGCCTTTTGGTAAAGGAACAAGACGCCAAACTTTATTTCTTTCGAATTGAAGTAGTTCTTCTGCATAGCATCCACCCGGCTTGGTTCAACTAAGGCTTCATGTACACGTTTAGGTTCGATCATACTAAGAAAATTAACAAAGAATGCTTCATTTGCGATGGCGCATCGTGTTACGACCCCCTCAGAAGGACTACCAATTATAAGATCTGGTGTGTGAGATTTAGTCCATTTCGTCATTACGGGTTGAGAAATTGATTGGGTTGTTTTATTTGACGAAATGATTTCATCCGGAAACACAAAATCTTCTTTATTTTCTTACGTATGTCCTTACGGTATCCGTTTTGTCACCTGTCCTGGTGTCTCCCCTCGAGATGATGGAACGCAGTAGGCTTCTTGGTAGCGGATGTAGGAGTAGTGGGAACACGGACAAATAGACGTGACGGATGAAACAGAAGAAGCGAGGACCGAGAGAGAGTAATGCTGAGGCTTGGAGAATATACGGTATCTGCAAATGTGGAGGTGACATAGCTTCGACACAACTTCGTCGCCCGGAAAATCTTGAAAAATAGCATCAATCTCGGATTCTACGGAACTGAAAGATAGTCAGCATAACAGTATTAAGCTTGAGTTCTGAAGTAGAGTGTTCGGAAGTCAGTTGGGTGTTATCATCGAAGTCAATGTTGATGCTTTCCGTAACGATTTTTGTTCGTAAGTTAAAAACTCGGAAAAGCTCTTGAATTTAACGAGTAGCCTAAAAATTTAGCTTCATCGGACTTCGGATCAAATTTGCCAAGATTATCTCTGTCGTTTAAGATAAAACATCTGCAACCAAAGATATGAAAATTTTTTACAGATGGTTTTCTTTTATTAATCAGCTCATAAGAGGTTTTGAGATGCCTCTTGACAATAATTGAACGGTTTTGAGTGAAACAAGCGATGTAACAACGACTTCGGCCCGAAGTGAATTGGGAGACCGAAGGCTGCGAGCATCGTTCGGCTTCAACCAAGGTTCTGTTGCGACGTTCAACTACACCGTTTTGTTGTGGAGTGCGAACGACAGAGAAGTTTTGAGTAATTCCTTGTTCAACAAGATACGATTCAAGCTTGGCGTTCTTGAATTCTGTACCATTATCACTTCGAAACTGTTGAATCTTCTGATGTAGAAGAACTTGAATTCTGGTCATCATATTCTGTAGTACCACTGGGACTTCTGACTTTTGACGAACGAAAGCAAGCCAAGTATATCTGGAAAATTCATCAATTAGTACCAGAATATACTTTTTACCAGATAGACTCTGAATTGCAATTGGACCACATAGATCCACATGTAATAATTGCAGAGGTCTAGTACAAGAATGATCACTTTTTGTTTTTATGAGATGCTCGTTTAATTTTGCCCATTTCACATGCAGGGCAGAGGTGATCTTTTTGAAAATGAATATACGGAAGTCCGGATACCGCCTTGTTTTTAACAAGCATCTCAAGATTATTAAAATTTAAGTGAGACATTTTATGATGCCGAGCCACGCAACTTCACTCTTTTTGGAGATGAGACATAAAGTTTCCTTACCATCCTTAGAGATAAAATTCATCATATACAAGTTACCTTTCCTGTCTGCTCTCCAAAGTTCTTCACACCTGCCTTAGAGAATAAATAACAATGTTTTTCATCAAATACTACTAGTATTTTAGAATCACAAAGTTGACTTACACTAAGGAGGTTATGTTTCAAGCCAGAAACATGAGCTACCTTTGATAAGGTGATATTACCTTCTTGTAGAGTACCGTAGCCTTTTATTTGACCCTTACCATTATCACCAAAAGTTACTACTCCACCTGATTTGTCCTTGAATTGGGATAGTAAATTTTGGGATCCGATCATGTGCCTCGAGCATCCGCAGTCAAGATACCGATATGCACACGCTTGTTTAACGCAATCAAAGATCGAATTTCTTAGGTACCCATCGCATAATGGGTCCTTTTATGTTAGCTTTTGGAGTATGCTCGTTTTTTGATTTAACAGAAGGTAAAGACTTTATTTTTGGTTTTTGGTTTTTTTGAGTTTTATTCTTTTTGTGACAAACATACTGTGAATTGGAATGATCAGAGGTTTGCGAGAAAAATTGTTTTAACTTTAAGAACAGTGAAAAACATTCAGAAGACTGAAACATAGAAGATTGAATTGAATTTTCATTGCGAGAATGGTAATTACAATTATTCTTTCTAAAGTCTTTTCTAGTATCAGTTGTTCTAGAGAACCTATCTAGACTAGACTTTTGTTTTAGTTCTGGCTTTTTCTTCTCTGTGTTCTTCCTCTGATCTACTTTTGCGTGAAACTCTGTTATTTACTGAAAAAGGAACATAAGAATTAGAGGATTTCCATTTGCCTTTTTGAATATTAGTAAACTTCGGAAGAGTAGAGTTTAAAATCTTTTGATTTTGCACTTTGTTTTTGAGTTCTGCCTCTTTCTCAAGTTCAAGACATGTTTTGGCTTTGAGACACATATCTAAGAAGTCTGGATGTATAGATATCGATTTTTCTCGGTTGCGGAACGAGAAACGGGAAGAATAGGTATACCACTTGAAAGTTTAGCACAATCTCTATCGAAGCTCGATTTCTTGAGATTTATCGGTATACAAATAATCATCCTTTTATCAATAATTTCTGAATTATTTGTGATAACTTTTGATGATTTAAAAGAATTAATTTCTAAATTTGAAAGGTAATTTTCAGAGTTATCAAAAAATTCTTCATCATTATTGTCATTCTCCCATGGATACGTAATCTCAGCCAAGTTTTCTTGAGTTTCAGAAAGATGTAAATCTTCAAATGAACAGGGAGAGATCTCTGGATGATTCTCACAAAGAGTTTCATTTCTAAAACACTTATCCAGAGTAGAGAGAATATCGTTTTCAAACATAAGTCGTAGATCTTCCTCTGCCTGACTTGGAACAAAAATATCTGCCTCTGGATTCAAAATTGTATGTTTATTTGAACCAAAATTGAAAATATCATCTTTCTTCTGAACTTTATTTAGATCAACATTTGTTTTACAACAATATTCAATATTTTCGAATTTAAGTTTGCTTTTTTTATGATGGTTTTCATATCTAGATTTTTTAAAAATAGATTTTTCATACAAAATTGGAAACTTTGGCTTCTGTATTTGTCCAACACAAAAAACAGATTTCAGATCTGACCTTTTCTTACACGTGTAGGGATCTAGGTCCTCGAAACCAAGTCCAGATCTTCCTACTTGTGTGTTAATTTTGTCATGAAAATAGTTTTTAACTGTAGCTTTTTCTGTTGAAAAAGCAGTAGCATCCAGATATGTTATAATCTGTAGCTTTTTCTGTTGAAAAAGCAGTAGCATCCAGATATGTTATAATCTGTAGCTTTTTCTGTTGAAGTTCAATGTGTAAAAATTCTCTCTCTTTCTGAAAATAGTTTTTAAGTGCTACAGAGTTGAGTCTATCACTCTCTTTGTCTCTGATTTCTTTCTCTTTTCCTTCCAGAAGTTTATTGAGATTCAAAATTTCCTTTTTAAGTTTTTCTTCAGAAAGTTTTAATCTCATGGAAATCGTTTCCTTTGCAGTATTTAATTCGAGTTTTTCTTCTGTAAGTAAATCCATTTCTCTTTTGAAAATATCTCTTTCCCTTTTGTAGAAAGAGTTTTCTCAGTACTTTTTCGTAATTTCTTTTCGATTGTGAGTTTCAGTTTTAGTTCCTCAAAATTGTTTGATAACATCACAATCGTTTGTTCAAGCTCAGATGATCCAGAGAAATTACTAACCGGTGACTCAGAGGGTTGATCCTCTGATTCGTTTGTGTTTGCCATTCCACAGAACATGGCTTCATCACCGCTGGATTCATCTTGCACCCAGTTTTCTTTTTCTGCAAAGTGTGCTCTTTCAGTGACATTGTACTTATATTTGTTTTTGTAATAAGTCTTATCCTTTTCCAGAGCTCCTCTGCAATCTCTCGAGTAATGTCCGGGCTTGCCACATCTGTAGCAGACATCTTTCTTCCTTTTTAATTCTTCTTCTTTCTTCTCTTCTTCTGTTTTCTCTACTCTTGTACTTCTTGTTTAGGAACATAGGGACGATCAAATCGTTTATTTCCTTTCAAAGACCTATTTCCAAAACGATTAGTAAATTGCTTGGTTATTAAAGCCGGAGAGTCGGCAAACGCTTTTAATTTCATCATCCGATTCGAGTCATCTTAAGAGCGATCTACGATATGAAGGCCTTCGATTTCTTCCTGTCATCACTTCGTCTTCTGATTCCTTTTGTTTCTGAGATCAAAGCCAGAGGACCTCCGATGTTTGTTCTTTTCTGAACAACTTCTTTTTCATGAGCTTGCAGTGTACCGAATACATCATGCAGCGACCATTGTTCAAGGTCCTGATTGGCTTGTAGTGACATGGATAGATTTGACCATTCAGGGTTTAACCTTTTGAGAAATAGAACATTGTTGTCTTCCTTTGATCTAACAATGTCACATCTCTTGCAGAGATTAATCAGATTGTTGAATCGATGAAATGTTTGTTCCAGAGATTCATCAGTCAGCGCTTGAAAACTATTATATTCATTTAGAGCTTGGGCTCTTCTGTTCTTTTTCATTTTCGCACCACCTTCTAAGAGATTCTCCAGTTGATCCCATAAATCTTTTCTTTGTGTCACATGAGTCCGAGAGATTGAAAAATCTCATTTGGAATGGCCATTATCAACGTAGACTTAGCTTTCTTAGCTAATTCCACCTTAGCCTTTTCTTCATCGGTCAAGTTATTCCTTGACTTCGAACCGATCTTCTTGGTACCTCATCTGTATTTGCGGTCGTGGAATTTCGGGAATAGTAGTGGTGGGAACAAACGGACCGTTTTGAATAATTGGATATAACTCAGCATCCAATCCCTCATAGAAGTTAACCATTCGAATCTTCCATTGTGAGTATTCATCACGTACAAGAGTTGGAGGTTTAGTCAGGGACCCAGACGTATAAACAGCATTCAAGCTCGAATTTGCCATTTGAGTAGGATAGAAGAGAAAATTTGAAGATTTGAAAGAAATTTAGAACAATTAAATCTCAATTTGATAGAAGAACGAATTCGATAATATCACTGTTTCTTCAGATTACAAAATGAATGACTCAATTTAAGAGAAGATTGTTAACGATTTAACACAATCTCGTAAAACAGAGTGGATTAATAAACAAATTTTGAATCTGAGAAAATACTGTTCGATCGAAAGGAATTTCTTCAATAGAAGAGATCTAATAATCAATAGATTGATTAGAAAGCTCTGATACCAATTGTTGGTTCCAGATTCCTTTAAACCGATTGTTAATTGAGAGTATTGAATCAAAGTGAAATGCGGAAGCAGATCAATTAACAATTTAAATCAATAGAACAGTAAACAGAATGAAGAACAAAGATTATGAAATGATAACTTTTGAATCAAAGTAGACAAAGTTATGAATTACGCACAGTATTCTTCAAAATGTAAATGTATTGATCGACAACTTTTACAAACACAATATAATGCTATTTATACAGATACAAAAACAGAAAGTCAAAATGCTAGCCAATTACAAAGTGCCATGTGTCTAAAAGGGAGCGTCTAACAACAATTAGTTATAACAAGAAGAGTGTGTTGACTTTTGTAGACATCTCTTCTTTGACTCATACTTTAATTTCTAACATCAAATAATAATTATTTACACAATTAAAGTAAATTACACTAACGGGTTTTTGTAACGGAGTTAGTGACAAGAGACCACTTTTAGATCAAAATACAAACGAAAAGGATGATTGATGGACTTATCAAAGTTCAGGTCCTACTTTCAGACTTTTCTTTAAACCTCATAGACTAAAATTAGAGTTTACTCAATATGGAAAGATGAATTAAAAATTTTATAAATAACAAAATAATGATTTATCTTCAGGTAATTCGTGGGACGAGGATGGACAGAAAATTTAGGGACAACATATTTTTATTCATGATTCGTGATTTTTATTTCTTTTACATACCGTATTATACGATTTGATCATAAAGGTTGCAAGACTGAGTTCTTATATACACACAAATTCTCGTTTATATATTTATATTAAAGATAGACGGTTCCAAGCGGTTAAAACGATTAAGACATAACTACACATCATTTACAACCGTTTACAGATAAGATTTTAGAGCATTTAAAATTGTATCATAATCAGAAGCAACACAGAAGAGGTCTAAAGCTATGATCATAAAGATTAGAGGCTTTGATCCTCAATACTTAAAATTCTTAAGTAATACTCTTCTTAAAATACGTTGACCTTAGGGCTCAACCCTTGCACCCCGCCAGCAATGCTGCCTCTAGGACCTCGCAAGGGGCGTTACCCCCTTGACCCCTGCCTTTTGGCAATCTAAGGTGATAAAGACAACATTTGAGAGTGTACACTCTGCACATCTAACTTACTTATGTTTGCCTTATTATCAGGTTGATGCCACGTAAATCACAATCACACTAAAATGATTGATGACACTAAAATCACTAACACCTATTGTACAAATTGCACTTCATCACATGTTAATTTATATATAGGATTGTGTTTCGGTAAGAATAAGAGTTAGGGTAGAAAGTTGAGAACAAAAAATCTTCATATACTTTCATCTACCTTTATTTACATATGTTTATCATTATGATTGAAACTTTAACAAATTCATAAAGGTCAAAGTGATTAAATGTATGTAAAAGTTCATAATGTGACTAAAAGTGAAGATAAATGTAAAGATAAAAGTTGACGAAGGTAGATGAATTTAATTGAAGGTAGTCAAAGGAAAATGAAGTTAGATTAAAAAAGTTAACTCATTCAAAGGCTTAGAAGTGTTCTCACCATTCTCACCATAATTGTTATTCCCACACGATCCACTTCTACATATACGTGATAGCAAAAATGACACACATAAATCGTGGCACAATAACGGTGCAAGTGCACGCTATTGAGTTTGCTTTCTCAAGTAATACAATGGTAAACTCCAAATATTGTTTTTTATAGGACTAGTCTACTAAGAATAAGAGATTTTTACGAGCTTCCGGTACAAAGTTAGAGTTTTTATAAAAATGGTTGTTGTTGGTGAGATATTGTAGTATTAAAAATAAGAATTAATAAAAAACAGGTTTGGGTGTAACTTTTCCTTCGATAGTATTTTAATAGCTTAAATGGTTAATGAAACTTGTCCAATATAATCCCATATAATTTCCTCCTCTCAAAGCTACGTCATATAGGTCGTGAGTGCGGTTTTATTATATTTGTTAGCGTATCTTTGACAGTTTCTTCAAAATGGTGAAAAACTAACGATTTTGGGGAAGATTGAGTTTTTCCACTTCAATAGCTTCTTCAAAACTTTAAAATAGAGAAAATAAGAAAGATAATACAATCTTCTCCAAATTTATAGATTTCTTCAAAAACTCATTTTGTTATTCCCAATGCAAACACCTCAAACCAACCAATAAAAAAGAAAAGAAAAAAAAGAATGAATTTTTGTTACGTTATTGAACATTTTAATAATATAATAATTGTTAAAATCTCGACAAGAAGAATGTGTTGGAGTTTAATATAAGTTTTTGAGTGAATACCGGTGGTCCCCGTGGTTTGTTAAAATTTTGGGTCCATTTGGTTTGCGGAATTGTTTTTGAGGGATTTGGATTTCATGGAAGGATTTGGATTTGGAGGGATTTGGATTGGAATGGATTTGAAAATCATAGGTGTGTTTGGTTTGTAGAATTTGGAATGAAATTGGATTTCCATTATTTATATAAAAATATAAAAAAATTATAAAAATAACTAAATTACATTTTTATTAATCAATTATTACAAAACAAATGTTTTTAACATTTTTAAAACATTATTTCATACAAATCCTACGAAATTCCGTGAAATCCCGAGCATCCGTCAAGGATTTCAAAATCCAATGTTCATGGGATTTTAAATGAATCCATGGATTTTAAATCCTTACCATTAGGCAAACCAAACACCGGAGGATTGGATTTGAAATCCAAATCCCTTCAAATCCCTCCAAATCCCGCGAACCAAATGCGCCCTTTGTATTTGGTCCCTAAAACAAACTATCTACACCGGTGGGCCCTAACTTTAATTTTCATTGCACCCATGGTCCCTCCACTTAACTATGTTAGTTAACAACCGTTAGGAAGGACTAACGGGTCCTTTAACATACTATAGAGACCAAAAGTGTAATCTACTCTAAGATTTAATTTAATTCATTCTTTTTTAATTTCCTTATTATAAAAATATTTTATAGATTCGATTATAAATCAAATTTTTTAATTATTTTATATATTTTTTATACATCCAATTATAAACAGTTTGTTAATGTTAGTTTTTTGTGGGAATTTATCTTAATTTTTTTTGTGAAATTTTAACTTTTTTTATGAGTTGTTTCATATATATATTTTTTATATCAAAATTCTTGATTTTCGTCTTTTTGTGAACTTTTTTTTATTAAAAAAATATTTTATGTATTCGATTACAAATCACATTTTTAAAATAAAATACGGATTAAATAAAAATTCTTATTATATATATAAACTATTTTATTCATATAAAAAAATTAACATCAAAAAATCTTAAATTTACAAAAACAAAAGAAGTCAAGATAAATTTACACATCTTTTGGATTGAAAATTGAAATATATAAATAAAATATTGAAAATAAAATTTGGTTAGCATGATATTATTAATATAAAAAAAAATTATAACTTTGTTGTTATTTTAACTATTGCTATAATTTTATATCAAAAAAAATTAACGACAAAATATTTTAATTTATTTTGTCATTTTGCTTCACCTTTTTTTGTTGTTATTTGAAGAATTTCATGGTAACTGAATTTTATTTTTAATATGTTACTCAGATATTTCAATTTTCAACTCAAAAGATATGTAAATTTATCGTGATTTCTTTTGTTTTTATAACATTAACATTTTTTTGCACAAAGTTTTTTGGTCTAAATAAAATAGTTTTTAAATATATATAAAACAACTCAAAAAAGTTAAAAATTCACAAATAAAATTAAGATAAATTCACAAAAAAAAGACAAATTCGTAAAAAAGAATAACATTAAAAAATTATAAATCTCAAGTTTATAATTAAATATATAAAAAAATATATAAAACAATTATGAAATTTGATTTATAATTGGATATATAAAATATTTTTATAATAAAGAAATTAAAAAAAAGTGAATAAAATTAGATTTTAAAGTAGATTACACTTTTGGTCTCTATAGTATGTTAAAGGACCGGTTAGTCCTTTTTAACGGTTGTTAACTAACATAGTTAAGTGGAGGGACTATGGGTGCAATGAAAATGAAAAGTCAGGAACCTCCGACGTAGATAGTTTGTTTTAGGGATTAAATCCAAATTTTGAACAAACCACAGGGACCACCTATGTAATTCACTTTAAATTTTTATATAAATTTTGACTTTTTTTCTTTATTTTGTTGAAATTGTAAAGAAACTGATGGAGATGCTTATGAATTTATTTTAATTTTTTGATTAAAAATTTGCTACGAGCTTAATTTTGTTGGTTATTATAAATTTTTTAACGAATAGATTATAAAATTTTGTATTTTATGGAATATGAAGAATATGAGACTTTATATTGTCACTTTCATGGTTCAACACATCATATATAGATATATAAACTATTTCGCACCCTACCACATTTTATGATACGGTATTGCAATTCAAGGTATATACATTTTGGTTTGTGTTTTAAATAAAAAAAATCAAACGACATATTTAATTCGGTCGTTTTTGTTCTCAATATTATTTTTATAATTGTTGATGTTCAAATTAGTTTATGTATACTTTGACTAATAGCCAGATAAATTTTTAGTGGTCGTGAGAATATTCAAACTAAGTGACCACAAGAAGCAAAGTAATTCTCAATCTTGGAAACATGTAGACATAATGAGAGTAATTTATATCTATACTATATTATAAAATATTTGGATTAAACTATTAAAAACTATTTTTATGCACAAAGTACAATTAATAGATGCACATTACTTAAAATTCAAGATTGCAGAAATTCGATATCCATATCTCGACAACTAATTGATAAACAATTAAACATAATCTAATACAAGATAAACATCTTATTTATTTAATTAAACTTATTATCATTTTATCTTCAAATTTAAAATATCTAAGATTTAATTAATATTTTAGTAAAACAAAATATTAGGGTTCGAGTTTTCAACTTCATTATCAAAATGGATCGTATTGTATTGGAAGAGTAGACTTCTAGTTATTTTATAAAACATTTAAGGAAAACTCTTCACAACTCTTAAATTTCAAGAGTACAACATTATACCTATACATATCACTATACTAATGAAAAACAAGAAATTTCGCCACAGATAGGTTGGAGAAACAAAATGTGGAGTGGATTACTTGCCTATAAAATGATATGTGGACTTTGGTAAAGGCAAAACTTTTATATTTTAAAAGTACAAACGTATTTAAAACATTAAGTATAAACCACTGATGCATTTAAAGTTATGTAACAAAAACATTAAGTATAAATCACCGATGCATTTAAAGTTATGTAACAAAAGTATATCAGTTTTCAAACCTCCATCTCACCATTTCAAAATAATAACAATAACTAGTTTTCCTATAACCTCTCTTGCGGTTTTGATATTTACTTTGATTATTAACTCCAAAGTAGAAAATGCAAAGACTTACCATTTCTTGTCTTCTTGATTACATTATTCTGGATTGCTTTGATTTAACTCTCTTTTAGGTTCAATAATGATAACTGTTTAAGGTAATTATAGGAACATGAGTAGTTTTGCTGGTGTGGAACAAGTTGAAGGCTATGGATAGATCGAAGTTGGTGGTGGTGTCGTAGAAGAAGAAGCGTAGACAGTGGACATAGTGAAGAAGGCTGGTAGGCCTAGGATGGAAGAGAGACGTGTTGGGGGAACGGGGGTTGATTAATTTTGTTTTTGTTTTTTTATATGCATTAAAATACTTATATCCATCAGTTACATGAAGAAAAGGGTTTTCCTCTTCGATCCCATTCTATGAGGTCGGTGAGCTCACAAGTTGTCAGTAATTAATGGTCAACTCGGAGGACTCAAACTTGAAGTTGATATTACTGTTTATGTTAATACAAAATGAGTGGATGTATTTTTCTTTACAAATGTAACCCAATTGAACTTGTACAATTCAAAATTTAATAAAGAAAAGGGTGAAGTGATCAAAGTACGTGAATTAATCTGTCTGTATCCCATTCTAACGTGAATTGTACGTGAGGACATTAGGGGTTGTTTGGTTGGTTTTTCATTAAGTCCTGTATGGATAAAGCTGTCTGAGTGAATTAATCTGTCTGTATAGATTGTGAAAGTTTTTGTTTGGGAGGGTTTTTCATGGATAGAAGAAACTCGTTTTTTAATTGGGATGGGCAGCTTTGAAAAAAACTTGACTTTCTGCATAAAAAGCTCATCCTGCAAGCTTACTGAATAAGCCACTTTCTATATCATTAAGCTACTATCAAACAGTCATGTATAGCTGACTGAATAAGCTGTGAGTCCCATTAAACTTATTAAGCTGCTAACAAACAAACCTTTAATGAACTTGGTTAAAAGAGGTTAGGAGTGAGGACAAATCTAAAATACTGAAATCACTTAAAAGAACTTGTAATCCTTAAAGTATATGAAAGAAATTTATAAGTTTTTCAAAACTAACGTTTTAATATTAGTTACATAATTAAATAGAAATATTTATTAAACTGTGTTCATATCTTGCATTGCTATGGAGGCTATCCCTGTGTATTTTTATATAATTATAGTGATATGATCACACAGAAATATATTATTGTTGGAGATACATTAATATATTTTAATAATTACATTATTTATATTTTCTTTTGATTAGATAAAGCTCGTTTTCCTCATCGTCTTTGTCTCGATTTGACTGTTTGTGTTAGTTTATTTGATTTAAGTTTAAAAAAACGATATAAATCATATTATTATCAGGGGCGGACCCACCTTTGGGGGGGGGGGGGTCCCGTGCTACCGGTGTTCTGTGAGGGTAAAAAAAATCGCATTTCGTAAGGTTTACATAAGGTGCACCCGTTCATTTTTTGATATTTCAAGAGTTAAAGGAGCACAACTTTGAAAATTCCTTGAAATCAACCAAAAACCTTAAAAAATTCCTTAAAATCAACCAAAAACTTTAAAAAATTCCTTGAAATCAACTAAAACCCTTAATAAATCCCTCAAAATCAACCAAAAAGCATAAAAAAAATATCTCGAAATCAACCAAAAACCTTAAAAATCATTTGAAATCAACCGAAAAGCTTTAAAAAATCCCTGAACGGGGAATTGGGCTAAAAGAACCCCTCGAAATCAACCAAAAATATTTCAAACGGCTTTGCAGACATTTGATCAAATTTAAGAGTGCACCCGCTCCGAAAAAATCCTGGATCCGCCACTGATTATTATAAAATATAATTAATATTTTTTATGTTCAAATATATAATAAAAAATGGATAACCTATCCTCCTCAATTTGAATACGGGTGTGTTTGAATATGTAGTCAATATTTAAATGAAATTTTAATATTAAAGTTCACACTAGTACACACTACACACTAAAAAAAAACATATTTAAGAACAACAACATATATTTTTTTATTACTATATTTTTGAATCACTTAAAGCTTTATTATTTTTTTTTTCGTATTCGTGTATTTTTAGGGTAGTTTATCATACCTACTAATCTTTCGAACGACAATAAATAGTTTGAAGTCATTGTAGTAAACCTTCAATGTCACAAGAACATTTGATAACACTATTTAACGCTCTAAAGTACATTAATAGTATAAAAGTTGCTTATAAACAACATGCATGCCAAAACTATAAGTAAAAATACTGAGATCTTCGTAAAAGTTTATCCTAAAAATTTCTTACACACGCATCATTTTTGAGTCATGTATACTTTCATTAATGGTCTTCAGAGCGTCTCTAACAGCTTCTGTAAAATAGAGAAAATCATTCTTTTGTTCTTTAAACTCCTCCAACAACCATTCTATCTCATTCTCTAAAATAGAGATTTATGGGAAAATCTCCAAATATAGAGATTTCTCTAAAACTCCAAAAAGAGAAGAGAAAAATGAATTTTTTATTCATTCCATCAATGAGAGTTAAATTAATATAATTATATATATGTGTATATATATATTTTAAATGTATTGGGATCATAAAATTATATAATATTTAAATAATATAATCAATAATGAAATCTCTAAAATAGAGAATCTGTTAGAGTTGATTACAATTTATTTTAGAAATTTTAACTTTTTATTCTTTATTTTAAAAAAATTATAGACAAGTTATTGGAGATACTCTATTTTTTACACCATCAAATTGATTTGGAATTTTGAATCTTTCTTTACTTGATGTGAAGTTATACCATGATTATATGTCGAGTTTCGTAACGTGATACACATTAAACGTATATTAAAACTCTGTTATGGATTTGATTTCATGTTAAAAGAAAAAAATCAAACGATATTGAATTTGAATACAAAATCATACATTTGTTTAACAAAATTGGGTCAAGAGTCAAGACCCAAGAATGGAAAATTATGGATTGGTTGGTCATGCCCAGTGGGCTAAGTATTATATATATAGGGATTGGGTTTTTGTTAGAGTTGGGAATTTGGGCCTGGCCCGGCTAGGAACCGTCGGAGGCCGGAATCGGTCTAGGACCAGTAAGGTTTGGTTATGGGACCGCAGTCCGGGACTGGCTGGGTTTTTAAACAATTTCTTCGGCCTGGTTATAGAGTGGTTATGGCCCGGCCCGATTTTTTTTTCAAAAAACTAGCCGTTATAGAGCTGTTTTTTTTCAAAATTTTTTGACTGTTTTTTCTTTTACCCTTCAAAACACTATAAATAAGTTATGTGTTGTAGAGGTTTAGACACTGAACCTACAAAGCAAATAACGTTCACAACTCTATAACGTTCACAACTCTATAATTCGTGTTTTCGACTCGCATTCGATTTTGATTTCTAACATCTTCTAGTTTTCATCTCTTTCTTTGTGTTATTACCTAGTACTTACTCATTATTCTCAAGAATCATGATGGCCGCCCTATATGATGCATCGAACGAAACGATCGGTGGAGGCTATTGCCGAACATGGAAGGAAATCCGATATTTGGAATTTCTACAATATAGTTTACTAGCCATCGGGAAAAGAAAGGCACAATGTAAAATGTGGCAAGCTCTCCTTATAGCAGAAGGAAACTCAACCTTAAGGCGACACACCGAAAAAAATGCCCGGGGTATCCTAAAAAATTCAACAAGCGTATCCTAAATTATGCAATGATATTGGTTTTAAAGTTTATGGAGCGAGATTTGACATGCCCGCTCGAAGGAATTCGACTTATTTATTGATTGAAAACTTGTTAAAACAAGAAGATTATATTCAACAATTTTATAATATTCATTACCCGCGAAATTCTATTGCGAATTTTCATTGGTACCCTTCTTTAAGGATTATACGATATTTTTGCCGATTTTAAAAAGTGCAACAACTATATTATTCGGTATTTATTCACAAACCATTTACTTTTACATCAATTATATATTTTGGCAATTAAGATTGCACAAGTCATAGACCGTTCCAATTGCGGAAACATAATTTTTTCAATGAAGAAAATTTGTTAAAATATTTTTTTAAAATCCAATTGTTACATCATTAACAGATCTCCCTCATATTCCCTAGACAAAAAGACACCATTTGAGGTGTGGTCGGGCAAACCTGCAAGTTATTCCGACATTAAAATATTTGGATGTCCCGCTTATGCCAAAGTCGACAATGATAAACTTGAGCCTAAAACCGTAAAATGTGTATTTTTGGGTTTCAAATATGGTGTAAAAGGTTTCAGATTATGGTGTCCGGAGACCCGGAAAGTCATTGTGAGTAGGGATCTTACTTCTGATGAAAGTTCTATATTATGCAAGCCTACCGTTTCTGATCAGCCGAAGGTAGATGTTCCTAGTTCTTCTGAGGGATCTCGAGTGGAGGTGGAGCTACCATTTCATTCTACGACGACTCCTGTTATTGCCTCACAATCGTCTTCGTCTTCAATGTCTAGTGGTGAGAGTGATGGTGCTTCTAATTCGCCACCACCCGAGCCACAACCTTACATTGCCAGGGATCAAGGTCGAAGACAGATAGTCTGTCCTGCACAGTTTGCTGAAGCTGAGGTGGTAGCATGTGCGTTTAGTGTTGCCTTCGAGATAGAGTCAGTTGATGACCCATCTACGTATAGTGAAGCAGTTGACTCTAAAGATTTAGAAAAGTGGATTGTGGCAATGCATGATGAAATGGAGTCCCTACAGAAAAATGGCACTTGGGAGCTCGTTCCTCTTCCCAAAGGTAAAAAGGCAGTCAAATGCAAATGGCTTTACAAGAAGAAGGAAGGGATACCAGATGTATAGCCTCCCAGATATAAGGCTCGGCTTGTGGCAAAGGGATTCAATCAGAATCCAGGTATTGATTTCACGAATATATTTTCACCTGTTGTCAAACATTCTTCTATTACGTTCATTTTTTAGTATAGTAGATTTGCATGATCTTGAGCTTGAGCAGTTAGATGTTAAAAAACTGCAATTTTACATGGTGAGTTAGAGGAAGATATTTACATGGATCAACCTCAAGGTTTTGTGAGTGTTGGTCAAGAGGATTTGGTTTGTCAGTTAAAGAAGTCCTTATATGAGTTGAAGCAATCGCCAAGGCAATGGTATAAAAGGTTCGATACCTTTATGAAGTCACATGATTTCTCACATCGTTTATATGGCACTTGTGTTTATATAAAGAGATGTGATGATGGATTGTTTGTATTTCTATTGATATATGTGGACGATATGCATATAGCTTCAACGAACAAGAAATACATTCAATAGGTCAAGGATTAGTTGAATGAGAGTTTGACATGAAGGATTTGGGCAAAGCTCGAAAGATTTTTGGCATGGAAATTTCAAGAGACCGTGAGGCGGGTACTTGGACATTCAGTCAAAGGAGCTACATCGAGAAGGTGTTGAAGGGATTCAACATGGATGGTGCCAAAACGGTAAATACTTTACTGCTGCCCATTCCAAGTTATCTGCACTTCAATGCGCTGTTTCTGATAAAGAAAAAGATAATATGTCTCAGGTTCCTTACTCTAGTGTGGTTGGGTCATTGATGTATGTGATGATCTGTACAAGACAGGAGTTAGCCTATGTCATGAGCATGGTGAGTCGTTTTATGGCTAATCCGGGAAAAGAACACTGGAAGGCAGTTCAGTGGGTTCTCAGGTACCTATTTGGTACTAGATACCATTGTTTGTGTTTTGGGACTTCAAGAGATGGTGTTCAAGGTTATGTTGATTCTGACTATGGTGCAGATATAAACGGTCGACGTTCTCTATCCGGGTACGTGTTTACTATGGGGTCATATGCCATCAGTTGGAAGGTTGTTCTTCAACCAACAGTTGTTTTATCAACAACTGAGGCTGAATACATGGCCGTTACCGAGGGTTTTAAAGAGGCGATATGGCTTAATGGCTTGTTAATACCCTTAACAATGATGAGCTTACTATGGATTCGGTATTCTGCGATAACCATAGTGCCATATTTTTTACGAAGGATCAAATGTTCCACGAGCGCACAAAGCATATCGATATGCACTATCATTTCATAAGAGAGGTCATTGCTAAGGGAGACTTCAAAGTGAGAAAGGTATCTACTCACGTCAATCCGGCCAACATGATGACCAAAGTTCTTCCAACGGCTAAGTTTGGATTATTTTCAAACTTAGTTAGAATCTGTGGTTTGAAGTTGTCCACGAAGGACCGGTGATATGCATTGAGAATTCATTGCATAAAGCACCTAATCTTACACTTTTAGGTAGTTTAATTTACATTTCATCCCTATATTTGAGTCCTTTCTTTAATTATTTTTCATTTTCTTAATTCAATGGAGCTAAGTAATGATTTACCTGTTTTACTAGGAAAAGGATGTAGATTAATATTAAAAATTGGTGCAGACTATAGATGCTGCAGCATTCTTGCAGTAGGGATGGAAAGTAACTTTTTGAAGAGCTTAATGGATTCGGTCGTGGACGAACAAAGTTTACACTTTATGTGCAAGCTTCCTTCAAGCAAACAAAAGTTTTTGACAGCTAATTAAAAGCTTGTATAAGCTCAAGATCCAGAAGATATTACTTTTTGACTTTGTGTACTTTATTATCCATTGTGTAAAATATTTATCCACTAAACTCTTGTTTTTGTTTCCTCCTCATAGTAGTATAAATATGAGGAGTTGATTTTCATTTTAAACAATCCCACTTTAGATTTTACATCTGATTTTACCCTCTGAATGCAAATTTTAAGTTTACGTTTAAAATGTTAGTTTGAGTTTTTATTATAGAATTCTGCAGCTAATTGCTGCAGCATTCACCTGCTGTCTTTACATTATTTATTTTACTTGCAATTTACTTTCCGCAATTTATTTTATGTCTTTATTTTCCGTCATTTACATTCCCGCATTTACTTTAAGTCATTTATTTCTTGTCATTTAATTATGTCTTTCCTTCACGTCATTTACATTTCTTGTACGTTAATTTCAGTAATGAGTAGCTAAATTCATTAGTTTGGGTATGGGACAAAAGGTGAGATTGTAAACCAAAGGAAAGTGGACGTTGTTCTTCAATAACGATGTTCCATTATTTCATTCTAAGTTTTATCAAAACCAATGACACTTCTTGACGGGTTGATCACTTTGAAAGTGTTAAAGTGCCATGGACTTAGAGATAAGCCATTGAAATGCACGTCAACTTAAATGATATAAGAGGTAGACTTGAGAAAGTTGCCGACAACTAGAGTTGTCATTTATATTGTTTAACTTATTAACTCTCGACGAGTTGGTCACTTATCAAAGTGTTATAAGTGCAATAGATTCAGACATGAACTAATTAGAACACACACCAACTTGAATGATACGGGAATCTACTCGAGAGAGTGATTTTCAACAAAGAGATTTATTCATCCATAAATCTTGAGGAAACTGTTGTGACTTTCACTGGTCCGGGTATCACATAGAGATATAGGTTGAAAGCTATAATATCAGTGCGATGGTTAAGTCCGAGAGGAACACCCTCAAGATTAATGGTGGAACTAGTCATTAAGAACTACATGCCCACTAACATTTGTGTTTACATCTCACCACACGTCTTATACCCATAATATCTTTATTATCCTGTTATAAACTGTTAACCAAACAAACAATCAATCAAAATCTTCAAAGTCGCCATCTGAAGTTAGTTTGTCATCTCAAGATCTTGCAATTTAAGACACCTATCCCTGGAATACGATACTTGGTTCTTACCATTTTATTACTTGAAAGGCGATAGTAGGGTTGAAAGTATACTTGCTTTTGATCTTATTGGTAACATATCTAAGGGTATATAAAACACCTATCAAGTTTTTGGCGCCGCTGCCGGGGATAGGCGTAAATCTATAGTTGTTTTGAAATTGAGTCTTGTTAAACTAATTTTTCTACCATCTTTGTTGCTTGTTATAACTTATACGTCTCCATGTGTGTACAACTAACAACTTTCTGAGTTTATCTTTCTATGAATATGGATTCAATGGGGCATTCGTTTGAGCCGTATGGATCTGTTTTCTGTAACTACTGTGGCGGAAATCATTTCCCATATAGTTGTCCTTCGAACCCCGAATCTCATTATTTCATGAGAGATAGTAATTGGGATGCCTCACACTTCAATGTTTACACTCAATCATGGGAGGACCATCCTAATTTGTTTATAAATAATCAAGATCATGGCACATTCACATCACCACCACCTCCCTACCAAGATTAGAGTAACACTTATTCAAATACTTTTGACCAATCTTGGAGGAACAAATTGATTTTTCTATGAGTTTTTAAAGGGATGACGTTAACAACTCATTTGTGTCCCCTACACTCATAGAACTAATCGAAACTCTTGGAACTATGATGAATGACCACATTCAAAGTATGCAAATCAAACATTATGATATAACGACATCTCTTAACAACATAACAGTTTGTTGTGAAGAGATCAATCGTAAGCTAAACCAAATCCTCTACCAAGTGATAGTGAAAATTCTAAATGTGTTGGTAAGGATAAGGGTGAGGTCAATACTTTGGAAAATAGTCAAGAGATAGATGGAAGCACCTGAGCATTTGACCAACTCCTATCTACTTCAAAATAGTGAAGAGGTGCAACAAAATGCCAAGATTGTCATCACCCCATGCTTTGAATTTGTGCAGGAAGAACATACTGTTGCGGATACTGCAAAATTTGTGCAACAAAAGTTGTGCAGAAAATCTTCAAGTTATTTTTAAGAGGGGACGTGACGATCAATCCAAGGACTCGGGAGGCTTTATAAAATTTTGTTCCGCTGTTGGTGAGGTGATGTGGAATGCTCTTTCTGGGATGAAATATTCTCCCATTTGTGCAATTGAAATCTGGTGCCATGATCAAGGAGTAAAGCATAAATGGAAAGAGAAACACCAAGATGAGTTGGTGAGGACGGTCTGGCGTGAGGAGCATACTGATGTGCTCCAGTAAATTCCACCATTCCTGAAGAAGTTGCCAGCTTCAAGAATCTATGGGCTTTGTGAAGTCCAAATCTGTTTGTAAATATTATTTCAAGTTTTTAAATGCTTTCTTAGATAAGTTTATGGTTTTTAAGTGTTTTCTGTAGATATTCAAAAAGAAGAGTTCCAGCACCCGGATGCTGTAGCATTCAAAAATACCCAATTTCGAAAAGAACGAAGTTTAGACGGGAAATAAATTTTGTGGGGATAAGGCTTAGTCCAAGGAAGTACAACGAAGGTACATGAGCTGACAATTATTATTATATATAAGCCTACCACCTTTTTAGAAAACACCAACACTTCCAATCACCTTTTTCCCTTCCTTTATCCAATGGTTATTACACATTAAACAACTCACCTTTATTATACTTACTTTTAAAAAAATGTCCTTTGAGATCCTTATCTAATCGTAAGAAACTCCTTAGTTTCCTAAACAAACCTTAGTTAAATAAAAACCCTCATCACTTACCTTGGAAACAAAAACCAACTGTGAGAAAACTTTTTCCCCCTTTTTCTCACTTTGCTCCGACGAACCACCCCAAACACCACCCATTAATCTGATTCACCTCCTTTCTCTCGATTTTTACTATCAAGAATGGCAAAGGTCAAGAGACCGGCACTCCGAGAACCCTCGGAGGATCATCAATACGTCCGACGAAGTGGCCGGCGGAGGCCGGTGTTTGAAAACCCAAATCTCGAAGGCGATGATGCAGGGGTGGAATTAATTGAAGAATCAAACACCCAAACATCTCCCATGGTTGAAAAACCTACCCCGACGACTGAAGAAATAACTCCAGCAACCACAGAAACCGATCCCCCGGCCAAAGAAACCACTTTGGTGGTTGAACCCAACGAGCCGGTGGTCGAAAAAAGTGAAGTACCCACTAGGATAACCACCAAAACAGAACCCCCTGTCGTTCAAAAATCCCCTGTTTCTCGAGAAGAATCTACTCCTTTGGAGTAGAACAGGTTCTAAAGCATTTCCCTTAGTCTCCATGTTTTTTTCTTTATTTCTTTTTTTAGTATTAGAGTCAGGGATACTTTGCTGTATTATTAGGATTTGTTTTTATGTAAGATTAAATGTGTCAAGTTTGCTTTTGAGTTCATAGCCCAAATAATTCCATGATTCGGACTTGTCACCATTGGTTTATGTTCTTGCTAGAACTAGCACACACTTTTTGGGACACACTTTAACTCACACAATATACATTTGGGGAATGAAATAGGCCATTATTCTAATTACTAGCCATTTGCACTCTCAAATATATCCTACAAACCCCACAAAGCCAATGAGGACATTGTCATATTTAAGTTTGGGGGAGGGTTGATGTAACACCCCGAATTTCATACCTATCGATTCCCTAATTATAAATGCAAGCTTGGTATTTTGTTAAAGTGAACGAGTGAATTTGGACGTCCAGGGGAGAAATGCGACCTAAGGGTGCGACCTGGACAGTGCCATGGTCGCAATTCGTGATCGCAATTCTTGTACCGAAAGTTGGTCTGGGAAAAGTGCGACCAAGACATGCGGCCTGGCCATGTCCTAGTCGCAATTCATGATCGCAATTTATGTACTGTAGTTTGGCACTGGAAAGTGCGACCCGAGAGTGCGACCTGGCCACTTGACCCGCGTCGCAATTTTGGTCGCAATTCGGGGTCTGTATATAAATGGACTTTCAGCTGAGTTCTCATTTAATTTTGGGATATCAGTGATACATTTATACCAGTTGTTTGGAGAGCAAGCCAGGGGCGATTTTAGGGTTTTTCTTCCTTCACCAACATTCTTCCAAGCATTTACTCCAACATTAAAGAGGAGAGATCAAGTTGGACAATTGGATTTAAAGCTTCAAGTGATAGCATTCTTGGTTCCTTTCAGATTCTTGATCATTTCCATCCTCTTAGGAGCATTTACTAGGGTTCTCCTAACTCTAGCCTCGTGAGTTCAAATGTAAACTTATAAACTCAAATACTTGTTGTAAATGTAGTATTTTACTGATTCTTTAACTTGTTTTCATGTAGTTGTGTATTTGGGTAAGTTTGGAGGTTTTAGGTCAAAATGAGGATTTTGGAGTATTTTGTTATAGATGACGAGTTGAGCATCATCAATGGTTTAAAATACTTGGCAAGGTTATAAAATGAAATAATCTTTGGTTTTGAAACTCAAAATGATTTGACATAGTTTTTGGCAAAACTTGGATTTGGAAGGAAATGGTTTATTGAAAGGGGTTTTCAAGGTTGGAAAACTAGTAATAAGTCTCGTGGATGTATTTGGTTATAGGACTAGTATGTAATGGACCCATAGGCATATAGTCGGTTTTGAGGCGGGATTGCTGTCCCTTTTTGGTTGCATAGTAGTCTAGTAGGGCCTGGTATCGTTGGGTATTATGTCGGATCATTACCGGATGCCATTGACTCTATGTATGCGCTAGTAGGGGTCTAGTAAGGCCATGTACTAAGGTGCATAACCGGTTGTTGCCGGTTTCCATTGACCCATTGCGCGGGCTTTCGTAGGAGTCATCGGGGGCCATGTACTAAGGTGCATAGTCGGTTGTTGCCGGTTGCCATTGGCTCTTATGGTTAGCTCAAACATCATGTAGTGACCTAGTTATGGTATCTGTCACTAAGGATGGAACACCGGGTCTCCCCCGGTTGCTTTTAAAGGATCCTTGCTCATCAAGAGTAAGTTATTTCAAGTGAAGTTAAATGGGATAAATGCACCGTATCTTATCTTTTAAATGTTTTTAACTGCTTATCCATTTAACAGTTTGTTCTCACTAGGCGTAAGCCTAACACTTGATCTTAAATGTGGTTTAGCAGATAAACAGGTTGATGTGGCTCTTTAGAGAAGAGCGGGTTGATGTGTCGAGAGAGAGGACACCTTTTTGGAGATATGCTCATAGAGCATATACATAGTTGGAATTATAGCATATTCTTTTGAGGATATTATAACACCCAATTGTAATCTATATTATAAATAGTATAGATTAATAGGTTGTTATGTAATGTCCGTGTTTAGATGTAAACTTCCATACTCTAATCCCACTTATTGGGTAATTTCTATATTATTCCGCATTTTATTTTGGTTCAATTTTGCTCTAAATTTTAGGGTGTTACAGTTGAGTTGCCCACTAAGGTCAAAAACAGCAATATAAAAGAGAACACTTGTCAAATATCACCTTAGTTTGGGATATATGACAGCAAATGCAAGGGTCATACAAAATTGAAAAATCCAAAAAGAAAATCTTCTCAGAGAAAAAAAGATGTGTTAAAGCAGAAAAGATCAAAAGAGAGAAACCCTACAAAAAGCCCTATGGACTCCAAATGTTTTAGTGTGTTGAGTTTAACAAAGAAAAGTTGATGTTAGCATATGGTTCACACATAATAAAAGTTGAGTTTGGGGGTGTGATATGCATTGAGAATTCATTGCAGAAAGCACCTAATCTTGCACTTTTAGGAAGTTTAATTTACATTTCATCCCTATATTTGAGTCCTTTCTTTAATTATTTTTCCTTTTCTTAATTCATGGAGCTAAGTAATTATTTACCTGATTTACTAGGAAAAGGATGTAGATTAATATTAAAAATTGGTGCAGACTGTAGATGCTGCAGCATTCTTGCAGTAGGGATGGAAAGTAACTTTTTGAAGAGCTTAATGGATTCGGTCGTGGATGAACAAAGTTTACACTTTATGTGCAAGCTTCCTTCAAGCAAACAAAAGTTTTTGACAGCTAATTAAAAGCTTGCATGAGCTCAAGATCTAGAAGATATTACTTTTTGACTTTGTGTACTTTATTATCCATTGTGTAAAAGCTTTATCCACTAAACTATTGTTTTTGTTTCCTCCTTATAGTAGTATAAATATGAGGAGTTGATTTTCATTTTAAAAAATCCCACTTCAGATTTTACATCTGATTTTACTCTCTAAATGCAAATTTTAAGTTTACGTTTAAAATGTGAGTTTTAGTTTTTATTATAGAATACTGCAGCTAATTGCTGCAGCATTCACGTGCTGTCTTTACATTATTTGTTTTACTTGCAATTTACTTTCCGCAATTTATTTTATGTCTTTATTTTCCGTCATTTACATTCCCGCATTTACTTTAAGTCATTTATTTCTTGTCATTTAATTATGTCTTTCCTTCACGTCATTTACATTTCTTGTACGTTAATTTCAGTAATGAGTAGCTAAATTCATTAGTGTGGGTATAGGACAAAAGGTGATATTGTAAACCAAAGGAAAGTGGACGTTCTTCAATAACGATGTTCCATTATTTCATTCTAAATTTTATCAAAACCAATGACACTTCTTGACGGGTTGATCACTTTGAAAGTGTTAAAGTGCCATGGACTTAGAGATAAGTGTTGGGTCACCGATGATTTGGTGATGAACCTTCTCTATTATTTGTTTGATCTTTTACAGGGTCTTTTGAAGGTCTGAAATATACTTCAAGTATTGAAAAGTCAAAGACTAATCAATCAAGGGTTGTACATCAAAAAGTGGAGTTTTGGATGTACCAACTAACTTCAATATTCAGATCATTTTGCCAAAGTCAAGATTGTTGGGTCACCATGGGTCACCGATGGTACACTTAAAAGTTATCAAAGTACTATGACATCAATACAAGATGAGGACATCAAGTTTGAAGTCATGGTCACCGACATTACAATCTTGGTCACCGAAATTGCAGGTATATTTTCTAAGGCTGTGATATCAAGTCACAAGGATGTACACTTTCAACACTTAGTGAAAGATGAAGTTTATTAAGTAAAAGCAAAGTGTACACTTACAATTTCCAGCCTTACAAAGTATCCACCGATATGATACATGGCTTCATGTATCACTTAGCAATTTCAAGAGATAAAGTTCTTACTCACAACAATTGCAAGATATGTGAGCTGCAAGAACTTGGGCATCAAGCCTTAAATAAAGACATTCTCTTTTATTCTTATAAAAGGAATATTTGTCTTTTAGCTAAAAGGTTTGATGGGACTTCACAGAGCATGAAGAAAAAAAAAGATAAAGTTATCTGACATTACGTACTACAAGGAATGGTTCATCCATTATTCTAGTACAAAGGGAGTGGCCTCTTCCTTTGTCCATCAGATAAACTTCCAGCTAATCAATCCTTGACCGTTGTTCACTTGCATCCCTTGCATGGGCACTATAAAAGGAGATGAAGTCCTTCCCAGAAATCTCACGTCTTCAACAATACTTCTCTAAAAGTATTTGTTTGATTTCGCGAAAGCTGTGTGCGCTAACAGTCTTATTTTAACTTCCTGTGTGTATAAGTTAATTACTATTTAAGTTTGTTAGAATAGGTTGTCTATTCTTTTCCGCAACAAACTTCTGTGTGTAAATTTTTAATATTTATATTAAAAAATTTAAAAAGAGCAAAAATTGTGTGTTTGGTATTCATCCCCCCCCCCCTTCTACAAACTCTTACTAGCTTAGCCATCTCCCTTCCGGGACTAACAAGTGGTATCAGAGCAATTGGTTTAATCTCATAAACCAGATCTGTGATGGCTGCTACTTCCTCAAATGATGGTACCATGCAAACCTCTTCCAGTAGCACATACGATTTAGGATCCTTGGCCAAACCTCCAAGGTTCAACCCAAGTAATTTTGGGTTATGGAAAAATCGCATGCTACTCTTTCTAGAGGGGATTGATTGCAGGCATCCCATCATTCTAAATGAGGGACCTTTAATTCCTAAAGTCTGGGCTCGCTATGGTCCACAAAAAGATACCGAAGGAAAGGATATAGAGTCTGATGAGGATAAGAGTGACAAAACAGGCAGGTATATCATCAAAGCCTTAAATAAGTATAATGAAGATGATAAACGCCTGGTTGCTCTAGATACTAAAGTTAAATCAGCTCTAGCTCTATCCCTTCCTGATGAAGTATATCACTCTCTTGTAAATCTTTCTTCTGCTAAAGAGATGTGAGATACTCTAGGTGTCTTATATGAAGGCACTAAAGAAGTGAAGAAATCTAACAGGATCTGTCTTGTTAGAAAGTATGAACTCTTCTCCCATGAGAAAGGAGAATCCATATCTGTCTACTTCAATCGTTTTAACTGTCTTCTAAATGATCTTAAGGTTCTTGGAAGAGTTTATGATAATGAAGAAGTTCTCTGCAAGTTCATGGACTGTCTCCCAGACTTCTGGGAAACCATATGTACTTGCATTAAGCAAACCAAGGATCTTGATGTGATGCCTTTAACTGTTCTCTATGGGACTCTTCTTCATTATGAGCAAACCAAGAACCAAAGAAAGTCTTTTATAAAAGATATTAAATCTTCTTCTTTTGCTCTAATAAGTAATTCTAAATCTTCTTCCTGTGTACCTAGAATTACTTACCCTTCTTCTTCTGATTCTGAAGGTAACTCTAAGGAAGAATCATCTCATCTATCAGATGCTTACTATAGTGCAGCTGATGATGAAGGTGAGGATTCTGCCATTGACATACTTTCTGATAGTATGGCAATGATTGCTGGAAACCTTAAAAACAAAAGATTTTCTTCTAACCGTCCTAGATTTCAAAGAAAATTTTTCTCTCAAAAACCTTCTTTCGACAAATCTAATGAAGAATGCTTCAGTTGTGGGAAGAAAGATCATTTTGCTTCTGAATGCAGATCTAAATCTTTCTCTAAATTCAAAACTTCTTCTCCTTCTTCTTCTGGCCATGACTTCTCCAAATCAGCTTCTAAAAAGTCTGAAGAGAGAAGAAGCCATTTCTCCAAGGAAAGTCCTGACTCTTCTAAATAAATCTCTGGGTACAAAAAGTACAAAGCAAAGTACAGAAGAGAAAAAGAAAAGAACCAAAACAGAGGAAAAACCTTGGTTGCTGAAACAGTTTGCTGGGAAGATGAGCAAACCTCTGAGAGTGACAGTGAGTATGTCACAAAGTGTCTAATGGCCAAGATTGATGAAATAGAAGAAATGGAAAAGACACTTTGCACTGCTCTTGTATCTACTAAGGAATCAACTTCAGGAACAAAGCCTCATGTACATCCCTTCACCTTTCTCTCCAATGATCAAAATGCTGATGCTTTTGATTCTTTAACTGTCAACTTCTATGACTTAAAGGATCAGAAGGAAAAGGCTGATATTCATATAAAATGTTTAAATGATCAACTTCTGTCTTGTTTCTCTAAACTTAATGATTTTGATAAAATGAAAGCTGATCTAGAAAACCTAAGGTATCTAAATGACAATCTTTCAGAAGAAAAATCAAAAATCTCCAACACTGTTGAAAGAGAACAAGAGGTTCTATCTAAATGGACCAAATCTTCTAAAGATCTTGAAAGAATTCTTCAAGATGAAATCTCCAGCAAGGACAAGACTGGACTTGGATATGGAAAAGATGATTTTCAATCTTCTGACTCTATTCCTCCTTCTGTTGAATGTCAAGGCTTTCCTGCTGGCTTCTTGTCTGATGACGATGATGATCTCTTTGGTTACTCATCTGAAGATTCTACCTCTGTTCATTCTATAAATCTTCTAGATATGCTAAAACTAGAATAAAACTCCAAAAAGTTTGGAGTCTTTGTAAAAGCAACAGAAGTTTCCACTGAACCTTTAAGAATTCCAAGTTCTTCTTCTTCCTCTCCTAAACCCATTCAAAAGCTTTTAAGCTCTTTGAGTCTTCATGAGTCAAGGGACTTTCACAAGTCAACGACTACTCCTACTTGTCACAACTCAAAAAGATTTTCTCAAAATAAAAAGTTTTCATCCAGAAGAAAATCTCAAGAAATTACTGATTTCATCCCTCGCTCTCTCAACTTAAAGAAATCAAAAAATCCTGGTAAAGGTATTCTTGGACCAAATCCTGATAAAGGTATTCTTGGATCAAGACCAGGTGTTGGTCATCCCTCTACTTCTTTTTCTTTTTCTGATGCTCAAAGCTTTGATAACATGGACTTTAATAGAGCCTTTTCTTTAAAGAAATGTTATAACTGTGGCAATACTTTCCATCTTGCAAAGCATTGTCCTAAGAATTCTGATGTTCCTAAAATGCCCTCTAACCCCAAAGGACCCACTTCAAAATGGGTACCAAAAGTCTAAATTTGTTTTTGGGTACAGGTACCAAACAAAGATCATACATGGTACATGGACAGCGGTTGTTCAAGGCACATGACCAGAAACAAATATCTTCTCTCTAATTTCTTGCAAGAAAAAGGACCCACTGTTTCCTTTGGAGGAAATGGGAAATGTGTCACGAAAGGCTATGGTACCATATCAAATGGAACCATAATTTTTTCTAAAGTAGCTCATGTTGAAGGACTAATGTACAACTTACTGAGCATCAGCCAAATATGTGATTTGGGATATAAGGTCACCTTTCAACTCTGTGTTTGCTTGGTCCTTGATATGCAGAATAAAGTTGTACTAGCAGGCACCCAAATGAATGACGTCTACATCATCAACATGAAGCAAAATGCTATTGGAGACGCTGTGTGTCTCCTCTCTCAAGAATTAGCCAAACAAAGTTGGCTATGGCATAAAAGATCTTTTCTGCCGTACGCACTCCTCAACAAAATGGTGTTGTTGAAAGAAAGAACAGAACTCTCTGTGAAGCTGCAAGGTCAATGCTGAGCGAATCCAAGTTACCAACCTATTTTTGGGCAGAAGCAGTTAACACTGCATGCTTTACTCAAAATATGTCTCTCATAGTCAAAAGACATGACAAGACCGCGTACGAAGTTTCCCATGGACGGAAACCTGCAGTTGACTATTTCCATGTATTTAGCTGCGCATGTCACATGCTAAATGACAGGGAACAACTTGGAAAGTTTGATCCAAAGTCTGATGATGGAATATTCATGGGCTATTCTCTCTCCTCAAGAGCCTTCAGAATTTTCAACCTCCGAAGACAATGCATAGATGAATCCATGCATGTGAAATTTGATGAGTTTGAAGTATCTTCATTATCTTGTAATGAAGAAGAATTAAATCTTAAAAAAAATCATGTGTTGGTGAACTTCCTTCTTCCTCTTCTTCACCTAACCCTTCAAATCCTCAAGATAGTAACTCTCCTCAGCCTCCCATCAACACTACCTCACCTCAAGAACCCACTTCTTCTTCTCCACCTCCTGAAACTAACTCTTCAGGAGATCTTACCCATCTAAACACAATATCTTCCACTAACCCCTCCTCGCCATCAAAAAATCTCTCCTCTTCATCTTCTTCCATTCCTCCTCCCTTGCCTCCTGCACTAAAATGGACCATGGATCATCCAATAGATCAAATCATAGGTAATCCTCAAATTGGTGTTAAAACTAGAAGAGGCATCAACAACCTGTGCTTGTATGTCAACTTTGTTTCTATTGTTGAACCTAAGATAATTAATGAAGCCCTAGGTGATCCAAGCTGGGTAATTGCCATGGAAGAAGAACTCTCTCAATTTGAGAGAAACAAAGTTTGGAAGTTAGTTCCTCGTCCATCTAACAAAACTATCATTGGAACAAAATGGGTGTTCAGAAACAAGATGGATGAAGAAGGAACTGTCATAAGGAATAAAGCAAGGTTGGTTGCTCAAGGATATAGGCAAGAAGAAGGAATTGACTATGATGAAACTTTTGCTCCTGTTGCCAGATTGGAAGCTATCCGAATATTTCTTGCCCATGCTGCTTACAAGAATTTTCGGGTATTCCAAATGGATGTCAAAAGTGCCTTCCTTAATGGTGAGCTGGCTGAAGAAGTGTATGTGAAGAAACCACCTGGGTTTGAAGATCCAGTCCATCCATATCATGTGTATATGCTAGATAAAGCTCTGTATGGACTGAAGCAAGCTCCTGGTGCCTGGTATGATACTCTCTCAGTCTATATTCTTAAAAATAAGTATATACGAGGCAAAGTTGACAACATTCTCTTCTTCAAGAAATCACAAGGTAATATCATTCTTGTTCAAACTTATGTTGATGATATTATTTTTGGAGCCACCGATGAATTCTTGAGTGATGAGTTCAGCTCCCTCATGCAAAAAGAGTATGAAATGAGCATGATGGGGGAGTTAACTTTCTTTCTTGGTTTGCAAGTAAATACATTAAAGACCTTCTGAAAAAGTTTCAACTTGATACTTGCTCTACCATGAAAACTCCTATGGCTCCTCCTCTTAGACTTTATTCTGATCCTGATGGTGTTTTCGTTAATATCACGAATTATAGAGGCATGATAGGATCTCTTCTCCATTTTACTGCAAGTAGACCTGATATTATGTTTGCTACCTGTCTGTGTGCTCGCTATCAAGCTAATCCTAAAGAATCACATCTTTCTGCTGTGAAAAGGATTTTTCGGTATCTGAAAGGTACCATAAATCTGGGTCTTTGGTATCCCAAAGACTCAGGTTTCGATCTCATCGGGTACTCTGATTCTGATTTTGCAGGTTCAAAAATAGACCGAAAAAGTACTACTGGAAGCTGTCAATTACTTGGTGGAAAGCTTGTGAGTTGGTCAAGTAAGAAACAACATTCGGTATCTACTTCTACAGCTGAAGCAGAATATGTGGCTGTTGGAAGTTGTTGTGGACAAATATTGTGGATGAAAAAATCAGCTGTGTGACTATAATCAGATTTTCTCAAAGATCCCAATACTGTGTGATAACTCAAGTGCAATAGCCATTGCCAACAATCCAGTGCTTCATTCAAGATCTAAGCACATTGATATCAGATATCACTTTATAAGAGATCATGTTTCTAAAGGTGATGTGGAGCTTCATTTCATTCCCACCGACTATCAATTAGCTGATCTATTCACAAAGCCCCTTGATGAAGTAAGGTTCAAATTCCTCATTGGTGAATTAGGTATGGTAAACATAGACTAATATATATTTTATATATTTATATAAATATATGATTTATATATATATTTGATATATATATATATATTATATACTTTTATATATTTATAAACTTTATATATTTTATATGTTATATATATATATATATATATATACTGTCGGTGATTGGGTCACCGATGTGGCCCCCTCTCTCTCTCCTCTATAAACTGTCCCAAACACCTTTTTCTTCTCTCATATAATCCAAACCCTAAGAACCATACACTTCACCACCATCCACCACCGACCCTTCATACACCGACGAGCCACCGACGCCGTCCTTTGACCCACCGACGGTTGTCCTTGCCCTGACTTTCCGACGTCTACTCCATCGAGCCACCGACGCATACGTCTCCTAGCCACCGAAAATTTTTCTCTCTCTCCGATTCTATCCACCGAAGCCACCGATCTCTCTCTCTTTCACACACACACACCGAAGCCACCGATCTCTCTCTCTCTCTCACACACACACACACCGATCTCTCTCTCTCACCGATCTCTCTCACACACACACACCCACCGACGGTCGCAACCATCTCTCTCACTCACCGACGTCACCTCATAAACCCAAAGAACACTTAGCCACTCCCAGCTCCTCCATGCCCTCTCAAAAGGACATGGTTGTACAAAGGGATATCCCTATTATACCTTCATCAATTTTTTTCCTTAGTTGATGAAGATGACTTGGAGTCTCTCATCCAAGGTGTCTCTTTACCACCCCTTGAGCTCTCACAACTCCTTTTTCACACTCCACATGAGAGTGCATCACACCCAGGTGTGGTGGATTATTCCTCTAGTGATGATGAAGATGATCAACCACCAAAGCCTCAACCATCTGCTCCCATGTCTTCTCAACAGGGAGATGATCTTATCAAGGCTTTCACCAGTTTCACTCGTGCTACTATCCGTCAGATGGAAGTTCTGGAAGATCATGCAACTAAGGAAATGGAAAGAATGGCCTTTCTTTCTACTACTCTTAGATCTAGCATTGAAGAGTTGTCGGTGAGTCACCCAACTCTCATGACATGCTTAGATCTTCTGCACTTGGATGTCTTTGGTCTTCAGCAAAGGGCTTCTCTCAAGCCAATATTCTGTGCTTTCTTCTATCAGAGAACTTCGAAGTGCCTCTGCTCAGCAAGCCACCGATATTGCTTCTATCCTTGTCAATCAGAAAGCAATTTTTGGAATCTCTTGCAACTCTTGATACAAAGTTGACAAGATACCAACTTCTTCTCCAACGGTTGAATTTGATGTTGGTGATTCCTTCTTTTAGGATAAGGATAGATTTGTTCTTCAAAGAGTTGAACGGCAGGTTGATGCTGTGGGTTCTGGTGTTGAAAGAATCAAGATCTTTCTCTTTTTAGTGGGTTTCAAGGGTTCAACCACTGAGGGGGAGAAAAACAAGAAAGCTGTTGCTTCTCCATCTCCAGCCACCTATGTGACTCCATCCACCTATGTGACTTCAACCATCTATGTGACTCCATCCACCGATGTGACTCCAACCACTTATGTGACTCCAGCCACCTATGTGACTCCATCCACCTATGTGACTTCAACCATCTATATGTGACTCCAGCCACCTATGTGACTCCATCCACCTATGTGACTTCAACCACCTATGTGACTCCATCTACCGATGTGACTCCAGCCACGTATGTGACTCCAGCCACCTATGTGACTCCATCCACCGATGTGACTCCATCCACCTATGTGATGCCATCCACCGATGTTCTAGCTGCTCCTCCATCCACCGATGCTGCAGCTACAGCCACCGATGCTGCAGCTACAGCCACCGATGTTGCAGTCACCGATGCTGCAACTACAGCCACTGATCCAGCAGCTACAGCCACCGATGCTGTAGCCACCGATGATGTAACCGAACCCTGGGTCACCAAGATAACTGAAACAACAATTGAGGGGGAGGGAGTCAGTGCCCAAACCCTTGAGTTTGACCAAAGAAATGTGCTCAAAATAGCTCAAGAAGAGGCTACTAAATTCACAGGCGCCGATACTCAGGGGGAGAAGTCTAGTGTCTGACTGGATGAAGATGTCAACTTTGATGTTAGCTCTGAGGTGAATAAACAAAAAGACAAAGGCAAGAAAAAGTCTATGTGAAACAACCTCATGGTTAGAAGACCCCACTCATTCTGACTTTCAACTTACCGATCTATGCACAAAATCATTGGATGAAGTCAATCAAATTTCTGATCGGAAAACTAGGTATGTCACTCCTTCAATCTCTAAATTTAAAAAGAAAATTTAAAAAAAAATCAT
This sequence comes from Silybum marianum, assembly GCA_036898165.1. Classification (NCBI taxonomy): domain Eukaryota; kingdom Viridiplantae; phylum Streptophyta; class Magnoliopsida; order Asterales; family Asteraceae; genus Silybum; species Silybum marianum. Next base: position 12,601,699 of record CM072528.1, read on the forward strand.
TATATATTTGTATATATAATAATAAATTCGGATGGTGATTTCTCCGATCTCCACTCTCCGAATAAAAGTATATTTTTTTTCAAAATATATATTTTTCTTTTTATAAAATTAAAAAAAAAATTAAAATTTTTTTTGAAAAAAAAAATTGCTGACGTCAGCAACCGACGCTGACGTCACCCACCGATGCTGACGTCAGCAGATGTCATGCTGACGTCATGCTTTCCGATTTTCTTAAAAAAAAAATTAAAATTTTTTTTCTCCTTAATTTTCAGCAGTTTTAAAAGAAAAAAAAAATTGAAAAAATTTTCTCCTACTCTCCGAAATTTTCGGTAACCCCCAAAATTCATACTCTGAATTTTGACTCCCCGATTTTAGACAACTAACATCCCTCCAAAATTTCATATTTTGAAATTTTATTTATCTCCCTCTCTCAGAGTTTGGACAGCTAAAATTCCTAAATTTCTCCTCAGATATACTTTTCCCTATATATCTTTGTCAAAATATCTCTCCGAATTCTCTTGCTGTTAAAATTCTCTCTAATTTCTGTCATGATAAAATTCCCTCCAATAATTTTGTCAAACTACTCTTTGAATTCTGTCTGTCAAAATACCCACCTATCTTTGACTGTCAAAACAGCTCCTGATTGTTGACTGTCAAAATGTCCAGCTATTGACTGTCAAAATTCTTCAATCCTATCTCTTTCAAAAAATCTCCAAAGTCTCTGATGTTTCTCTCTCTATTTTTGGATACTCAATATCCTTCACTCTTTATTCTCTCTGAGCATAAAATTCCACAAATTTTGCTCACAAACTTCTCTCTCCTACATATGGATATGGTTAAGAAGAAAAAGAAATCTAAGGTTTATAAATCTTCTACCATTTCCACCTCCGCGCCTGCTTCTACGGCTACGATATCGAAAAAGCCTTCGGTATCTACCCAAGCCAATATCCTTTTTAAGAAGCGGAGGAGTTCCAAAAGCCCCCCCAAGTTCTCCTCAAAGAGACTTAGGGAACCTCAAGGGTCAAATACTCACAAGCCACTCACTGATTCCCAAAAATTGGTGAGTGTTGAAATTCTCCCTACTGGACCCAGGGAATCTTTTAAAAACTCACCTAGCTCCTTCATCCCCTCTTAAAAGGACCTGATTGTATTTTCAGGGACCCTCACTAAACCCTCCTCAACATTCTCTTTGGTTGATAAGGATGACTTGGAACCTTCCCAATCCAAGGACTATTTTTGTCACTTCACAGCCTTGCACCCAAGATCTATGATCTTGATGACCTTGCACATCTCTATGAAGATTCGACGAAACTGGTCGAATTGGAGGGACTCCCATTTTTCTTGTTCACCAATATCTCCTTCTGGCAGAAATGTTTCCACCTAGTGAACTCTCCGATATATGGGTTTGAGAAATAAAAATAAAAATAATTTTTTTATTTTTATTTCTGATAGCTTATTTATCCCTCTGGTGGACTCCCCAAATTTGTTCCACCTTCTCACCTCATTTACTCATCTTCTCCCCTCAGCCGCTGAGGGGGAGAAAATTCAAAGTTCCTGATAAGGCTAAATCAACAGCAGCTGAGAGGAGAAAAGAAATCTTCTCAATAAATCAACTAAGGCTAAAGTATTGTAAGCTGAGAAGGAGAAGAAGAAATCCTCCTCATGCAGCTGAGAGGAGAAAAGAAATCTACTAAGGCTAAAGTATTATAAGCTGAGGAGGAAAATGAGAAATCAACAGAGAAGAAGAAATTTTCTCAAAAAGAGATTTCAGTTGAAAGGGAAGAAATCTTCTAAGTGATAAGATATCGAGTGAGGGGAGCATCTAAGTGATTCTAAGAAAAATGAGTCGAAAGCAATTGTTGAGGGGGAGAAAATCAAAGACAGACAAAATGTTAACCCCGATGCAGACTGAATTTTTCTCTCTCCCATTCCACAAGGAAGCATTCATGATATCTCAAATTTTTGATCTATCAAATCCAACTTTGCTAGTTCAATTAGCAACAACCATCATCACTGCTCCAGAATATGGTATGTTCTCTAAACATGATCTTAGGAACAAATGTTTCTTCTAAGGCTACCAATATTCCCCTGCCGATAGCAGCTTCCTTCAAGAAATTCTAAGTGTGGTCCTCTATAGCAAAGATGAAGGAATTCTCTACAATTTAATCTTCAATGAACTCAAAAGTAGAGATGCTGCAACAATTCCCTTCAAGTACCCGGATGCTTGGTATATATGTAAATTTATTTAATTTTTTTTTCATATGTTGGACATAATTTTTTTTTCATACATACTGTACATACTCAGTCAAAAAAAACAAAAAAAAAAAGAAACCTGAGTCAAAAGAACCCAAAAGAAAAATAGAAAGGATCAAAAGTATTTCTTTCTAACTTACATGTATCATCATCAAATAGGGGGAGATTGTTGGGTCACCGATGATTTGGTGATGAACCTTCTCTATTATTTGTTTGATCTTTTACAGGGTCTTTTGAAGGTCTGAAATATACTTCAAGTATTGAAAAGTCAAAGACTAATCAATCAAGGGTTGTACATCAAAAAGTGGAATTTTGGATGTACCAACTAACTTCAATATTCAAATCATTTTGCCAAAGTCAAGATTGTTGGGTCACCATGGGTCACCGATGTACACTTAAAAGTTATCAAAGTACTATGACATCAATACAAGATGAGGACATCAAGTTTGAAGTCATGGTCACCGACATTACAATCTTGGTCACCGAAATTGCAGGTATATTTTCTAAGGCTGTGATATCAAGTCACAAGGATGTACACTTTCAACACTTAGTGAAAGATGAAGTTTATCAAGCAAAAGCAAAGTGTACACTTACCATTTCCAGCCTTACAAAGTATCCACCGATATGATACATGGCTTCATGTATCACTTAGCAATTTCAAGAGATAAAGTTCTTACTCACAACAATTGCAAGATACGTGAGCTGCAAGAACTTGGGCATCAAGCCTTAAATAAAGACATTCTCTTTTATTCTTATAAAAGGAATATTTGTCTTTTAGCTAAAAGGTTTGATGGGACTTCACAGAGCATGAAGAAAAAAAAAGATAAAGTTATCTGACATTACATACTACAAGGAATGGTTCATCCATTATTCTAGTACAAAGGGAGTGGCCTCTTCCTTTGTCCATCAGATAAACTTCCAGCTAATCAATCTCCTTGACAGCTGTCCACTTGCATCCCTTGCATGGGCACTATAAAAGGAGATGAAGTCCTTCCCAGAAATCTCACGTCTTCAACAATACTTCTCTGAAAGTATTTGTTTGATTTCACCAAAGCTGTGTGCGCTAACAGTCTTATTTTAACTTCCTGTGTGTATAAGTTAATTACTGTTATTTAAGTTTGTTAGAATAGGTTGTCTATTCTTTTCCGCAACAAACTTCTGTGTGTAAATTTTTAATATTTATATTAAAAAATTTAAAAAGAGCAAAAATTGTGTGTTTGTATTCATCCCCCCCCCCCCCCCTTCTACAAACTCTTACTAGCTTAGTCATCTCCCTTCCGGGACTAACAATAAGTCATTGAAATGCACGTCAACTTGAATAATATAAGAGGTAGACTTGAGAAAGTTGTCGACAACGAGAGTTGTCATTTATATTTTTTAACTTATTAACTCCCGACGAGTTGGTCACTTATCAAAGTGTTAAAAGTGCAATAGATTCAGACATGAACTATTTAGAACACACATCAACTTGAATGATATGGGAATCACTCGAGAGAGTGATTTTAAACAAAGAGATTTGTTTATCCATAAATCTTGAGGAAACTGTTGTCACTTTCACTGGTCCGAATATCACATAGAGATATGGGTTGAAAGCTATAATATCAACGAAATGGTTAAGTCCGAGAGGAACACCCTCAAGATTAATGGTGGAACTAGTCATTAAGAACTACATGCCGAGAGGTGTGAGTCCACTAACATTTGTGTTTACATCTCACCACATGTCTTATACCCATATTATCTTTATTATCCTGTTATAAACTGTTAACCAAACAAACAATCAATCATAATCTTCAAAGTTACCATCTGAAGTTAGTTTGTCATCTCAAGATCTTGCAACTTAAGATACCTATCCCTGTGGAATACGATATTTGGTTCTTGCCATTTTATTACTTGAAAGGCGATAGTAGGGTTGAAAGTATACTTGCTTTTGATCTTATTGGTAACATATCTAAGGGTTTACAAAACACCTATCAACCAGCGAAGGAGAAGCTTGTGATGGAGCTTTGTTTCACGAAGATGATTGTTGTTGGGATGATCCGGTGTTTGGAGTAAAAAAGTGGAGATTGTAAATCTTGTTTTACTCAAAACCTGGATTTAAAATAAAAGTAAATTAATAAAACTTGGTGAGCACGCCTACTTGGTCCTCAAGTTTAGGGCTTGGCCTCCAAGTTTTGTCATCCTATATTTTGGATGCTCTCATTTTAAATAAATACACCAATTTACTACCCTCCCAAATACTTGTAATATTTTTCATAGATTTCTCCTTTTCGCAAGTGTTGTAAAAATCGATCAAGTATAGTGAATTTCTCAGTGGTCTCCTCCGCCCATGGTTTTTTCCCGTTTTGGGTTTTCTACGTAAATCCGGTGTCGTTTCTCTTCCTCTTTTATTTCCGTCAAGTTACAATTATTATTGTGTGGTTGATTATCACTTCCGTTGAGAGTTCGAGTTTATCGTTTCCACATACGAACTCGTTTGAGTTTATTTTGGGTCTTGGGTTAATCTCGACAACCTTCTACTCGGTGTTTTAAGAGGAATCAAGTGTAGTGAGGTCGCTTTTATAACAAGATCAGAATCAGATTTGTGAACAGAAACGCATATGTTCAAGAAGATACAAGATATCTTCTTTAAGAACAAAGACATATTGTGATCAAATTCATGACAATTATCTTTAGGGAGCGGGAATTATAGGGAGCATTAAGCAGGTTTGCGATGAAAATATAGTTGTGTGAGTGGATAAATCAAATATGTGACGATCGTCTTTATGTGGGAGTCGGAAGGAGAAAGAAAACTGGAAAAATCGAGAGACGTAGATGAATTTGTCAATGGATTGTTTGTCGAAGAATGAATCATATCAGGTAAATACATGGGGTAGGGTTGATTCCAAGGGGAGTACGGTGTTGGGCGGGGGACGTGGGTTGAGTCGCTGAGAGAGATTCTAGTAGGGATGGGGTGTTTGGGGTTTCATGAGGATTTATGCATTTGTACATTAAGTATTAAAGTTTATACTTTTTAAAACAAAACAATAATTGTTTAATATAGTCTCTTGTAGATCTTGTACATTTAACATTAAAATTTGTACATTTTAGTTTTCAACATTAACTGTTCAGCATACTTTATAATATAGTATAAATAGATAGATAGATAGATAGATAGATAGATAGATAGATAGATAGATAGATAGATAGATAGATAAAACTGTAAATGAAAAATGAAAATTTATGTATATAAAACAAATTAATTCATAGGTATTCATGATATTTAATAGTATTATTAAATCTAAAAAAAATTCAATATCGGACTCATTTTGAAGGTATTAGCGAGACAATTATAATGATATAATTTCTAAAAAAAGAATCGCACTTTATAAATACATTTGAGTTCATATACGATTATTTATATTAATATGATGAGGGTGCAAATGAAAAATGGAAAAGTAGGATTTAAAGTAAATTAAATAACTAATTATGAATGTATAAAGTGTTATCTAAAATTTAAAAATAATTTGATTTTTAATATGAAGAAGGCATGGGAAGGGGAGGTTATGATAGCTTTCAAGTTTGTACAGATTTGGAACTCTTAGGGGGCGTTTGGTTCGCAGAATGGAATTGGATGTAACGGAATCTGTCAAATGAATTTGACTTTGAAGAAATTGGAATGGAATGTTGTCAGGTTTGACCAGCTGTTTGGTTGGCAGAATTGGAATGGAATCTGTTGAAAGAATTGGAATCTGCCTGTTTGGTTCACAGAATATAGCTTTGGAATTAAAATGAAATTTCAGTAAATGACTAAAATATCTTTTTTATTAAATTTAATTTTTTAAAACTAAAATTAGTTTAATAAAATAATTATTAATTACTTCAATTTTTTAACACTAAAAATAATGAGTTTTTTTACAACTAAAAACTGTATAAACAGTTTAAAACTGCATAAAACAGCTAAAAACTGCAGAAAACAGCAAAAAAAACTGCAGAAAAACTGCAAAACAACATCTGTTAGGGGAAGACATAGTTTAGTTGTTGCAAGAGACGATGGAGAACCTAACTGCTAGGGGCCAGCAAAAACAGAAAAAAAAACCGAGAAGCCGAAACCAAAAAGCCGAAAACTGAAAAAACCCCCGAAAAAACGAATCGAAAATCCAAACGGTTCGGTTTTGGTATTGTTGGGTAATGTGGTAAGGGTATTGTGGGTATTAAAAAAAGAACAAATTTCATTCCAATGAAATCCCACATCTTACCTAAGGAATCTCAAATTGAATTATTTTAGAATTCATTGGAATTTACCAGATTCCATTCCTTGAAAAGATTGAACTAAACAAGGGAATTGAATCTGGTCAAAAGAATTCAGATTCCGATTCCACCAGATTCCATTCCATTTCGGCGAACCAAACGCCCCCTTAAAATTTCAAGATGTACTCTCTTTTATAATCTAGTATAGATTTTTTTCGTATCTATTCATGTTATCAAATAGTACAATTAAATCCAAAATTGTTCAATGTTGGACTCATTTTGAAGGTATTGATGAGACGATTTTAAGGATATAATTTGTAAAAACAATGTAATTTTTAATGCATTTTAGTTCATATACAATTATTTATGCTAATATGATAAGGGTATCAAATGAAAAAGTATGAGATTTAAAGTAAATTAAATGACTAATTATAAGGGTATAAATTGTAACTTAAAAACTAAAATTGATTTGATTTAAAATAGGTAGGAGAGGTGGGAAGTTATGTATACTTTAAAATTTGTACATTTAGCATAACAATTTTTAAAATAACCGAAACTCTTGTCTTTTAATATAGTAATAAAGTAGTAGTAATAATAATAATAATAATAATAGATATATAGATATAGATACAGATATAGATAGTTAGTACCTTTTTATTTTCATCAATAACTAATTAGCATCCTTTATAATATATATATATATAGATATAGATATAGATATTATATATTTTATCTAATGTCTTTATGTTATTTAATAGTATGATTAAATTAAAAAATATTTCAATATTAAGCTCATTTTGAAGATATTGACAATACGTTGATAATCGTATAATTTGTGGAAAAAAAAAGGAAATGTATTTTTAATGAATTTTAGTTTAATATATAATTATTTAAGTTAATATAATAAGAATATAAAATGAAAAAGTAAATAATTTAAAGTAAATTAAATACCTAATTATAAGTGTATAAAGTGTAACTTACAAATTAAAATAAATTGATATGGGAGAACGTGTGAGACATTTGTGGAAGGTTGTACAACCTTTAAAACTTATACATTTAATATTAAAATTTGTAACTCTTAAAATTTTTAAGAAAACCATAACTCCTGCTTTTTAATATAGTATATATATATATAGGGACGGATTCAAATGAGAACCTAAATTTTGTTGAAAACGTGAGAATAAATGAGAATACGACACGTGTCTCCTTAAAAAAATATTCAGAGTGAATATAATATTTATTCGGTCTGAATAATGTTTATTCAGTCTGAATATTTCTTTGTATATTCAGTCTGAAAAATCTATATTCAGACATGTGTCGTGCTCTCATTTGTCCTCACGTTCACAACTAAATTTGAGTTCGCATTTGAACTTTCCTATATATATATATATATATATATATAGAGAGAGAGAGAGAGAGAGAGAGAGAGAGAGATAGAGAAAGAGGTTCATGCCGGTAACAATGTACGAGAATGCGAGAACAATCCTCAGTCAATCATTTTGGACATGAAACTTTTCATGTACAAAATCATATGATTCATGTACAAAATCACATATTATTCACGTACAAAATCATATATGATTAGCCGCGACTTGCCCATGAAAAAAGTCGCGCGTGTCCTTTTTTATGCTTACAAAATCACATATGATTTTGTACATGAAAAATTTGATGTACAAAATGATTGGTTGAGGATTGTCCTTGTATTCTCATAAATTGGTACCGTACTCGTATGAACCCGCCTCTAGATATAGATATAGATATAGATAAGCAAAAGTATCTAACCTACGTTATAATGCAACTTGTTAATAAACAAACGACAAAACATTCAGAAACAACACTAATAAATCATTAAATCCATGATAACACAAAACATGATTAAAAGCCATATTTTTTATATCAACTGCTTCATTACGAACTACATCACTTTCATCCATCAAAAATCATAGGCTACCAAACCCAAAACCCATAGACAACCATACCCAAAATATTAAGGCCACTAACCAAATCCTTAAAAGATTTTATGCGATTATCTAACTACAATAATATTTTTGCTTGTTAAATCTTAAGTATTTTGCTTTTCATTAATACATCTCAAACTTCCACACAACCAATATTCAATTGTTCTAACAAATATAGCTAATTAGGGGTGAGCATAACCGGGTACCCGACGATTTTTTATGGAACCGGAACCGGAACTGCTAACACTGGTTCCTTATATTTTAGAACCGGAACCGGAACCGGAACCGGAACCGACGGGAACGGGTTCCGGTACCGGGTACCCGGCTTCAATTGTTTTTTTAATTTTTTACATTACATACGATAAAAATGTAATTATAAACTACAAAATATCGACTTAAAGTAACAAATACAACAAATGGTCAAAACTATATTACATAAACAAACTAAAAAGTTTGGGTTTTTATTTATTATTTATAAATATATTACATAATTTTTATTTAAAGGTGGCGAGTAGCGGGTACCCAGCGGGCAATGGTTCCAAAAAAATGAGAACCGGAACCGGTCCTGATCGGTTCCGTATTTTAGGAACCGGAACCAATCACATCGGTTCCGGTTCCGGAACCGGTAGTTCTGAAGCGGGTACCCGGTTCCGTTGCTCACCCCTGTAGCTAATGCATAAAGATTGATTAAGAAGTATTTTAAGTTCTAATTGGAGTATTCAAATCAAAATGAGTGATAACTCATAAAACCCATTTCGGTTTCCCCATTATGTTCTTTTTCTTTTTTTTATAAGTCCAACTATTTGAACTTAAATGGAGTTACTCTATCAATTCTAACACTTCAATATGGTGTATGATCGTCCAAAAACTTAGATTCATCAAATGATTCTTAAAACTAAAAACTTAATAATTGTTAAACTTATGACTTTTTCAAGAACATTAACCATTTCAACAAAATACAACTCATCCACTTCATTCTTGTTCAAACTTTGAAAACAATATATTAATATTATTTAACATCCTTCCATCAAAAAAAGTTCGATATCAAAAATCAAAATGGGAGCAAAATCATAAAACCGATTTCAGTTTATGTTCTTATTTTGACTTTTCACCAATCTAATGATTTAAGCTTAGATAATCATATTCCATCGATTCCAATACTTCAATGTAAGTCTCTAATCATCATACGAACTCATGTGTAATCCCCATATTACTCTTCAAAAGAGCCTTTGGATGAGATTTGGGATCACGTGAGACCAGCATGTTATCGTGAGACCCATGAAACCACATTTTTACTTTTGAAACTTCACAGCAAGTCACTGTAAAGGTACAAAAAATTCGATGTTTTCGTGAAACCATTTTTTACGCTTGAAACTTCACATCAAAACACTGTGAAAGTAACATTTATACTGTTTTTGCTGTGAAGGTTCGAATTTTTTTTACATTCAGAGTGATTTGTTGTGAAGTTTCAAGTGTAAAAATCTGGTTTCACGGGTCTCATGAAAACAGGTTGGTTTCACATGCATTAAAAAGGGGGGTGGGGGGTGGGGGGTGTTAGAGTCCACTTGCATATACTTGGACCATTGATCCAAATATATGTTGGAACCTCTCTTCTTACGAGAGAGTTCTTTTGGAGATTAAATTTGAGGGTTCCACATGAAAAACCTCTTGAGGAGTGAAGAAATGTTCCCACATGTATAAATGAGAAATAGTCCAAATCTAATTAATGTGGGAATCTAAAATATATATAATAATATTGGAACTAAAATTACGTATCAACAATGGAAATTTTCCATGAATATAATCATAACTTTCTGCTTAAGAGGATCACCTACCATCCGACAAATTACCAAATTTGTCGGTGACAACTCCAACCGACTGCAGACTGTTAAAACTGTAAACAACTTGTCGAAGATTGAAGTTGAACGACAATGTCAACAAGGATGCGGGAGTTTCAACTCCAAACGGCAAAAGGTTGGACTATAAATACGGGGTGCATAAATTGTATTTAATTTACCGATTAATACTCGTTTCATAATATGAGTCTAGGATCAACAATAATATCTTAATATACGATAAGATTCGGTTTTCTGAATTTACAATATATTTTGTTATAATCTATATGACTTTTATATCATCATATAAAAAACATTATTACACGTATCAACATAGTAGTATCACAACTTTTTGATAAATAAATAGCATATATATATATATATATAGGGTTAGGTTCAAATGTGAACTCATTTTTGGTTGTGAACGTGAGAACGAATCTCAGCCACACATCTTCGGTTATGGTGGACGCGATCACGGAGGATTGACGCGATTCATGGGAGGGTGGAGATTATTAAAGGAGGGGAACCAGGTCAAAGCCGCCTTTATTGACCGGATAAGTGGCCTTTTTTTTTTTTTTTTTTTTTTTTTTTCGTCCTCACGTTCACAACCAAAAATGAGTTCACATTTGAACTTTCCTCTATATATATATATATATATATATATATATATATATATAGGGGAGGGATCAAATGAGAATCACCCCACCTTAAAGGAACAAATTGTGGACCACATATTATGTGGGTCTCACATAATATTAAATCATAAATGATTTAATATTATGTGGGACCCACATCATATCTGATCCACAAGAGTCCCTTTGTTCCTTTAAAAATGTAAAGTTCTCATTTGAACATTCCTCTATATATATATATATATATATTAATATATATATATATATATATATATATGTGTGGGGGGGAGGGATCAAATGAGAATCAACCCTCTTAAAGGAACAATTTGTGGACCACATATAATCTGAGTCCCACGTAATATTAAATCATTTATGACTTAATATTATGTGGGACCCACATCATATGTGATCCATAAATGTTCATTTGTTCCTTTAAAAATGCAAAGTTCTCATTTGAATCTTCCTCTATGTGTGTGTGCGCGCAAAACATTCGTTTGGCAGGAGTATTTCTATCTTTTTACTGAAAATGACCAAATTTAAATAAAGTAAGATATAAACAATGCTTAACTTCCTTAATATTAATTAGGGAAATTAATTATTTTAACCATTTTAGAAATCAAAATTACCAAAATGACTATTTTCTCTCCACTTTTACTAAAATGACCAAAATAAAATCGAAATACCCACCGAATTTCAAATCCCTCCGCCAAATATTAAAATCCTCCGCCAAATTTGGGGAGGTCATAATTTTACAATTTCTTATTTATATTTACATTTTATACCCTTAAAGTTAGTTAATATATTACTTTAGGTACTTTGCTTTTTAATTTTTCGTTTTACACCTTTATCACATTAACACACATACTCGTATATCAATTAAAATACGTCTAAAAAATACGTTTTTATTTTAACAAGTTACACCATTATAATCGTCTCGACAATACCTTCAAAATGAGCCCAATATTGAATATTTTTTGATTTAATTATATACTTTTAAAGCCAATTATCCTCTTGATCGGTGAATATATATTTTTCACAAAATTCGGAATATTTAATTAAAATATAATGCTATTATTTTTTAATGACAATATTAATTTATTAACTAACTTTAAAGATAGAAAATGTAAATATAAATAAGAAATTGTAAAATTATAACTCTGCCCCAAATTTAGGGGAGGATTTAAACATTTGGCGGAGGAAATTGAAAATTCGGTGGGTATTTCAATTGTATTTTGGTCATTTTGGTAAAAATGAAGAGAAAATGGTCATTTTGATAATATAAATTTTTAAAATGGTTAAAATAATTAATTTTCTTATTAATTATACGTTACTAAAATATCTATCTTCCATATATACTTGTGTATTTATGATAATATGAACCAATTATAATCTAATTTAATCAAAGCATCCATTCTAAATCATCAATAACAACTTGAAATAGTTAATACGCATTTGTGTTAAATTATGTTTTCTTGATACTCTTATTCAAAATTGCTTATTTATGTGAGTACAAATTAAATAAAAACTAATAATAAATTAGTATGATTATAGAAAGAGTAAAGTACACTTTTGGTTCTTGTGGTTAACATCCACTAGAAACTTTCGTACCTCATTTGAACTAATTACATATTTGGTCATTTTGTGGTTGTCATTTGTTTCATTTTTGGTACCTCAAACATACTTCAGTTAAAAAGTCGGTTAAATTCAAGGTCATTTTAGTCCTCTTTCTCTTCTTTACTTTTTTATTGTTTTATTATATGTTTTCTCTCTTTTTTCTTATAAACAATTGAAATGTTTGATGTACCTCAACCTCGGCGTCCCTCCTCCTCCCCTTTCTTGACGTCCCTCAGCCCCTTTCTGTTCCAGACTTCCCCTTACCCCTGACATTCATATTCTCCCGGAAAAATAACCCAACAGAGGCCATCTTCCAACAAAACATAAACAACGACATTTTTTTCTCTTGTTCATGGTTAGCTATGGAAAAGGAAATCAAACCCATAAAATGTTATGTGTTCTTTAACAACAACAAAGCCCATCATTCAACAAAAGATTTATATTTGAAACACAAAAACTTCTATCAGAGTAAATTACTCTTCTCTAGAACAACACACACACACACACACACATATATATATATATATATGTATGTATATGTATATATACACAATACATATGAACATAGACAATCAAAAAAAATATTAATCAATTAAAAAGGTTGTGATGCAAACCGTAATTCAAATTTCTTTAAAAATATAAGTTGATCTTCAATTCCAGATTAGATCCATTGTACAAAGCCTAACAGTGGTGACATAAACACATATCAGATCCTAAAAATAACAATTTATTTTTAAAGCTTAAAATAATAAATGTAAAAACGTTGTTTACGACAAGAACACATATATTCAAACTATATCCATATTGGAGATGTACGTGGAAGCCGGTGGTGGCAGATCTGTAGTCTGTAACAACCATAAACTTAAATTAAGGATAATTAAAGTCATTGCTCTGAAATAGCAATTACAATGGTAAATAGGTCCCCAAAATTTAACTTAATCTCAAGAGTTTGCAGCGAAATAAAGTAGCTACTGAGATTATTACAATATGTAGTTTGAACTAGGCAACTATCTATCCAATAGTAGCCCCCTCATTTCTAAGCTTACACACTCAAATCTTCCCCTTGCCCTTACTAGAGCTCTCAACAAAATGCTTCCCTAAAAATGTTTCCAGTTTTATAAAAGAGAAGGTTAGACCAAAAGCCTAGTAAATTCCCTCAAACACAATTAAGTATGCATGACATTTATAAGATTGAAAGAAGTTAGTCATGAACATTTGACTCGCACACATCATACTATGAAATAAAGATACCTGTTGCAACGATAGATTACGCTAATAGTCACTCACGCTTGTGACTAGTTGACCGGGCTCACACTTCCCATTGAATAAGGGTGTATGAAACAAATTCATATCCCTTGGTCGGGTACACACTTCCTGACATTTTGTTATTTAAAATTAAACGCATAATTTATTAAAATCACACATTATAATTCCAATGAACATTTATTTGAGTTGATAAAACACACGAAAGGAACTCACCTGAATGCCAAGCCTAGAATGCCCACCTTAGACTGTTATCACACCAACCGAACGCCTGAATTGGATCAATTAAACTACGAATTAATATTTCCGTCGTTTCCAAAAAACACTATGAATTAATGACCCAATTATACTCTTATATACTCCACTAGTAAACCCCTAAAGATTGGACTCCAAATAGCACCTCTAACACTGCTCAAGAAAAACTTCCAAAAATGGAAGGCAGTGAGTTGCGCAATTTACTACGTGGCTTCAGGCCGCGGGAAAAGTCGCGGGACTCACTGTTCCCCCTACACAATTCTGCTCGAACTCCGAAACTCCAAAACCAACGTTCCAACAATTTCCAAGCCAAAAATGGCATAAGACTTGCCCCAAACTCATACAATCGATTTATATGCCTAAGAAATCCACTTTATCCATTGAATCCATGGATTTACACACACATGGGTGAAACATAAAGTCATCAATGGAGGTTTTTGATTTACTTCATCCATGATACGGTTAATTTATTAACCGTGTTTGCGTCAATTTAAGTCCTTTTTAGTATATTTTAATTGTATTTTTTGGTTTATAATATTATCTATTAGCTTTTTAATAGTGTGTCTAGGAAATAAGGAAATACGACTTTTTGATCATAAATTGTCACATTATTTGCCATCTCTCATGTTTTCCGTTCACGTTTCTGTTTCAGTGACACATCTATGTAGCCGATGGTAGTTTATCGAGCAACGGAATGACAAATTAGACCTATACTTGGGCCAATTTTCTGCAGTGGGCCGAAGACCCGTATATGTGTGGGAAATTATATTTTGTAAAACTTCATTTTTTGGGTCAAACTTATTAAGTTTTGGGGTAAACTCTTTTTTTGGGTTACATAACTGTAATAGTTATTTGGGCTTGGACTTGTTGAATTCATTGGCATCAATGGGCTTGGCAAAAGCCTTACCCATTACTTGTATATATATATAGTAGTGAGGTAGAGAAAAAGGTACGTAGAATCAGTTTTTTAATGTTTTAAAAAACGCGCCTTGGCATCGAGGCGCAACCTTGCCGCCACGTTAACCCCCTTGGCGTCAAGGTAAGGCGTGGAGCTCCTTATGGCGGGCCATGGTGCGTTACGGCCGCCATGGCACAAACAAGTTTTTTTTTTTAAGTTATGGTTTTACAAGTGATATTTCGTTATAAGGCATAAGAGGAAATTTGCGATTTTTAAAACTTGAATAGGGATAAATGTAAATATAAGTTTATAGTTTTTACTTGTCAAATACTTAATCATTACTGTTCAAAACATTGGCATAAACACACATACACACATATACATATATATATATATATATATGTATATATAATATATGCATGAGATCATGTGAGAAGTGGAGTTAATGTGAGAAGAGTAAGAAGGGGTATCGACTGTTGATCACTTTTAATCTCATTATCAAACATGAATAGCGCTTTAGAAGGGAATTGATCTGAACCATCTCGGTATATTTCATTAGTGTTGATCTTCAATTATAATTGATCTAAGGATGGAGATTCCTTCTTACCCTTCTCAGCATAACTTCCTTCTCACTAGAACCCAACCATATATGTATATATATGTATATATATATATATATATATATTATACATATTTACCGCCTTAAGCCACGCCTTGGAAAACGTCATGGCCTTGCCATAACTCGTAAGGCTTGAGGCTTGATCTCACTGTTAGAAAATTGGGTAGAAGCATAATACAATTTATTTATATAATATGGAAACAAATTCCTTAGAAACCGAATTAAACGATTAACATAAATTGTAAATAAAATTGCAACAGAAAATAATTCCAGAACAAAATTAAATCACTTACATAAATGAGAAACTAATTCCCGATAGATAATAAAGTCCCGAACAGTAAGAAGAAACCGGCTGAGTCTCGTGTAGAACACAATTCCCTTAAACAGATTCGTCGTCTGTTCCCAGGGTACAACAGCTAAAGCAGTGTGTACTGCCGGATATGAAAAGTTTCCTTGAAAAAATCGCCGGAAAAGTCGAGTGTTGTAGAGAGAAATCGAAGACCTCATAGTTGTCTAAAAGTGTCTAAGAATGAGACTCATCGACCCAATTTATATCGAGAATCATCACCAATGAAACCGACGAAATTAAATGATAATTAAACGAATTAATTATCAGGTTTAAATTTGTAATCATAAAATGATTTAAATTAAAAGAAAAACCAAAATCTCTTTAAATTAAAAATCAAAACCGAAAATGATTTTATGACAATAAATCCGTCGGTTACAAATATTAAAACTGGGTCAACAGCAAAAACCGGTTGTCTTTTGCTAATTTACATTCAAATTGCTCAACTTAAAGCATCGATATCTCATTCACATTTGCTTCGTTTTGGACACATTATATATCGTTTCGAAGCTCTCATATAGGAGAACACAAACCCACTAAAGGTTTATTATATATAACAAATATATATGCATTTAAATGTGTCCAAAGTTAGTTAAAAACCACAGTTTTAACTAAAATTCCAACCCTTACTGCCACACCACGATTCACGCCATTTAAAAACTTACTTTTTTATAAGTGTGGAAACACACTTGGAAGAAAATTCTCTCGTTTGGTAATATATCATTGGTGGGCTAATTTTGGCCTTTGAAGAAATTGTTTGATTTTCCTTGCACTCCTCTAAAATCAGCTTCTTCCATTCCTCTCCTTTATTTTCTCATTAAGAAATTTATTAAAAGGCTATTCAATACTTAATAGAGGTCTTAATCATTAAGTGATCTCAAGTAACTACTAACTAAGTCAACTAACTTATCAACTATTATCTAAGTCAACCATAAGTTAACTTATATGTTAATTTGACAAATAAAATCAAAATATAATTTATGTTGTAGGATAAATGTGCCATCGTCTAATGGATATGACGATATAGATAGAGATAAACATATTAGAGCATCTCCAACAGCATCTCCAAAATGGAGAAAATGAGAAATATGGAGATTTTGGATGAGAATTATGCTCCAACAGCATCTTCAAAAGTTTCTCCAAAATGGAGAAAACATGAAAATTGATGTTTTTTTCTCCATATTTGGAGATTACCCAAAAATGATTGCTAAGAGAAAAAAATTAATATTTTATTCATGATCTCATTTTCCCACATTTTTTATTTATTACAAGTTGTTGGAAGTTCATGTTTTTTTAACAAAACCACTCTATAAAAACTTTATTGAAAATTGTCATTTTATAAAAAATTTATAAAAATTATCACTCTATAAAAACTTTATTGAAATTTATCATTTTATAAAAATTTATTAAAAATTACAATTTTATATAAAGTCTCGTGAACCTTATTATTTTATGAAAAAATCTTCGAAAGTTATTGTATCATTTATAAAAAATATGTTTAAAAGTTATCATTTTATAGAAAATTTGTTGAAAATAATATAAAATATGTTTAAAAGTTAGTTAATGTGAATATTTTAATAATATAGTTAATGTTGATTTCTCCAAAATGGAGATGCTGTTGGAGATGAGTCCAAATATTTTTAGAGATTTTGACATTTTATGTCTCTATTTTGGAGAAACTTTAGAGATGCTGTTGGAGAGATAGGTTAGAACTATTATCTTTTGTAGTTATCTACTTGTATCTCATCCCTATTTAAAGAGCTTATGATTAATGAGAATCATATATTTCTTCTCTCTTTCTTGCTGTTCTATTTACTTTCTCCTTTAACACGTTATCAGCACGTTGCTCCGCCAAAAGAGAAATTGGTCAAGACATGAAGCTAGGGTTTTTACGATATCAACATCGATTTAAGGTACGCTTTTATGTTAACTTTGCCCTTAATGGTTGTTCCGTTCGTTGTCCGACACTCTTCAATGGTTTATTTCCCATTACGTTAATTCAAGTAAGCATGTTTAAGTTTTTTATTTTGTATGTGAGTATTTTGCTATCATATTAACATTAAATATAGTTTATGATTTCATCTAGAAAATATTTTTGTTATATTTTCACTATTAATATCAAAAATCAATTTTTGATTGGAATAATCAAATTAACAAAATAGGTATTTACGATTTTTTTTAAAGAATGAGATCCATTATGATTTTAGTAATTGTCTAAATTAAATATTTTGGTTTCTTTTTATTAGCCGTAAAAAAAATACATTAAAAATAATCAAAAAAAATTTGGATCACGTTTGTCTTTATAAAAAAAAAGTAAAAAAATTAATGTTTATTTTTTCGATGACCAATTTTTTTTTAGTAAATTGATTTTTGAACATTTTTTTAATGAGTTTTGATTTATATTGAATTATCAAAATGATTATTTATTTATGTCTTTATCTAAAACCAATTTAATCCACAATTTATTTATTTATTTGTTTATATTAACTATGTTTAATTACTTTTATTTAATAAGATTTATCAGTCCTATTTTTATGCTAATTTAAATAATAATTAGACGACTGGTTATTTTAATTTTTGACTTTAACTCATTTAATTTTAGTTGGATTAGTATAACTTTTATTGTTTTTAACATATCATTATTTATTTAGACATTCTCAATTAGTTTACAATATTCGTATATTTAAATGGCTAACTTAAATATTCATCATATTGGTATACATGACTATATGAGAACCTTAGATCACTTTTGTTTAAATATTGTTTAATTGGATTGGCTTGTGTTTTATGTTTCACAGTTTAGGCTTTATCGCTTAAATCACATTAAGCCTATGTAGTTGGTTTATTTACTATTATATTTAATTTCAATTTATACATAGTAATTACTTATATTATTATATACTATTTTTTTAATAGTATTTAAATTAATAGCACTTACTTTAAACATTTCGTATTATTTATGCTTGCTCTTTCTATTATTATTATTATTATTATTATTATTATTATTATTATTATTATGATATGATTATCTATTATTATGATCATCATCATCTTATGAGTCCCTACTCATAATTCCAATCTTAATTAATAAATCGAAGTTACACTTCCTACCCTTATGTACTTTGGTTTTTTACCAAAAGCCTTTAAAATACTATTAAGATGTTAAAAATAAAAATTCGACTTTATGTCAAAATCTCTCATAATATTAATGCTATTCATGTATTTCATGAAACGAAATAATTGCATAACACCGAAAGGTTTTGTCAAACGGGTGTAAATAACCCTAAGGTTGAAGGGACTTAAGTAATCCACGTGATTCCCCTCCTACCTGGAAATCTAAAAGTGTCTTTGCGATCTATTTTCGAATATTGAAATATTGATGAAGTACTATCAACAAAACTTTAAAAATTTAAAAATACAAAAATCCAATAATATTATGATAATGAAATCTCATGCATAACATAATTATAGAACATGATTTTGAAAAAATCATATATTCTCCATTATTTACAACCACCTGGACTCGAAAGAACTTGAGTACCATAAGATAGACAAAACCCATCAAAACATATTGACCCTAAAAGTCACCTGTTAAAATACATGTAAATGTATTGAGATTTTTTTGAGACGATACATTAGTCACAACCTTCATATTGAATATCATTAACTAGAATCCCCTAAGAACAGTGGGACACCCTGAAAAGAAAAATCAGGAGTATCTAGTACCATGTACTTTCCAAACTAATCAAACAGTGGAATGAAACCCACTCGATTACAAGAAAATGACTGATTTCAACAAAGAAATGTTGTGCTCAAAATACATCTCAATCTTCATGACAAGGAACTCATAGAAGATTTTCACCTTTCATATAACAGTAATCATATTAATGAACCAATGTGAGCTAGGGTATAACCTTTAGACAAATTCATCAACCTACTGTAAGTGGTTGAGAGATATAACAAGGTTATTTCAGATCACTAAATATGTTGGGACAAAGAAAATTCTCATGGTCAATAATGAAAGTGTAGAGGTGGAAAAACTCTAAAGGACAGTGAGTTAAAGACAATTCCACATAGGTGACATCTATAACCCCATGGACAAAACTATGGAAATGATAAAGGTCATGACAAGAGTCGAAAAGGGTTTTACAATTTTTGGAGTAGAAATACAACTACTGCCCAAAAGATAATGGACAATATAAGAAGATAAATGCAATAATAATTGCTCATAAAAAAAAGGAACAAGTTGAAATGAATTATATCAGATTAATTTAAGATTGATTGAGCATAAGTTTATTTGAAAATTATTTTAAGTATTAAATTAATTTCATTTGCTGATGAAAAACCAAATATTAACCATTATAGATGTAAAGAAATACATCCAAATTACAAATACGAAACTCTCAATATTCTCCGTTCTGTGTAGGAATGTATCGAGGAGAACTTGAGTGTTTTTGTGGGAAATCTCACACAATCTTAGAAGATAGACTAATATTTACTCCTCCAACCAAAATACTTAGACGATGAACTGTCATTTTCTTGTTAGTACAAGATTAATAGTCATTAAAGACTATATTAATGAGAACCTTGTTAAAATATTCATATTAATTGGAAATCGTATTATAAGAATGGAAATGGGTATATATGTACATCAACTCTAATGATATGAAAGGAACGTATATTAGAGAAATAAATGTGTCACACTAGTGAATTACTTAGGTCATCAAATCATATTATGTCACCAATAAAGAACTTTGGGACAATTACACATATATGTTGCAAAATGACCTTGTGGGACACATGGTTATGACATAATGATCCATGCATTGAAAAATACATATAAACACACTATCTTTCGAGTGAAAGGCAAAATAAAGCAATTAACCAAATTACAATTGTTGACTTCTGCAGCACAAGAAGCAACACCACTATCATAATATGTCATACCTAAAACTTTTGTATACCCTAATTCATAACTAAGACAAGAATGAGACCATCCTAAAGGTAATACAAAAATATTCCATTCTTACAACGAATACAAGGTAATGGACATAAACAACCAGAGTGCGGGCCATTGAAGTATTTTATGGTTCTGGTTTCGACACGAAGAACGCACATCGTATTATTGTCCACATAAGGTGCTGCACTCTAGCACTAGTTACACATTCAAGGGCTCACCACCCTAACTATCTCATCAAGTCTACATGACTTGGAATGCTAGAGAATTTACATCACAAGGAATTGATAATTATTGTATATATATATTCGGATCAATGTAGAGTTTCCTATACCCTATGTGTATATATAAAATGGTCTCATAAAAGTTGTCATCAAAAGAATATAGATGATATATAGGGCATTGGTTATGCGCACCAATTTACCCGCATTTGCATGGGGTTATGCAAATATTACATGCAGCCTTACTCATTTGATTTTAGACCCACTACTAGCCAACCAGTATCATGCGTACCAGTTGGTAACTGGATATAAGCCTGATATTTTTTATTTATGCATGTTTGGTTGTGTAGTATATGTGCCAATTGCGCCCCCACAGCGCACCCAAATGGGTCCTTAAAAAAAATTCAATATATGTTGGATATGAATCCCCAACAATTTTCCGCTAATTAGAATCCTTGACGGGTGATCTCTTTACCGCTAAGTTAGCGAGTTGTCACTTTGATGAGACAGTCTTCCCGTCGTTAGGGGGAGATAGGAAAAAGGATTTTCCATGGGAACGACTGGAAATGTCATAGAATATTCTCAATATGTCTCATTTTGATCCCCAAACTTCACAATGTAAAGTTGAAATCAAACGAATCAGACTCGATACCTGATACGTTTAATGAAGTGACGAGATCACATATACCAGCTGCAAATATACCTGCAAGGTTAAAAGTCCCTAAACAAGGGCACAACGCCATTGGAAAGTGCGTTGCAATCACACATGGTGGAGGTATGGTTGAGGTCGTGGCTCCCAAAAGGAAATGGGGGAGGCTACTTGGTTCGATAAATACTCATTTAAAGAAAAAGGTGAGTAAGGCACAACCATTAATCATCAATACATAAACCTCTTATGAGATTATCTCTGACTAAAACTATGTCTATGAATCATTACTGGAGGACGCTCCGAAGTTAATATTTGATTCCAGAGATCAAATAAATCTCAAATGAATTATGAAAGTGCATACAAGTCGATAGACAGATCGTACATACTCATTGATGATATTCACATATATTGTTGCTCGTGAGATGATAGAGCACTATGACATCGAACCATGCTCAGTTGAAAAATGTCAACAAAGAGAAAATTGACCTAATAGAAGCAATCCAGGATAATTACATTTGACAAATACACGGGTATTTGGTACGGTAGTGCTAACCCACCAAGTGTAAAGCCCGTAAGACATAGATAATTCATTTGTCATAAAAGCGTAATGAGAATAATTAAGTCATGATGTATAAGACTCTCCTTTGGCGCAAGGTTTTTCACAACGCCATGGATTGATGACGAGAAGACTTGCTCTCTAGTGATGGACGTTATAACGTTCTGCTAATTAATTAGCCTAGTAATTTCCGAAGGACGGGAAATGCAGCTCATGAATGTGGTTACTACATATCTCTATGGGGATCTAGATTAAGAGATACATAAAAGTGTTTGATGCCATTATATTAGTAGAAACCACAAAATGCGTTTTCCATGAAATTGAAACGCTCATAGGATGATATGGATACCTGCCTAAGTGAATACTTCATTGGGAAGGGATATAAGAACGATGAACTATGCCCGTGCGTATTTATAAAGAAAACGAGTTCCAGATTTTCAATCATAACTCTATATGTCGATGTAATGAACATAATAAATACTCTTGATGAAATAAGAGAAACTTTATTCTATTCAGAATCTGAATTTGAGATGAAAGATTTTGGGAAAACTTGGTTTTATGTATCTATTTAATCTAGGACACCGAGTTTGTGATATTAATTCACCAATCGCATATGTCTAGAAAATAATCAAGCGATTTAATATGGACAAAGCGCATCCGGCTAGCACTCCCATGATCGGTCGAAGTGTTGGATAAAAGGAAAGATCCATTTCGTTTGAAGGATGATGACGAAGAGGCTTTGGGAGCTGGAATTCCCTATTTGAGTGCAATAGGCGCATTATTGTACTTAGAACAATACACTTGACCGTATTTTGTATCTCTCAATGAACTCGTTAGCTAGATTTAGCTCAGCGCCAACGCAACATCATTAGAATGATATCAAATTAATCTTTTGGAACCATTGATGTGGGCTTATACTTCCCTTACAAAGAGTAAAATAGGATTGATAATGGAATTTCAATACCTACGTTGAATGTGAAAGGCAAAAGTACCAGCCCTTATAGAAAAACATAAAATATTGTCTTGATATGTCTTTGCTGATATTAACTATCTATTTGACTCATACAAAAAGCTCAATCCTAAAATGGATAAGGGTGATAACACAAAATATGTTATGCTTTAAGTTTATATACAATCAGCAATAACAAACTCTCATATATATTTGAGTGAATCAAGCAAAATGCGAGGAGAATGTGACATACTTGGTTACCAAATCATTAACTAAAATCATATTTGGGATACTGAGACTTTCCAAACTCCCTTGATTAATGTACAAATCAGGGGGAGTAGGAGACAAGGGGGAGTCTACTATATGTGTAGTATTGGTATGTTGTGCTCTTTCCTTCATCAAAGGTTTTATTTTTCCCATTGGGTTTTGTTCCTTGGTGTAAGGTTTTAGTGAGGCAACAGTTTATATACCATTTTGTTTTCTTAACTCTCATGATTAATGTAAGAATCTGAGAGATTATTAGACTAAAGGAAAAGTCTATGTAATGCAAATAAACTGGTGCGTTGTACTCTTTCCTTCGTCCTATTTTTATTTTTCCCACTGGGTTTTATTTTGGCGTAAGGTTTTAACGAGGCAACAGTTGTGCACCATCACTCCTTTGACTCGGCACAAGGGGGAGTGTTGTAGGATAAATGTGTCATCGTCTAATGGATATGACGATAT
Organism: Silybum marianum; assembly: GCA_036898165.1. Classification (NCBI taxonomy): domain Eukaryota; kingdom Viridiplantae; phylum Streptophyta; class Magnoliopsida; order Asterales; family Asteraceae; genus Silybum; species Silybum marianum. The sequence continues at coordinate 12,625,654 of CM072528.1, forward strand.
AGATAGAGATAAACATATTAGAGATAGGTTAGAACTATTATCTTTTATAGTTATCTACTTGTATCTCATCCCTATTTAAAAGACTTATGATTAATGAAAATCATATATTTCTTCTCTCTTTCTTGTTGTTCTATTTACTTTCTCCTTTAACAATTTACTCTTTTATCTATTTGTTTTCAAAGAAATACTCGATAATAGTTTGGAAAGGACATAAAAGGGTAGTAGTCAATTGCTTTGGATGATGTCCATTTATCCTTTGACGCAATCATCATAAAGGCTTCCAACTTCCATGCCCCAATTTCTCCATCATGCACCGAATAAATGATTTAAAAAAATATATTTTATTTATTTAAATAACAAAAGAACATGTTTATTTCCACAACTATCCTTTGACCTTTTTAATTTTCAAATAAATATATAGATTCTTTTTAAATCATTGAATGTATTTAATTATTTATAGCACAATATTTTAACTAGACACATATTTTAAATTGTAAAACTTATATGATAAATCTTCAACTCATGATATAATATTTTCAATAAATTCTTCAAAGTTTTCTATCAAAAAAAAGTATAATTAATTATTTCCAAAAATTATTACATTCTACTTTAACAAAAAAAAATCACTAAAATCAAAACATTAACCATATGACTAAAATATATAATAGATTTAATAAAATTTCATTTCTTTTTTATAAATATTTAATTTTAACATGAATGCAATAAAAAGCTAATTATCTCTCATGATAATTATTTATCGAAAATCCTCTAAGGGGGTGTTTGGATGAGCTTATTAACTTATAACTTATTGACTTCTTGGAAAAGTCTTTATCAAAAATTGACAAGTTAAAATTTTTAACTTCTTAAAAAATAATTTATCATCGGTTTGCTATCGGATAAGTTTTTTTTTCTCAAACACTTAAAATGACTTATTATCCGTGTCACATCAGAATAAGTCAATAAGTTGTTTTTACAAGCTAAAACAAACACCCCCTAAATATGAAGAATTTCACACTCTATCTGATGCTCCATTTTAAAGAAAGTTTTAAAAAAATATGTTAAGCAAAAAAAATTCCAAAATCCCCACTTTTCTCTTTAAAAAAATCTATGGGAGACATATATTACTTTTATGACAATTTCGATTGAGTGTAAATTAAATTCTTTATACTACAATATTTAATTAAAAATATTTTTTAATAAATGTATTTTAATTAATAATTGAATATCAAATATATTTTTTGAATTATGGAAAATAAGGAGATAAGAGTTGTGTTTGTGTATCAAAATTTATATCATAAATATCTTGTAATCATTATCAAAAAAAATCCAATCGAAACGTCATGGAAAAAAAAAAAAAAATTGAATAATTATATTTTAATTAAATATTATAATATAAAGAATTTAATATATACTCAATCGAAAAAGTAGTTAGCGAAAAAGCTTTCAATTTTTATATTATATTTATTAAAGTTGAATAATTTGTATCCAATTTTTTATATCGCATATAAATTATTCAAGAATTATTTTTTTTCTTTCTGAAATAAATATAATAATTCATTATTTGTATTGTCTAAATATAAGCACGTATTTTTCCATGAAGTTTCAATTGGATTTTTCATTTTTTTAATAATGATTACAAGATATTTCTAATTCCTTGGTAACATTTCATTACAATTTCTTCCAGATTTCAATTCCTTAGACATATTCCATTCATTCAGAAATCATTATGCGAACCAAACATCTTCTTAGGTGGTGTTTGGTTAACAAAATGGAATCTGTGGGAATTAAAATTTGTCAAAAGAGTTGAAACCTGAAGAAACTAGAATAAATTTTAATCATGTTTGATCATGCGCTTGGTTGGCGGTAATTGAAATGGAATCTGTCCAAATTTTTTGAATATGTATGTTTGGTTCATTGAATATAATAGTGGTAGGGTGGAGACAATAGTGGTTTTCATGGTAGTAATGGTGGAGGCGGCGACAGGGGTGGTGGTGGCAGTAGGGGTGAAGGAAATAGTGATAACAATGGTGATGACGGTGTTGAAGGTAACGGTGATGACCGTAGTGGTGGTGACGACCACGACGGTGATAGTGGCGGTAGTGGTGATGGATGGGGGTGGCGGCGACTGTGGTTGTGTTGGTGAAGAAGATATTGGTAACGATGGTAATGGTAGTGTTGGAGGTGACGATGACAACAGTAGTGGTAGTGGCGGTTGCGACGGTGGCGTGGTGGTGGTGGCGGCGACAATGTCGTGGTGCTGGCGGTGGCAGGGATGGTGATGACGGTGATGGTAATGGTAGTGGTAGTGGTAGTGTGGGTGAGGGAGATAGCGGTAATGATGGTGATGACGGTGTTTGAGGTAGCAATGACGACAATAGTGATGGTGACGATAGTGGCAGTAGTGATGATGGATGTGGTGGTGACAACTGTTGTTGTGTTGGTGAAGTAGATAGTGGTAACGATGTTAATGGTAGTGTTAGAGGCGATGATGACAAAAATAGTGGCGGCGACAACGGTGGCAGCAGTGGTGGTGACATCCATCATGATCGGATGAAATTGAATTGAGTAATATAAGCGTACGATATTTTTTTTTCTTTAAAGATGATACAAGGAATTGAAATTCTTTGCACCAAATGCAAGAATGTAATTTGATCAATGAAATTGGCCATTTCAATTTCTTTATATTTCCGTCGAATTTCAGGAAATCAAACATCACCTTAGTTTTTATGATAGTTTAGATTGAGTTTAAATTAAATTCTTTATATTAGAATATTTAATTAAAATATATTTTAATGAATACATTTAATTAATTATTGTAGATCAAATATATTTTTCAAATAATGGAAAAGAGGGAGATAAGGTTGTGTACCAAATTTTTTATCACAAATATCTTGTAATTATTATTCAAAGAAATCCAATTGGGACTTCATGGAAAAAGACGTGTTTATATTTAGACAATACAAATAGTAAATTATTATATTTATTTCAGAAAGAAAAAAAAAATACTTGAATAACTTATATGCGATATAAAAAATTGGATACAAATTATTCAAATTTAATAAATATAATATAAAAATTGAAAGCTTTTTCGCTAACTACTTTTTCGATTGAGTATATATTAAATTCTTTATATTATAATATTTAATTAAAATATATTCTAATAAATGTATTTGAATTAATAATTGAATATCAAAGATATTTTCCAAATAATGGAAAATAGGGAGATAAGAGCTGTGCATCAAAATTTATATCACAGATATCTTCTAATCAGGGCCGAGCTGGAGGGGCTACTAATGTAAGATTCGGGACAGGGCCCCAATTTTTTTGGGTCCCTCGAACTTTTTTGGGGTCTAATTTTAAATATTTTAACATGTATCTAATATATATATATATATGTGTGTGTGTGTGTGTATATATAGGGGCGGGTTCAAATGAGAACTCAAATTTGGTTGTGAACGTGAGGACAAATAAGAGTGCGACACGTGTCCCATTCAAATAAATATTATAGTATATATTCAGTCTGAATATACAAAGGAATATTCGGTCTGAATATTCCTTTGTATATTCAGACTGAATATATACTAGACTGAATATTCCTTTGTATATTCAATCTAAATATTGCTTATTTTGACACGTGTCACGCTCTCATTTGTTCTCACGTTCACAACCAAATTTGAGTTCGCATTTGAACTTTCCCCTCTCTCTCTCTCCCTATATATATATATATATATATTTATATATATATATATATATATATATATATATTTAGCCCACGTTTTAGCTCAAGCCATGCAAGGTTCTCTCATACCCCTATAGTATATCCCATTTGACAATTATAATGTTTTAGCAACCTAGCTTAAATACCCAATTCTTTCCCTCTTCTATCAGACTAGCTCATTCGTCCTATTCATGATTGACTGCAAATTCATGATTCCTTCTTCTAGTTTAAAGATTGAACTCTCTTGGTGTTCGTCTTTGTTTTCCTTGTGACTATTATATTTGAAGCACCAACGACGACCTATTTAATAATCTTTCACTTTCTTGTTCTTTGTTTCTTGTTCGACGAGACCTTCAATTTCATTGACTTATTTCACCACTATACCAGTTGTCATTTTTCAAAGCACTATAGCCATTTGATAACAACACATCAAAGTTGAGAGTTTAAGGCTATGTTTGGCAAAGATAGCTGATAAGGTAGCTTATGACTGATAAGGTAGTTTATGACTTATAAGGTAGCTGATGACTTATAAGGTAGCTGATGAATAAGTCACGTTTGGCAAAAAATAGCTTATAAACATGTAAAATGACCAAAAAGTAGCTTCAAAATAATAATAATTAATATTAATCAGAAGTATAATCGGAAGAAAATGATAAAAAGTTCAATAAGTCACTCCCAACTAACTTATCAATAAGCTAGCTTATAAGTTATAAGTTAGTTTGCCAAACATGTACCTAGAAAATAAGGTAACTTATAAGTCACCTTATTTTTGCCAAACAATGCCTAAAGAGAATTTGGTCCTAGAATCTAGTTAAGGTTTTTTTGAGAACTTAAAGTAAACAACAATTGTGTTAAACTATATGTTAATCTTCAGATTAACGACTTGTTAGTCAAAGTTAATTATGAAGAGCTGATTGAAGATTTTCTTTCGAAAATGTTAGAAAAATGATTATATTCAAGTGAATTTTGTTATTAGCTTCTTGAATTATTTTCCATGACATTAGCCCATCCTGGAGTTGAACCAGAGACTCGCTCTTGAAGTAAATCATCACACCTAGGTGTAAACCCACGTCCCAATCGCTCTTCCAGAGAGATATGCACATCTAAATGATATTTCATTCATTTTTTTTAGGGCAAAATGCAAGAAATAACAACCTACTTTCATAAATTTCTTTATTATAGCATTGTACTTTCAGTTTTACTTATTACAGCAATGTACTTTCAAATTATTTTTTATTAAGGCATTGTACTTTGAAAATTTTACTCATTATAGCAATGGGTAACTTATTACCTTTTAAACAAGTTACCTTTTAAACAAGTTAACCCCTACTTTTTTTTTTGCTTACATGGCTTAAATGAGATGACATGAATAACATGTCATCATGATTACATGCCATTAATAAAAAAAATCTCTTGTAATTTTTTTTAAAAAAATTCTCACTTTCTCTTCTGATTATTCATATCTCACCCAGTTTATATTATTCTTAATTATCTCAATTTTTTAGTAATTTATTCACGTCATCGCTTTTTTTTAAATCACTCTTTTAAATTGTATGCAAATTAAATATTTTAGAGTTACATGTTTTTTAACAAATATGATATTTTTCTTGAAGATAAATATTTTATTTTATAAAAAACGTAAAACTTGTGATTTAATTTTTCTAGTTCAAAAAAAACTTATTTTGTACTTTTAAAAAAAATTAAACGATATAAATTGTGTTTTAGAAATCTTATTTAATATTGTTACATTTTAATAAATATTTTAGAAATAATCTAATTAATTTAATACATTTATTGAATGATAATGTCAATTCAATTTTTTAAGACAAATAGATATATTCTTTTCCATATAAATATTTTATTTGTAAAAAAACGTAACAATTCTTATTTTCTTAGTTAAAAAAATATATTTTCAAACATTTTTTAATATCAGGGAAATAAATTGTCACCTATAAATTTTTTTAATATTCTTATATTTATAAATAATTTAGTTTTGTTTAATTAGTCTAATATATTTATTAAATAATATGTAAAAGATAATGCTATAATAAGAAATGTCACATCAACAATATATTACATGTGGACAACCTACATGGACAATGAGGTGGCATGAAAACCTAGTATAGTGGGTAAATTTAAAAGAAAAGGTTACCCAATGCTATAATGGGTAGATTTTTCAAAGTACAATGCTCTAATAAAAAATAATTTGAAAGTACATTGTTGTAATAAGAAAAACTAAAAGTACAATGCTATAATAGAGAAATTTATGAAAGTAGATTGCTATTTCTTGCATTTTGCCCTTTTTTTTACTTGCTATACTTTTAATATAATATATGATGTGAAATTTTATATTTTGTTTTATTATAAGTGTAACAGAACCTCCAAAAAAATTGGAACGACCCTGCTTTTAATCATTATTAAAAAAACATCTAATTGAAACTCCATGAAAACAAGAGGTGTTTATATTTAGATAATACAAAATAAATTATTATTTTTATTTTTATTTCAAAAAGAAAAAAAAATTAGAGCTTTTTAGATAACTACTTAAAAAAAGAGATGTAAACATTTTGGAGATTATTTTACTTTAACAATTATTTTAAATTTGGGTTATAAAATAAAGAGAACAATAGTGGAAAATTACAAATCTTTATATTTGGAAAAATCATTAACTCAAAATTGATGATAAAGAAATGTTATTTTAATTGTTTTGACTAATAAAATTGAATAGGTCATTAATTTTTATAAAGGTATTAGAATCATAAATTTTATCTTATTTTAATAATATAATTAATAATAAAATCTCATGAAACATAAATTTTATTAGCATATATATAATTATTTAATATTTCTCAAATATAGAAAACAAGGAACTTAGAAGGAGAGGAAGAGGTAAGAGAATTTGGGGAAAAACCATCAAAATGCTTCCTTTTTTTCTAATAATAAGTTACGCCAATAAATTTTTTAAAGCTAACCCTTCTTCTTGTATTGCAACTTTCTATTCTTTCTTTGGACATAAAGAGAAAGGAAAAACACTGACCAATTTTACACTTTTTAAATGTACCATTTTATCAAATGTGAAAGTGAATCAGAAGACACTCATTCGTTTAAGGATGAAGCAAAGATTTGAACGCATCGTCTACCATAAAATAAACCCTTAGCTTTTTGGGTGTAGTTTTGCTGGATAAAAAACATAGTGACTTTATTTAAATACAAAGCAGATCTTGAATTCGATTGCAAGTCCCCCTACTAACCTCAATTGGCTGAATGAGAATATCTTTCAAAAAAAAAAATTCATATAAAACTAATTAAAATTACTGGTAATCAATTAAATAAATACCCACCCTTTAATAACCTGCCCGACCGGGCAAGTTTTTATGTAAACTTGGGATCACGCAAAATCACTTTTTTTACACTTGAAACTTCACAGCAAAAACATTGTGAAAGTAAAACAATTATGAACTTTCATAGTGTTTTTGCAATGAAAGTAACCTTCATAGTGTTTTTGCTGTGAAGTTTCAAGAGTAAAAAGATGGTCTCACGGGTCTCACGAAAAAAAGTTGATCTCACGTGAACCCAACCCTATATATATATATACATATAGGGTTAGGTTCAAATGTGAACTCATTTTTGGTTGTGAACGTGAGGACGAATCTCAGCCACACATCTTCGGTTATGGTTGACGCGATCACGGAGGATTGACGCGATTCATGGGAGGGTGGAGATTATTAAAGGAGGGGAACCCGGTCAAAGCCGCCTTTATTGACCGGATAAGTGGCTGAGATTCGTCCTCACATTCACAACCAAAAATGAGTTCACATTTAAACTTTCCTATATATATATATAGATACATACATACATTAACACCATCAAATATATATATAAACATATGTTGGAAATGGTTTATCTCATGCTGGAGATAGAGGGAGAGTTTAGACCCACAAACATGGTCCCACTTGGCCAGCCAACACCAAAATGACAGTTGGTAAAAGTGGGAAGCACGAAAACCAGATTAAGTAGGCGACACCTCAGCATAAGCATCCCTGCACGTCTATGCACGAACGACACGGATGCATTTACATTCCACCGATCATCTCAAATAACCATTAACCACCACCCTGCTTTGCCTTTCCTTTCTACAATCGTCTATGGCCGTCGTTTCTGTTTGGTTGACTTGAAACCGACGGCGTTTCACGGTTACGCAACCCCCAAGCGACACACCTTTTCATTTTATTATTGCTCGAAACTGAAAACTTCCTTACCTTCTTCTCAAACTTTTTCTATCATTTATTAATCTCTCCAATTATTCTTTGCTTTATAAATACGATCCACTTTCCTGTTCATTTTTATAATAAAAAGTCGCTTTTCATCATCATCTTCTTCTTCTTCTTATTCGTTTTTGGCGTTTTCAGTTCCAGGTGACATGAAGACTTTCAATTCTGTATGTTCCCTCTCTCTCTCTCTCTATATATATATATATATACACATATATATTATATATTTGGATGTGTCTGATTGTTTTTTTCGATTATGTCATATGCTTTCAGGTTAAAAAAAGGGGCAAAATCTGTTTAAAAACCGTAAAGAATTTGGTTTAAAAGCTAAAGTTGTGCAAGTATTTGGAGTCGATTTTGTGTGTGTGTGTGTGTGTCTCTGTTTTAGGTTTTTTAGCTCTTTCTTCTTCTATGAACCCTTAGTAATTCATTCGTTTGGTATTTCCTGATTGGGGAAGATTAGGTGGACAGTTGTAAGATTGTATTCCAGCAAAGAGAAAGCTAATAAGATGCTAAATCGGACCTTATTTGGATAGTAATTGGTAGGTTTTTTATTCGGTTCCCTGAGTCAACCTCTGGTTTCTTCTCCGGTTAACCGGAAAACAACGAGTTTAAAAGGAGTTTTAACTTTTGACCCTGTTTCCGGCAGTAATTTCAATGAGAAATTGCTTTGTTAAATATGGTAAAAAGATGCAAATTAATGAAATTATTCGTCTTGTTCCATTTTTTATAGCTTCTGATGCACTGGAATTTGACCCACAAATTCTCCAGTTTTTATTCCCTTTATTTATTTATTTATCAACAATCAAATGTCTGTGTCAACTTGGCTGCATCATGACTAATTCGGTGGATGAATTTGGTAGGCGGGACAAAATGAGATAAGACAGAATAAAAACTTTTGTTGTCCCGCGTGTGGGGACATATTTAGACTGGGATAAGACATGACTGACCGTTGGACATAGGGGGATAGGACATGCCTAAGTCGTGTGGCATGTTTTTTTTGTCCCACTAAAGTAAAGTGGAACAAACAAAAATCTGTAAGATTTAACAAGATTGGTAAATTACTAAATTACCCTTTGTTGAATTAGAAAGATTGTGTGTGACTAGTAAATTACTAAACTACCGTAGTCGAATTAAAACTATAAAATCTTTGCACAATCCATTCGCCTGCTTACCTCATTCACGCCAGTCTGATCAAATTTAAAATCCTTGGCTAGTTAATGATGATGTATGCATTACTTGTGCATTACACTTTAACATAGTACACTTGAACCATTTGTGTGTTTCAAATTTAAATTTGATGTAGAAATTTGCTATAGATATAAGATAATTGTGTTTCTGTTTCATAATGGTTCTTTTAAGTTCCATTAGAAACCTTGATTCTTGAAAATGAAGAACAAACATATTAATTTAATTGTAAGAGTTAAGTTACGATTTTCATCCCTGTGGTTTGGGTATACTTTTGGTTATCATCCATGCAGTTTAAAAATTACAAAATCTTACTTGTAGTTTTGATTTTGCTTTGGATTTGGTCCCTGGATGTAACGGCCGTTAATTGGTTCCGTTAAGTGCCCTTCATGTGCCACAGAAACCATACTTAACAAGGAAGTATGGTTTGACCTCCTAGGGTCAAACCAGCGTGTTTCAAATTGAATTCCATATAGAAATTCACAAGAAACGTAGCATAAATTGTTGATTTGTATTAGTTTTTTGAAACTTCAATTGTCAATCTATTTTTATTTTTCGCAAAAACGAAAAAACACCCGTATATATGATCTTAATAATCAAAAACATTCTGTTTGACTGTCAAAAAGTCAACACCACCTCTGTTTCATAAGCATACTCGAGAAACTGCAAGATTGACTTAGTCTGTTAGCAACTTAATAAGCTTAATGAGACTTACAGCTTATTCGGTATAGAAAGTGGCTGATTCAGTAAGCTTCTAGGGGGCAGAAAGCCAAGTTTTTTACTAACATTCCCCTCCCAGTTAAAAATACGTTTATATAGTCTATTTAAAGATCTGTTCTAAACTAAAGCTTTCTCAATCTATACAGACGTATTTATCTATACAGAACTTTATGGAAAACAATCAAACATCCCCTTAGATGTTTATGATCTTTTTTTTTCTGAATACTTTTCAGGTCTCTATACCGTCTGATTCCAAGAGTAGAAAAGGCGTCACCAGTTTCATTATCCTGGCAACTTTCGTTTGTGGTTTTTATTTCATCGGGACTGCATTCTTTGCAAATGACTTCAAAGTACTTCCATATATATGCTTTGCAGTTGTTTTATTTATCTCTGATTATTTATAGTATCAAAGGCTAGTAGTAATGTAATCTGCCATTTTAGATTCCACAAAGATCAGAAATGAAATTGAAGGATTCGGGAAACCAAACCATATCTACAAAATGCAAGGTTTTTATCTTTAAAATATTAAGACATTATAGTTTCAAGTTTTCTTCTTGACTTAAAATTAACGTTCCCCATTTGTTTTAGAACCATTGCAGGCCTCCAGGAAGCCATGGTTTGCCCGAAGGAATTCTTGCCAAAACTTCTGACTTGCATATGCGCCCCTTGTGGGGCGGTTTAGTTAACGATAGCGTAAGGCAATTCACATTTATTTTTTGTAGAAAGCCTTTGTATTGAAATTACGTATTTGTCCTTTACCTCCATCATATTAAAGTAATGCTGTTGATTTCGGTTCTTTTATGGAAAGGTATAGAAGATATTTAAAAATTAATGATTAATCGATCGAACAAGTGGTTTGGCTTAAGGGACTTGAGTAATTATGTTTTTTTTTGGTCTTTTATATTATGAACTTCTTTATTTTTTCCAGAACCATTCAAACAGTTCTGTGAGTTTGCTGGGGATTGCAGCTGGAATAAAGCAAAAGTATCTTGTTGATAAAATTATAACAAAGGTAAAAATGCTTGTTTCTACTTATGTATATTTGTATGTGTGGAAGTAAATGTTTGTTAATATTTAAGTTCCATTCTTTTTATAATTTCTTTTCATTCCCCATCGTGGACTTTTTTTATACCACTAATAGATCAGTTTTATACTGCGTCAAATATGTCAAAATGTTCTAGTTACACCCTTATAGGAATTAAGTTTATAAGATCTTTTTATTAGTGTTATATGAAACAAATCTATTTATAGGACACTTGTTTTTATTCGACACTTTTTCTAATAATGTCATAAAAATACTTATAGGACATCCAAAAGTGTCAACTTATTTACATAGGACTTACAATTGTTTGGTCTTATACACGTAAGTCCTATAAAGCCATTTATTAGCACATTTAGACATATATTTGTCGTCCTATAAAACCATTCTGTTGTATTGTACCCGTTGTGTCTGGATATCAATATATGGTCAGTGGGAAACACAGAGTAGAAGAAACCAAACCCAAACAGCTCGATTTCACAATCGTACTCAAAACCGAAACAAGTAATGACAATAATCAAGCAATCAAAGTAAATAAAGAGGAGAGATGATGCAAGAGAGATTTATGTGGTTCAACAAACTTGTCTACATCAACACCAGAAGAGAGATCCCTCTGTTTTAGGTTAAGAATTGACCTCCTTTTGCCCCTTTACAAGATACCTGTGATCTACCTCACTTCTCTCATATCACTTCTACTTGTTAGAGCTCTCTCATTTGATCGTTCTACATACATATGCAAAGGGTTGGGCGTATTTGACCATGGGCCAAGTCTTGGGCCATTAAGTTGTTAATATTATTTAGGCTACCCAACACGCTTACAGTAGCTATGATCATATTTAAGATCTGTGAACAAAAATGTTTGAGCATAAACAAATAGGGATCTTACCAACTCCTTACTATAATGTTGCAGTTTATAGAAAATGGTTTTGTCGTAATGGTCTTCCATTACGATGGCGTTGTTGATCAATGGTATGATCTACCATGGGCTGGTAACGTCATTCACATTTCCGCGATGAACCAAACAAAGTGGTAAAATCTTTTTTTTTTTTCATTTCCATTGCATATTCGATTCTACTCTTCTTTTAAATATATATAATGAGCCTTCCTTTAATTATTTATATTTTTTATAATGTCTTAGGTGGTTTGCTAAGCGGTTCTTGCACCCTGACATAGTTGCGGAGTATGATTATGTTTTTCTTTGGGATGAGGATCTTGATATCGAACATTTTGATCCAGGCCGGTATGTTTAAGCTATATATATATATATATAGTCACAAAAATGTAACTTTATGAGTTGCTATAAAGTTCATACTTATAAAGACGATCATTTGTTTGAGGAAAAATCTGTATTTTGATCGTATAAATGATTTTTTTTGGTAGGTATGTATCAATTATCAAAGAGGAAGAACTTGACATATCGCAGCCAGCACTTGAACCGGGAAAATCAGAGATTCATCATCAAATTACTGTACGCCGAAGGAACTCAAAAGTTCACAGGTATTGATGCTAGTTTCATTGCAAATAAATTTGCACTACGACAAAATCAGCTTTATAGGACGCTAAATATATGTAAATGTCCTAATAGACAGCTTTATAATACCTTTTATAGGACCAAACAATTATGCATCCTATGTAAAGTTGTTACAATAAGTTGATAGAATAGAACGCCCCACAAGTTTTTTAGGGCAGTTTTGAAATAAAGCATCCTATTAGTTTCTTATATGAAATTATAAAATGTCTTATAAAAACAAGTATCTCATAAAAAGATGTGTTCATGAGACACTCCTCCAAAGTGTCCTACGAAAAACTAATAAGACGCTTTATTTCAAAATTGTTTTAAACAACCTATTGTAACACTTTTACGTAGGACCCACAATCCTGTCTCTTAATGGTTCCAAAAGCCTCTGAATCATTTTGTATCCTAGACTCCCTTTAACCATTCAGATCCCTGATTTCATTCTGAATAATTACCAAACACTTGTATATCATTTTGTACTATATCATAAGAGTCGCTTAATCATTCTGACCACTTAATCATTCTGCACTGAACCACTTAATCATTTTGTACTATTACAATACGAATTTGACGTGTATATTCTTGACTTTCTTTAAACGATAAACAGGAAGTATATTAAGTTAAAAGGCGGTGGAAGGTGTTATGACAACAGCACAGGTCCTCCATGCTTCGGGTAAAAATAAAATAACACCCGTTATATGTATATATATATATGTATATATATATGGTTTAACTCCAGAAAGAAGAAGTACCATGTTAACAGTATGTTTTGCATTGCAGTTGGGTAGAAATGATGGCTCCTGTATTCTCAAAAGCTGCATGGCGATGTGCATGGTATCTAATTCAGGTATGGAAATTGAATATTTTTTCCATTAATTATCTCCGTTATGACTAAAAAGCTCGAGAAACCGAAGTAGAACTTGTTTTTATTTGTGAATATCGTATTATATATAATAGAGGGAGGTTCAGGGGAAAACGCTAAAAAAAGAGAAAACTGAAGAACACCCTGGGAGCCCTCCATCCGGACGGTATGCACAAATGCATACAAGCGATTGAAGTTGTATTTTTTCTATGTACCAGTGCATATATATGCATTAGTGCATATATATGCATTAGTGCATATGCACAAATGCATGTTACAAATACCAGTATGCATTTATGCATACTGTCCAGATGGAGGGCTTCAGGGTGTTCTTTAGTTGTTTTTTTTTTGCATTTTCCCTTGAACGTGACCGATATATAATATATGCCGTAGGTTGGTGATTAATTTTTGGTGATTGTTTATGTTGAACAGAGTGATCTGATTCATGGATGGGGAATCGATTATCAGCTCGGCTATTGTGCTCAGGTAAATTAAATCAAATCAAATCAATCAATTTTTAAACCTCATTGATCCTTCTATACAATCTTCCTTTATTAATTATATGTTGTTATTGACTAAAATTCAAACAGGGTGACCGAAAAGAAAAGGTTGGCGTGGTTGATGCTGAATACGTAGTTCATCTGGGTGTACCTTCTCTTGGTGGTTTAAACCATGTAAGTATTTGTATTTACTACCTAGAGTTTCCAATTCTACCCTTGATTATAAGATGGAGAAATTCGATATTCCCTCTATTATTAAGAGTACGATTATCATTTAGTTAATTAAAACATGTAATAATTACATATATTTAGAACTGTATGCCTTTTTCATTGTGGACATTTTTTTTTTCACACCATTTAATGCTTTATTTTGTTCCACGATTCCTAACATTGTCCTTTTTTTATAATTTAGGCGAGCAATCATGAGTCGATTATTGATCATGTAAATGCCAAAAATTCTACGATAGATACAGATAATCATGTACCACCGGTATTTATCTTAAACTTCTACTATTTATTCCTTCTCTCTTTGCTGTCTATGTTTTATTTATAAGGTCTAATGTTAATTTAATTAACTGCAGTCTAACAATAGTGATATCCATACATCCGATGATAGATCTGAGGTATGTCCCATGTAGCATTTCATGCATTTTCAATTTGCACTTATTGTCAACCTCTTTGAGTTGAGATGTATGTTTAGCCACAAAAAATAGTATTTTTTTTAATCGTTTTCCAATAGGAAACAATCACCTAAAAATAGTATTTTTTTATTGTTTTGCCTTCGATCATATTATGTTAACGACCCCTTTATGGTTGCGGAAACGATGCCATTGAGAACATATATATATATATATATATAAGGTTGATTTCCGTTACAAACCACATCAATTCGTACAGTCCGTACAAACTGCATGCAACCAATATTTTTTTTTTCACTTTTTCTTAATTATTAGGGTTGATTAGTCAATAATATATGAAAAAATTTCATCAAGAATACATGAAGGTTGGTGAATCAAGAATATGTGAAACAAGATTCATCAAATTGGGAGTTTCATGAAACAATTCATTTTCATGTAGAAAGAAAAATAATTTCATGAAGAAAAGAATTATATGAAACAAATTCATCATATTAAACACTTTCATGAAAAAAAATTATTAAAAAAACAATGAAACACGCGGTTTGTACGAATTGACGTGGTTTGTATTTGAAATCTCCCCTATATATATACTTACCGCAGTCAAAGCCAATAGGGAAAGTCAGGTCAAGAGAGAGTCTCTTTCCGATTAGTGCATCTCGCACTTCCAATTCATTCCGAGTTATATATATAGGGGGCAATTCAAGGAAGAACCGATTAGTTTGTGATAACTGTAAGAACCAATTTCAACCACAAATCAATGGTTAAATTAAGAAACTTATAATTTTGGTAATTTGACTTAAATTTTTTAGTAAAATGAGTTTAATATATTCTAAAAAAATTATCTCTTCTCTCTTCTCTCTCCGGCGAACATTATTCCAACAAACACATGATACATATTGTGATACACTTCATAAAATAATGAAAAAACATTGTGATACACTTAGTAGAGCAACATTACCTGATACATTGTGTTACACTTCAGAAAACAATAAAAATACATCGTGATACACTATAATACCACTATACCAATGTGATACCATTGTTTTACCTTTTATTTTATTTTAGTAAACGATATTAATTACCTATTTTATTTTAGTAAACAATGTAAATTACCAAATTTACCTTTTATTTTAATTTAGTAAACAACATTAATTATTTAAAATGATTGATCCACATTGGTTCTTACAGTTACCACAAACTAATCAGTTCTTATTTGATTAGGCCCTTATATATATATATATATATAGTATTATGGCATTGGGCCTTAATTATCAACTTGCTTGATATGCTTGTTTTTCTTCTCCACGCTACAATGTTATCTTGTTTATAGGATGCTAAATATGTCTAAATGTCTTAATAGATTGCTTTATGGGACTTAAGTAAATTTATAAGACCAAATAATTATGTTTTTTTTATATAAAAGTGTTATATGATAGAATGTTGGTACGTATTTGTGTATCACAACAAGTTTTTTAGAACACTTTTGAAATAATGTGTTTTATTAGCTTATTTATGAACACATTTTTTATTGGATATTTTTTCTAATCAAAATGTCATATGTCAAGACGGAACATTTTTGTCTCCAAAGTGTCTTGAATAACTTGTTGTTAGGATGTCTAAAAACGTTCTGATCAACTTATTGTAAAACCTTGACATAGTTTAAGCCGATTTTGTTGTATTGCTATGAAACCTTCATTTCCGAAGCTATATATAGATATATATATATATGCTTAACTTGTTTTATAAGTTGTATGCATTGGATATTATGTTTCATATATTCCCTTAAAAGACCTCCATATATATATATATATGCAGGTGAGGAGGCAGTCGTATATTGAAATGCGTGTCTTCTGGCGTAGATGGGATGAAGCAGTTAAAAACGACAAATGTTGGGTTGATCGATATGCAGATCATGACAGATCAAAGAAGAAATGTGTTTCAGGAGCTTGTTAATTAATTAAGGTCATTACAAACTCATAAGTTAACGTTAGCTACCCTACCCATTCATGATTCTTTGAACAACATTTTCAACTCGAAATCAGAAGTTGATGGTATATATAGGGTCTGGTTCAGGGGAAAACCGCAAATAAATGAAAAACTGAGGAACACCCTGGGAACCGTTCATTTCAACAGTATGCATATGTGCATACGAGTAATTTTGTAAGCAATTTTCCGGTTATGCATATGTGCATAAAAAGCAAAAAACAACTTTAATTATTTGTATGCACATGTGGATACCGTCCAGATGAATGGTTATATATAAGTGTTCCTTAGGATTTCATCTTTTTAGGGGTTTTTCTCTGAACCTCTCACAGTATATATATATACATATATGTAATTGTATGTATAATAATTTTTTGGGTAGTTTTGAAGTTGGTTGGGAGATTTGTATTTATGTGAATACATTTTTGTTATATTCAATATCGATTTTCGTTTCATAATTATGGGTGATTATTGATCTCACTGTTATGCCTGCGTAAGCTTTTGACCATGCTACATGTAAAGAAATCGATACCAGAATCAGATGCTTTATCTAAAGAAATCGATACCAGAATCAGATGTTGATGATTTCTTGCTACTAGTAATTCCTCGCTTTTTTTTCTTCATATTTCAACAAAATCCTAGGAAATTTTTTTATTTCAAAGACTTTACAAAAAAGTAAACGATAATAAGGCGCACATACTTACCACCAGGGACGGACCCAGAAATTTTTTCATACGGTGGCACCATATAACTAATATAATATTTAGGTCACTGGTGGACCCGGTAATTTTTGTGAGTGGGTGCAAACTTTAAATTGGATCAAACCCCCGCAAAGCCATTTCATGTGTTTTTAGTCGAATTCCACCGTTTTCAAAGAATTTTTTAAGTTTTTAGGTTGATTTTGAAAGATTTTTCAAATTTTTAGTTTGATTTCGAGAGAATTTTGAAGTCTCTTTTATTTGGAGGGATTTATTTGTTTTTTTTGGTTAGTTTCATTAACATTTTGGGGTTTTTTTTTAATTTTCAGTAGTTGCACAGTCGTATCCTTCAACTTTTATAAACAATACGGTAGCACCCTCAAAAATAATACGGTTGCACCTCTATAAAATCCGAAAATTTTACCCTTCGACGGACAAATAATACGGTGGCTTGTCGGACCTACACCTAGGTCCGCCCCTGCTTACCACAATTCAAAATTGTAAACCAAAAAAATGCTTGAGATAGCTAAAAGATAAGTTTATCATCATATTTCCTCAAAATTTTCAATTAAAATCATTGATTTACTTCAACTTTTCTGAAGTAATAAATACATAACATAAAATTGAAAAAGAAGCATTCAGATTATCTATGAGAACATGGACTTGTCCAATTAGCACTTGGTTAAGACTTCACTTGAACCACCAAAAAGCCATTGCATATAAATAAACTCTGATGCTAATTTTACAAACGTTCGCCACAAAATGACTAAAGATTTATAATATTATAACAAATGATAGCAATTTACAAGTTGGCATTATTAGATTTCATGTAATTGATCTTATAAAATTACATCCAACGTATTTATCATAAGTAACTAATCATTTTACAAACACAAATGAAAATAACTTATTTCTTGTGCTCGATGAATCATGGTCCCAACCAATGTTTCAAGAAATACTAAGGTTGCATTTCGTTGATGAATTTTTTTCTGTTTTCTAGACTAAATTTCCAGTGAAAATGAAAATTTGGAAAACGCGTTTAGTTTTCAAAAAAAAAAAATTCATTTTCATTTTCTAAATTTATATTATATTTAGAAAACAACTTTTTTGAGATTTCAGAATTTTCATTTTCAAAATAATTTTTTACATGCACAGACACTTACACTTTTACATGTGTGCACATACACACTTTCACACACACATACACACACTCTTTCATACACATACACAATTTCACACACACACACACACTTTCACTTTCACACACACACACATGTACACTTTCACACACACACACACACACTTTCACTTTCACACTCATATACAATTTCACACACTTTCACGCGCACACAGTTTCACACACACACACATACACACAGTTTCACACACACACACATACACTTTCAAACACACACACACACTTTCACTTTCACACACATACACACAGTTTCACACACACACACACACATACACTTTCACACACATTTTCACTTTCACACTCATATACATTATACAATTTCACACACTTTCACACACACATACATACACTCACTTTCACACACATACACACACTTTTACTTTCACTCACACTTTCACTTTCACACTTTCACACACACACACACACACTTTCACGCACACACTCACTTTCACACACACACACACTTTCACTTTCACACACACACATACACTCTTTCACACAGACACACACTCACTTTCATACACACATACATACACTTTCACACACACACACACATGCACACACTTTCACTTTCACACTTTCACACACATACACTTTTACACTTTTTCACACACACACACACTTTCACACACACACATACACACTCTTTCACTTTCACACTTTCACACACACACATACACACACTTTCACTTTCACACTTTCACACACATACACTTTCACACTTTTTCACACACACACACACACACTCACTTTCACACAGACACACACACACACACACACTTTCACGCACACACTCACTTTCACACACACGCACACACACACACTTTCACTTTCACACACACACACACACTCTTTCACACAGACACACACTTTTTCACACACTCACTTTCATACACACATACATACACTTTCACACACACACGCTTTCACTTTCACACACTCACTTTCATACACACATACATACACTTTCACACACACACGCTTTCACTTTCACACTCATACACAATTTCACATACTTTCGCGCACACACACACATTTTCACTTTCACACTTCCACACACACTTTCACTTTCACGCACACACTGACTTTCACACACACTTTCACTTTCACACACACACACACAAACTTTTTCACACACTCACTTTCATACACATATGCATATACTTTCACACACACACATACACTTTTTCACACACTCACTTTCATACACAAATACATACACTTTCACACACACACACACTTTCACTTTCACACTCATACACAATTTCACACACTTTCGCGCGCACACACACATTTTCACTTTCACACTTTCACACACACACACAAACACACACTCACTCACTTTCACACTCACACACACTCACTTTCACACACACACTCACTCACTTTCACACACATACATTTTCTCACACACACACACTTTCACTTTCACACACACACACATACACACTCACTTTCATACACACACACACACTTTCACTTTCACACACACACATACACTTTCACACACACACACACACACATTCACACACACACACAGGTCAACCGTACCAGATATTGTCCGGTTTGTCAGCACACCTGGACTCACGGTTTTAAAACGCATCTGATAGAGGTGATATCCAAGTCCCTTATAAGGCAACGTTTGTTCTCCTCCCCAATTAATGTGAGACATTACAACCACCAAACGCGTTTTCTAATTTTCTAAAAATGGAAAATGAAAACTCCGAGGTGCGTTTAGTTAACTATAAAACATTTTCAAAATATGGAGTTGAGTTTTTATTCTCAGTTTTCTATGAAAATTTTAGAAAACACATTTAGCTGAAATGGTGGAGTTTTCATTTTTCACTTTTAGAAAAATTAGAAAACGCGTTTGATTGTGCATTTTCTACCACTTTTCGTTTTCCATTTTTTTGTCAAATTAGAATGTGTGTGTGTGTGTGCGCGCGCGCGTGCGAAAGAGTGTGTGTGTGTCTGTGTAAAAGTGAAAACGTGTGTGTGTATGTGTGAAAGTGAAAGTGTGTGTGTGTGTATCTATGTGAAAGTGAAAGTGTGTGTGTGTGTGAATGTGTGTATGTATGTGTGAAAGCGGAAGTGTGTGTGTGTATGTCTGTGTGAAAGTGAAAATGTATGTGTGTGAAAGTTTGTGTACGTGTGTATGTCTGCGTGAATATGAAAGTGTGTGTGTGTGTGTGAAAGTGAAAGTGTGTGTGTATGTCTGTGTGAAAGTGAAAGTGTGTGTGTGTGTGAATCTGTGTTTATGTATGTGAAAGTGTGTGTGTGTGTGTGAATCTGTGTTTATGTATGTGAAAGTGTGCGCGTGTGTGTGCGCGTGTCTGTGAAAGTGTGTGTGTGCGTGTCTATGAAAGTGTGTGTGTGTGTGTGTGTGCGTGTATGTGAAAGTGTGTGAGTGAGTGTGTGTGTGTGTGTGTGTGAAAGTGTGTGTGTCTGTGATAGTGTGTGTGTCTGTGTGTGTGTGTGTGTGAAAGTGAGTGTGCTTGTATGTGCGCGAAAAAGTGTGTGTACACACACCTTCTAATTTGAAAAAAAAATGGAAAATGAAAAATGAAAATTGGTAGAAAATGCACAACTAAACACGTTTTGAAATTTTTTCATAGAAAACTGAGAATGAAAACTCAACTTCATTTTCTGAAAACGTTTTCTTGAAAAATAAAAACAGTTTTCGCTAACTAAACGCACCCTAAATACTTTTACGAATTTCCAAAAAAAGTTTATGCCTGAATGAAGAAAATAAGAGCCGAAAAGTATTTCTTCTCTCACATGTTTGAATGGGTTTTTCTATGAAAAATCTCATTTTATGGGAGGTTACAAGATGCTTGTGTTTGGTCCATGTATATCAAATGCAAGGGCTACACAAGAATCTAACCAAGATTGTAAATTGGAAATTGGAAATATTAGAACATAGAACTAATTAATAGATGTTGGTTTGGGTTTTTCATAACTGAAAGGTGAATATTGGAAAATCTTATTCCCAAGTTTTGTTAGTTTATTGGAAAAGATTTATAAAAACTCAATGAACTATCTCATTTTAAATGATTAAGTCTATAAATTATTTTTTTAATGAAAAATCATTAACTTTCTTATTTTGAAGGATTAAATCCTTGAACAATTTTTTTGTAACAAATAAACCATCGAACTTTTAAAAATTGATTACCTACATTTATTAACAAAAAAAACTAAAAACTACTTGTAACAAACTAGAAACATCTTAAAGTAAAAAGAAACCTAAATTGGTTATACTGTTTCCAAACCCTGCCCCCTTCAAACTAGACCTGGCAAACATGTCGTGTCGGGTTCAAAGTTAAACGGGTTGAGAGTTCCTAACCCTCACCCGACCCTTTTAATTTTCGTGTCGTGTCATGTCAACCCGTTTAATTTTCATGTTATTTTCGTGTCAACCCGTTTACTTAAACTGGTTGAAATATATTACCCAAATCCGTTTCATTTGTGTCGAGTTCGTGTCTAGTTAGCATGTTATGCTAATTTTTGTCAGGTCTACATGGAATGTACAATCACTTTTTATTGTTATTTAGTATATACTTTGTTAAAAAAAAACTATAAACTGTGAGTTGTTGACGTTATTTGCCTAAGGGCCAAAGGGGCCTAATATAAACGGGTTATTCGGATCATTTTCGAGTTGAAATTTCTGACCCTGACCTTACCCGTTTAATTTTCGTGTCAACCCGTTACTTAGACGGGTTGAAATGTATCATCCAAACATGTTTAATTCATGTCGAGTTCGTGTCGGGTTAGCGTGTCATGCCAGTTTTTGTCAGGTCTACTTCAAACCCCTCACAAACAACGATATCATTCCCCTTGCCACTCCCTGTCGCCCCATCATTGTTTGTTACTCATATTGATTGTCACATTGGTTGGCCACTGCCATCCATCTCCCTCTTTTTTTGTAGGGGGTTACAAGTAGTTTTGCTTTAAGACGTTTGTAGTTGATTATAGATAGTGTTTTGGTTTAAATGATGTAGGTAACCAAATTTTAAAACTATGATGATTTATTTTGTTGGAAAAAAAATGTTTACGGACTTAATCGTTAAATATGAGAAAAGGTTTAATAGTTTTTCATTAAAAAAGTTTGGGAATTAATCATTCAAAATGAAATAGTTTAATGATTTTTTCATTCAAGAAAAATACTTTAAGGACTTAGTTCATTCAAAATGGTATAGTTTATTGTGTTTTTCTGAACTTTCACCTAATTTATTATACAAGCTAATGTCTTTCAATATAATAAAACTTTGTATACTTTTAATTAATATTTACTTGTAACTATTGTATTGAAAATCCAATGCATGTCATTAAACCACGACATATATTCTTCATATGTCCTTCTAGAGTAGCAGTTTTGGGATCAAAACATTCCCATCAGCCAAAACCGGATCCTATTTCACTGTCCCAGCCTTTGTGAATGTAGAAGTGACTTTGAGAGGGAAGGGAACTCGAATAGACTAATATTATACTAAACCAACACATATGTTTTCAACTCCATATTTCATGAGACATTGACCTAGAACGCTTTTATCCAAGATAAACATGTTTGTGCTACGTAAACCACGGGGAGTTTTTGGGTGAGTCGCGTCTCCAACAAGCACCACATGGTCCCCAACTATTTGTTCTAAAGGATCAAAATCATATATCACATTCAAGAAATGGTTATATGGTTTCTTTTATCAGTCTTACCTATTCATGCACCTATACCTTCTCTACTTCCTCTTGCATTTTGCTGATCATATTTGTCATTTACTTTGATCATTACGGAATTCCTCAAACAATTTCAACCAAGTACAAACAAATTATCCCAAAGTCTCATGTGAACAAATAGTTCAAAAATGTGGACTTTATTTTTCTTTCAAATATGCAACGGAAAGAGGGATTTGAAGCAACAACCTTACATTATGGCTCACGTTGTGGCTCTAGTTGATTGATGTACTAGATTCAATTGATCATTTTGTTTAAGAGCTAATAAAAAACACTGAAGGGGCATTTGGTTTGTTAGATTTCGGCAAAAGCTGATAGAATTGGAATGATCAATTTCATTGAGCAAATTCCATTCAGGCGTTTGGTTTACCTATGGAATAGAATTGAATTTCACACATTCCCTCAATCATGGATTTGATCATTCCTTCACAAATATAGATGAAATTGAAATCTATTCCAACCAAGACTTTTAAAATGATAAAAACACCCACATTATAACATAAAACCCTATATTCATGTTCATTCCAAAGCGACTCTCTCCTTTGTCGATCAACTGCTTTCATTGTGAAGAGGTTCTTATAAGAAACTAACATGTCATAGGTCCTTGAACAAGAACCTTGATATTTACCATGATTTTTTTGTGAGAAATGACATTTTACTTATTTTTTATTTTATTTTTTTAACTTCATATTAACTTATTTAATTATTATTGATGTTAAAATAATAAATGACACCCACAAAAAAACAGGTTTTTACAAGAACCATCGTTGTAGAGTTTTTAAGGAATTCTTAATTTGATGAGTTGGATTTGACGTGGCAATAAAAAATTGCAAAAAAAGATTCTTATAAAAACATCCATTGAAAATGCTCTAATGACATATTAGGTTCTTAAAGCATCTTCAACAACTATGCTAAACTAGAAAAAATAAGGATTTTAACAATTTTACTCTCCAACATTTATGTTATACTTTATGCTATAATAGATAAGTGGGTAGAAAGAGAGACGATCTTTAAATTTAGAGAATCTCTAAATAAAGAGAAAAATAATTATTTAATAATTTCCTACCGATAATACTCTTTTTTTTTTAAATATTAAATATATTAAATATTTTATTTTATGGTAGAATTAATAAAATGAAATATTTGTTAATATGTACATAATATTTTTTTTTTGCACAACTATCGGAGAGATTACTATTTTTATCAGAGATCTCTTAGAAAAGTCAACTATAAGTCTATAACTTATTTAACCTTAAAAAGAAAAATGAAAAGAAAAAAAAATCCTAAATCCTCAATGAACTGTACGATTAAACCCTAACGATCAGCTCCAATAGCCGATAGTGTTCTATTCACCCCCAAACGACCACCATCTCAGCCCCGTCGCCGTCGCCGTCGCCGTCCCACCCAGACCCGTCGCCCCGTCGCCGTCGTACACAGTACCACTCATCTTCTCGGTCCTGAACGACATAGCAAGAAGGCGTTCTATGTCTCTGGTTTGATTATCCATCTCAGGTTCGATTACATTACAATAAACAAACAGTACCTTAAAGTAAAAATGTTTGCTTAGGTTGCATTTTAACAAACAGGTTGTGTTCTGTGATTTGATTACATTTGGCCAATGTAAACCATATATGTCTCTTCTGTTATTTTTTTCCATTTTCTTAGTTCTTTTTGCTCCTAATCATGGATTCCCAATTTATTTGTCAGTGCTCTGATCATAAGATTTCTTTATCATCTTAATGTTCCAATCAATTTTTGCTCCTAATCAGTAATCATATTTCAATACGGAGTAGCTTTATGTTAATGTTCCTAATCATATTTCAATGGACTGCATTATTAAGATTTAAAAACATACACAGTCTTTCTTTTCCTCTTTCTTCTTCTACAAAGTTGATGATATTGGGTAATTTTGGTTCTTTGTTTTGAGTTGGAAGACTAGATGGCAATCAGAGCACATGTGAATAGCAATGACTCTTGGAAATTCACATGTAAACCTACTTGTAATTTATATTTCCCTTGTTTCTCCTGCGATCTCTTTCGTTGTAGGAATCCTTGAGATATGAATCAATGATGGAATGACCCAAGGAACTAGAAGTGGACTGGTCTCTTTTGGCCTCCTTTTTTTAGGAAGTGTTAAACATGTTTAGTGATCATGGTTTTTCATACTCATTTACCTTTTTCTTAGTTACCGTGGGTGTCGGTGTTAATTTGTGCAACTCTTGGTATATGTTTGCGCATATATGTTGACGCAACTTTTAATATATTGTTGGTGTTTTTTGGCACAACTTTTGGCATATTTTGGTCCAACTTTTGTAAGTTTTGGAAAGACTAATGAAAATAGTATCGGTCATTTGGTTTTATAAATATGGGGATTTATTTGTCACAATGTTTTAACAGGTTTCAAAAAGTCCACGGATTTATTAACAGGTTTAGAAAGTCCAGTGACTTGTTCATTCAAAAAATTTGTTCAAGGACTTAATCATTCAAGGCACAAAAGTCCCTTGGGTTTTTTAGACTTTTCCCTTAAATCAAAGAAAGGGTATTCTTGTCATTTTTCATTATTCCATTCCAATTCCTTTGCATACCAAACATACAGCATTGGAACAGTTTACATTCTATTTCTTGCCAACCAAACACTTGGTCAAACCTGAAAACGTTCCATTCTAAATTCTAATTCCTTCCAGTTTCCCATTCCTTTGACAGATTCCGTTCTAATTCCTATCAGTTTCCAATTCCTTTGATAGATTCCATTCTTTCAGAAAACATTCTACGAACCAAACGCCCCCTTAAATTTCACCAAATTCAACAAATGAGGGATTTATATTTTATACATTCCATAACATGGAGGTGTATTTTGTTGGAATGAAATTTAACATTTTCATAATTCCAAACCCTTAACCCCAAGTATACCCTAGTCTCTTCAAACAGGCGACACCCTTTCTCATCTGATCAATTTCTATCTCGATTGGGACACCAAAATAGATACGTCTTTACCACAGGTTCAATATTTTTATTCCCTATTCGACATAAATTTCTGCTCGATTTCTCTTTTTGTGTCGATTTATGGTTTTTATACTTTCTTTCTGAATTGGTTTTTCTATGGTTTCAACTTATGTCTCAATTTCTTGCTTTCTCTGCTCGAATTGTTCTATATGCTTTTGTCTTCTACACGATTTCTGCTTTTGC
Organism: Silybum marianum; assembly: GCA_036898165.1. Taxonomy (NCBI): domain Eukaryota; kingdom Viridiplantae; phylum Streptophyta; class Magnoliopsida; order Asterales; family Asteraceae; genus Silybum; species Silybum marianum. The sequence goes on from CM072528.1 coordinate 12,651,896, forward strand.
TATGGTTTTGCTATATGTGCTTACAAATCTGGTTTTGTGATGGTTTTGCTACACGTGCTTAAAAATCTGTTTGATTTTGCTATATCTGCTTACAGATCTATGGTTTTGCTGTATAAATCTGTCTGATAAATCTGTGATGGTTTTGCTATATGTGCTCTATAAATCTGTTTGATTTCTATATAAATCTCTACAAATCTGTTTTGGTGAATACAAAAGATTTCTATATAAATCTCTACAAATCTGTTTTGTGAATGCATCCATTTACAAATCTGTTTCATGCTTACCTTTTTCATGTAAACAGATTCCATTCCAATTCTGCCAACCAAACAGGTGGGCAAATTCCATTCAAATTCCTTTGACGAATTCCATTTCATCCAAAAACATTCTGCCAACCAAACGCCACCTCATTCCCCCACTCTCCAAATGCTAACTCGTCTACTCTTAAAGCCCTCAAGCCTCCGTTTCGTAGCCCTAATTTCATCATCTCAACCTCACCACAAACATCACCATCCTCCTCTGATTCAAAGCCCTAGCTCATCTGTATTCTTTTCAAGCATCTCGCGCTCTTTTTCAACCAACAACAACGGTAATGGTAGTAAATCACCTGATTTGTGGAAGATTTCAACGAAAGATGAAGAAAGCATTGAATCTGTGTTTGGTGAAGTTACTGAGAGCCTTGAAGGTATCGTTGGTGGTAAGGATGCAGTAAAAAAGCATAAGGAAGAGGAGTCTTGGTTCAGTAGCGAATCGAAGGAGAAAGGAGGAGGCAATGATGTAGAACATGATATATTCAAAGCGATAGAGAGTGAGGGTAAACGGACTCAGGTGAGTGGTGTTAATGATAAGTGGGAGACAGGGGAAGGATTTAAAGATTGGAAATTTGTGGTGGGAGATCAAAAAGATGGAGGAGAAGATGAAATATTTGATATTGGAGATGCAGGAGTTTCGGAATTGGGTGGGCTTGATGGCGATGTAAAATTGGAAAGTCAAAAGAAAGAAGATGATAGATTATTGGAGATCGAGGAGAAAGCTCTATCAGAGGTACTCAAAGGTATACCTTTCATCACCATATGTATATATTTGTCTCTCTTCATAACATTATTTGTTGTTACATGACATTTGATATGCATAGGACGCAAAAGAATAATTTTTGAAGTTTGTAGGCTTTCAATATGAACAGAGAAGAAGAAAAAAGTTCGTAATGAAGATTAATTAGTTTGAATTTTGTATAAAGCAAGGAAAGAGAGGTTCAGCTACTTCATCTATAGAAAGAACCCTATTACGAATAAAAAATTCAGGAAATATCAAGAAGATTACACTAAATGATTTTTGGAAACTCTCATATTCTAATTGGGGAAGTAAATCAAACATGTGAAATGCTAAATACATGTATTAAGGAAGTTTACTATCCCTTTTGGTGTGTTTGGGATGTTGAACCATATTTTATGTTAAGAGGGTGCTGTTTTATGCATAGGCACCCCTTGGTAGTGTAGGAGATATTTGTTTGTCAACCTTCTTTAGGTGTTATCTTGAAAAAAAAATATTGTAGCCCAATTTATATTTTAGAGTGGTGAAGCTATCAAATAAAATGAAAAGAATAAATCTAAATCTATATGCTCCCAACTTTTTCATGAAATTGGCAATGCATACATTTGGTACTTATTGTAAAACCCTTTGAAATCATTGAAAATTTATAAATGGTTATCGATTATGCCAATAACATAAGTTGGCGTGGGTTGAATTAATGCACAAATGTTAGATAAATGCCTGTCTTCTATGTAGCTTGTATAGGAAGACAAAAACAAACCAAATTTGTCCTCAACTCTTGTTAATGATAACATGTTATAACGTATGGCAGTTCTACTTAACAGAGGTATTGAAATTTGTTTGGAGATACAAAGTTATGTTTAATCATCTCCATCACTTCTTGCAATCACTTGTTTCATAGTTTTTAGACATAGATCGGTTTAAGAAGATAAGTATTTCTGATAATACATAATTCATTTGGTGGAAATGGCAAGAATGTAAGATGTAATGTCGAGTTAACATGGAATTAAGCATAAGAAGGCAGCAATAAGGTTAAAAATGAATATGAACAATGTAAAAGGTGAGCTTTGAAAGGGTTAAAACTTAAAAGGGTTGATATTTAACTGAAGATACAAATGATGTTGATTACGTTTCTAGGTACAACTATTTCCTGTGATGGAAATTTTTACTTTTGAGACCATTTAATCTAATTAGGTGCATGCTAGTGATCTTTCATTGAAAATCCTTGGGGTTTTTCTAATCCTACTAATAGTTATGCTTGAAAGTGTTATGGTTGTAGAACAATGCAAATAAACCATATGTAATAATAAAGTGAAAAATGTGAGATAATGTATTGATATAAAATTAGAAAGAACAAATTAGACTATCACACATGTTTATCATAGTTGTCCTTTTTAGTAATAATATGATTAATCATATATGCAAAGTGTATTCATCCCCCGTCTAGTTGCAACTTTTAGGCCTTGCCTTGCCTTGGCTAATCCTAACTCCTAAGTTCCTAACAAGGCGTTAGGCCTCAACTCGACATTTGGGTGGTTGTTTTGAACTAAATAATATTTTATCTTGGGCCTTTTAGTTTAAATGAAATGTGAGCTCATTACACATTTTTGTAACTAAGTCATAGACAATTGAAATAAAAAAACTTGAATAATCAACATTTGGGCCTTTGCTCCACCTCAAGAATGTTTTTTATGTCGTCACCTTTGTTTTACCTCATTTGTAAACACCTCCACCTTGCCTCATCATCTCTTCACCTCTCTTTGCTTCATCATCCATTCACCTCTCGCCTCTTCTGTTTGATGATTGACGAGATTGAGGTCAATTGAATATTAGTGGTTAAAGTGTTGTTAATGTTAGTTTCAATTGGGTCGATTGCGGGATCACAGTCGGGACCTTAAAAATTAGGTTCATAAAAATAAATACGGGTATATGTAACTAATATATTGTATGCCTAATACATATCAAGTCAAGCAATTCAAGGTTCCAAACCACACAAGCAACATATTAATAGAGTTTATATAAAGCTCATAAACGACTTAATGAGCTAATTGCAGTTGGAGTCGAGTGGGCTGGAGCTTGGATAAGGATCAGTCGAGTGTTGCTGGTCTACTAGGATGAAAGTCGAGATCCTTGGATGATGGAAAGGGACGTTTGAATCTTGGATATGGATTAGTCGATGAAACTTGCAATTGCGGTTATAGCAATGAGATAGTGGTAAAAAAATAGGTTAATAAATTAAATACGAATATTATATATATATATATATATTGTATACCCAATACATATCAAGTAAAACAATTCAAATTTCAATGTAAGTTTCAAATATTACAGTTGATTATTAGTGGAGTGATTGAGATAGGGCTGGAGTTGAGGACGGAAGTCAAGCTTGAAGGGCAGGGATGATTCGGTCTTGGCTCTCGGATTCACTATCCAGTCGATGAAATTGAGAAAGTCTAAGGGACGATGAACTTAATTAATTTAGGTCAAACTAAACTCTAAAAATTCCAAGGGCCCAAGAATATTATAGTAAAACTAATAAAAGTTAAAAAAAGCCCATCAAAAAATTAAAAGAAAGCCCAAAATGTTGTAAAAACCTTAAAGCCCCTGACACAGAAATGGTCCAAGATTTATAGCAATATAGCGGACACTATTTTGATACCAAATCGCGGTAAGTTCTGAAGTTTCTTTTGCTTTTCCAATCTAATATTTGTCATTACCTATGATTGATGCATACTTTTTTGAAAGGGTTTTAACTGTAAAACTCTTGACCACAGGTCCAGATCATGCATTTGGTGACTTAATAGCTGCATCGGGAATCACAGACGAGATGCTGGACAGCTTAATGGCCCTCAAGGACCTAGATGAAGTTCCAGGATTACCCCCACTAAGTGAAATTGAGGGCATGCGGTATGAAAAGAATAACAGCAAGTCCACCAGAGCTGACATAGAGCGGCAGAAGCAAGAGGAAATTAGCAAATCACGTGTTAGACAGGTTGATAGTCAGGGTAGGGCTTATGGCACTGGGAAAAGGAAATGTAGTATTGCCCGTGTCTGGGTTGAACCTGGCGAGGGTAAATTTGTCATAAATGACAAACAATTTGATGTTTATTTCCCGATGCTTGATCAACGGGCTGCTCTTCTTCGTCCTCTTTCAGAGACAAAAACGTTGGGTCTTTTGGATGTTAATTGTACTGTGAAAGGAGGTGGCGTGTCAGGTTAGCATAACATTTACATACATGCGTGATATATATATAGAGAGAGAGAGAGAGAGGAAAGTTCAAATGTGAACTCAAATTTGGTTGTGAACGTGAGGACAAATGAGAGCGCGACACGTGTCTGAATATAGTAATGTAGTATTATTCAGACTGAATAATACTATTATTCAGTCTGAATATTTCCTTCAATATTCAGTCTGAATATGACACATGTCGCGCTCTTATTTGTCGTCACGTTTACAACCAAATTTGAGTTCTCATTTGAACCCTCCCCTATATATATATATAGAGGGAGGTTCAAATGAGAATTTTTCCTATTTAAAGAAACAAAGGAACTCATTTGAACCTCATATATATTTTGGTGGACCAAAAAATTAAATCAATATTAATTTGATTTATTGAAGGGTATTTTAGAAAACTATTACTTTTTGCAATAAACTATTCATATCTGATTGTACCTTTAAACATAAAATATAATTTCACCAAATTAAGTATTTGATCTAATTGTACTTTTTAAACATAAAATATAATTTGTACGTAATTTTAAAAATCATAAGTGATCTTGAAAGTAATATGGATATTAGACATAAAGTTAAAATCCCTTGCCAAAAGCGCAAAACTACATTTCTCTAGAATCACATATGATTTTACATTAGCATTACGTAACAAATCAATCTTAATCTTAGAACCATATTATTTTATATACATTATATTTGTAATGCAAGCACACATGATTTTGTTAAAATTTCAAAGTAAAAATCATGTGATCTATTTAGCTTACAAGTCTAATATCCATATTACTTTCAAGATCACATATGATTTTTAAAATTACGTTCAAGATCATATGTGATCTATATGATTTCAGTATCATATATGATTTTGTACAAATGTTAATGTAAAATCATATTGATTTTGTACAAATGTAAATGTAAAATCATATATGATTTATGCAAATGATATTCACACATGATTACAATGCCAAATATGTTAACAAAATCACAAATGATTTCAGTATCATATATGATTTTGTACAAATGTTAATGTAAATTCATATGTGATTTTGTACAAAGGTAAATGTAAAATCATATATGATATAATTATAATATAGTATAATATAATATAACATTCTAATATATTATCAATTGATTTTACAAAATTTATATATTATAAAATAATAATATATCAGAATAGTAATAATATATTATTACTATTGAGCCCTACCAATTTTACCCCTAAAAGAAATAACCCTTGATGAAAAGCAAGTATCAACATCCATTAATTACTACAATGCCATCCAATATAATATCAATTGTTTTTACAAATTATGTGGCTAGAAAGTGGTTCTTTTGTTTCTTTAAATGGGGGGTGTTCTCGTATGAACCCTCCCCTATATATATATATATATACTGATTGCTGGATGTAAGCTAACATGTCAAGATGTTACCTTCTTCCTTGTTTCATAAGGCAACATTAATATATTTATTTTCTATGTCTCTTGTTCTCTTCCCTTTTATAATAAACTGTCTTTTCTTCAACTTCACCCATTCCAGCTTCTATATAGGCATTATGGATCTGAGTTGTGTTGATTATGTGTGGCATGGTTTTTATTCTTACATTTTTTTGGAGATTTCATTCTAAACTTAATAATATCTGAATGAAACAGGTCAAATTGGTGCAATCCGTCTTGGTATGAGCAGGGCGTTGCAAAACTGGGCACCTGATCAATTCCGTCCTCCTTTGAAAGAAGGTAAACAGACCTTTCCTTCACCTTTAGTTACTGTCTTAATTGCAAATACTTGACGGTGCTTTATAAGTAGTGGTAAGGTTTGCTTTGGTTTGAAGTTATTATTAACTCTATACTATCTTGGTTACATGAGAAATCAAAATTTGGTTACAAGTGTAGGAAAATTATAAAATAAAAATGTTAACAGAATAAATTTACATGAAATATTAATGTGTATTAGGGTTGGGTTCACGTGAGACCAGTCTGTTTCCGTGAGACCGTGAGACAATCTTTTTACTCTTGAAACTTCACAGCAAAAACACTGTGAAGGTAAAAAGAATCTGATGGGTTCACGTGAGACCAGCCTGTTTCCGTGAGACCCGTCGGAGACCCGTGAAACCACCTTTTTACTCTTGAAACTTCACAGCAAAAACACTGTGAAGGTAAAAAAAATCTGAACCTTCACAGCAAAAACACTATGTAGGTTACCTTCATAGCAAAAACACTGTAAAGATTCATATTTTTTTTACCTTCATAGTATTTTTCTGTGAAGTTTCAAGTGTAAAAAGGTTGTCTCACGGGTCTCACGGAAACAGGCTGGTCTCACGTGATCCCAAGTCATGCGTATTAATCGTACGTTAACATGTTAATATATATGAACTTCCACTAACAAAGTGCTTGCTCTACTTCTCACCAAAATTTGATATCCAACCCTATTAGGCTAACCCTTTGGTGTTATATATTGATCACTCTATGATGATCTAAGGGTCTTCTTGTTAGCAGCTTTATGGCACTCGCAGCTTATTCAGTCAGCTATACATGACTGTTTGGTATTGACTTAATGATATAGAAAGTGGCTTATTCCTTAAGCTTCTAGGAGGAAGCTTTATACAGAAAGCCAAGTTTTTTCGAAAACTGCCCCTCCCAAGTCGCAATTAAAAGACACACTTCTTCCATCAATGAAAAAACCCTCCCAAACTATACAGACAGATTAATCCACATAAACCACTTTATCCATACAGGCCTTAATAGAAAACAACCACCTTGTATAAGTTGATTGATGTGGAAAGTTGTGTGTTTTTGGCAGCTGGTTTCTTGACAAGAGATTCGAGAGTTGTGGAAAGAAAGAAACCTGGAAAGGCGAAAGCAAGAAAGAGCTTCCAATGGGTCAAGCGTTAGAGAGTTTTTTTTTTTTTAATTAAAACACAAAAGCTATACTTTGTTTCATGATGGTTAACATACTATATTGATATCATTATCATATCATCATATTTTTGGATTTTGTGTGTTATCTCTATCAATTTTAGAGCTCTAGTTGATCGATTTAGAGCGCAGTTAAAAATAGTTGCTCGGTTTTCGGTTTGCATTACAAGTCATGTAACGGAAAAAATTAATAAATTTGTTGTTGGATTAATATAGTGTTTCAATTGCACTTACAAATATTTCCAATTGTTAATTGTTGTTTCATGAGGAAAAGGACCCCTATGGACCCATATCATGGTATGATACTGGAGCTCGAGTTGTTCTCGAACATAACATAAAACTCATTTAACCTAACCAGTTGAGTTTTATAACATTAATGTTCGACCCTGCTCGTTCTAAAACTCGATTAAATTTTTTAAATCGAGCCAAGCCAAGCCTTTTGAGCATACACTTTCTGAGCCAAACATGCTCATATATTCTTAAATTATATAATAATAATATAAAAAATATCGAGTTCAAGTTAGATAATTAAAAATTACTTTGAAAAAGTTATTTGAGCTCGAACATAGTATTATTATTTTTAAAACCTTATTTCTTACAAATAGGGGTGGCAATTCTCGACACGACACGGAACCCGACACGAAAATAAACGGGTTAGGGTTGAAGTTTCTGATCCGTCAACCCGCCAAATAAACGGGTCGTGTTCGGGTTGACCCACCAACCCGTCAAAAAATATTTTTTATTTTACTTAAAAGTCTCAAATAGTCAAAATGGATTTGTTCGAATTTGGTTGTGTTTGGACTTTTTATTTGTTTGAAAGTTGAATTTGTTTCAATTTGGTTGCATTTGTATTTTTTATTTGTTTGAAACTTAGATGTTTGCATTTGGTTGTATTATTAGAAATTTGCTTATGTTTGGACTTTTTATTTGCTAGAAACTTGTGTTTGGACTTTTTTTTTTATTAAAATTTGGATGTTTAAATTTGGTTCTATTATTAGGTGACCCGCCAACCCGAGCATGTGCGGGTTAGGGTTGCATATCTCGACACGAATAGCTAAACAGGTCGTGTCCGGATTGACCCTCCATGACCCGCGACCTGCCAACCCGAACACGACCCGATTGCCACCCCTAGGCCCTACTTACAATCCTATGAAATCCTTTGAAATCCCGAGCATCCTATAAGGATTCCAAAATCCTATGTTTGTAGGAGTTTAATTGAATTCTATGAAATTCAAATCCGGACAATCCAACAAACCAAACATGAGATTGGGATGAATTTGAAATTCAAATCTCCCCAAATTCATTCCATTTCCGCAAACTAAACGGGACCTTAATTATCTCCATCACTTCTTGCAATCATTTGTTTCATAGTTTTTAGATAGTGTGAGTAGTATCAACAATCTATGAGCTTTAAGAAGATAAGTATTTCTGATAATACATAATTCATTTAATGGAAATGGCAAGAATGTAAGATGTAACGTTGAGTTAACATGGAAATAAGCATAAGAAGGCAGAAATAAGGTTAAAAATAAATATGAAAAATGTAAAGTTTTATTCTCTTTTTTGGGCTTAATTCAAAGTTTATGCATAAAAAAAACTTTTTGCATAAATTTTGGCTATTCAGGAAAACTCATCGATGGGAATGGCTAAAAAGAGAAACATGCAAATGAAATTGGCTATTTCCGTCAATTTCCCCAAATACCAACTAGTCTACTCTTAAAATCCTCAAGCCTCCATTTCGTAGCCCTAATTTCATCATCTCAATCTCACCGCAAACATCGCCATCCTCCTATGATTCAAAGCGAGAGTTGTTCACAAATGGGACAACCTGCTATACCTGTTTTGTCTAGCCCGCTAAAAAAACGGGCTTGAATTATCATTCTCAATGAAATGGGAAGGGCTGTACTGAATTGATGGGCGGGCCTGGGAGATGGAAAAGAAATTGGGCAGGCTCGCCCGATCCGTTAATATTTTTTAACAATTAACTTTTATAATTAAAATTGAAAATTCTTAATACTTATCAATTCTCAGTTAATCATGACTCGTGGTAATAACATTCTTTAAAAATCTAAAAATAAAAACATAATTAACTCAATTGATCAATTCCTTATTATCTCATTGGACTATTTAGTTTATTGATACTCCATATTTTGTGAAAAAATAAATAAATTATTTACGTCTAATTTTTAGTTGGAAAACTTGTCATATATTTACGTCTCATGAAACCACGGGTTTGCTACAAGATGAAGGGCAACTAGATTGTCAAAATGCAACTAAATAGAAGTATTTTATGGCACTCCAAGACTAGAATGCAATGATTTCAACCATATGAGTTCACAAGTAGTATGAGCCATATAGCGATACTTAGCCTCAAGATGACGATAAGGACACCATATGTTGCTTCTTAGTTCTCCAAGAGATAGGGGATGGCCCAATAGTGATAAACGAACCAGTAACAGAACGACAAGTGAGTAGGCAACTATTCCAGTTGGAGTCACACCAAGCGGAGAGACACAAATCATAATTAGAATGAAACAATATGCCTTGACTTGGATGTGCTTTCATATAATGAACAACACGCAAAGCAGCTTCCCAATGATCAATATCGGGTGCATGCATAAATTAAGCCAAAGTATGCACCACATAAGAAATATCAGGGCGTGTAGTTGCTAGGTAAATGAGTCGTCCAACAAGTCGACGGTATTGCAATGGATTATCGAAGAGAGGGCTTGTAGACAATGAAAGACGATTATGCTCAATAGGAAAACTAGCAAATTTAGCACCAAAAGCTTGGTTTCAGTGATAATATCCAATTTTTTGTTGAACACAAGAAAATGTCAGTGGAATTACGAGCAACCTTCAAGCCAAGAAAATATTTAAAACACCAAGATCTTTCATATGAATTTTTTTAAATACTATAGCACAAGAGTTATTTCCAGAAATATCAAGATTATCAACATACGAACAATTGAACTTTTCCACGACGAAGCGCAAAGAGAGAATAATTAGCATAAGACTGAGAGAACTTGAACTGCCTAACAGCAGCACCAGAGAGATTAGTGAACTAATATTGATGAGCGTGTTTTAACCCGTAAAAGGGATTTGTGAAGTCGAAAAACAAAGCCAAATAGACTTGTACGATAACCCGAAAGAGGAGGAATGTAGATGGTTTCCTCCAAATCACTGTGTAGGAAAGCATTATGAACATCCATTTGATAAAGTTCCCAATTAAGAATAGCAGCAACATCAAGAAAAGTTCGAATGAATGACCATTTTAGATTTTAGCAACAAGGGAAAAAGTCTCCTTAAAATCAATACCCTCTACTTGGTGATTATCAAGAATAACCAAACATGCCTTATGTCTTTCAAGAGAAATCGAACAGTGACCATCTTCTAAAGTTGTGTCTTTTTCATTTTGGACGTCTATATTGGGACGGAGGGAGTATCATAAATGTACTAAACAAAGATAAGTATCAATACCTCCAAAATCTGCAAAGAAACTAGCAAAGTAACATTACCTATTTTGTTTCTATTATGAAAAACATTGTACTCTTTATGAGCTTCCATAGTGAGAGCAGGTATGATCTGGAATGTGAAAAAAAAAATAAGAATATAGAAGGGATTTCACTCTATCTAACACACATATTAATTAAATCATCATGCCCACAAAATTGAGTAAAAAAACCCCTAGTCCATTATGCCAAGTGTATAACCAAAGGTTGTACAACAAGTGCCATAATCCATAAATATGTCCTAATACTTGCAATTAGAGAAAAAGTGAGCAACCACTATCTATTGGGTAGTGTTAAAACATCCATGATACTAACAAATGCAACAGAAAACCATCCCATTTAGGAGCCCGTACAACCAAACCACATGTAACAAGGTAAATGAATATAACGGTATGAAGAATTATGATCACTTTTTTACTTCTCAAATATTTATAATTTCTCAAAATAACATATACATATACATGTATATATAATTTAATAATATAATACATTAATTTTTTCGAAGAAAATTAGAGAGAGTAAAAAGACGAAAATGTCCTTCTCTTAACACGGACATATGTTAACAGAAGTAGAGGGACTATTTTTGTAACAAAATAAAAACCACAATGATCATTACTCAATTTATTGAAGTTTAAGGACTTTGTTCACCACATGGACCAAATTCTAGTTTATAAACAATCTGTTTAGTTTATGAAAAAAACATTTTCATTTGACACCCACAAAACACACACACACACACACAAACCTTTTGTAGCAGCTTCATCACTCACGAGGGTTTAAGCGTTAGGGTTCTTCTTCCACTTCCAACAATCGCCATGACGCTATCTCGCTTAATCCTCCGTTCCCTCCGCCGTCCATCGCTTCTCACCACCACAACCGCCGCCGCCTTCCACCTTCAATCCCACCTTCAACCGACAAACCCTACCTTTCTAATCGCCATTAGATCCTTCGCCTTTTCTTCAGCTGAGGAAGCAGCAGCCGAGCGTCGCCGTCGCAAACGCCGCCTCCGTATCGAGCCCCCACTCCACGCCCTGCAACGTGATCCCAACGCCCCACGCCCTAGACGTGACCCTAACCAACCTGACACTACGTCTGCTTTGGTTGGGCCTCGACTCAGTCTCCACAACCGCGTTCAATCGTTAATCAGAGCTGGAGACCTCGATAATGCCTCCGTCGTTGCTCGACAATCTGTTTTCTCCAGCACACGTCCCACTGTTTTCACCTGCAACGCCATCATCGGCTCTATGTATCGTGCGAAGCGGTATTTGGACGCCATAGCTCTTTTTGCCTACTTTTTCAAGCAATCTAACATAGTTCCTAATGTTGTTTCTTATAATTTCTTGATTATTTCTCACTGTGAAAACGGAGAAGTTGATAAAGCCCTAGAAGTTTACGAACATATAAAGGAGAATGCTCCCTTTAGTCCATCTGCAGTTACTTTTCGCCATTTAACCAAGGGTTTGATTGATGCCGGTCGAATTGATGAAGCAGTGAACTTGCTATGGAAAATGGTGGGAGATGGCCACGGTGCTGACTCTCATGTTTTCAATAATATCATATCTGGATTCCTTAATTTGGATAATTTAGATAAAGCCAATGAGTTTTTTGATGAGCTAAAGAGTAGGTGCATGGTTTATGATGGTATTGTTAATGCTACTTTCATGGAGTGGTTCTTTACTAAAGGTAGGCCAAAAGAAGCTATGGAGTCTTACAGATCTTTGTTAGATAAGGAATTTAAGATGGTTCCTGCTACATGCAATGTGCTTTTAGAGGTTCTGCTTAAATGGGACAAGAAAGCCGAGGCTGAGGCTTTGTTCGATAGTATGTTAGATAGGCACACCCCACCTGTTGTCCAAGCTGTGAATTCCGATACTTTTAATCTAATGGTAAACGAATGTTTTAAGATGGGAAAAGGGTCGGAGGCATATAGTGTGTTTAAGAAGGCGGGTAAGGCTCCAAAGTCCAAGCCTTTTGCAATGGATACAGCGGGTTTTAATAATATGATCACACGGTATTGTGAGAGTGATATGGTAGATGATGCTGAGAAAATGTTTGTGGAACTTTGTAGCAAGTCGTTATCACCTGATGTTAATACTTATAGGACCTTAATTGATGCTTATTTGAAGGCGGGAAGAGTTGATGATGCTATGGAGAAGTATACCAAGATGGTGGATGCTGGTTTGAGAGTGATTCCCACTTATGCCAACAAATGGTTTTCTGAATTAATTGAAAACGGAAAGATTGTGGAGTGCGAGCCAATTTTGACTAAAATGGCCGAAAGAGATCCAAAACCAGATGCTACTACTTATGATATTGTGATCAGGGCTCTTTGTGGAGCTTCTAATTATGACACGAGTTTGGTTTTGTTACAACAAATGGTTAGGTATGGTGTTGGTGTAGCCCCTGTACTTAAGGAGTATGTGTTAGAGGTCTTTGAGAAGGTAGGACGCAAGGAAGAGATTGATCGACTTCTAAATGCCAGATGGCCAGGTTATACTGCAAATAGCCCGCCTTATGGTGGTGGAAATCCAAGTGGATATCGACAGCAAACTGAAAGTATGTCTCATGGCAATGTGAATGGGTATGGACAGAGGCCTCAGTATGGAAATGGGCCGCAAAACAATAATGGAAACGATTATGTGAATAGACAGCAATTCAACATTAGGAATACACAGCAGTATGATAATGGAAGCAATAGTGGAAGCTATAACGGAAATGAATCACAGTATAGTAATAGAAGCTATAATGGAAATGGGCAGCAATACAACAATGGAAGCTGGAATGGGAATGGGAATGGACAGCAGTATAACAATGGAAGCTATAATGGCAATGGACAACAATACAACAATGGAAACTATAATGGCAATGGACAACAATACAACAATGGAAACTATAATGGCAATGGACAACAGTACAACAGTGGAAACTATAGTGGAAATGGGCAGCAATTTGGAAGTAACTTGCAGAATGGAGGTGGGCTACACCATGGAAATTGGCAGCAGAATGGAAGTGAGCAGCAGCATGTAAATGGGGAGCAAGGATACGAGCAGCCTCAAGCTGGTTCTGCAGCAGCTTAGGTAGGGAATTGCGGCTAGTGACTACATTGCAAGGTATCTATTGAATACTTGCTGTTCTTGCAATAGATAAAGAAAAAGGGTACCAGATTATATTTGCTGATTGCCACCTTCTGCAACCATGAGGTGTGTGTTTTTTGTGAACCATTTCTTGGTTTATTGGTACTTGTTGAGCTCTTGCTTTAAAGTCTACTTGTATGTAATTTATCTAAATGCCATTCAGTTTTCTTTCTTTTCTTATGACACAAACACAACATTGAGGTTATAATGATAAAGAATTTCAGTTTAGTTAACGAAGCAAAACTTGCTACGAAGATGTTTTCATGGGAAATAGCATGTTGTGGAATTATCAATGAGCATATTTCTTAGCTGCTATCTGTTAATATTGTTTATATTCTATGACTTTCTTTTTTAATTAAATCCACTCGTTTTTCGGCTAGACAATGTTTATCTATTATGGTGATAGATTTACAACCTTCTTCTCTTCTATGCCATGAAACACCTATATATTTCATGATGTTGCCCTTGTTTTTACAAGGGTTGTGCTTCAGGCAGCTCTTTTGCTTTGTACAATTATACTCAGATTCAGCTTTCTTTTCCTCTTTTGGGCCCTTTGAAGTCTTAACCATTAACTCTGAGAGAGAGAGAGAGAGAGAGGACAAAAATAATCCTTGAAATTGTGATAACCTTGAGAACTAGTGCATAATGTGCTATTTTATATAAATATTTTCATCTAAGACTAGGATGATATTGATTAACATGTATTTGTTTGACAATGGATTTCTTTCGCATGTACTCGGGTCACAATGTGAACCGACTTAAAAAAGTTTCACATTGTGAATCGAATACATATGAAACAAACATATTTTGAAACAAATATATGTTTTTCTTGTGAAGGGTATCCCCATGCAAAGCCCAGACTAATCAATAAATTAAATACTATACTTAGATGGGAAAAATCATGTTAAACAAAGCCTTAAGGTACAAGTTCTTACAGTTCTCATAAATTTTGGAGATCTCAAATGATTAAGCTCCCCTATATACATATAGGGAGGGTCAGGGGAAAACCTCAAAAAAATGGAAAACTGAGGAACACCCTGGTATCCCTTCATCTGGACGGGACGGTATGCACTTGTGTATGTAAGTAAATTATGTTGTTTTTTGGTTTTTCTACACTTTGTGCATGTTACAAATTTCTTTCATTTTCTTTCTTTTCTTCCCACGTGTGGTAGGAAAGTTTTTGGAGGAAACTTATGGTTATTTTCGTTTTGTTTCCTTTCCTTTCTCTCCTAAAAAAGTTTCGAAAACACGGGTTAATAGCGGTGCTATATCGTGTAGCAGTCCTGTGAGAAATAGTGGTCCCTGATATATCGGCCGTTATGACCAATATTTAATGCTTTTTGGGAACGATATGGCGGTCCGATATAACCGCTATAAATTTTAGACTGTTTTGTGCTTTTTTGCTGGACTATTTCTTTTGGTTGGGCTCATTTGTTTGCAAAGAATAATCGATCAATTAAATTAGGTCCATCAAACGTATTCACGATTCAACATATTTGGTTCCACACTCCACAGATTCTCGATTGCTGATGTTGGTCAGGTCTGTTAGTGTTGTTACTCGGTTCTATTGTTGTTGTTCGACAGGTATGTTAGTGTTGAGTGATCTTTACCCGGTTGCGGTTTTATTGCTGCTGTTCGACTTCCTAGTCTACTCTATTGCTGCTGTTGTGTTTTCACTTTTGTATCAATTTCATTTTGTATGTATTAGGCGTACAATATTTTAAGTTATATATATATATATATATATAGGCATTGGATGGTGTGAGGAGAGTTAAGGTGAGAAGCGTAAGAAGAGACCTGAACCCTTGGTAGCTTTTAATCTCATACCCATCCATAAATTGCGCCTTAGAAGGGAGTTGATCCGATGCATCTCAGTGCATCTCATCCTAATGTGCATCCAATGGTGGAGATCTCTTCTTACGCTTATCACCTTACCTCTACTTATGACTGGAACCCAACCCTATATATATATATATATATATATATAGGTAGGTAGAGGTTCAAACGAGAACGCGAGAACACTCTTATAGAGGATTTGGTGGTGTGCGGACGACGTGCCATGCGACTTAGGTCGCACTAAAGGTCGTTTGCATCTATGATTTAGTATCACATGTGATAGTTTTGATAAATTATAGTATTACACCAAAGACACCCTTATCATATGTGAGGGAGCTTAGTGGTGTTACGGCGACTTGACCCGCAACCTAGATCGCGCCAAAAGTCGTCCTCGTCTCTGATTTAGTATCACATGTGTATCATATGTGATAGAATAATAGTATCACATGTGTATAATGTTGTTGAATAAAATTAAGTTATATTAAAAGGTTAACTCATCCAAAGGCTTGGAAATATTCTCACCTTCTCACCATAATTGTTATTCTACAGGGTCCCTCGTTTATATCATACGACCATTATATAATCACCACACATCAAACACTTTTAAGGGTTAGCTTAACATAACTTCTTCTTAACAAAAGCCTGTAACTACTAAGGTGGCGTTTGTTTTTTAAGAGGTCCGAAGTCTGAAGTCTGATTTCAGTTCGAAAATGGTTATGAAATGCCTAAACGAATCAGACATAAGTGGTGATTAAGAGCTTAAAATGAAAAAAAAAAAAAACAAGGCCTAAGAGATTTTCAACAACCACGTTATTTTAGAAATTTTAAAGATTTAAGAACCAACAACTATGTTAAACTCTTCTCTACAATGCAGAAAAAAAAAAGGAAAAAGAACAGATAAATATTAAATATTCAAATTTAAAAAAAAGGAAGAGAAACACCATTAATGCTAAACCCTAACTATAAAAAAAGTGGAATATATAACTTTTTTTTGAACAATCATAAAAATTACTCCCTCCATCCTAAATTAAGTGTCCACAATTGTAAGGGAACACAGTTTTAGACATGTATAATTATTACACTTTTCGGTTAACCAAATGACACATTTACCCCTATTTAATTTCTTTCTCTTCACAGCTCTTAAATATTTAGGCATTAATTAAGGGTAAATTTGAGAATTTGGTTATTTACTTTTGAAAGTGGACACTTATTTTAGGACAAATATAAATAGAAATGCGGACATTTAATTCAGCACGGAGGGAGTAGTAAATTACCTTTAGTCCTTTACCAAACATTATACAGACAACTAGCTACGATCATACGTCAAAAAAGACGATATTCCCAAATTGTCGAATCAAAAAAATTCTGTACCTTTTACTCCAAAAAAACCTACTAAATTACAACAAATTTTCGCAAAAATTATATCTTTTCGACATCAATACTTTCAATATTCAAGTACTTTCTTAGCGAGCTTAAGCAACGGCTCTAACGTACTCGGATTAAACTTTCTAGCAAACAAGAAGCAAACGGGCGTTGTTCCTTTATTATACAAACAACTTGTCCCATTCTTCCTAAGCGATCGAATAAACTTTTCCGTTATATCTTTATCATCAAAACTTGCCGGATGTGGGCCCCCCATTGACCAATCGACATAAGTTATCGTTCGATCAGCATTTAACGACTCGTGAAACATGTGCACAAAAGTAGCCATATAATGTTCATCGGGATAACAATCAGGAGTGCAATATTTTCTGAAAAGATTGTAGTATTTTGTATCGGAGATCACTTTAATGGCGAGTGCTCTATTCATCTCGAACCATTGGGACCCTTTTCTCCAATCTCGAAGCCGGATATCGGGTTTCATTCGACCGTTGTATCGGCCCCGCCCGTATCGAGACGGGTCGTCGTAGGAGTCGAGATAGCTGTAGATGGACCCCACTAAATATTTATATATAGTTGGGAAGTTGTAAATTGGGATGCAACTTTCTGATAAGAGAATGAATCGTTCGTTAGAGAAGTCGAGTAAGGCGTTGGCTAAAAGTCGTTTTTCTGCATCGACTAGAGACACGGTTCCCCACATAACGGCCTGGAAATTAAAACGAAAAAGAAAAGATAAGAGAAAACTTGTGTTAGAAGAAACGTATTGTCTTAAATGTGAAGTCCATCCGAGATGATCGATATTTGGAAGAGTAGAATGTACATGTAGTTTGATAAAAAGGGTAATGTCCAAAATGCCCTTTTGCTAATGGCAAAAGAAAAATAAAACAAACATATATGGGTGTCTTTGGTATGCGGGACCGGACGAGACAGAAGAGTACAAAAACTTGTTTTCTTATATTTGATGTGACTTTAGACTGTGACATGACCTAAGTGGACAAAAATGTATTTTTTTTGGTCCGACCAAAATAGGTGGAACAAATATATGAAGAATGGACAATATTGGTAAATTACTAAACTACAGTATATAAGATTAAAAAAAGAAATACCTCCGAGGATTCTCACTTACTAACCTCATTCTTGCCAATCCAGTCCAGTCTAGTTTGCATACCAAACACACCCATAACAAAAAGCATAACATGAACTTAGGGGTTGTTTGGCGGATGTTGAATGGTTTGGTACAGAGTGATTAAGAGACTCTTATGATATATTGTAAACTGAAATATAATTGTTTGGTAATTGTTCAAGATGTAACCAAGGCTCTTAATGGTTAAGGAAGGTCCAGGATACAAAATGATTCAGAGGGTTTTGGAACCATTAAGAGGCAGACTTATTTTTTTGCCAAACATGATTCACCTCTTAGCGATTCAAAGGTTGCCTTTTAACCTAACTGTTAAGAGGTAAACAAACAGACCCTTAATCAACCACACTTTATCAAATACACATCTCATGTCCCCAAATCCCATGTTCCATCCCTGTCCACCAATCACATAAAAACATAGATTACGTGTCTTTATGTAACCGGTGGACATGAATGGAACATGATGAAGAACCAGTTCCATTCACGCTCATTGTGTTTCAAGTTTCTAACAATCCATCTAAAAACATCATCACCGAAAATCTTAAATAAACAAAACTACACAACTATTCTAAGCATCACAAGCAAATAACATAATAAAAAAACGGTATTAGATTACTCATGACTCCATTATGTTAAAACATTCATAAACTACTACACGAAAACGAAACAAACTGATTCATACCTTACTAGGAATCTGGCGATTGTAGAAAGCCGAAGAATTTGAAACATCAAGCTTGAAATCAGGATTCGAATGAACATAAACCGAATACTTCTTTTTATCTTGACCCTTTAAGAATCTCTCCCACAATGGCAAAAAAGGAAGAGGTCCCCTTGTTAAAAACATGAAAGCTATCTTAGGCATTCTATCGAACGGGTAGTGTGCCTTTTCTGGCACCAAAGAAGCCCTCCAATAGAGCTCATTATCATTCATTCCATGGCTCAAATTCTTGGGTCCCCTAAAGCTTTCCATACTGAAACAATCCTCTTTAATACAATTAATCACAGTTTTAGTAGTAGTAGTTGTTGTACAGTTTCGATCATCGGTTTCAGTGGTGGTTTTAGTGATGCTATTGGTATACAATGGAGTTTGTTTAAGAGTATAAGGTTGCGAAGTGAAATATCTATCTACATTTGAACTTGACATCAAACCAATAACTATTCCAAATACAAAAACTATTAAGAAACAAAGAGTTCTTGTTAACCCAAATGAGAAATCTTTAGATACAGACCCTTTATGGATATCGGATTCATCTCTTTCATTTCTACCCCTCATCTTTTTTATGAACCCTAAATTAACTTTTAATGAAATTTAAATTCAAAAGGATAGTTAAATGGAGTAATTACTCAGTAGAAGAAGTTGAGAGTGGTAGCAGTTGAATTTCCCATTTCTGCTCATCAAATCTTAGATTGGGAATCCAACATCGAAATCAATCACAACCCAATAATTATACCAGATTTAGCAACAAAGATCGCTGAGTGGATTGAATTTTTCGAAACTAGGGTTTGATGGTGACATGAATGAAAAATGATCAAGATCAAAATCAAACGAAAATTAAATTCGTCCAGATGATCTAGAATTGATTGAAGACGATCCTTTTGTTTGGATTTCGAAAGATGTAAATAACCCACAAATTATGAATATGCAAGAGGGATTGGAAACTGAAAATGGATGATTTTGATTGTGTGATTTTGGAAGAAAAAGGGAAGAAATGAAATAAATTGGCGATGGTTGAGGCGGCAATTGTGATTAGAAACGGTCTTTTCGAGGTTCCATTTTCATCGTATTTCTTCCAGCAGGAGTTTTTTTTTTTTTTTTTTTTTTGTTGGATTTACAACTGCAGTTTCAAATTTAATTACATATTTAGTCCCTAGACTATTATTTATTAATATGCAGGTTTGGTTCAAGGAAAAATATTCTTGCAATTGGGTTGGGGTTAAATATCGTCTGAGAGTCGGGTGTTAGGTGACGTCATGTGAGATGTACATGATGGGCATTTTGGTCTTTTTACCGATTTTGATTTTCAACTTCCATTTGTTCTTGAATTTTCACTTTTGCACTTAATGTTAATGGAGATAATTAAAATGATCTGAATCCTACTCCAACAAGGTTAGTTACACGGTTATCCAAACCATTGTTCTCTCTCTCTCTCTCTGATCAACATGGCATCCACCTCCGGTCATGATGTTAACATCGCTACCAACGTTGGTAAGTCTTCTTCCTCCCTTCCTTTTGCTTCACATGATGACTGTTTGGTCAGAAAGACAACTCCAAAAGGCTATAACAAATGGAAGAATACACAGGTATATATATACTCATCACATATCTATATACTCATCACATATCGTCTGAAACAAGTGATAATGGTAAGAAAATCAAGTTATCGATCCACATTGACAAAGAAAGTGAAAATTTCTAACAAGTCGTTCTTAGAATTTGGAAAAATGATTTTGGCTTTAGTTAACAATCTACTAAGTAATAACAATAATTATAGAAAGCATGTGTGCAAATTCAGGTTGGAGTTTAGCAACTAAGTGTAGCAGTACCTTGCTATAACACCTGAATAAGTTGTTGCACCAATAGTTCTCAACTGCCACTACTAACCATTTTTCAAGGTTCAAGTTAGATACTAGCTAGTTGTGTTTAAAAGAACAAAAATTTAAGCATGGTCGACCTTTCAATTGTTTTCATATACTTTGCAACTTATGAACGTTGACGCATCTTTTTATAGTCATATATAACAACACTCAATGGTCTAATATTTGTATTCGCATATATTAAAGTCAAACTCATCAAAGTGAAATGACATGTGTCAATTTGTCAAGAATTACTTTATGAAGCATAGCAACAAAGAGTGAATAGCGGAGTTGATTTCTATTTGAAAGCGATTTTCCGCTAACACATAGGCTTTTATCCCTAAAACCTTTATTCACACCCAAGCTAGGGTGTTTAATCCATCTTTGCTGAAAATGGTAAAGACATGTATTTAAATGACGTAAAAGTAAAGTGCATAAACATAAAGTTGCAAGACATGTAAATGTGCGAGAAATATAAACTACTGAGATGTAAAAATGCAAGAAATGTAAAGTATTGAGATGTAAAGGTGTTGGAAATCTTAACGTGTAGAGAGTGTAAATTTTGAAAATCGTAGACTTGATGTAGAAAAATAAGGGGGCTTTTGGTCCGCATAATGTTTTTGGGTGGAATAGAATTTGTTAAGAGAATTTGACTTTGAAGGAATTAGAATGAAATGTTATCAGGTTTGACTACCTGTTTGGTTCTTGGTTAGTTGACAGACATTGAAGTTGAATATGTTAAAGGAATTGGAATGTTTGTTCGGTTCACATAATGAAGATTTTGAATTGAAATGAAATATTGATAAATGACCAAATTGCCCTTTTTGAAAAATTTGAAACCAAAATCCAACTACTATGGTTTAGATCAGTGGTGGTCGGTGATGGTGGTTCAAATCGACAGTGGTCGATGATGGTCGACGATGATTCAAATTGACGGTTGCCGGTGGTTTAGACCGGCGGTTGTCAGTGGTTGTTCAGATATGTGGTGGTCGATGATGGTTGGCGGTGGTCGGCGGTGGTTCCAATCGACAATGGTCGGTGGTGGTTGACGATAGTTCAAATCGGCTAGTATAAGCTTAGAAAAGTTAGAGTTACTAAACAACTATTGAGCTCCTTCTTTTATACTAAATGATGCTAAAAAAAGAATCAAAAGTACACGACATAATATCCATTGGGTAACGACCAACCTAAAAGTCTACTGTCAGAAAGCATTTAAAATATATAGTTTAAGGTAGTATGATAGGTGTTAATTTATTAATCCTGTCACTAGTAACAACGATGGAATTTTATTTAAATGGTGTCATTGTATTCTCAAACATTTTTTTTCCAGAGATTGATGTTATTCATGATCCCTCCGTTCACTTCAAATCCATGGACTGATGAAAGTGAAATAGACTTTATCCAACAGTTGTTCTTGGTACAAACCATGGTTTTCTTATATGTAATTGTGATCCTCTTTTAGAAACCTTCAGCCATGATCTAAAAAGTGTTTTTTTTATCAATTGACGTACTTTAATAGGATTTGAATATAAATGAAGATTCATTTTAGTTGTTATGAAACTTTGTTCTTATTTTTTATTGTGTTTGAATCAATCGATGTACTTTTGATAGAATTTGAATGTAATGAAAATTGATGATGGTATATTTTGGTTAAAATGAATTGCTAGTTTATAATTAAAATTAAAATTTTGTAACGCTGATGAATAATTATATGAAATTGTATAAATATATACAAATTCAACATTATAACATTTTGAAGAATAAAATAGACCAGATGAGGATATTTGTTGATGTGATGCACCTTTAAAGTGGATCAAATGCCGTAAAGTCATTCAATGTGTTTTTAGCCAAAATTTCACCATTTAGAGGGATTGTTTAAAAACTTTGGTCGATTTCGATGACTTTTCAGTTTTTTGGTTGACGTTCCTTGTATTTTCTAATACCCTGGAGAACAACTCAAAGCTTAACGAGTGCATATTTCATACACTAAAAAGACATTACTTGTGAAATTCAGTTGAGCGGGTGCAATGGATCCCGCTCGGCATGAGTAGGTCTGCCACTGAAATAGACAGTTACATAAATTAAAATATTTTTCAATTCACAAAAACAACAGTTTTACTGATTTGGTTTTTAGACTTAAATGCTACATTTTATCAATATAAAACTTAAACATCTCTTAAAAATCAAACAACGTCTAAATAAATTAATTACCTCTTGATCAAGTACACAAAACCCCTTAAAATATGAACCATTTTGATTCAAACCTTACGATACTTTTTTTTAATTTTTTTTCAAAGTAAAAATCATCTTAAATTTGATGTAATTTCATTATAAATAAAAATATATAATTGTTTTTAGGATTAAAAAGAAAAGCAATAGCCTAGCATTATGAAGGTGTGTGAATAAAAAAGTGTGTGATGTCATTGGTACGCGCATCCATGTTCCTATCTTTTATTACGTTACGTGGATACACGGCAATCTCACACGTCATGCACGTGACAACGTATGTGCCGCCTCCCAATCATTTTCCGCCATACGACGCTCCCAAACTACACCTTTTCTAAATATAACAATAAAAAATTATTTATTTTATAAACTCATTTTTTATTTAAAGGTTGATTCATAATATATATTTTTTTACTTACAACATCTCCAAACAGCATCTTTATAACTTTATGTAAAATAGAGATTCAAAATCAAAAATTTCTAGAAAAAAAAAATATTATATTCAACTTCAACAACATTTCTATTTTAAAGATTATAATTCATTATATTATTAAAATATTTTATATTTCTAATAAAATATTATTTATCTTATCTAAATATTTAATTTTATTTTTTTATTTGTGGAACATAATAAAAAATAATTTCTCTCATGATAATCATTTTTAAGATGTCTCCAAATTCTCAAAATTTGAAGATTTTTTTGTAATCTCTTTCATGCTTTCTCTATTTTGGAGAAAGTTTTGAAAATATTGTTGGAGCAAAAACAATGATCAAAATCTTCAAAATCCCTATTTTCTCCATTTTAGATATGATGTTGGAGATGCTCTTACTTGTTAAAACTACCCACATCAACAATCTCAACAAATCAATATCAGATTAAAATATTATTTTCTCTTTCATTCACCTCATAATATTTCAACTTCAACCCAATCTCAAGTTTTTCACACTCCAACCACAATCTTCTACAATCCAATCTCATCAATTATATTATTTTATAAAAATTGTATTTTTTTTTATTTTTTATACATATAATTTTTATTTTTTAATTATTAATATATAAATAGATAAAACGAATGTACAGTTACCTATTTTGAAACATAATTTTAATTATAATATTATAAATAGATAAAACATAATTTTTTAGTTATTTGATATTGTGTGTTTGGATCATACTGAGAGTAGGGGTGAGCAAATGGACCGAACCGGCACCGAACCGGTTTGGAACCGGAACCGGAAATGCGATATTATTATAACCAATAACCGGACCGTATAGGCAATACCGGTGCCGGTACCGGTTCCGGTCCCAGTTTTCTGGTCAAAAACCTGGTTGGAACCGCTTTAATTCCAAATCAACTAACAAAAATCATACTCTAATTTTTCAAAATATTCATACTTTAATATTTATAGCAATCTTAAAATATTTACCAAATCAAGTGTAAAGTAATCCCAAGATGTTCAAAGTTTAATACCAATTACAAAATCAGACGTAAAATAATCTCCAAATATTCAAAGTTTAATACTAAATCAACCAACAAAAATCATCTTCTTGTCTCTTGAACTTTCTTGATTGTCAAAAGTAATACAATGATCTTGTTGATTTTGATTGCCTACACATTTTTATAAAATCTTTTAAAAACAAATAAATAATAAAACATGCATTTAGAATTTCGTAAATATGACATGTAAATCATGGTGTTTTAGGATAGAGAGGTGGATTTTTTTTTTGTTACAAAAGATATACTTGTTAAATTTTGAAAAATAATTTTGAGATATTAGAAAACATAATAATTAAATTAAATTATGATTAGATACTCATTTAAAATTTCGGGCCGGTTCCGATTAATTACCCGAAAAATTGGCACCGAACCCGGTTTGGATCCGAATCCAAATATGGAGGATTTGAATAACCGAAAACCGACCCGGTTGAACTATACCGGTGTCGGTGCCGCTGCCGGTCCCGGTTCGGGCCGGTTCTTGTGGGTCAAATGCTCATCCCTAACTGAGAGCTATCAGGATGTTCAGAATATTAATACTTTTTTGGAAAGTTTGGATCCATAAGAGGTATTTGAAAGGAAGTAGCAAGATAACAAGAGGATTGAAATAAAAAGAAAAATTGATGTGATGAAAATATATCAATATTAGTTTCTGTTTGTAGGAAATTGAAAAACATGAATTTTGGTACATTTTTCTAGTTTTAACTATTTTATAAAAATCTGATTCTTAATTAAATAAGTTTTATCCTTAAAAATATAAAATAAACCAATTAGATTGTGACACTTTTCACTTAAATAGAAAAATTTATCAACAATATTGGATTGTTGAACGATGGGTTTCTTTTTTTTCAATTTCTTCTACTTTAGGATTGGATCGGATTAGATGGTCTAAATAAACTATTCTAATATTCTTATTAACATCTATATTTTTCACATTTTCAACATTCGAATAACACCAAGTAAAACGAATTTATATATTTATATTTCAGTAGTATTTGATAAACATAAACTTGCTTATAAATAACTTATTTTTTGGATATATTAGTCTTTAAGTGAACTTTCAATTTAACTTATTGAAACATTAGTCGGAATAGTTTATGAACTTCTTACTATCTTTTTCGGTTATAACTTTTATTAAAGTTGATATTTTTTTTATTCGTATATATATGATGGTTATTAAAATTGTAAATTAATATAGACTTTTTTCTCAAATTTGTTTTATTAAATTCACAATTTATATATATATAATAAATCAATTTAAATTTGTTTTAATTAATATATTATATTATTTTAATTATTTTTTTACTATTTTGTTTTTATTAATATATTATATTATTAAATATTCTATTTTAAGTGTATTATAAAATATTGTAATTAATTACCTTTTTAAAAGATCATTTTTAATCATTTTATATGTTTATTAACTAATTTTTATTAAATATAAATTATTCATAGCTATAGTTAGCTTATTAATTAATGTGCTAAAAAGTGGTAGCTTATTAATTAATTTGTCAAACATAGTTTTTGTTTATTTGATAAAGTTTTTTAAGCTATTTACACAATTACAATTAAATTAAAAATATTAGTTATCTATTATATATAGGGGTGTTCATCTAAACCGTCAAACCGTACAAACCGCTCACACCGCACCACACCGCAAAGCGCGGTTTAGAACTTTCGCGGTGCGGTTTGCGGTTTGCATTTCTACCAAACCGCACTATGCGGTGCGGTTTGCGGTTTTGAGCTATCAAACCGCGGTTCAAACCGAACCGCACCACATGCTTTATATATTTTAAATTTTATTTATAACACATACATATATATAGAATAATTTATTATTTATGTAATATTTTTGGCCTTTGTGTTTTACGCTTTTAGTTTGATCTAATATCAATATTAATAAATTAATTGGACACATCACAACTCACACTTCCAATCTAGTTCGAAATTTATTAATTTTACTTCTTAGAATAATTTTAATTATGCAATATGTATTTGAGAATCGGATATATTGAAACTCTTTATTTTTTTTGAGCTACGGTCACTTTATGGTTCATACTATATATAATGTATTTTTAAACTTATAAATATTGGATTGTAGACATAAAGTGCAATAGGTACAAACCGCATAAACCGCACCGCACCACATTTTGCGGTGCGGTTTGGTGCGGTTTGAGGTTCATGCGGTGCGGTTTGCGGTTTGGGAAAATGCTCAAACCGCATATGCGGTGCGGTTTGCGGTTTTGCCTCAAACCGCACCAAACCGCACCGCGAACACCCCTAATTATATATACTAGAGATGAGTATACAGGCCGAAATCCCGAAACCGAACCGGTACCGGAATCGGTACTGAATATCATTATCGGTTTGGTGTTCGGTACCGAGATTTTTCATATTCGGGATTCGGTATTTTCGGTTCGGTACCAGTACTGGTACCCATAAATCCCGAACCGAACCGAGTAATATTAAAGGACACTTTCAATTTTGAATTGGTAAAAAAAACTTTTCTTTTCCCAACATTATATCTTCCATTTTTATACCAAATCCACCTAAATATTTTAAAATTTTCGGTTCTTGTAATATTCCACCCAAATACCCATTTTTTCATATTTCGGTTCCGTAATTTCTCCAAAACCCGGTCCTTGCATTAATCGGCTCCTCCAATCCGGTTTCCGCTTAACATGGATCAATCTGAAGTAAGTTTATTTATGTTTCTTATGATAAATTATCATCGTTTGTTTAGTGATACATGAGATCTTAAGTAACCATCAATTATATATAATTTATTGGAGTATGAAATTGTTCGTTTGTGAAAAAATATAATTTTAATTGAAAACATGATTGTTGTAAGTGTTTTTTGTTCGTTTGTGAAATAATAATGTTGACACAACGGTAAAAAAGTTAGTCGTCCCTAAAAACGGTACCAAACGGTGTTAGTCCCGAAAATCTTGGTACCGAACCGATACCGGTACCGAATTTCTACTACCGGTTCAGTATTCGGTAGTGTTTTTTCCCTTCTCGGTTTCAGTGCTAATCGCCGGTACCGAGCTCATCCCTAAATTATATACATATATTGTCAAGTTTTGGGAAAAACTATAAAGCATTGAAAACTAGGGAATACTCTAGTAATCATTTATTCATATGGTATGTATATGTACATATAATTAATTTGTAAGCAACTTTTCAATATACACACGTGCATAACATAGATACATTTGTTGTACAAAACATCTTTAATTAATTATATGCACATGTGGCATAAGGTATAAGAGAGAGGTTCATGTGAGGACGGTAACAATTTACGAGAACGGGAGGACAATCCTCAACCAATCATTTTTTTACATGAAAATTTTCATGTACAAAATCACATATGATTCATGTACAAAATCATAAATGATGCGAGCGACTTTTTATAAGATTTAAGTGGCCCCAAAAGTCGTCCACTACAGTTGCAAAATCACATGTGATCTTGTACATGAAAAAAGCTCATTACATTCTCGTAAATTGTTACCGTCCTCGTATGAACCCGCCCTAAGATATAATAGACAGTTATTATACATTCCTCAATCTTTATTTTCTTTAAGTTTTCCCCTGAACCCCGTTATATAAAATTGTTAAATCACATTTATTCCATTATAAATTCTAATAAATGTATTATAACGATAATAATATTCGATACATATTACTAGAGATGGCAAAATAGGTCTAGCTCAGCGCGGACCTATTTTAGCGATTTTCAGGGCCTGGCGCGACCTGGGACCGGTTTTTCTAAAATAAATGTATTTTTATAAGTGTTATTAAATTTATTTCTAATTTTTTAATTGTATTTGATTAAAACCAATTATAAAGCTATAATAAACGTATATTTTTAAGTATATTATGTTGAAAACCAATTAAAAAAAAAATAACAAAACATATTTTTAAAGTGTATTTGAGAGACTTAATTACATATATTAAAGTATTATTATAAATTTATCAAGAAAATATTTTTTTAACATAAAACCGGTTTGGATCCGATCCGAGACCAGAACCAATTACATCTCAAGCCTAACAGAACCATCTTTTACAGCCGGGACCGGTTACAATAAATACTTAAATAGTAATCAGGATAGGGTCGGTTTGGGGCCGACCCGGAGGACCAAAAATTTGCCATCTCTAAAGACTTTATTGAGCATGGGAAATACGGTTGGGATGGGCTTTTTGCTCTATATATCACGAGGCCACGCCGACTAACTACCAGATCCGTGCCACCCAACGTGAATCTTGCTTCCATTCAAACATTTCTTTTATAATATTTTTTTTATCTCATATCGTAATTATCATTAATATATATGTTAAAAAAAGACATACCAACTAGATCTGGCAAAAACTGATACGACACACTAACCCGATACGAACTCGACACGAATTAAATGGGTTTGGTAATACATTTCAACCCGTCTAAGTAAACGGGTTGACACGACACGAAAATTAAACGGGTAAGGTCAAGGTCAAAATTTTCAACTCGAAAATGACCTGAATAATCCGTTTATATTAGGCCCATTTGGCCCTAGGCAAATAACGTCAACAACTCACATTTTATAGTTTTTTTTAACAAAGTATATACTAAATAATAATAAAAAAATGATTGTACATTTCATGTATATCTGACAAAAACTGACACAACATACTAACTAGACACGAACTCGATACAAATGAAATGGATTTTGGTATAATATATTTCAACCAGTTTAAATAAACGGGTTGACACAAAAATTAAACGGGCCGGGTTAGGGTTTGGCACTCTCAACCCGTTTAACCCTTGAATCCGACACGACACGACACGTTTGTCAGGTCTAATACCAACAGGCCAACAACAAAACACACACACACACACGTATATATATATATATATATATATATATATAGGAGCATACTCAAATGAGAACTCAAATTTGGTTGTGAACGTGAGGACAAATGAGAGTGTGACACGTGTCGCATTCAAATAAATATTCAGACTGAATATAGTATTTATTCAGCCTGAATATACAAAGAAATATTCAGACTGAATATAGTATTTATTCGGTCTGAATATTTCTTTGTATATTCAATCTAAATAATTTGTATTCAAACATGTATCGCGCTCTCATTTGCCTCACGTTCACAATCAAATTTGAGTTCGCATTTGAACCTTCCTCTCTCTCTCTCTCTCTCTCTATATATATATATATATGTTTTAGTTTCTATATTACAAATTTACAATAACTTGTAATCATCGTAGAGACGGACCCATAATTTTTTTATACGGTGGCACTATATAATATAGAAAAAAAATATTTATTAAAAGCATGGTTTTTATCAACGTATTTTCATGTTTTTACTAAGGTTCAATATCGTTTGATATGAGTTCCACCTGTTTGAGAGATTTTTTAAGTTTTTTTGCTTAATTTCAAGAGGTTTTTTGAGTTTTTTTTTATTGATTTTGAGAGTTTTTATTTGGTTTTTTGGTTGACTACGTGATACGATTGTATGTTCTTGAACTTTATATCATATGGTAGCACCTTTTGCAAGTTCATTGAAAAGAACATGCATTGAATATATATATATGTATGTATGTATATATATATATATATTGTTGGGGTGCGTTACTAGATCCGATTTAAAGGTGACTATTGATGTTTAATGCTAGGGCTTTGTTTCTTCTCAGGCAGACCATGGAGTCCATAGATTATGGGTCAAGGTGGGTGGGAGGTATCACAATCTCTTTAATTATTAATATAAAATACTGATAACATCAAATTCAAACACTAATATCATATCCTTATAAATGGGTGTTAGTGTTAGTGTTAGAATCGAATTATTTTATTTTATTTATATTATCTGTGAAATTTAGCTTAAAAATGTGTTACTTTATGTTATACTCGATAACACCCATTTATAATGATATTATATTAGTGCTTGAAATTGATGTCTATCAATATTTTATGATAGTTAAA
This sequence comes from Silybum marianum, assembly GCA_036898165.1. Classification (NCBI taxonomy): domain Eukaryota; kingdom Viridiplantae; phylum Streptophyta; class Magnoliopsida; order Asterales; family Asteraceae; genus Silybum; species Silybum marianum. Next base: position 12,682,352 of record CM072528.1, read on the forward strand.
GATATTGTGATACATGGGTAGCTCCAATTGTAATTCATACGAAATACAGAAATGAATCTCAATCATCAATCTACTTTAATAATTTTTTAATAAACAAATTCTTATTATTTATATAAATATATCAGTTGATTGGTTTGTATTATTTATAACTGTAACACCCCGTCTTACCACGACACAATATTGTCCGCTTTGGCCTAAGCCGCACGGATTTGTTTCTGGCGACCTAACGAGAACTTCCCAGGGGGTCACCCATCCTGGTACTACTCTCATCCAAGCACGCTTAACCACAGAATTCCAAGAACATGCCTTGCGTGTGGCCCCAAAATGCGTTGTGTTTAGGAAGACCAAAGTTTACTTATGAACCCAGCATCACTCCTGTCTACGGCCGATATGGGATATGCATAAGGTGTTACAATAACAATTACATTATTTGTTTTTGAAACATCAAAATGAACACATTGTGAATCACATATGATATGAGTCTCACATAATATTAAATCATATCTGATTCAATGGTGGGGCCCATTGAATCATAATATATGTGTGTCTGTGTTTAGGTGTCTTATTTTATAAACCATCAAAGATTGTAAACCGTGTAAATCAATATCCAAGAGCAATGCTAAAATAGAGAAAATTGAGATTTTAACAACTTTTTTGCTCCAAGAGCTATGGTATCTTGTATGATAAAATAGAAAAAGATTAGAGAGAAGATGAAAATCTCTAAATTTGAAAAAATCTCTAAAACACATTTTTTGAGAAAGAGAAATAATATTTTAATCATTTCACCAATAAGATGCATTGAAATAAAAGATATATGAGAGAGAAATAATGTTTTATAATATAATAAATACTACAATCTCTAAAATAATATTTTAATAATATAATAAATACTACGATCAAAAGGACAGGTGCTAGCTGTTGTTTACCCCTCGTAAAACCACCTGCACTGTGCGATTGATGACTGTCAAAGGTGCAGTTCGGCTTCTGTTTTCTCAGAGTGTTCGAGGGGCTCCTTTGCTTCCTGTGTTTCTGCTGTAAGTTTCGTTGTGTTTCATCCTCTGTGATCTGCTTATGAATTGCTTTGTGGTGTATTTGTTGGTAATTTTTGGTTTTAATAAAAGGTTTGGTTGTTGCTGTGTAAAAAAAAAACTATAAATGTATAAATTATAAGTTTAAAAAATAATTCATTATGTATTTATGTTGTTTGATAATATTATTAAATCCAAAAATATTCAATATTGAGCTCATTTCAAAGATATTGACAAGACAATTATAATGGTTTAATTTGTAAAAGAAGAAACATATTCTTTAATGTAATTTGGTTCATTTACGATTATTTATGTTAATATGATAAAGTTGTAAAATGAAAAATGAAAAATGAAAAGGTAAGGAATATGAATGAAATTATGTAACCAATTATAATGGTATAAAGTGTAATTTAAAAATTAAAAGTGATTTAATTTTAATTGTTAATTGGAATCATGGGAGGGTAGTAGGAATTAGTATGACTTTAGATGTTGTATATTAAGCATAATGGGTGATACCTCTTAAAAATCTAAACAACAACCGTTTTAAGTTCTTTATAGTACAGTATAGATAATGTAATTTAAGTATTTTTTGTAAGGGCAGACCTGTTGTGGTTCACACGATGGCGTGGGCCACAATATTATTTCCCCCTCCGATGGGTACATTTTTTTAGGTTTGTGAATGGTGTAATTGGAAGCTTCAAAAGAATGCACCTAAACTTTTAAAATCAACCAAAAAATCAAAAAACAATCTTGAAATCAACCAAAAAACTGAAAAAAAAAAAAACAATCGAAATCAATCAAAAACCCTGAAAAAAACTCTTGCAATCAACTGAAAAACTAAAAAAATCTTTCCAAGTCGATCAGAAAACCCTAAAAATTTCTCTCAAAATCAAACAAAAAACTTTAAAAATCTTTCCAAATCGATCAAAAAACCCTAAAAATTTCTTTCAAAATCAAACAAAAAACTTTAAAAAAATTTCGAAACGGTAAAATTAGGTTAAAAACATATCGAACAATTTAAACATTAGTAAAAACATGAAACACGTCGATAAATACCATAATTTTTATAATTATTTTTTACTTATATTATATTATATACTGTAATCGTATAAAAAAAATTAATGGTTTAATATGGTTTCTAAAAGTAGGTGAATAAAAAGATTTATATTTATGTATTTGTTTGTAGTTTCTCTCTCCTTCCACTCAACGTCTCTCCAACTTTCCTTTTCTCTTGTATTTATTTATATTTATATTATGTGGTTCCTACCAAAAAAATGGCAGCTTTTTCATCTCCTAGAAGAAGATATATTTCGAGAATAACTACTTTCCGAGATCAAAGTGTCAGACACAGAGTGTGTGTATGTGTGTGTCACGGAAGAAGAAGAAGAATGCATCACTGAAGAGACACTTTTCAAGATTCTATTGATTGATTTCATCACCTCAATTTGTATGAAAGAGGATTAGGATTCATGATTTCGTATAAGTTACGCTAATTTTTATTCCCTCATCCTCTGCGTAGATAGATAGATAGATATACATCTCTATATCTATATCTATATCTATATATATATATAGAGAGAGAGAGAAGGAGAGGGAAAGAGATGGATGGTAATGTTGATATAGAATGCGAAGGAGGTGTACAAAAGATGGATAGGAATGGATCGGCGTTTGATGAAAGAGGGACGAACAGAGAACCGCTGCTTTCTAAAAACAGGATCAATACGTCGTCGCAGATTGCCATTGTTGGTTCCAATGTTTGTCCAATCGAATCTCTTGATTACGAGTAATAATCATTCTTATCTCTCTATATATAATATATATATATATATATATATATAATTGCATTCATTCAATCTTTGATCTCTTTCTTTAATGCCTTCAATTTCAGAGAAGAAAGTTAAACCTATTTTCATCCAATTTTCGTTTGTTTCTCAACTTTTGATGCGTTGTTCAAACACAGATATTTTGATAATAGTTTCTTTTCTTTTTTTCAATTAGATTTTTGCCTTTTAATTGAGATAGATCTCAGAATTAAGCGACAGTTTTGGTAAAAGTGGTACAAAACTCAGACTATTCCTGAAGTTAACAGTCAGACAAACCCTACGAATGCGGCCCTAAGAACTTAAATTGGTGACCTCATGGAGAAAACCGTTACTTGTTTCACGAAAGGAGTCGTTTTACCATTTGGTGTGGAAGATTTTGGCCGCATACATCCCACCTGACCCTACCTTCGAGGGAGATATACTGGGTTTGGTTTGTTTGCGAACGTGGTTGATTAACACTTTTTGAAATTTGCAAATAGAAAAACTATTAAAACTTTCAAATCCCACCATGTAAAAGTGAAGTTTGACCTCAAAGTTTTCTACTTTTCGGTTTCTAATACCAACCTTAGGGGCCGGTTGCCAAAACTTACCAAGGTAAGTGTTTAACGGTAAAATTCAACACTATCACTTACTTACTGGGTAAGATTTTAGTCTACCAAAATGATATCGTATGCAACAATTTACCCGGTAAGCGCTAACTATGGTAAGAGTCAGTCGTCCTCACTTATCGGGTAAGACTCTCGGTCATTGGTTTTGCTCTTACCGGGTAAGAGATTCTCAGTCCTTGTCATATTCATCCGGTAAAATAATATGACTTAGTAAGCGTTTGGTAAACGGCCCTTACTATGACACTCGTTCGATGTTTATTTGATTTCTGTTAATGCATATTAACAACACATTCTATGACTGAAAATACAGTCGTCAACATATATACTTTCTACTATTCGTTTTCTAATCATCCTTCTTGATTCCCACTTTTTGCAGGATTATTGAAAACGATCTTTTTAAGCAGGATTGGAGATCGAGGAAGAAGGTGCAGATATTTCAATATGTCGTCTTAAAATGGACACTAGCACTTCTTATAGGATTAGCTACAGGTCTTGTGGCCTTTTTCAACAATCTTGGAGTGGAGAACATTGCTGGTTTCAAGTTTCTTCTAACTAGCAAGCTTATGCTTAGCCATAAGTAAGCCTAGCTTCTTTATAAGCTTTCTCTAAAGTTATCTGTTAGCTGATAAACTAGTCATATTTGGTAAAAACTAAAAAGTAAAAACCAGATGAGAATTAGTGAATGATTGTTGTTTTGAGTGCAGATATTATCAGGCATTTGCTGCATTTGCTGGTTGTAATCTGTTTCTTGCAATTTGTGCTGCACTTCTTTGTGCTTATATCGCACCTGCAGCAGCTGGATCTGGTATACCTGAAGTTAAAGCTTATCTTAATGGAATAGATGCACATTCTATTCTTGCTCCAAGTACCCTCTTCGTAAAGGTGTGTGTTGCTAATAAAAACAAATTATATATATGACTGCCAGTGGTGCTTTTCCTGTCTAATTTTTATGTGGCATCTGTTTTTTAAGAGGTGCAGAAGTTTGAAGTCTGGTTTCACTTTTGATTTATAAGAGGTGTTGCTGAAGTCTGAACTTTGAATCAGGAAGACTGTTTGTTTTTACGTCTGAAATCTGAATCATAAATTTTAGCCTTTTGATAATACTAGCTCAAGAATAATATATATAGGCATGGGATCATGTGAGAAGTGAAGTTAACGCGAGAAGTGTAAGAAGAGATTTTGACCCTTGATCCCTTTTAATCTCAAACCCACCCATGAATCGCGCTTGGTATGGGATTAATCAGGTGCATCTTGGTGTATCTAATCTCCGTGCATTTCATCCTAATGTGCATCCAATGGCGGAGATCCCTTCTTACCATAACTTCACTTCTCACCGGAACCCAACCCTATATTATATATATATATATATATTATATCTGTGTGTGTGTTAATGGAGAAGGACATGGAAGCTTGAAAGAGGAAGAGGCGTGATAGAGGCCTGGTAAGCAAATAAGAGGGATTTAAGAGGATAGCTTACCACTTTTTTATCTAGACCATATTAAGTGATAAGAGCCTCTGAAAAACAAAAAATAAAAAAGTCTGAATCATGAAATGTCTGAATGATTCAGACATAAGTGGGGATTAAGAGGTAAAATTGAAAAAACAAACAGACCCTAATAAAGTCTGCATCTGAATAGCTGGTTAGCTTAAAACTAGAATCTTTAGGATACTGTTTAATTTCCGATTAAAATGTTAATCCATCGTAGTTGTCAAGTCTTGGATATATATATAATGTTATGGTGATGAAAATGAACAGATATTTGGATCGGTTCTTGGTGTTGCTGCTGGATTTGTTGTGGGAAAGGAAGGACCGATGGTGCACACGGGTGCTTGCATAGCTAATTTATTGGGACAGGGTGGCTCACGCAAGTACCATTTGACGTGGAAATGGCTCAGATATTTTAAAAACGATAGGGACCGAAGGGATTTAATCACTTGTGGAGCTGCAGCCGGGGTTGCAGCCGCTTTCCGAGCCCCGGTTGGTGGAGTCCTCTTTGCACTTGAAGAAGCAGCCTCATGGTCTCTCTCCATCTCTTTCTTTCTTCCCACAAAAATATTACTAATAAGCCGACTTATTTTGGAGCTTATTGAAAAAGCTCTGTTTGGTTAGCCATTAACTAGCTTTTTGAAAAACTATTTCAGATAGCGTTTCAATAAGCTCCAAGTGTTTTTGTCCATTTTTTTTTCTTCCCACAAAAATATTACTATAAAGCCGTTATCTTGGAGCTTATTGAAAAAGCCCTGTTTGGTTAGCCATTAACTAGCTTTTTGAAAAACTATTTCAGATAACGTTTCAATAAGCTCCAAGGTTTTTTGTCCATTTTTTTTTCTTCCCACAAAAATATTACCATGAGACTGGCTTATTTTGGAGCTTATTGAAAAAGCCCAATTTGGTTAGCCATTAACTAGCTTTCTGAAAAAATATTTCAGATAGTGTTTCAATAAGCTCCAATTTTTTTATTTTTTCTTCAATAATACCTCTTATATTTTTCCGATTAATCTGATTGAAAATGATCCAATATATTGTAGGTGGCGGAGTGCTCTTTTGTGGAGAACGTTTTTTACCACTGCGGTAGTAGCGGTAGTGTTGAGATCGCTTATAGGGTTTTGTAGAAACGGAAAGTGTGGACTATTTGGAGAAGGGGGTCTCATCATGTTTGATATAAATAGTAGCATACCGAATTATAACATGGTGGATCTTTTAGCCGTTACGCTACTTGGAGTCGTTGGAGGGATTCTCGGAAGTTTATATAATTATCTTGTGGATAAGGTGTTGCGTACTTATAGCATCGTTAACGAGTAAGCCCTTCTTTTTTTTCATCTTCTTTCTTAGACTAGCTTAAAAACGTTATTAGCTGAAAAAGCTAACTATCGGCTAATATGTTATCTGTTTAGTTGATAAACTAGTCATGTTTGATAAAACTAGTTGATAATAAGGTAGATGACAATGTAAAATGACTTAAAATGGTCATGTTGTAAAATTAATTGGAAAAATTTTAAGGGGTATAATTGAAAAGAAAAAGCTCTTGAACTTATTGAAACGTTACTTAAAGTAGTTAATGGCTAACTAAACAGGGTTTTTTTCAATAGGAGCCTAATCAAATAAGAACTGATTAGTTTGTGGAAGCTGTAAGAACTAATGTGAACCAATCATTTTAAATAATTAATGTTATTTACTAAAATAACATAAAAGGTAAATTGGTAAAATTGGGTATCATAGTGGTTATCACAATGCATCTTATATGTATTTGTGTATCACACACACTGATGGAATCATAATGGTATCAAAGTATGTATCACATAATTGTATCACGGTGGACTATGGATGGAGAGAGGAGAGTTTAAAATACCTAAAATGCCCTTTCATTTAAAAATTTAATCAAAAATTACCAAATTACAAGTTTCCTAATGTTAACCATTGATATGTAGTTAAGATTGGTTCTTACAGTTTCCACAAACTAATCAGACGACGAGATTATATTTGTTATTTTTGCAGGAGAGGTCCTGTTTTTCGGGTGTTTTTGGTCGTTATCATTTCGCTACTAACCTCATGTTGTGCTTATGGCGTTCCATGGTTTGCAAAATGTATCCCGTGCCCAACCGGTTTACAGATCGATTGCCCAACCGCAGGCCGATCCGGAAGCTACAAAAACTTCCAATGCCCACCCGATCACTATAACGATCTCGCTTCCCTTCTACTCAACACTAACGACGATGCCATCCGTAGCTTATTCAGTTCCCTTAACGCTAACGAATTCCGTATCTCCACCCTTCTCGTTTTCTTCACCGCAATGTACATCCTCGGAATCATAACCTACGGAATCGCGATTCCCTCCGGCCTCTTCATTCCGGTCATCCTCGCCGGAGCTTCCTACGGCCGGTTCGTCGGAAAACTCCTCGTTTCCATCTCGAATCTCGACGTCGGCCTCTTCGCCCTCCTCGGTGCCGCCTCGTTCCTTGGCGGCACTATGAGAATGACCGTTTCGCTTTGCGTTATCCTTCTCGAACTCACAAACAATCTCTTAATGCTTCCCTTAATGATGCTCGTTCTTTTGATCTCCAAATCGGTGGCCGATAATTTCAACAAGGGCGTTTACGATCAAATCGTTAGAATGAAAGGATTGCCATTTCTTGAAGCTCATGCCGAACCATACATGCGGCATTTGGTCGCGGGTGATGTCGTTTCCGGGCCGTTAATAACGTTTTCGGGTGTTGAAAAGGTCGGGAATATCGTTCATTCTTTAAGGTTAACGTCACATAACGGGTTTCCGGTTATTGACGAGCCGCCATTTTTGGAAGCGCCGGAGCTTTGTGGGATCGTTTTGAGGTCTCATTTGATCGTTTTGCTTAAAGGAAAGATGTTTACGAAAAACAAACGTTTGACCGGGGCCGAAATGTTGCAAAGGTTTCACGCGTTTGATTTCGCGAAAGCGGGATTAGGGAAAGGGCCGAAGATGGAAGATTTGGATATTAAACCGGAAGAGATGGATTTATATGTTGATTTACATCCGATTACTAATACGTCACCGTATACCGTTGTGGAGACGATGTCGTTGGCTAAAGCTGCGGTCGCTTTTAGGGAGCTCGGATTACGGCATTTGTGTGTCGTGCCAAAGACTCCGGGGGTAAGATTGTAAATTTCGATTGTTTCTAGATTCTATTAATTAATTACTGACATTTTATACTGTATAGAATAAAAACCAAATGAACCCAGTGGGTCCCACACAGAGGACAAAGCCCTTCTTCGTGTGGGATTTAGAGCATCTCAAACAGCGATGCTATAATTTATCTAGGGATTTAGAGCATCTCCAACAGCTATCCTATAATTTATCTAGGGATTTAGAGCATCTCTAACAGCTATGCTATAATTTATTTATAATAGAGTATGAAAATTCAAAATCTCTAAAAACTTTTACATCAAACTTCAACGGCTACTCTATTTTAACAATTCTATTATTAGAAATATATTAATAAAATATTATTTCTCTCTCCTACGCATGTAACTTCAATAGTTTTAATTGGTTGAATATAATTAAAATATTATTTCTCTCTCTTCTATATAAAGTCAGAGATTTCTCTAAATTTAAAGATTTTTACACTCTCCTTTTTTTCTCTATTTTAACATAGATAATAACATAGCTGTTGGAACAGCAAAAATGTTAAAATACCTCATTTCTCCATTTTAGCATAGCTGTTGGAGATGCTCTTACTTGGTTTGGTGTGGGTTTATTCTTGCGAAAATGGGCTATATTTATGGGCGTGATGCTCGGGTTTTCTTGTTTTTTTTTTTGCAGAGGCCACCGGTTGTTGGTATCTTGACACGGCACGACTTCATGCCACAACACATTTTGGGACTCTACCCGGGCCTCGACCCAAACAAATAGATGGAGTACGCAATGACAACCATACAACGATCTAGGTAAAAATGATGTCGTTTATTTGAGCGATGAATGATGCGTAAATGCTTTAACCGGACCCACCACCCGATGTAGCATTTATTTATCAATTATGAAATGCAATCAACGTATATGGCTTTTTTATGTTTAGTTTGAACGTTCTTATGGTAGAAATGTTAATAAATATAGAATGGAAAGAATGAAAGAAGTTTTTATGTATCTTGTTACAGTCAATGAGTTCGATTCCAGGTACCACCTACCTGTCCTTATTGATAAAGACGATTTACTTCTTTCATAATGGTTGTGAGACTGATAAAATATGGAGCCCTCAATCCTCGTGCCCTCCAAAGGGTGATGTCATAACTTTTTTGCAAATGTCAGTCTGATTTTGAGGTACGAAATCGTCATAAAATTTGGTTCGACCTTAATTCGGTTGTTTGTTGTATGTTTTGTGATTGTGATTGTTTGTATGTTTTTGCCTTTTCATTTTGAAACTCAAAATAGATTACTTTTTAGGGTATGATGGAATGGGTTGGGTTCACGTGAGACGAATTTTTGTGAGACCCGTGAGATTACATTTTTACATTTGAAACTTCACAGCAAAACACTGCGAAGGTAAAAACAATTCGAACCTTCATAACAAAACACTGCGAAGGTAAAAACAATCCAAACCTTCACAACAAAAACACCGTTAAAGTTACCTTCACAGTATTTTGCTGTGAAGTTTCACGTGTAAAAAATTGGTCTCATGGGTCTCACAAAAGTAGGTTGGTGTCATGTGATCCCAATTCATAATGACATTTTTTACTCTATCATATACTTTATTGCAGTCAGTATTTACCCAAAATTTTTGGTAAATAACCCGTTGCTATATAAATTTTTATTGGTATGCATACAAGTCGTGCATTGTGTTATAATATCGTATGAAATTGTATGTTTTGTAACAGTCTATTTTTGAGTGCTTGGTGCATACAATTTTTTTGTTTTTATTAATAGTTATGGTTAAAAAGACCGGTCTTTTTATTTTTAGTAATAAAGAAAAGACCATTTCGTGCCTTAACCTGTCCTTGGCAACAAAAGGATCCAATACATACTAAAAGTCCTTTAAGGGACGTTTGGTTTACAGAATGAAATTGGATTGAATGGAATCTGTCAAAGGAATTTGACTTTGAAGGAATTGTAATGGAATGTTGTCAGGTTTGACCACCTGTTTGATTGGCAGAATTGGAATGAAATCTGTTGAAGGAATTGGAATCTGTCTGTTTGGTTAATATAATGTAGTTTTGGAATTGGAATGAAATTTCGGTAAATGACTAAAATACCCTTTTTATTATATTTGTTTTTTTTAAAACTAAAATTACTTTAGTAAAATAATTGTTATTTACTTCAATTTTTTTAACACTAAAAATACCTTGATAAAATAGACTTCCTTAATTTATACCATAATTTTTTTACGGCAATAAAACAACATATAAACCAGTAAAAACAGCAAAAACAACAGTAAAAAACTGCATAAAATCAGTAAAAAAACAATAAAAAAAAGTAGTTATTTGGCAAAAACAGCTATCAGATGAGGGGTATAATGGGTTTTATGAAAATTTAAAATTTCATTCCATCAAAATCCTAGCTATTTGGTAAGAAATGTTAAAATCCATTAGTTATGGAATTGAAAGGAATTGGATATTCCAATTCCACTAGATTCCATTCCATTCCACCGAACCAAATGCAACCTTAGGAGGCGTTTGGTTCGCGGAATGGAATTCGATGGAATTGGAATCCATCAAGGAATTTGACTTTGAAGGAATTGGAATGAAATTTGATGGAATTTGACCATGCGTTTGGTTGATAAGAATTGGAATGGAATCTCGTAAAAGAATAGAAATATGCATCTATCGGGAGTGGGAGTGACAATTGTGATGAGGACATTAGTGGTGGGTGGTGGTGGTGGTGGGTAGGTGGGTGGGGTAGGGTGTAGGGGTGGGTGGCGACTATGAGTATGCCGGCAAAAAATAGTGACGTGGTGGGTGGGAGTGGGGGTGACGGTAGCGGTGGTGGAATGATAATATTAATTGATGGTGGTGGTGGTAGTGGCGGTGGCGGTGGCGGTGTCGGCGGTGGTGGTGGATATGTTGTCGATGAGGGTGGGGCGGGGAGAGGGTGGTGGTTAAAATTATTGTTGTCTTTCTAAAAGAAATTTATAAATTATGTTGCATTTGATACGAAATGGAATTCAAAATCCTTCACATATGTTAAGGAATGATCAAATCCATCAACCATGGAATTCGATGGAATCCGATGGAATCCGGTCTATTCATTCCGCGAACCAAACAGCATTAAGGAATTCGGTCAATGGATTTGGCCATTCCAATTCCTTCCAATTCCATCGGATTCCGTGAATCAAACAGCCCCTTAGTGTTTTTTTAAAATTAGTAAATAAAACGATATACTATTTTCGTTGTCCACATTTATTTTGAGACAATAGAAAATGTATATAAAAGAAAGAAATGGACAAATATTTTAAAAAATACCTCGAATTTTCATTTGATTATTGGCATATTATATAGTTGATTCACTTAGTTCACGAGGTCCAAGCAAAACAACATTAGATATTTAGACATGGAACACGCAAACTTTAGGTTTTTGATAAATTGTATAAAAATAAAACGTATTTAGTCTCGATTTTTATTTTAAGAATCTTTATTTTTAGCTACAACAAGATATCAGTTTTTAAGCATGATTTTTTACAAAACTATACCCTGTTGCTTTTTGTTCGCCAAATTATAGGAAAAGATAGCATGTTTTGTAAAACAACGCTTTTGAAAATTCTACAAAATAGGAAACAGAAGTCCATAACAAACTACGACTTATTTTGATACAGTTTTTCCTTCTAAAAGTATAAGATGCATTGAAACTTGAAAGATAAGACCTAATGAAAAAGCAACAAGGTTTCTTTTATTGATATTATTAGTTAGTGCACCCGCGCGATGCGGCGGATGTAAAAGATTGGCATTGATTAAGAATTTTAGAGCATTTGTAGTTTTACGAAAAACGGTTAGGTTAAGGTCACCATATATGAAAATGACTAATATAACGTTTTTCAACTTATTTAATACATCTTTTGTATCACATATTTCTATCTGTCAATTGATTTGCTCAAAAGACAGACCCTAATACAAACTCTAATAAATTATACTCCATTCATTATTAATCCCTTTTGCTACGACATGACAGGTCGAATGAAGTTTTCGATGTTAGGAAAGAGAACAATATAAATATGTTATTGGTTGATAGGAGAATGTACAAGAAGTTCCGAGTGAGTTGTCATCTTCACCAATTTATAGTTATTTCTCTATCATAATGTGAACGGGGATGCCCAACAGAAACTCTATAGGTTGTGAACACATCAATGGGCATTTATGAAATAAGCAATATCATGTATATAAGAAACAAAAGAAAATCTAAACCAACCCTTTAATCTCCCCCAAAACATAGAGGTTATTTTCATGAGATCCTCCACTTGTAAAACAAAAACAGAACTAAAAGAAACAAGAGAACAAATCTATATCTATACTAAATTAAAAAACAACAGTTTCGATTATTCTTGAATTTTTAAGATGTACAATATTTTATTGCATTATGTACAACCATCTAATACATATGGAAGATTGTGCTCTTGAAATTTATCTGACTATCCCACGCCCCTTCGAATTACCATCCTCCATAACCGCAAAAGTCCCTAATTTCTCTCCATATCCATCTTCTTTCGTGGATAGTAGCGTCCAAAAAATCGTTCAGAATTGTAATCCTTGCAATCTCTTTGATTTTAAGTTTTGAAGAGAAGTTTTATTTGTTTGGTTCACTAAAAGGTTTGTGTATGATCATCGTACATATGTCTTTTTGTAATTTAAATTGATGGGTCTCTCTAATATATCTTGTTTCTTGATCTTTTTACCCGAATGTGATCTTTTTTGGGTTTTACATGCTTATATATAGTATAAATAGATAGATAAATAATATATATTTTATCGTATGTATTTATTTATGTTAGTTAATTGTGTAACTAAATCCAAATATATTCAATATTAGACTCGTTTTGAAGGTTTTGACAAGACGATTGTAATGATATAATTATAAAAAAAATGTATTTTTTAAATACATTTTAGTTCATATAAGATTATTTATGTTAATACGATAAAGTGTAAAATAAAAAATGAAAAAATATATGACTAAACATAAGGGTATAAAATGTAATTTAGAAATTGAAACTGATTTGGTTTATATTATGTAAGAGATCATGGGAGGTAATTGGAAGCTTTCAAGTTTGTAACTTTGGCTTTAACAACTTGTACCTCTTAAAATTTCAAGATTTCAAAATAACTAACTATAACCATAACTCCTCCTTTTTTTAATATATATAAGTATAGATATAGATATAGATATAGATATAGATAAGTTTATTTTCTTTATTAATAATTTAATTATTCGGATATAATACAAAGATAATGTTTCCAATTTCCACAATATAATCATCTATACTATATGCAATATAATCGTCCATACTACATGCAATGCATTACATAAACCATTTAAGTAAAAATAAAAAATTAAGATATTCTTAGTGTAAATATACTCTTATGTAGTTATGTTGATGTTTGTTTGTGAAAATATAAATAAAAATCAATAATAATTCACAAAATACGCAAACTAGATACAAAAATATATAGGGAAGGAAAACTTATAGTTCGATTTTTGTTTGATTTATAACCTATGGTTCGATTTATGGTTCGAAAACACTTTCTCGATCTATGGTTTTCTATGGTTTTGATTTTTTCAGATGTTGTATGTACTTACAAATATGTTTTTGCAATGGTTTTGCTATATGTGCTTTCAAATCTATTTGATTTTGCTATATATATATCTGTTTGCTAAATCTGTTGTTCATTCTGCTCGATTTCTCGGTTTTAGTTATTGATTTATGCTTGATTAGATCTTTAAATATATATGTTCTATCTTTTTTATTTTGTGGAAGATTATATCTTTAAATCTATTTGTCCTACTCATTCTTGGTTTTTGTTGGATAAGCCATTGATTTGATTCTTGTCATGGATAAATGGTTACATTTCTTACTTGAATAAGCCATGGTTTTATGCCCTATTTCCACCATATACATTATTGACATTTTTCTATCTTTGCGGTCGCTTTAATTAAATTTTAATTGATTTAATGAGAAGTTAATATTTTTTGTCTATGATAGTGCTAAAATCATAATTTGTTGATCAATCATTGTCAATTTGTTTGTTTGTTTTAAAGAATTATAGTTGAGTTGCCATGAATCTGTTGCATTTTTTCCATAAATCTGTTGTGTTTTTGTAACATGTTTATTATGCAGTCTATAAACAGAAAACATGAAACTGGAAATGGTCTGACTTAACATGAGACAAGTTGGTAAAAGTTGAGATGAATGATGTATATTTGATGGTTTTTGGAACATGTATTTTGAACAACTTTATTTTTTAGTGGTATATAAAATTTCTAATAATGTATTTTTTTTGGGTTCTAAAATATATATTTGAACAATTTTAATATCGATCTAGTAATGTCATTTGGTTTATGGTTATATTTGGATTTGTATTTTTTATTGTTTTACACATCAATTGATTATTATATTAAAGTATTTTTAGTTTTAAAATAAGAATAAAAAAGATATTTTGGTCATTTATCAATATTTCGTTTCAATTCTAAAGTTATAATTTGTGAACCAAACAGACAGATTCAAATTCATTTAACTGATTTAATTCTAATTATGTCAACCAAACATGTGATCAAACCTGACAACATTTCATTCTAATTTCTTCAACGTTAAATTCCTTTGATAGATTACATTACATCCAAAAACATTATTGTGAACCAAACACCACCTCAAACCCTTGTCCGACGAATCATATTCAATATGGATCGATATGAAAGAATTGAAGTTCGGATATAGAAAGCATTGGATTTGTTAAGTCTGGTATATTATATTATTTTGTACTTTAAGATTTTTAAGAATTTGATCTTTTGTTGGTTGGCCAAGATGAGCCAAGAAATACATTTTAAAACATTTTGCAATATTGGGTCCTCATTTTAACATATCAGAAGGTTTTCTTAATTATATACATATGTCAATTAAAGATGGCCAAAAATCGGGCTCGGACCGGGTCAGGCCTCGATCGGTCCCGGGCCTCAACAGTAATTTTCGGGCTGGGGTTTTTGTGGATTTTTGATTGGGCGGAAAAAGAAGGATTTTTTTGTCTACCTTACTTTCTTCATTTTTCCGGTCCCGGTTCTTCGTCGGTCCCAGGCCGGGCTGGACCCATATGGTCATCTCTAGCTCGGATTGCCAATGCATCTTTTTGGTGGTTCGTATACGATATTAAGAGCATTTACATGTAGAAACATGTTAAGTGTCGGTATCTAACACCATGCTCTTCCTAAATAAGAAAACAAAATATTACTTAAATAACAAATATCAACATATTATGTAGTTATGTTGTTATAAGGACAAATTGCATTAAAACTAAACATACGCTGTTCATTTCAAAATCCAATTTTGGAGGATGTATTGTCTTTTGGTATTTAATGCAATTTTGGGATTAGTCGGGTGTCCGTATGGATCCCGGATACCCCGAGAACGTGTGTGT
The DNA here is from genome assembly GCA_036898165.1 of Silybum marianum. NCBI lineage: Eukaryota > Viridiplantae > Streptophyta > Magnoliopsida > Asterales > Asteraceae > Silybum > Silybum marianum. The sequence goes on from CM072528.1 coordinate 12,697,887, forward strand.
TATTGTCGTTAAGAAAAAAGTAATTATTTTTTTAGAATAAATTATGGATTTGACCAGTTGTTTTAAATTTGTCTTGGATTTGTTCTCCAAAGCTTTTTTATTCAAAAATAGCCTATAGAGTTTGCATTTTTTGCATAACGATTTGGTCTCTGCCGCTAACGACCGTTAAAGAGCATCCATTTAATGAGGGGCATTCTTATTATTTCCTTATATATATATATATATATATATATATATATGGGTGAGTTCATTTTGATAACCCAATATATTGTGTTAAATTTGTGAACCAATCTTATCCATTGATCTTTAAAAGTTGTGGCCTAGATCGTTCATGACATAAATGTGAATAATTGCATGAGTAGATAAGGTAACACAAGTGAATATTGTTTACAAAGGGTATTTTGGAAAAGATTTTGACTACCCATTAATGACAATGAGATGTTTGTAACTGCCCATTAATGACAATGTAACAGCCAAATAATTAATGTTTAAAGTCTTCACATATGTTCATAGATTGTTCTCTTTTTTCATATATGAACATACAATGAACAATGTTCACTTATACACATATGAACGCACAATAAACATTATTCACTTATGCACATATGAATACACAATGAACATTGTTCACTTATGCACATATGAACACACCAAAAAAAGGCTTGTGGTAGTTTCATATATGAACACATAATGAGCATTGTTAACTTATGATTATTATTCAAAAGTGAACACAATCTTCACAAATGTACATATGTCGTGTGTTAACAAAATGTCTACAAGTGTATTCATTTATGAAATATAATCAAGAGTGACGGAACAAAGTAAGTGATGTCATACGCTTCACAAAATTTTAAATGTGATTCGTTCACTTGGATTAATCATTAAGTATAATTTTATTTAATGATAAAACATTGTGTAATTTGATGAATTAATTATAACCATAAAAATCAAGCAACAATTAAATTGTAACAACTCATTAATTAATACAATTGTAACTTACGTCTATGTGCAATTTACACTTTTGTCCTGCATCCTATAATCGTTACTTTAATGAAACCTACCACAAACAATGAATCCTATTGGTCCACAAGGTTAACATAGTTAACACTAAAAATTAAGTTAACAAAAGAACTTACCCCATATGTATATATATATATATATATTAAAAGATATAATATATTAGACTAATTATTTTGTATTATATAAAAAATAAAAGATACATAATTACCCCCATCCCCGACGGCTTCCCATGAAAACCACCGTCGACGTCTTCCCTTCAAACTCAATTGTTTCGTCAAAACCCGTTTCGTCCCTGTTTCCACCCCCTTGGACCACCAAGAACGAACAAAGTCGTCTATGTTTTGTCTCAATATCCCCATCATGCAACCAAGATATCATGCTCAAAAAACCAGATACGAGATGTATATTTGTAGCAAGTGTTCGTCCCTTTTTTCTCTCAATCTAGTGATGATTATTTACATTGGTTTGGGGTTTTGATTTGAGCTTGGTGATTAGGGTTAGGTATAGGTTTGATTTTGATTTTGGGGTTTGAATTTTAGTTTGATTTTGATATTGAAGTCTGGATTTGAGCTTTTTGGTCTGTGTGGAATGGTCGGATAAGATGATCAGGAGATTAGGAAAACACTGTTTGGACAAAGAAGATAAAGGTAGGTGATGATAATTTTGGTTTATGGTTATAAAAGAGAGGTTTGCTAGTTTTGGAGTGGGGTTAATATGTTTTTTTAAAGGATCAAAATGTAACATATTTAACGAAGGTGAGTTAAGGTCGTTAGTGGTAGGGACCAAAGCCTTATGAAAAGAACTTTAAGGGTTATTTTTAGAATTAAAAAATTTAAGGACCAAATCCAAAGAAAAATTCAAAACAACATTGGACCAATTGGCCCAAATCTAAGACCAATTCAAAATAAACATAAAAGATCTTAAAAAAAAAACTATAAACAAAATAAGTTTTATTTGAATATATAAATTTTTTTACAATCATATAAATTTTGCTCAATTTATCCAAACACCTGACCTCAGAGGCTCAGATATAAATTCTTTCTTAAAATATCATTATTTTTCTCAAATTTGTAATTAATTAATTAAAGAGATAATTATTAAAATACAATACACCTTTATTTATTTAAATATGCGTATGCATAATTAAAAAAGCTAAAGATAATAAGTATAAAAAAAATTCTAAACCCTTGATGATTTAGAGCATATCCAACAATTATGTTATAATTTTTTTCATAATAAAGTATAAAAAGTCAAAACTTTTAAAATAATTTGCATTCAACTCCAACAGCCATTCTATTTTAGCAATTCTAACTAAACTATATTAATAAAATATTTAATGCATTTAATAAAATATTAATTTTGTCTCCTACATTTGTTCTTTCAATAGTTTTAATACGTTGAACAACAAATATATTAAAATTACTCTTTTTATTTATTTATTATAATGTAACTCTTCTTTTCCATAAATTATGTTGTTTAAATATGTAACTAATTGATTTTACTTTTTTAACCGAAACGAAGTGAGAGTGGACCTTCCGATTGCGGTGAGGGATCGCATTTGGCTTTATGATTCCTCTCTGCATCATCCTCTCTGGACGCACCCAACAAATTTCAAAAAATATTTCATTTCAAATCTCAATCCCACCGACCACTCTCTAGAACCCTAAAAACATCACTCGATCCATCATCCTTTTCCATCAAAACCTTGTGATTTCAACTTGTTTACTATCTCTTCTTGATTCTCTCTTCATCCATTACTCGATCTGTGATTTGATTTGCTTTGCTTCGATCTGTTCTTCTTTTTTTAGTCTTTTTCAACTTGGAAGATCAAAAATGGAGGCGATTGAAGAATTGGCTCAGCTTGCAGATTCGATGCGGCAGGCTGCGGCTCTGCTTAACGATGAAGATGTTGACGAAAACTCGCCAGACTCTTCAAGACGCCCTGCCACATTTCTTAACGTTGTTGCTCTTGGAAATACCGTAAGTTTGTTTAACTTGATGGGGATTTGGTTTAATAAGACTACTTGTTTGCTTGATTTAGTAAGTGGATCTCTTCATATGATTATGTTCCGATCCCAATCATTTATCTTAGCTTAATGTAGTTGAGAACTGTTTTTGGTCCATGCCTCATTGTTCATTTTTTGCGTACCTGTTATTCGAAGTTATTATGTTGCAGCATAAACACTGATACTAGGCCGCCAAATATGTAATTACAGTATGGATTTCAATTATACTATCAACTATGCAAAGATCTAGGGGATCTTTTCTTTAGCTAAACGTATGACACTTAGAAAATGGCTCATAATAATTGTTAGTGTGAAACAATTCAGCAGGTGCTCCTGATTATTCCATCAACAAGGCTATGATGGACTAGATCTTTTCTTTTTTATATATAACAAGAATGTCAGTCTTCATAAAATTGAGGCATCAGAGAATCATGTATGACCCTCACTGTGTATGGGATGTACAAACATTATTGAGACATGTGGAAACATGAATATCACAGTGATTTTTAGTGTGCTGGATGGTCTGAACTGAAGGCTGAAGCGCTTAACCTGTACGCTGCAATACTTTAGAAGAACACACGGAACAAAAGAAATCTGATAATAAAGTCAAACTATGGGCAAAGTTGTTCCATCGCTGCAGTTGTCTGGCAGTTCTTTTTAGCTTGATGATGGGATTTATTTAGTTTAAAATCGACATACTTTGCTTGTGTAGTTTATTTTTCCTATATTTCTCTTCAAGAAATTGCAAGATCTGGTTGCCATTGTATTAGCCCCTATGCTACTGTTGCATTTAGTTACGTTGTTACTGGGTACTAAATGTCAGTATTATCACTGCATATTCATTATTCATAATTCTCTCATGTAATGATAAGCATTATTGTGCTTTGATGTTGCATCCCATGTATTGCTCAGGCCTTTTAGCTGTCATCAAAGGGTTAGAGTTGTTTCTTCATCATATTTTCATCTCATTTGGATTCAGTGATACTTCTTTTTTGTGTTTCTTAAAACATTACCTGTTGCCTGAACACCTAGTTCTAGTGGTTTTTGAACACTCATGAAAACTGATGGCAAGAAAAATCAGAACTTCCATTAACAATCAACTTCAAGCCTCATTTAGTGGCCTAAAGATGAGTCATACTTCCTGTAGTTTTGCACTTCATCCTAACAACATCTTTTGCACTTAAATGTATTTTATGGTTCAATGAGTTTTACTACTTTCTTTGTATTCTTCCTATCTTGGCTTTTTATCAATGTACTCCTTCTTCCGGTCAGTGCATGGTAGCTAGTTTTAATCATGGGCCACCAAATTTTCAGGGTGCAGGTAAATCAGCAGTCTTGAACAGTTTGATTGGACATCCTGCTTTGGTAAGAGCTTCATTATTCTTCATCTTCATTCTTCAGTCTGGACCTCATCATACTGTTTATATATTTAAAATTCGTCACCATAACAGCAAAAAACAAGATATACAGGTCATCTGTACCCATCATTTAGCAAGTGCACACTAAAACGTAATTAGAGTATTCTTATTTTTCCATGATGTGGGGGGGTGTGGAAACATGAGCTTAAATTTACTAATTCTCATGTCTATATCCGACCTTAATTTGAGCAGCCAACTGGTGAAGGTGGTGCGACTCGTGCACCGATATGCATCGACTTAAAGAGGGATGGTAACTTAAGCAGCAAATCAATTGTATTGCAGATTGATAGTAAATCTCAGCCTGTGTCTGCAAGTGAGTCCTTACGTCATGCTTAAGGCCATTTAACATATATAGACACACATATAGCAAAGGGGTTATACACACACTCCACATGTTATTTTCATCCTAATGATATTGAAATTTAATGCTGATTTTTGTCCAACCATAGGTGCTCTTCGGCACTCATTACAGGACAGGCTTAGTAAAATTTCAAGCAAGAGTCGAGATGAAATATTTTTGAAGCTTAAAACAAGTACAGGTGAGTCTGGATATATTCATTTTCTAGAGTATATACAAGCATTTGAAGAGTTGTCTATTCTTCAACATATGTCCTTCATTTTGTCCGCATCTTTTTGATAATCGGTTTGATGATCAATTTGTAGAAGATAGATGTATCAATGTTCTTAAATGTAGGACTATCATTGATTTACTTTATTACATGCCATTGTGGTTGATATTAAGTCAGTGTTGCATTATTCTGTATTACTTAATTACATGCCATTGTGCTACCATCCTTCAGCAATTTTAGTGTCTTGACATGGATGTGGCTTCTCCAGACTCCACTTATAGGAGAAAGGTTGGTATGTTGAATATGTAGAGTTTAATATAGAAGGGACCCAGCATCGTACTGAATTGCTGAAGGATGGTAGCATCAATTATGATGCTGCTCTCTGTTTCTTGTGGTAAAATAGTTTGCTGAAAATGTTTGCAACATTGGATCCATGTTTTGTATGGTTCTGTAATTAGTTTTGTCCTTTGGAAGTTAATATGGACAAGTTTGTAAAAAACGTGAAACTAGCAGAAATTAGATAATTGACAGAAAAGTACTATGGGTGGCTTGTAACGCCACTTCGGTCGTCAATTATGTTTAAAACTTATATCTGTCTCTAGTGTGGCAATATTTTTTGGGCTCTCTCTCTCACGTTCTCTCTGACTCATTATCTCCTCCCCTTTCTTCTTTTGATGGTGAGCCTTTAAATCCAGCCACCCAGTGCCAATTGAATTCTGGTGCTTTTCTGTTTCTTCTCTTATGAATCTAGTCCAAATTGAACATTAAAAATAACAAATAGATAAAAAGTTACTAAATGGGATAACAGTACATTAGTTATTTTTATAGCATTGAACATTGATCGAAGAATAGCTTTATTTTTAAATGGTATTTCTTGAGCTCATCTGAGATAAGCTAGTCTATGTACATGTGCTAAATGAAGGATAAAAAACTACTATGTACTGGATCAATGTTCACAACTTTTGGCTGCATGACACATAGGTACTTCTGGAACTGGTAGGTTAGCAATATTTCTAACCAGCAGGAAAATTATTGAATGATACAGAAAGTCAATAATGTAAATCATACAAACCTTAATGTGATTTTCAGAAGTTAAAAATGCTTATACTTGAGAAAAGTTTCTTTTGCATGTTTCAAATTCTGAACTAAAGGAAAAGACGATTATGGCACTGTGAGGCCCTTGAAATTCTGTAGCTCCACTAACATTATGGAGAATCATTGGACAGTTCTGTCTAAAAATAGTGCTGTCACAAACATGACTTCATTGAAAGGATGAGAAATACAAACCCATTTTTGCACATGAAGGGTTATTTCAAATTGATGTCTTTCCATCATGCAATGTCCCCATTTCCTTGGTACTAGAATTTCATTGTGATGTATATCTGTTTGTTCATTGAGTATGTAATTGTTGAATCCATTAGATTGCTCCTGTAAAGCTGTTCTTTTTTCTCAATTTGTAGTATTTGTAGCTGGGTTGATTTTCAATCCAATCTAAAGTTTCTTACAAACTGATCTCTAGTAGGCAATGACTGCCTTCCCTCTTAACTTAATCATTTGGTTTTACAGCTCCTTCCTTGAAATTGGTTGATTTGCCTGGAGTTGATAAGGGAAATCTTGATGATTCATTGGTGAGTGGCTGCCAAATTGATTGTTTTGGATACGTCATTTGCTTAGTACCTTATAAAATGTGTCATTTTGGAAAATAATTTTAAATGGGGTTTTAATTAAATCCATAACCTTCTCATGAGCATGAAGCCATTTTTCCTTATTTGGTCAGGAGGTCATGGATTTAAAAAACAAATCATGGAAGGTCATATACCTAAAATTAAATATCCTTTATAAAATTCATATTTTTTTTTCTTTTGTGGAGAGAGACCTTATAACCCGATATTCTTGCAGAGTGAGTATGCTCAGCACAATGATGCCATTCTGCTAGTTGTAATACCCGCTGCCCAGGCACCGGAAATTTCCTCTGCCAAAGCTCTCAGAATTGCAAAGGAATATGATGGAGAATGTATGTTTACTGTCCAAATCTGTATCTTGGTGTGCTATACTTTCTTATATTCAACATTACTTTTAGTTTTATGCTCAGCTTCTTATAATATTCAAGTTGTAATCTGCTTGCTGTAGCAACAAGAACCATTGGTGTCATCAGCAAAATAGATCAAGCGTCTTCCGATCCCAAAATCCTTGCTGCTGTTCAGGCACTTCTCTTGGGTCAAGGACCACGGAGTACAACTGATATCCCATGGGTTGCTCTAATTGGTCAGTCAGTTTCCATCACTTCAGCACAGTCGGGAAGTGTGGGATCTGATAACTCGTTAGAAACTGCTTGGCGAGCCGAAACTGAAAGTTTAAAATCTATATTGACGGGAGCCCCTCAGAGCAAGCTTGGTAGATTGGCCCTGGTGGAGACCCTAGCTCATCAAATTCGTAGCCGAATGAAAATCAGGCTTCCAAGTCTTTTATCAGGGTATGGCTAATTATTCAGCTATTCTGTTCCTTTCTAAAACAAAATATTTCTGCATAGCATACTGCAAAGATAACCATTTATCTGTTCACATTCAGTATTTAGCCAATTTATTTGTTATCTTCTCGTGTGTTAGTTATGCACAATATCCGTTTGCCTTATGAACTCTGAATAATAGTAGTTGAGACGTGGTTAACTTTACATCCATGAGATGCAGCGATGTCACATATGCTTCTTTTAAAACGTGAAATTCAATTTATGGTACCCCAAAGGCTGTCATCAATTTTCCTCCACCTTGTATAAGAGATTCAGTATTAACGGATTTTATTTAAGAGAGAACGTTTAAGGAGGTTAGACAAGAATTCTGCTGTATTGTGAAGAAGGCTAGCCAAGAAGAGAGGAGGACAGAAATGAAGTCGATGAAGTCTTCAGTGCCTAATGCGAGAATGGCTTAGAGAAAGAGCTTGGCTGTCCCTGCAGCAGGTGTTAATGTGCAATTGACACAGCTATTAATGGGGTTTATCAAGTGTACTTTTTTCTATCTTTTCCGATTTATATTTAGGGATTACGTTAGTAGGAATTAGGAATTTGGATGAGTTCCTGAGCCTTGTGGTTTGCACTTTGAACCAGAGGATCAATGCTGCAAACATGTGCCATTTTTTAGGCTATACATCTTTGGCAAAGGCAAACAATTTCGATATGTTCTTGATAAGGTAGATGGAATTATACATTACAGGTTTGTTGCCATTTCTTATTTTCACATATGCTTCAATTTCTAAAACATAATTTCCCTTTTTGATCTCTAAGTTCTGTCGGTTTGAAAAGAACAAAGTTGTGGAGGACCAAGAGCGTGGATCCTGAGGAGTAATGAGAATGCTAGCACTAGATTACTACCAGGCATCTAATAGCCTTGTAAATAAAAGCAAGAACTGATTTATGTACTCTAATCAAACAAGCCAAACTGCTGAAGTGTATTATTAGATTTTTGTGACTATGTAATATGATATAAAGTAATTAAAGCATTGGGCAATATTAGGTTCTGCATTTCACAATACTATGATGTATATAAAGAGTTGCTATTGGATGTCGGTCACTAACATGAAATATATGTGTGTTACAAAACGTGTATTTTTACTATGAAATAAAGAACACAAATAATTGTTGTATGTATTTATAGAAAATGATCTGTACTTGTATCTGATGACTTAAAAGCTCCTTTTAACTAGATTTTAAGTTGTACCGCCTTTTTTCCTACAGAAACAGTTGGCCCAATGAATGAGAATCTTGCCGAGTATAAAAACTTTGAAAATAAATCTGCTACTTATTTTTATGTCTTTTACATTTTATAGTATTTTCTTATTAGGGCTCATCTTGTTCTCAACACCGATTTTTGGTTAAGATTTTTTGTTTTGTTCTTTTGAGGTTGTCTTCTTTATACATAATGTAACAGACCTTTTTTTGGACTGATTAAGTACCAGCTCTTGAGAAGAGATTAGGTTAAAAATTATTTGACCGAATGTTATGATTGTGTCAACAGAATCTGTTGATAGTTGCAGGAGTTCACGAGTGTTGTCACTACCACTTGGTTTTATGGCTATGCATTAAAAAATGAGTTGCCATGAAATAGGAGCAGCCCTATGTTAATTTATAGATCTACGCCCACTTCGCTAATCCGTGGACCAAGGGATGCAGGAAAATAGGATATGCCAATACTCAAATGCAAACATAACCATTTAGCACTAATTAGCCTGACTGGTCATGGAAAAATTTGTTTTTATATTTGCTTACCCAGTGTTGAATACTTGCAAGTGTGTAGATGAAGTAATGGTGTTCCTCTGAGGTAGAACCTGTAGATTGAATGCTAGATATTTCTTGAAAAGATGAAACGAGTTTTATTGGGGTATGTGCTTTCGCTTTAGCGTAATGGGTTGTGGTCTATACTTGAATTTCTATATAGTTTTCCATCAGCAAATATTGAACTAGCCAGTAATGTTTTTGTGACTAGTTTTTGCAAGTAAGTTGGAAATGGATTCTTGTTAATATTTCCTTTTGACATATAGAGTAGGTATTACTTCACATGTGAGTTTTATGATGAAGCAAGAACTAGCACAATTAAGGAACTTTTGTGTTACATACACATGTACAACTTGTCTTTATCATTGTCTTGTTGATGCCTTTCATGTACTGATGTACATTTAATCGTATAGCATAGCTGCACTAGAGAAAGCTGCTTTTTGTCTTTACATGTTGCATCTCATGCATTTCTATTAGGCCTTCAATCAATTATTACTAATATTTTTTTTTCAAATTCATGCAGGCTTCAGGGTAAATCGCAAATTGTGCAAGATGAGTTGGTAAGGCTTGGAGAATCGATGGTCACTAGTTCTGAGGGCACAAGGGCTTTGGCTTTGGAGCTTTGCCGTGAATTCGAGGACAGATTTCTTCAACATATTATGACTGGCGAGGTGTGAACAAAGCATGAATTTAGACTTGCTAAAAATAAAATGCTTTTTTTACCTTCAGTAAGGAGTTCTGCAAAGCAGGCATCAGGTGCAGCTTTGTTTAGAAATTACTCCATATCAACTTCACAAAAGATTTTCTAACAAGGAAATTATTATAACCAAACCTCGTTTTTCTAGGATTAAGGTCACTTAATAAGATGGTCAACAATTAGTAGGGGATTGCTACTATAACTCCCAACTCTTACGCCTTTATAGTGAGTTCTCTCTCTTTGAAAATGTATAGTTAGTATTAGGCTCTGATGGTTGGGATGAATGGAATGAGCTAGGAATGCATTGGTTGTTTCCATTATCTCTATAACGGAATGGGAGGGAAGACTGTATTGAACTTAACAAATAATAATACTAACTGTATCCGAGGATCCCCTTTGACTGCTTGATTGGATGACATAAGACAAACAGAAGCATATTCAACTTCAATTTTCTCAAAATGCAAAGTAACCTAAAAGTTTTCCATGATGGAACCAACCACCAATGATTATGTACATTGGATTACTAAACACATGATGATCCAAATGACACCATACTGTAGAATTTCTTTCATGCATCCTGAATGACCCATTCCAGCCTACTTAAAGCTGGTAAAGTTCCATTATTGTAGGCTTTGACTCATTGGAGTGGTATGCCTTATTTGAGCAAGGGTAAAGGTTGTCTAGAGCACTTGTTGTTTAAATTATGATGCTCAAATGGAAACATAGTTTTTGATGCAGTTCTTTTTTCATACATCTCTTTCAGGGTAGTGGCTGGAAAGTTGTTGCAAGTTTTGAGGGTAACTTTCCTAATATGATCAAACAGCTTCCTCTTGACAGACATTTCGACATAAAAAACGTCAAGAGGGTATGGTTTCTTCCGAGTTTGGTTCACTCAAATTATTTTTGTTGCACTATGATGATTGTGGAATTTTTATCAGATTGTGCTAGAAGCAGATGGTTATCAACCTTACCTCATATCTCCAGAAAAAGGATTGCGGTCATTAATAAAAGGTGTATTAGATCTGGCAAAGGAACCGTCACGCCTTTGTGTTGATGAGGTAAAATAATACGTTCTTTACCAGCCTTTTAACTTTTAATGTCAGTTACCTCTTAAGTTTCCATACTTTTACATTTCCTACCTCCCTCTCATCAATATGATTCCATTTATTTGCTTGCTATTTTGCCTACCTCTCATTTATGTCACGTGGAATGTTTTCATCTCTTGTACTTGTGTATTTTGTTCCATGTTGGTGACATCTAGGGATCTAATGTGCATGCAACTATGCAAGTTACTCTGCATTAATTCTGTGGTTTGATGATGCTCATTTCAATCTGTATCAGTACATAGCTTTGGATAAAATAAATTTGCATGAGATCATACTGATAAATCGAGTAGTTTATATCTCAATCTAAGCATATGCTTCTATCTTATTACATGCATTTTGTAAAGATTGGAGGACGTTACTTGTTAGTTCTAAAAATCTCAACAGCTAGAATTTCGTTGCTGGCCAAGTTGGCCGTTTGAAAAAACATGCATCAGTGAAAGCTTCAACATACATTTATATGTATGATCTTTATTTTTGGTTTGAGTCCTTTCAACGACAACAACATACCTATCTGTGTATACATTCATTACAGGCATGTGTTCTACGAAAGAGAGCAGTAAAATAAAACCCTTAGATGGTATTCTGATAAAAGACATAAAACAAGAATAAATCATGGTGGTTGCTACTAAGCCTACTACCACAATCTGTTTGGAAGTGCTCTCAGAATTCATTTTTAGTTATCCATAAGCATCAAATTTTTCTTATACATTGTCTAGGAAGTCTGTACAATAAATGTTTTGAGAGTCAGCTGGCCATTTGATCTTGCTTCTATTTGGAGTTGCTTTGTTCGAATGTGGTACTTTTCCCACTTAACTTTGAAGTTTTCCCTGGGTAAGCCTGTCTGTTATACGTCCTCGGCAGTGGGGTTGCCTGGACTTAATTTAGTATTTGGAGAAAGACCCTCCTGCTTTTCTGTGATATACGTATATATATATATACTGCATATTCTCTTGATAGTCTTTCCCTTGTGCACACAACTTCTCTTCTGTAATTTATTTTGACGAATGCAGGTTCATCGCGTGCTTGCCAACATAGTTACAGCATCAGCTAACGCTACACCAGGGCTTGGGAGATATCCTCCATTCAAGAGAGAGGTACTTGTATCCACTATTTGCAGCATAGAACAGACTTCCATTTTGACATCTGCAAGGTTTTTGTGCTTTGCATCCTTCATTTTGACTGTCATGTTCTAATGTTCAACTAGGTGGTGGCAATTGCTACTGCTGCTCTAGAGGGGTTTAAGAATGAAGCAAAGGATATGGTGACTGCACTTGTGGACATGGAGCGGGTGTTTGTTCCACCGCAACACTTCATTCGTTTAGTACAAAGAAGGTATGCTCTGTATACGAATATGTAGTGTTGGTATATGCTGACATGTGTGATAAAGAAATCATCTAACTGACCTTGGTTATGGTTGTATAACACATTAAGAAGTTTATGTGTGCTTGGAAAAATTCAATTTGGATTGATTGTTCCCTATTTTCCTTTTCCTTACACTTTATGAATCTCCTATACTGATATTTGATGAATCCTAAAAGGCGCTTTAAACCAACTGAGATATTAAAAGATTAAAGGTATCGGTTTCCTAGAGCAATCCATGAATGCATTTTGTAAGGTTTTATGGTTTTCAATTGTCTCTATCCCTTGCATTTGAGGGTTTATGGTTAAGGCTATTATGGGCTACTTTCAAGTACAGTTTCTTTTACATTGTAATATTTAGCTTTTGATGATGTGAAACATATATGGGCTCTTTTGGTTTACCATGTTTTTCTTTTTAAGGTTCTGTTATGGATGTGCACAAATAGATCAATTTTGCTTTCTTTACTTATCAAGATATCCTTCTTTCTTTCCTACCAGGATGGATAGGCAGAGACGAGAGGAAGAGATTAAAACCAAATCTTCTAAGAAGGCTGTTGATGCAGAGCAATCTTTACTGAATAGGGTATTTTATACTTGTCATAATAAGGGAAATTCATTTAAATAGGCTTGGGAATTTCTGTCTTGTTCTCTTTTGAGAGTTTTTGCCTTCATTAGTTCTTTTAATTTGTTGGTGCTTTTTTCAGGCAACTAGTCCTCAAACAGGTGGGAATTTAAAATCAATGAAGGATACCAAGCAAGATAAGGATGTAGATGGACCTACTCTAAAGACTGCAGGACCTGAGGGGGAGATAACAGCAGGTTTACACTTTGACATCTTCCTCAAATCTTATTTGCTTTTACTGTATGATCAAATGATGATAAGACAGAATTATATTTTCAGATTTGGTTTTTGGTGAGATCTTTTTCATACAACAGATTGTATTGGGTGATTTTGACCAATTTATCTTCAGTCTTGGGAAGATCTACATGAAAAATGATTGTGAAGTTACTTTTGCCATCTAAACCGCAAGCATCATATTATTTGTTTTTCCCTAGTAATCATTGAATACAAGATCTGTTTATCATTTGTGTTGGTCTTCTTATCATCTGATGCCGTGTTTGTGAAATACATAATATTAGCTGAGGTATAATGTTTTCTAATATATCAATACATGTCGTATCTTAGATCTTTCAGTGGATGTTACCCTTAGGTTTTATGTACAACTGATTGGATATATTGATGATACTTGATTTTAAGGATGTATTAACTTTTGTTCTCTTTGAGCAGGGTTCTTATTGAAGAAAAGTGCAAAAACTAATGGGTGGAGTAGGAGATGGTTTGTTTTGAATGAGAAAACTGGGAAGGTTAGTTGCATTTGCAGGAACTTTTATATAGTTCATAGCAGGGTCCATCATTTACCTGATTCTTAAGTTTGGCTTGTTTTTTGGTTTAAAAAGACAAGTAAGCAGGTATTCTAAAGAAATATGGTTGCACATATTACCAAAAATAGGATTTTTCTTGTTTCGTTTTATTGAATGCTGGACTCGATTTGCTTCACTGTTCTGTTGATGCTTAGAGTAGTAATTCCAGTTTTAAAATGACATCATTGGAAACTATCGGGTACAAATTTTGTCCTGAACCATTAATGGCACCTTCTGATATTAAAGATTATGATAGGCTGCTTAAATTCATATTTTAGATGTCTCCTGAATCATGTCTTTGTAGCTGTGATCTTGCTGGTGGATATCTTTATTTGTTGGACCCTATGTAAATTTGCTGGTTGCATGTCATGTTGCTTTTGAAATGCTTTATATTTCGTGGAATCAGATATAATAGCTCCTTTTTTGCAGCTTGGATACACTAAAAAACAAGAAGAGAGAAATTTCCGCGGTGTCATCACTTTGGAGGTATGTGAGTTGGTGTTCATATCTTTGCAAACAGATACTTATCTTCTTTATTCTATATAGACTCCATAGTTCAACTTAACCAAAAAGATATCTGACTGCTGGGATCTTGGAACTTCACTATGAATACTAGCACTTATGAACACGAATCATGCTTCACTATTCTTTACGTACAAATTGCTTTATTGTTATATTTAATGTTCTAAGCTCCATGCGGAAGTACAACAGTGACTAGGGTTGAGAATGTAAAAGATTAGATAACCAAATAGCCTCCCAAAAACCACAGAATCATTGGTTATCGAGTTCCCTTTGAACTGTGAAGTGGAAAGATTTGCTAAAACCCGCAGTGGGTGAAAATTAGCATCTTGCAATAGTCACAAAGAAGTATTATTTGAGATTTATAATGCAATTTCATGTTCTGTTTGTTTACCCTTATGTACGCACGTACACTCGGATCTTGAGTCATTGCAATGGGGAATATAATCCCAAAATTTTATTTAGTTTTTAAATCAAGGATGTATTATCAGGATTGTGTTGTAGAAGAGTTTGAAGAAGAGGAACCCCCTGCCGCCAAAAGTTCCAAGGATAAGAAGTCAAAGGTGGTGGAAAAACCACCCAGTCTGGTTCTCAAAATAACGAGCAAGGTTGCATACAAGACTGTGTTAAAAGGTAATTGATTATTAGGTAGCAATATCTGTGTGTTGATGTTTACTGTATAAATGGTATTTTTTTTCTTCTAAGATGCATGCCAATGCAGACCTAAAGTTTAAAGTGCTTCTACAGCTCATAATGCTGTTCTGTTAAAGGCGGAGAGTGCTGTAGATAAGGCTGAGTGGTTAAACAAACTAAGAGCTGTAATGGGTGCCAAAGGAGGTGAAGTCATTATGAAGGCAGATGGACCTCCCATTCGCCACACTCATTCAGATGGTTCTCTTGTAAGTTACTTTAAACTTTTACTCATTATCCCCCCCCCCCCCTGGGGGCAGATATATGTGTGACTGTGTGGATAGGTTAAAATGAGAACCAAAAATATTTTGAGAACATGAGAACCATCAATTCATGCTTTATTCATGATGAATGTTGTGATAGATATTCATGATAGAAATGAATGATATCATGAATAATATTCAGGGTTATTTATCATGAATATTACTTGAAATAGTTGTTCCCAGGTTCTCAAATTATTTACGGTTTCTCATTTGAACTTTCTTCTGTGTGCGTGTGTATATATATATATATATATATATATATATATAGAGAGAGAGAGAGAGAGAGAGAGAAGGGGGGGTGGGGGGGGGGGGAGAGGGAGGTTCAAGGGAAAACACTAAAAATGAGAAAACTGAAGAACACCCTGGGAGCCCTCCATCCGAACGGTATGCACTAATGCATACAAGCGCTTTTTTTCTTATGCACCAATGCTTCTATGATTGCATATGCCTTAGTGCACATGCACAAATGCATGTTACAAATTACCGTTAAGCATTAGTGCATATCGTCCAGATGGAGGGCTCCCAGGGTGTTCGTTAGTTTTCTTTTTTTTTGGCGTTTTACCCTTGAACCTAACTCTCTCTCTCTCTCTCTCTATATATATATATATATCACACACACAAAATAACAGGACATGGGTAGTTTTCTAGTATGGTTAAACTGCGTGTCTATGTTCTACTCTTAACTGGTTGCTTGCAAATTTTAGGATACAATGGCCAGAAAACCTGCAGATCCGGAGGAAGAGCTTCGTTGGATGGCTCAAGAAGTTCGTGGTTATGTTGAAGCAGTTCTGAACAGCCTTGCAGCCAATGTTCCAAAGGTCACAATTGCATCCATATTTACATCCTTTCATCTGTTATTTAGCTTTTTCTGTTGTATGCATATTTGGTCTTGTTGTGCAGGCAATTGTCCTTTGCCAAGTTGAAAAGGCTAAAGAAGACATGCTGAATAAGCTCTACAGTTCTGTAAGGTTAGCTGCTATAGATTATTACTTCCAATTCTACCCTTAATTATGAGATGCATTACTGCCTCTACTATTAAGGGTAAAATTATCTATTCTGACGCCTTTTCTTTTTGGTTATTTGTTGGTGAAAAGTTCCCAAAGTACAGCAAGGGTTGAGGAGCTGCTTCAAGAGGATGGTAACGTTAAGCGTAAAAGAGAGAGAGTACAGAAGCAATCCTCCCTGCTCTCCAAACTCACCAGGCAACTCAGCATTCATGATAATCGAGCAGCTGCAGCCTCTGGCATCACAAACGATACTCCTGCCGGTAATATTTTCTTACTTTCCACTTCTCCAAATCTTTTTTAACCAAGGAAAATCAAATTAAAATAAATAAATCTTTTAGGAGAGAAAGGAAAATCAAATAAGAAATCTTGAAAATATTAGTAAAATTACAAAACTACCCAACATTTCATTCTAAAGGGTATATTTGTAAAAATGACATTTTTTATCTCGTATCCAATTCAAGGACATAGAAGATTATTTCCTTCAAAAATTCGACAATACAGTCTACATGGGTACCTAGAAAAATGTTTTCATTCTTAGTTTTCTATGAAAATTTTAGAAAACGCGTTTGGTTTGAAACGATGGAGTTTTCATTTTCCATTTTTAGAAAATTAGAAAATGCGTTTGGTTGTACATTTTCTTTCACTTTTCATTTTCCATTTTTTCATGTCGCTTGAAAAGTTTTTAGAAAACAAAAATTTGGAAAACTATTAAAACTAAAATGGAACTTTTTGTTTTTGAATTTTCATTTTCCTTGGAAAATTTTCAGTTGAGGAACTAAACGCAGCCTAAGTTTATTTGAAATGTAACATTTTGATGATATGAAATGTACAGAAAGTCCAAGAAGTAGTGGAGGTGACTGGAGATCTGCTTTTGATTCTGCTGCGAATGGGCCCTCGAGCCTTGACTCTCGATTTGGGTCAAACGGCCATAGCCGAAGGTATAGCGACCCTTCCCAAAACGGGGATGATAGCCCAAGCCCTAGATCAAACTCCACCGGCCGCCGCACTCCTAACCGGTTGCCGCCAGCACCACCTGCTTCTGGTTATAGGTTTTAGAATGATGATAGTTTGCAAGTGATGATTTGATTGATGCATGCATATTCTTGTTGTTGGGATGAGATGATATTACTACATACATACTATTAGTCTATTACTGTTGGTACGTTGTGTACAACACATTTATTGTAGATATAGATACATTCTTATTTCCTTTGTATTTTTCTATTCTAAATTTTGCTGTTTTAATATCAAATCCTTTTGGTTGGTATCTATCACTTTAAGCAGTCATTAATGGGATTGAATATAAAAGAACAACGTTTTTTGGAACCAAGAATGAGAATATTTTCATTCCCATTGTACGTTTGTTTATTTGATTATAAAATATGAAAAAAAAAAAAAATCTATTATAATAGTTGCCTTAAAATAGTAAATACAATTTTCCTTTTACCTCTTGAGAAAATCAATGTTTACATCAATCTAAAGTAACGTATCTAGTCTAGTACAAAAATACAGCCAAGAGACATCACTAAATAGAAGGATAAAAGAAAAACAAAAAAGCAACCGGTCCATAGCCAAATTTCCTTAACGAGTGGGAACTGTTCGTTAACCTAACCAGTCCTTTTTTGTAATCTATCGGTCTATATTTCCCACCTCTAATTGAAGAAGGTAACATCTATCTATCTATCTGTATAGAAATAAATAAAATGTTGTATCGTATCGTAACTCGTAAGGGTCACCTGACCTCTTAGTTGCTTTTGACCTTCAAGCTCATTTAGGTTTCTTGGTTACGCTCTTCCATTTTGAGCTGAAAGCCTTAATCCACACCTGGGTAGTTTTTCTTCATGAAACATCATTTCTTCACATATCCTTCAGCTTTGGCCTTTTATGCCCGTTTCATGAAGTTTTTTTTTTATTACAAGTTTTATTCTACATAAGCAGCTAGCTAAAGATTACAGGTTGCATAAATCATGTTAATGATCAAGTATAGAATGTAACCACAAAATCAAATAACCATTATTTTAGGGAACTATCTCATTTTGAATGATTAAGTCCCTAAACTGTTTATTTTTTTTGAATGAAAAAACCATTAAAATTTTGGATGATTAAGTCGTCGAACTATTGTTTTGAATAAAAAAATCATTAAACTTTCTCATTTTAAATGACTTTAAGTCCCTAAAAATTTTATTTGAATAAATAAACCATCGAACTTTTAAAAACTAGTTACCATCTTTTTTTAAAATAATCAACCTCTACCTCACTAGAAAAGTTTTATAAGTAAAAATAAAGTTAAATCGGTTTTACCATTCCCAAACCCTACGCAATTAATACCCCTAGCAAGCAACGGTATCGCTCCCCCCGAGTTCAAAATAAGAAAGTTTAATGATTTTTTCATTCAATAAGAATAATTTAGGGTCTTAACTTAATCATCAAAAATGTAATAGTTTATTGGGTTTTTATGAAGTTTTCCTTTTTTTTTACTATATACGAACACTAAAATGGAAAGAAGAGCTTCCATGACAATCAGTTAAAATAACTTGGGTAAAAAAAGAACTCGAACAAGATTAGAAATTTACCTGCTTTCGAGCAGCATCACATCAACAATCAAACAATAGAAGGCTTTCCATATGATTAACATCAACTGCAGACCGACTAAAAGAGATTCCAAGATCATGAACTTGAGATTTTCGGCTATCAAGATCAAACGAAACAACCTTCTTCTCCAAATTAGCGTATAGAAACTTCCTACTCCTTGTAAACCCTATCGTCCACCACACACCTCTAACACACTGAATCGTGTATGCTTTCATCCAACCGTTCTTATATTCATCCATCTTCCATAACACCAAGATATCATTCTGTCCACCAAAGAACTTTGAATACACAGCATATAATGAACCAGATGATCCCCTTACTGCCAAAAGAGAAAATGGGAAATCTACAGATGGCTGTTCTATCTCTTTGAATTTCTCATTGTTAAGATCAAATGACATGATGTAATTCTCCATTGGATCATCTCGAATGCTCTTGAAACCCATCCAGTAAAAAACTCCTTTGTGAAACGTTACTACACTTTGTGTTACAATCGGTGGAACCTCACTGTGAATTATCCTCCATGAATCTGTTCTCAAACTGTAAACCTCAACCAAAGGTGGAACATCAACAGATGTGAAATTACGGCCTTCTGGAAAGTAAACGAGTCTGATAACTTTATAATCGTTCGATAATTCATGAAATCCGAACCCTAGACGAGAAACTATCCAACGATCATCGGTAAACTCATCGGCAAATTGTGAAGGCGGAAGCTTCTTACGGATTCTAATCGATGGATTCCAAATATACACATCGTTTCCTAAATTATACTCTAATCCAGGTGCTAAACACAGTAATCCGTTACAGGAACCGATAAAGTTTAAGGATGACTTACGATGAGGTCTAACAGCAAAAGGAGTTTCAATGGCGTGCATCAATTTGAAAGTTGTATCAGAAACTACATGGCAGAAATTAGAGCCGCCAAAGAGAAGATAGCCATGATCATCATCAGGATACTGTTGGTGATGATGATTACCATTGGAATTGAAATGTGAAGCGACGAAATTAGCGTTTCTGATGATTGCGTACCATGATTTGCAAACGGAGGTGCATCGGATTAGGGTTTTGACTGGTAACCTCAAGAATACGTCGATTATGAGCTCCGCTGGTAAGTAATAGCTAGAATCAACCATCTGCTCCGCCATAACAATTGATTTGATTATGAATTTTTGATTGATTTTGGTTTTGGTTTTGATTTTGATTTTGATTTTGAGTTGATTTCTTGAATTGAATCTCTAGAAACTAACAGAACACACAGCAGCATTTACAGTTTTGCACATCGGCACTTTTTATGGTGTGACGAAAATTTACAAAATTGGTCCCTGTAGTTTGATATCTTTCGTAGTTTTAACGCAAGCGTTGTCTATCATTCTATTGGTTTATTACCCAATAATTTCATTTTTTCATATTAATAAGCTATTTTTTAAAAGAACAGCTAAAAGATTAATGGGGATTAATTTATAATGAAAATAAAACATTTATTGTTGTTAATTCTAATATTTGAAATTTTTTCTCTCAATCACTTTGTTTTTGACAAAGAAATAAAATTCTTGTTTCATTAAAATCTTACGAAATAAAATTCAGTGGGAAAAATAAAAACTTATGACAAGGGAGAGAGTGCAAGGTATCAGTAAACAATTCTTTTAGTTTACTATCTTTCTTGATTCGTACATCAATCCAAAAGTTTAGAAAACAAGATGATGTATAAACTTTTTCCTCACTAAAACCTTACTCCAAGGAACAAAACCCAAAGAACAGTCGAACCAGAAGCATACGCAACTTCCTGCACGACTTGGAGTCTCGGAGAAGGTCGCGCGGGACTCGATTTTCGCTCAATAACATACTTTTTCGAATATAGGCACGGGCAAAACAAAAACCCAACATAGATAAATGGTTTCTAACTCAAATTTCAACTTACAATTATATACTTACTCCAAAGTGACCTGATTATATATAATTTTAGATTACTCTAAAATTCTAGGTGTTACACATTCCAAAATATAATCTTTAATCTAAAACATAAGATATATTTCAGGATCAGATCGTTTTATACGGGTTTCTAATCCTTTATGAATTTGGATCCTATAACAATGTATCGGATCCCTACACATTTCATATCCAAAGCAATTCAAATCCTAGAGTATTCCGGATCTTTAAATAAGTTTCAAATCCTTGAACATTTCAGATCCTAATGCATTTCGGATTCATCGTTATACAAATTTGGATCTGATAAAATCTAATCCTCATTTTTGTTTTTGATTTGGACAAAAATTCTAAAGCTTTTATAAGTGTTTATCGAAAATAGTTTGTAACCATCAAATCAAATAGGTGAGTCCAACAAAGATATTAATAAGCAACCTCCTTAGACACTTCAAATAAACTTGAACATTTATAAACTTCTTTTTTATAAACCTTGTGTTTCAAATGAAATTATTTTTAAATTTTATTATACATAACTTATTTTAAAATACTATGTTTATTCCTCTCAAGTATTGTATTTATTAATCACTAAAACACGATAAATCAGGCTTCGATAATAAAAACAATTGCTTAATTTTGAAATCTGAAAGTGTTTCTGATTTATGTGAATAAACCACAAACACATGTTTAAACTCAAGCAAAAAAGGCAAAACGGTCTTTGGGCTAACGGTATCTAGGTCTCTGGCTTCTCAGGAGGTCAGGGGTTCAAACATCACCAAAAGAAGAGTGTAAATTTATTTGTTATGTTTGTCATATATAAATATTATATATTTAGAGAAATCAACAGACAATGAGTATTAAAGGTATTTATAATCATGAGTCAAATGGCACACTATTTGTCACCATATTACATTATATATACACTTCATTTCATTATCTATCTACAGCAAATGTAACACAATAAGGCACTATTTACACTTGCACCTTGCATCAAGTTCATTTACCCTTTTGACCTTTTAATTTAACTTCTTATAGTTGTGTCCTATTTCTGATTCAACATATTAAATCTAGTTTTCATGTTGCTTACCTATATTATCCCATCTTTGAAAGGACCAGAATCCTTTATGAGTTCTGTAACAAGCTTCACCTGTTCAAATATCACACAAAACAAACCAACAATTAATCACGATAAATGAAATAGTAATAGTAATACCACTACATTTGAAGTTCAAACTCTCGGGTCTTGTTAAGATTCAGCTTAATAAGACTCGCTCAAACTGTTTTTTAAATGTGGTCAGGGTCAAAAAGGGAGAAAGATCAAGTTCGAGCACAAAACTAATCAGAATGCATGAAATGGTAAGATCACTAATTACACAATCTATTATCAAATCTCAAGGAATCTATATTTCACAACCACAAGGCTTGTGGCGTACTGGTTAAGGCTTGTGGGGATAAGGCTAAATAACCCATCAACCCCAGGTTTGAATCCATACACAAACAACTTGTGGCCTCTGGGGAATTATCTTAGGGCTGCATGCTTTAGCAGTTTTAAAATTGCCAGGGATTAGTCTAGGCAAATGCCTAGAATACCTTTCCAAAAAGAAGAAAAAGAATATATATATATATATATATATTTCACCAAACACGGGTTTGTGCATGTGGGTGCATATATGTTCGTGTGGAAGTTGGCCTCCACAGGAGTGATAGAATATCATGCATTTTAGAAGATGGGACTGGACAGGATTGAACGGGCAAGAGTGAGTAGATGGGAAAGAATTGTCGAAGGTTTTAGGGTTTTAATATGACATGGGTTGTTTAGTAATTTACCAATCTTGTTCAATCTTACCAAAGGGTCATTGGCCCAGCGGTATCCGGGTAACCTTAATCCATGCCTTCCTTTAGGTCATGGGTTCAAAGCTTCCCGTGTGAGTGAGTATTTGTTGTATATAGGTTATAGAGGGAGGTTCAAGGGAAAACACTAAAAAAGAGAAAACTGAAGAACACCCTGGGAGCCCTCCATCCGAACTGTATGCACAAATGCATAGAAGCGATTGAAGTTGTTTTTTCCTATGCACAAATGCATACTATCTTGCAGATGGAGGGTTCCCAAGGTGTTCTTCCGTTTTCTCTTTTTTTGGCGTTTTCCCTTGAACCTGCCCCTATAGTTATATACTAAAAAAAGATTAGGTTCCATCTTGATTCTTGTTCCATCTATTTTGGTTGGACAAAAAAAATGCATTTTTGTCCCACTTAGTCTAGTCCTATCCAGTTTAATGTTGCGCCAAATGTGGGACAAAAAAAATGCATTTTTGTTCTGTCTTATTCAGTCGTGTCACTTGTACCAACCGCACCATAATAAATAACTATGTTACCTGATCTGTTTCTCGGGATAAAAAGTTGCCAATAACTTGACTAAAACCTTCATCTAGTAAATAATGAGAGCTGTAAGTGGTGACAGGCAGATAACCCCGCTGAATTTTGTGCTCGCCTTGTGCTCCTGCCTCTACTTTATCCAGATTCAGCTCAATAGCAGCTTCTATTGCCTATAATATCGAAAGAAACAAGGAAAGTGAACCCCTAAAGCAACAAATTCTTAGATTATGGTAAATGATTACTGCAAAAATGCAACTACTTTGGTAGTTGCTTATGGTTCTTAGTACACATGGGATGGTTAAGTATTGTGGCTTAATGGGTGATGATGAGGGTGGAAGAGTAATGTTAAATGGGTCCACAAGATTCTCTATAGATTTAATCATTATTGAATGATATTTTAGACATCTGGCTAATAGTCGAACACTTCTCTCCAACTATGTGCCCAAGTCAAGCATTCAATTTTTATGGGATGGAGAGAGTACTATAGTTAATGAGGTCGTAAATTATTAGCAGTCACTACACAAGAAGTATTGGTATCGCAATGATACATGTAAGGCTATGTTTGGAAACCAGAAGCTAGCTTATTTTTTGAGCTTATTGAAAAAGCCGCGTTTGGTTAAGCCATAACCTAGCTTTTTGAAAAGCTACTTCAAGTAGTGTTTCAACAAGCTCCTCCAGGGGCTTTTTTCCAATTATGCCCCTTATATTTGTCCAATTAACTTTTCAACATGTCTCTTGTAAGTATTATGCATTTTCATCCGGCTTACCAGCTAGTTTTTACCAAACATGACTAGTTTATCGGCTACGGCTAGTTTCCCAAACATGGCCTAAGAGCCTGTTTGTTAGCAGCTTAATGGGACTCACAGCTTATTCAGTCAGCTATACATAACTGTTTGGTAGTGGCTTAATGATATAGAAACTGGCTTATTCGGTAAGCTTCTAGAGGGGAGCTTTATGCAGAAAGCCAAGTTTTTTCCAAACCTTCCCTCCCAATTAAAAACATGCTCCTTCCATCTATGAAAAAACCCTCCTAAACAGAACCTTCCCCAATCTATAAAGACAGATTCATCCATACAGAAAGCATTATCCATACGGGACTTAATGAAAAGCCAACCAAACAGACCCTAAGATTTTCCTTTGAACGTGGGAACCACCCAAAACCACCAAAAGTACATATCTTAAAAACCATATCTCGCTGCAGAAATTACGTTTTGCAACTGATAATATGTCTCTCTGATAGTTAATAGTCTGCACTTATAATACAACAACTTGCAGGTACCATTTTATATGGTAGCACGTATTAATTCTTATCACCTTCCATAATTCCCATGAAATTCTTACTCTCAGGGGCAGAAGGAAATAAACTAAAACTTCCTGGAAAAATTAAATTCATGTTCTTTTTCATATAGTTAAAGCCGAACCTGGTAGTAGCATGCCTCAAAATGCAAACTTGGATAATAGACTCGTGGTAGGCATCCCCATAGCCGCCCATATATTGTATCTCCTCCGATAAGATTAAGAGCTCCTGCAACAAGCTCCTCTCCTTCCTCGGCAACAATTAGCATTACGTGATCCCCCATCTTCGACCCCATGATATGAAAAAATTCTCTTGTTAGATAAGCAGTACCCCACCTATGCAAGTGTAGATGAACAACATAATCGTTAAGAGTGAAAGATTATAAGCTTTGAGAATTAATGAACATCGGTACAAAGTTAACTTATGGCAACTTTCACCAAAATAAACACTCCCACCGTCCCAAAAAGAGGTCCCTTTTAAGATTTTTTGAAGAAATTATGTCCCACAATTTTACACAAAATAGTTAGTAAAATGACATTTTATCCTTTCTACGGAAAAAAGGATAGGTCATAAAAGAACTCAAATTTTATCTTAATGCTAAAGTGTGGAAATATGACACTTTTGGGGACAGAAAAAAATTAGAGTAGACTCTATGGAGGGATGGAGTATATGATTAAAAAACCAATGGATGAAGGATGAGCTTTATGCACTTAACTTGTTGTCGGTGGTGTTTCTGTAGAACTGATAGAATGTATCCCAGTGTTTGGCCTGTCAGTGAGAAAATAGACAAAATAAGATCAAGTTTTTTGCAAGTGAAGATCAAGAAGACTGTAAAATATTGAGTAAATTACAAAAATTGTCCCTAGGTTTATGAAAACTTTGGTTTTTCGTAACTCAACTTTCGAAATTACACTAGGTACTAAAAAGTTTGTGTATCGTTAAAGATTTCATCCCTGGCCCTAACAGGCTTTAAGTCCATCATCCGTTAAGTGTCCTTCCCTTGCTAGCCACGTGAGAGCAATTTGATACCGATGCTATAAGTTTAAATATTGTTAAAGATTTTCATCCCTGACCCTAGTTTTTGTTATTGTTCAAGTGTATAAAGCATTTCAAAGCTTTGTGGGACACTATCATATGCCTTATCCAGATCTATGAACACCATGCTATAAGTCCCTACAACGCTCTTTATGGTTCTCAATCAAATTAGGTTAGGCTATAAATTGGTGCAACCCAAAAGCAAACATAAATAAGTAAACCCCCTATGGTTCCTAGATGTGTAAATTTTCCTTCCACACACTCCTATGTCAGTCAGGCCAAGAAAAGACCACAACCTTGAAAATTTAACAATATAATTACATTAAACTTGTCATAGAAGCTTAAAAAACACACATACACATGTGTGGTTGTGTTTGCTTTGAGCAAAAGTAGATTCATGCCAAAAGGAAAAGTGGAAAAAGAAACGCATGTAAAGGGAAGAATCAATTATAGTACACCTTAATTTCATAACCCCGCAGCCGTTTCATCGTAAGATTTTGAGCAGGTATCTGCAAAAGATGAAATTTTTAAGAAACACCTCTATTCAGAGTCGTAAGAAGAGTCAAAGAGGTCCCCACAATCCTCAAATCTAGACATGTAGAACGTCCTTTCAGCGGGCCCACTCCATTTAGAGATGTACCTTCTTGCGCTCTTGCCGAATATTTTTTCTTTTACTTTGCTTCATGTCCATCAAAAACTCATCAAAACTGTCATGTCAAGAAAATGGAGTGTCAGAAAGAGGGAACAAGCTATTAGAAAATTATGCATGATGGTAAAAGATTGACAGTTTCTGATAACATAGATGAGCAAAACCATTAAAATAGTTGAAGTCAAGATAAAACTTCAAATATAAACCTAAAGCATATCAAAATTCAACATTTTTGTTTACTCGTATCATACTGGTCATGGAAGAAAAATACAATAGAACTTATTAAGAAAATATGATCGTATCATACTGGTCATGGAAGAAAATTTACTCGTTAATTAAAAGCAATGACTCGAGAAAATGATTGTGACTCATTCAAGAAGGCAGGAAACATGATCTATGACCAAGACTTATAAAGAGATAACATATTGCTCACTTTTTGTAGTTGCGATTTTTCCAATGATACTGCATACCAGTCCTCTGCAGAAAACCTTTGTCCTTCAACGCATGCCATTCACGTTCGGACGAAAAGGTTATGTGCAACGATGAAACTTGAAACTGCCAAAGTGCAGCAAATACAAACTCAAAATTGGACCAGGCAGTAGCAGTTTATCAAGTTAGAAACTTCTAGAACTCTCCAGCTCAAAAGAAACCTTCCAGTATTTCCAGAATTGGTGAAGAACTTATAATACTCGAAATCTCAAATTAATATGCAGGCATTTCCTCAAGAAAATGATATTCAGACAATCAACAAAAGCATTCAGTATTTCAAATCTACTCGAACCAAGACACGAAATAATAATTTCAGGATGGAGTGTTTGTTCTGTACCTACACAATAATAATTTCGATCCACTGTTCCTAAAACCATGAGCGTTATGAATAAATGGCACCCAGATTATGCAACTGGGTACTTAAGTGGTTCATAATTAATAGAAAAAGATTGTGAACATCGTTGCCGTTGTTCTACTTTGGGGTTGATGTGAATATAGAAAGATGAATAACTAATACACAATACTGGTAATGGAAAAGATTTACTTTTATTCTCCTTCCGTTAACATCCATAGTAAATGGTAATTCTTAAGGTCTACCCTACTTTTTTGGTCTTCATAAAGGAAAACATAAGAAGAGAGGTCTAAGAGGCTCAGGATATGTCAATTATCTTCTAATATATTTTGTATATGGCCTCTGTATTAACCAAATCATTAAATGATTTGTCAAAAAAAGGCGAACAAGTTTTCCTGAATATGGCTATTGAATAATATAAAGGATCCTATTGCATCATTAGTACACCATAACCAAGGGGTAGAGAGACATCAATGGTTTTTACAGATGAAGCCAAACTCTTAGGACTACAGGTTTCTATAACGAGACCAGGGTCCGCATGCTAAATGTGTATCTTAGATGCATCAAGAAAAGCCCAGATAACCAAAAGAGCCTTTGGCCTAGCGGTATCTGAGCCCTTTGTCTTCTAGGAGGTCGGGGGTTCAAACCTCACCATAGGTGAGGAGGGTGTGTGAGTTTGTTTGTTTCTTCCAATTGCCGTATATAAATATTATATACTTCAAAAAAAAGAAAAAAAAAAAGAAAAGCCCGGATAGAAAAGAAATTAAAAAATATATATCCTTGCATTAGAGCTCTTGAAGTAAAATCATGGCTATCTATCAGCACAGGCATGCACATGCACTAATATGTATTTGAACTTGGCTTATTCCTATTTTGCAATGACATATGGCACCTGTTTATTTTAATATCACAAGAGTTTAGGATCTGATTTTGGCGCTGATATATTTCCGTCAACCAAGGATTACAAAAAGATTCAATGAAATCGATGTTGATTTAACATCTATCGAGTCGACGAAACTGAAGTACTTTGTTTTACATAAAAATAGACGTCTTATAAAATAAAATTGCTAGTTCCAAGTTCAACCATATACATTAATGATGAAGCCAGAAAAAGAGAATACCTTAATCGCCAAATCCTTCATTGCAGATACTAAAATGTCAAAGACTTGATCTTTGTATGACGTGTTACGCACTAAGATCCTTGGACCAGGTACTGGAGTAAAAGGCACACAACATTGTAATTTTGGATAATACCTTGAACCATAACGGTAGTAGGCATCAGCCCATGAATGGTCGAAAACATATTCACCATATGAATGACTGTGATTGAAAAGAAAGAGATATTAGCTAACTGCAAAACATGCATGCTTTTATAAATCTTTAAGAACATTGCATGTGATAACCTTTTAAGATAGAGTGGGATCACGCCTAGTATATTTTTATCTTCATCCTGTGCAATTATGTGCCGTGGAAGCCATCCTGTTTCCTAAACTAGCATCAAAGATAAATGCAATTATGACATTTTTGTAGAAACAACTTCAAATTAAATAGAAGGCATGGTTAGATCATCTACGGATTATCACTATGAAGACTATTGTCATTATACAAATCAAGTAAGGAAGCAATATGAAAGGAAATGAGTTGCCAATTGTTATTATACACCGGTCATATACAATTTTGACACATGTTCAATGTATTGAAGACCTTGATTTGTGGGTTAAATTAAAGGACAAAATGCCGTGTTGAGATTAATTAAGGGTAGTAACAGCTTGGTGCTTCGAGTAAATTTAACAGTTTGATAATATTCAAACAATTTTTTCACACGCTGGTGATTGCCATTTCGATTCATCAATTTCTTTAAGGAGAAAAGCTGGACAGCAGCATAGCCGACAAACTGCTGAGCTGAAGTGAAAGACATGAAGTAGTGTTATTTATATTTAATTTGATTCTTGTGAAACAAATAGCAATGAAATTTAGGAACTACCAAATAATATTATGCATATCATACAAATTATTAAAGAATATTCAATTGCTCAACCCCACCCGATCTCCTCTTCCTAGCCCTGTTCTTCCCGGCTTTCCTTCCCAGTTCCCACACAACTCTTCCTCTTTGATTCCTCTTTGTTTCCTCAATGTGTCACTTTACAATACCGGTCAGCAACAACAGAAATATTCAATATTAGTGTTCAACTTATTGAATGATGAATCCTTAACAGCTCCCTGAACCAAAGAACTATTCACAGATTTCAAACCGCAAAGAGTTAGCTGGGAAGCTCAAATGTTCATTGTAAGAAGGTTCTACACAAGCTGTTTGGGATATGAAATTAAAATGGAGAGTAATAATAAGAGGGGACCAAGATTTATAGCTTTTGCATCGCTCCTTTATCCCTATCCCATGATGGAACAAATGATGGAAGATGGGAACTTGGGAAGCAATCATGACCCCTGATAAAAAAAAATTAAAAACATCTTTTGAAACCTTTTAGTTCTATAGAGAATAAGAGACCATAATTTTTTTTTAAAGTTTGAAGTCAGCAGATAAGTGATAACTGGGTAGGATGTATGTAAGAAAAATAGACAGTTTATAATGGCAATCACCAAAGTGCGAAGCAAAAGTTGTTCAAAACCACCTAACTGTTACAAATTGACTTTAGTACCAAAGGGTTAAGCTCCCCTAAAGTTCAATCATCAAACAACGTTATTGCATAGATGAAACTCAATCGAAACTGGCGTAGATGTATCAAAAAGTACCATTAAGTCAATTAACAATTATACCTACTTAACAGAACCATGATCTCATGTCAAATTTAGAGGTGTATAAAGTGGCATGTATGGACTTGACAGTCTTGAACTACAAGCTGGTAATAGCTTTGCACTTACAGGTCTAAGTGGTAATGGTGTTACATGACTTGATGAAGTATATAAACATTATAATACATAAGATGCTGATTGAAACACTAAATTATTAATTTATGCAAATTTTAGTAGGAAATGCTGCTGAAATTTCTAACCTTCACCGCAGAACCCGACTCCTCTAAACTTGAAAGGAACCCATGAGAGAGAAAAGGATTAAATTGCTCTGGACCAGTAGCATCAAGACTGCACTCATCCCAATCACCAGATGGAACTTCCAAAATTGAAGAGATTACAGAAACGGATATATTTTTAGCCTTCTCGGTGTCTGCTGACCCTTCCTAAATACAAACAGTTTAAACAGCACATATTACAACTTACAAGGGTAAGTATGGGAACCAGAATCCTCCCATATCAAGAAATTTATTGGTAACAATATTACACACCTTCACATTAATTTTGGTTGATGTGAAGCCGTCTAAAGAGAGATACATGTCAGGAGGATCCGCGGCCTTTTTAGGTTGCCAGAAGAGTGCCTTTATTCTAGATGTTTGATTGGGAGTAGGGAAGTGTTTTCTGCATGACAAGCCTCCCTAGAATAGAAAATTATGAAGCAATTTACCAGAAAAGAAACCCAAAAATATGCACAACCACCTTCAAAATGCTTCCACAGGTTCATGAGGAAATAACGAAAAACTAATAATAATCATAATAGGTTTTCAAACCCAAATGAGTAAAGAGTAAATATGCAAGGTTTTTTCCTAGGAAATGTGAGGTTTATATTTTCAATAATGGAAACAACCTTGTTTACCAAGGCAATGTTAGGGACAAATTCATGAAAAATATAATATCCAGGTTCACCAGCTAATCCAGAATTGATAGTGGAATTGTCTAGGATCGGCGCGTTTAAACTTGTAGGGTTCCTATAACTATAAGCTCCAGCCTCCCAGGTTGTGGAATTCCAAAGAACAATAACTACCATACATATTTATAAGTTGGACTTGCTCTATTCATCCTATTTCATCAAAAGAACAAATTGGCATCTTATGTAAGAATTTTCCAGCTCAAGGTCCGTTTTATTGACTTCTTTAAATCAATATATTATATACTGCATAAGGTAGTTCAGGGTCCAAAATGATAACCTGAACAGTTTACTTTGGTATCAGACCTTAATATAGTAACTGCAGTTCAAGAGATGATTTATTCAAGAAATAATAAAATGAGTAAACTTTCGGCCTTGAGAGAAGATCAAGAAATAGATCATTGAATAAGGAACCAAATGCATTATAATGGCAAGTAGAAGTCAGAACAATAAAATTGGAAGTATATACGGTGATGCAATGCAAAAATAAGAACACAAAATAACACTAGAATACCACAATATTTGGTAATGTGTAAACTGGAGTTCAAGCAAAACTTCAACCCAAAATACTTGCACTGCCGATTATCAGATTCCATGTAGTTGGCAATTTTTTCTTGAATAAAAAGTTTAAAGTGAATATAAAAACTTATATTGAAAAGTAACTCAACTACCAATCTACCATCATAATCAAAGTGTAGTTTCTCAGAAGATGGAGCATAAAACTACGAGCCAGCAATACAAATATATACATATATATATACACTAGATAGCCAGAAAAGCAGATTACTGATCACTCATCCTTACAGCGCCAAACAGAATTGCTTACAACACAAAATGAACATCTCCATAGCAATTGAAACTACAATAAAAACCCCCGATGTTTTACAATCAAGTAGTGGAGACATAATAAATGAATGGGGGAAAGAAGAAGGCTTACAAGGAGAAAATCGATGTGACCTAGAAATGGTGAAGGACGAACGACAGCCATGGCCATTGCCATGGCCGAGAAGAACCGGAAGCTGGAGCTGCGACGGTTGATTTGCGACGAGAAGAACCCAAGCCACTTGTGTTGTGTGGGCTATCTTACGACACCAAACCAACTGATACCTCTGTGCTCCCCAAATTCAATCCCTCAAAATTACAATATCATTCTTCTTTCTTTTTTGGTTTTTTTTTTTAATGTTTTTATACATACGATGTTTTTTAATATAAAAAATGAAATAATATTTCAACAAAAGTTAAAAATAAAAACTGGTTATTAGCGGGCAAGAAAGAGGTTAACGAAAACAATAACAATTTACAAGAATACGAGGATAATTCTTAGCCAATTATTTGTAGTTGAAATTTTTCATGTACAAAATTACATATGATTCACGTACAAAATCATATATGATTAGCCGCGACTTAGCCCACTGGAAAGGTCGTGCGTGTCATTTTTATGCTGGTACAAAATCACATATGATTTTGTACATGAAAAAAAATTTCATGTACAAAATGATTGGTTGAGGATTGTTCTCGCATTTTCGTAAATTGGTACCATCCTCGTATGAACCCGCCTATAGTAGGCAAATCACATATCAACATGTTTTTTGGTTGCTTCTTGGTTTTAGTGACTCTAGTTGGTAAAGATACCAATATAAATAAATCACTAACTTCAATTTTTAAGACGTTGATATAAAACCGTATCAAGATGTATCAATCGAAAAAAGTTGGTAACAAGCAGAGTTGGTTGGTATACGATATAAAATTTTGTATATCAATTGTAATTGGTTAATGCACGGTATAAGAGGAAAAAAACATGACACTACACCATGTTCACCCTTAATGTTGGGTTCTTATCTTTTCGCACAACTTTTTCATTTTATCTCATTACCAACTCAACAACTTTAAATCTCAACATATCACAACAACCGGGATTTTTTTAACCAAGATAATCATTTTAATATATATATATATATAGAGGTGGCTTCTTGTGTTAACCTAATAATTTGTGTTAACCGTGTTAACTCATCGTTCACTGGTGAACACCACCATCGTTCACTGGTGAACACCATTCATCAGTGAACGAGCATCGTGTTCACTAGTGAACGAGCATTGTGTTCACCAGTAAACGATGGGTTAACACGGTTAACACAAATAATTGAGTTAACACTTGAAGGGGCCTATATATATATTATATAATTACAAAATTAGCCACCAAATTTTTTGGGTTTCCAACATCAACCATTTTGTACGCAGAAGAAGTAAAAAACAAAAAAAAGGACCAGATTGTTATTATTTTTTACATTATAAAGACCCAAAAATAACAAAAACAATAATACTGATAAATAACCAATAACCGAAGTATTAAGTCTACAATATTTATTACACTCATAGTTTTACAGCGGGTAAACACATCCCCAGCTGAGAATTATCTAAATTAAAGCAGTGATACTATGTCTTCAATCCCAACTCTCGCTACCGGCTCAAAGCTTCCATTTGCCCTTGGAAGGACTTTCAACATAATTTTTCCCTAAAAATGGTTTTAGTTTTAAAAAATAAGAGTTATACCATAAGGTCTAGTGAATTCCTATAAAGTCACAAATATGAATTTCACATAAAGAAGTTCATGAAAGAAAGCCAGTTAACAATATGACGGACTATGCATGGTATTCATAGACAATGTTTTAAAAAGCGGAATCAGGACTCAAGGCGTTTTCCTTCCAAGCCCTAAGGCGTAAGCCTCGAGGCGTAAAACAAATAAAATTCATAAATATTAATAATAAGCAAAACATAATTCCATACCAAGCTTTAAACATCATACATTCATAAATTTACTAGTTATAAGTCTAAAAATATTATCAGTCTAGAATATAGTTCCCCTTAGCATGATCAAGTAGCGTAGCTCCACCATCGTATCCACAATCACGATCATCTTCATCTTCCAAATCCACTTGAACACCTTTTCTTTTCCTTA
Source organism: Silybum marianum (assembly GCA_036898165.1). Classification (NCBI taxonomy): domain Eukaryota; kingdom Viridiplantae; phylum Streptophyta; class Magnoliopsida; order Asterales; family Asteraceae; genus Silybum; species Silybum marianum. The sequence goes on from CM072528.1 coordinate 12,731,602, forward strand.
ATGCTAAACATTGGCCTTCATCTCCATCTTCTTCATCATCATCATCAACCTCAATTGGCTCATCAACTCCAATTGCGATGCCATCTTCTTCATCGGTTGGGTAGGTTACCCATTCATCATCTGAAGGCACATCAATCAATGGATCATCTTCCACTTTTGGTGACCTTTTTTAAGGAATTTGTGCTTCAACTTCCTATTGTACATAATGTACACCAAACTATTCATTCTTTTCGTGCTTAAACGATATCGCCTCTTTGTGTGCACTTGATTGAACGTACTCCAGTTAGTTCACACTTCGATGCCGAACAAGTAAGGCCCAAAACTTTTATTGAAAACGCCTTTAGCTCTGGCGTTTCATCTCCATAAGAATCCCACCATTCAACTATGTATATTAATGAAGAACAAACAAAAAGTGAATGATTTATTTTAAATACATAATATATTATAGACTATAGCAAAAAAAGATAAAAGTATGAATAGCTAGTAATTACCAGGCGGGCGTGTCATGTATGCCGCCAAACATCGTTTATATCCAGACATCCTATGTTTGTATTTGAACATTTCAAGTTGGTTATCAACCTTTGATTGTGTCACGTCATCCCTGAAGATTCTGTCTATGCACTTGTACAACCCTTGCTTGATCTCTTTCTAATCAGAGACATTGGGGATCCATCTATATTAGTGGTTCAAGTAATATGCAGTTGTGTGCACGTCACGATGCAACTGATGGTCCCACTTAGCATCAATAATATCCTAGACCTCCTTGTAATAAGAAGCATCATCACCGAAGTTCTTCGCTATCTTTACCTTGGCCTCATCCATAGCCCCGTAAATAAATCCCATCGCGGGAGTCTCACCATCAACAATCCGTAAAACATGCACAAGTGGTTTTGTGGTTTTAACTGAATAAACCACACTAGGCCAAAAAATGTGCTCATCTATTACAATTTTCTTCACAGCTTTCCCATCGTCTTTCTTTGCCCATGCACAATTATTCCATTCTCTCGAAACGAACATAATTTGTAATGCATCTGTCATCTCATACATACTATCTAGAGTAAGAAAGGCAGTGTTCAATCGTGTAGCGGCGGGTCGAAGAAGATATTTCTTGGCAATCTTTCTACAAAGACTCAACACCCATTTATGGATGAAATTTCTTACCTTTTTTGCTTTGAGCAAAACATTTTTTTTGTTGTGGCAGCTCTCCAATTTTCTCTAGTATCAAGTCAATACAATGAGCAGCACATGGAGTCCAATATAAGTGTTTCCTCTTCTCCATCAACAAAGTTCACGCGGCCTTGTATGCACTTGCATTATCGGTCACCACTTGAACTACAATCTCTTCCCCCAATTTCTTCAATCACACCCTCAAGCAACTTAAACAACTTTTTAGCATCTTTCACATAATCGGATGCATCAATAGTTTTAAAAAAAAAGTCCCAAATTGATTGTTGATGAGACTCCTATTTCTCATATCGGACCAACCATCCGATAACAATGAAACTCCCGTCTTTTTCCATGTTGCTTTTATTTCATTCACGGTGAGAGATGTTGTCTTCTCTTCTTCTTTCAAGATCCAAGTCCTCATCTCATGCATTAAAGGGGCTTTCAATCCTCGTCCTAATTGCGAACAGACGTAACCTATTAAATAGGAGGGGCTTCTTGCACAATTAAACTGGATCCTGTTCTCAAAGAAAAACCTTATGATACCCATGAAAACTTTATTTCGGTGCTCTTTAGCACTTGTTGGAGTCTCGTTTTGATCACCCATGATTCATTTGTCTTCTTTTTCCGCATATCGATCCATAGGTCCTCTAACTCCCCTACTACTAGTGGGACTCCGGAGGTGGTACACCATAGTGATCCCCACCACCTATCATCTATTTAAAATCTCGTTGAGAAGCATATTTCACATTTTGAAAGTTCTTCAAGTAGACATTAATCTCGTTCTTCACTACTTTGGAACGTGAGGGCATGGTACAACGTTTTTATGAGTGCATGCAATGCGGTCTTTCATTCTTTTCACCCCTCCTTTATTCATCTTACTACAAAAGTTGCATTTAATGTATTTGTATCCTTTTTTTCCGCCTTCCCTCGACACTTCAATTTCTTTCCCATATTAGCCGGGTTTTTACGTGATGCTATTTTTGATCCCATACTAGCCATCTTCCCATCTTTAAGAAATAGAAAAGTATAAAATTGTGTAAGAATTTAAAAACAAAACACAAGACAGAAACAAAAAACAAAAAAACAGAAAACCAAACTGGAAAACAAAAACACAAAACAGAAAATGAAAAAAAATACAGAAAATGAAAAAATAATACAAAAAACCAAAAAATAATACATAAAACAAAAAAATATGACAAAAAATAAAAATAATACAGAAAAACAGAAACACACAGAAATACATTCATACATACATACATAACACATTATACATGATATAGAACATATATATACTTGAGTTGACTGTAATATATATAATACAATACATTATACATAAACTAAAATTATGGACAAAAACTAAAAAGAACTTACTATTTGGATTGACCTTTGAAAGAACTTGATTTTCTTGAGATGATCTTCTTTGGAGATGAAAAAAAAGTATAAAATGAAGCATAAAAAATGTTGTCTGGAGTGGTTCTTGGTGGAGCAGAAAAAATGGAGTTTGGAGCTTGTAGGAGAAGACAAAAGAAGAAAGGTTGTATTTGTCTTTTGATTGACAAGACAAAAAAAACATCCCTCTAAAGGTTTAGTTGTATATTTAAAATTATAAAAGTACATGTATCGTTGACTTTACTTTTGAAAAAACAAAAACACAAAACTAAGTAAACAGGTTTATTTTCAAAAATCTTAAAACATCCTTAATGTACGCCCCAAGGCACCACCTCACAATTTGAGGCTTAAGCCTCGTTTGGAGAACATGAGGCGCCACCTCATGAGCGATTTTGGACCGCCTTGCCTCGAGGCGCGTCTCGAGGTGTACGCCTCAAGCGATTTTGAAAACCATGTCCGTAGACAAACTATCACTCCACCGTGACAAATTGAGATGGCCGAAGAAGATGCATGTCCAATGTACACATGAAACAGATTCATGGTACACAGAAAAATAAACTCCCAAGAGATTTGCACTATCTCTAGGTACACTACTACTACTGTACATATCCATCCAATAATTCAAATCAAGTATCATATAAAACATTTGAATATGAATTGTAGCATGCTTTCAAGTTCAAAGTACCATAACCAGTGTAATTTAGAAATTCAACGACAAACATATAGTTTTTGAAGTCAAGGGAACTCACATGCAACCTAACACACCACTCTACGTCTTATACTTTACTTAAGATCACATCACACGGAACACCTGAATTAGATGACATGGAAATGGTGTTAAACCGCCTTAAACATTTTAAAAACCAACCTTTATGATCCCTAAGACAAACCCCTAAACAATGTCTCACACCTATCCCGAAACGATGAACGAAACAAAAGTTGAAACTTCCAGAATAGAAGGGAATGCGACCCTAATGAGACCCTAGGTTCATGGGACCCGCATTGTTGACTGTTTGAGTTGCACAAGTTCTGCACTGAAAATCCTCAAAATCAAACCCATCCAAACCTCTTATACATTGATTTTAAGGTCCAAAAACCTTAAAATTGTTGAAATCAACTAGCTAATCCATAACCAACATTAATTTTCCAATCAAAGTGGACTAATCCAACATATTTAAACCAAGAAAAACCAAGATAAAGAACCGTAACTTGAAATCCTTGAATAAAGATTGAAAACACCAACAATGGTGAGTTTCTATATGAGAAATTGTTATGTGACATCATCAGGAACATTAGAGAAACTAAACCCAACCATTGAACCTATTCTAGAACACAAAATGGAAAATTGTTGGTCCCTAAGGAGTCTACAAGAGTTCTTAGATATAGAAACAGTTTGTAGAAGGGGGGGGGGGGGGTTGAATACAAACACACAGATTTTTAGTTTTTAAATAAGTTTACATTGCATAAACAAATTTACAGTTACAAGCGAAATTAGAACAAGTTTTAACCTATTCTATTGTAAATAAGAAACCACTAAGATTGATGCACAAGAAGGAAGTAAGATAGAATACAGAAGGTTGAAGAGAGAAAGAAAACAGACAGCTTAATGAAGAAGATATATTCATCTTATTTATACCCGTTTGCATTTAATGCAAGACAAAAGGTATATGCCACGTGTCAAACTTCTATAGGAAGCTTGTCCTTTGTTAATAAGACAGTCATTATTTTGGCCGCATATGAACAATACTATATCAGATGTGATGGGGACATAAGAGACAATCCGTACGTCCTTCTCTGACACAGTAGGGTTTGTCTTTTGTGCATCGAGGATAAGGTCAACGTTAATCTTGTATGAGAAGCTTCATTTGATCGCTGAGACTGAATCTTCAAGGATGAACTTTCAGTATCGCTAAGGCTTCACAAGACTTCACACTTTGGATAGATAATCTTTGCTGTCGCTGAACCGCTTCAGGTCACTTAGCTGATTATCTCTTTCTTCAGCTTGGTCTTCGACTTTCGCTGAATGGTCATTTGGTGTGATCGCTGATCTTCAGAGATAAGCTTAAGGTTCCTTGATCTTCAGCGATCGCTGATGGCAGTCAGCGTATGCTATCGCTGAATTTGATCTTAAGCTTATGCAAGGGAATTTCACTAAGTGTAAAAAGGAATCATATTCAAATCACTGAGAGGAGTTATGATCAACAATCTCCCCCTATTTGATTATGATTAAGCAACATAGGAAAATTGCTTTTAAGAGACTAGTAAGGACTTAAGAAATATTCAAGATAAAATTTCTAAGTACTAATCTGTAAAGCCTTTTTTTTCAGCTAGTCTACTATCTGAATTGAGTTTCATTTATAAGGATATGAAAGCACAATTTTTTATAAGTAAATAAGCATAAAGTACATTCATTGATTAAATTTTCAGAGTGAAAAATCAATGAGTAAAAGTAGTTAAAGAAAATAGAACTCTTATGTTTATTGTCCCGTTTACTGTTTTCAGGGATCTTTTCAGTACATAGATGGAGTAAAGTACTTTGTTGAATTTCATTTATAATCAATTTGAAGAATTTACATAGCATGAAATTACAACAATAAGGTACAGTACTTATACACTGAAGAACTATTACAAAGGAAAGGAAAGCTAATGACTAGTCTGTCTAGACTTCCGTGTCTTCTTTGTAACTCTTTTTCATAGATCATCTTCTGTCTGATCATCAGCGGATCATTCGACCAGCAGTGACAATACATGATCTTGATGAAAGAAGATGGGGCTTTGTGTACTTCTTGGTTTCTGAAGAATCCAAGGAGTCTTTCATTATCCATGAAGATCATGCCTGGTTCAGGGAAAGAGATGACGTCATTTTCTTCATATACACGATCTTCAGGGAGAGAGGTGTTCATCATCGAAATATCAGGGATCTGCATGTGACAGAGAATGCTTTCAAGATCGAATTTGGTTTCATATTCATTTTTAGAACTTGAACCTCCTTCGGCAACTGATCTTTTTTTCTTGATTGGCTCAGAGAGCGGAGGAACCTGTACGTATTGAGACATCCTTTGCAGTAGTTGATCCAACATTTTTTCCACCACGTCCTTAAATTTAGATTTGGAACCCTGAATAGCATCTCTGATTTCTAGCCATTCAGTGTGTCCATAAATCTTTAAGAACTTGGCTTCTTCTTTCTCAGTTCTGGTGTTTCTAGTCATTCGTACATATACTTCCAGACCTCTTTTTTGGAAGGACGTCCTTCGATAGTTACATGAATGATCTTAGAGTCAGATCTTCGAAGTTTGAATCTTTCAGTGCACCAGCGAAGCTCTTCTTCTCTATGACGTGTGGCTTCAGCGGATAGTGCACTTAGGATTTTTTTCTTGGGCATGAATTGGATCTACATTCAGGTTTTCTTGTGCAAGTTCCCTCTGTGCTAAAGCTTCAGCGACCCTTTCACTTTTCTCTAGTTGCTTCTTGGTCTCTTTGTCTTTTGCAGCATCTTCCCTAAGAAGTTTTCTTGCAAGAGCAAGATCACTCTCTGTCTGCTTGATCTTCTCGTCCCTGATCCTTTGAGCTTCAAGTACCTGAGCTCTCTCTTCCTTTGACAGAAAATAAAAGTCATCCATCATACTTATTGGTACGGCGTTCTCTGGTTCAGCGTGTGGCACTCTTATTCTGTTTGCTTCGAGTTCCCTCAAGAAGCTTATTCGCCTTTCTTCCTCTTCAGGTTCGCTTATGATAGGTCTCTGATCGCGACGCCTTCTAGGAATGAGGTCTTCTTCTTCAGAGTCAGTTTCCAAAATGTACATAAACTGCTCTTTAGAGGAAGGTTCCTTAACAAAATTGGAGTCCTTTGGGGGACTGGACTCACTGAGAACGGGAGAAGGAGAGAGAGCTTGGTCAGAACCAAAATTTGGAGGAGAGAAGGTGGGATAAGTAGGGGGTTCAAAGATTGGAGAGATATAAACGATAAGGGGTAGTGTTACCTCTACAGTGGTCTCCCCCTCAGGTATTGGGATGGTGGCATCCAGATCTACCACCTGTTTTCTTTTGCCTGCTTGGCCGGACCACTCCTGAGAAGGAGTTGATCCTTCCCCTGATAACACCAATTTTGGTGTTATTATTATACCAAATTCCATGTTGTTTAGCTAGTTTCCAAACAAACGAAGTGTAATTTCTTACGATTTCGTGTGAGTTGTACAGAAGTTGACCCATTTGGACAAATAAAAGAATCCGATGCTTTTCTAGCAAAATCCAAGAATTTATGCTTCAATTGATAGAGGACGTGAATACAAAGTAAACAAACCTTTCCGGAGCCTAAACGGAGCTAAAATGAGTGAGTTATGGCAAAAATGGAGAAAGCGCGCGCGAAAGCAGCTGCACCCGCCCCACAATCCGCACAGTTGACTGTTTTGATGACGAAAGCGGGTGCAAAAGCGGGTATACCCGCCCCACAACCCGCACAGTTAGCTGTCCTCATATAAAAAGCTGAAAAATCAGATTTTCAGAGATCTTCATCTTTTTCTAAAAACGCACGACTAGGGTTTCTGGTGGGGCGATTTTGGGCAACGAAAAACGCAATTTCGGAGCGATTAAAGCGAAGAAACACAAAAGGATTAAAGATCTAAAGCCAATTTCATCATCAAATCGTGGAGATTCATCACCAAAAAGGGGTTTTCGTTCTTATTTAGATTTTGTTGATTTTCATGTCTAAGTTTGAGATTTCTTTCTTCTTAGTTTTGTTTTCTACCACCTCCAACATGAACTAATCTTTAGATGTTGGGGGTTGGATTACTTTTGGTTTGAAGCATATGAACACGCAAAGTTGTGAATTTTATTAGGGTTTCTTTTTATTAATGAAGCATATGAGTTTGTGTTTAAAGCTTTTGTAAGCCTGATCAACTTGCAAAATGATTTCTTTATTACAAATTAGTTCGAGAGAAATAATTTGTAATTAGATGTGTGATTCGTGTGCCTAAGGTGAAACCTGGATAGAGATATACCAATTAAACCTTAGTACTTTTATACAATCTTGCTCTACAAATTTCTGGGTTTATGTATTGAGATGATAAAATACGTATTTCTTTGGGAATAAATCTGTTATAACTCGAGAGAGAGTAACAGTGGTTTTTGTGATTGTGTATTCATAATATTGGAAATTACCTGATAATAATTACAACTGAAGTGTTCTATGTGGAAACCATTAAGACCCCAACTCCCAACTGCTTTTCTCCCATAAAGTTTCCAACTTTCTTTGTTCTTTAAATTGTTTAGATTTCTTTAGTTTAATTACCATATTAATCATTCAACCAAATCAATCAACTGTCAGTTAGTATTTACTATAGTCATTGTGTTACTTAGTCCCTAGTTCCCATGGTTCGATCCCGTACTTTTAGTACATTATTACTTGATTCGACCCGTACACTGCGGTTAGATTTAGGGGGGTGTAAACCCGCCTATCAAGTTTTTGGCGCCGCTGCCGGGGAGCTAGCTATCGCTAATAGCACTACCAGCTATCAGTAGTATTACATTGGACCTTTTAATTTTCTGTTTTATTTTTACTTTAGTATTACATTATCAATTTCTAGTGCGCTAAATCCTAACTTGTTCGCAGGTACTTCATAGCTTATGCTAAGAAAGACCAGCGATCCGAAGTCATTATTATTCGACCCAGAAATTGAAAAAACCGCACGCCGATTACGAAAGGAAGCTAAAGTCGAAAAATCAAGAACAATGAATCGGGAACAATTTGAGACAAGAAGAAGAACGTTTGAGAGCTGAAGCAGAAAGGTTGAGAGCCGAGGCAGAAAGGTTGAGGTTACAAGAAGAGGAACTACAGAGGCGTTTAGAGGATGAAGACGAATCTTCTGGTGAGGAAGATGAACCAGATCCTAATGCCCGTGTTCCCATGAAAGCCTTCACGAGCCCAACAGTAAGACGTTCTAATAAGGGCGTCCGACCACCCAAGATCGATGCAAATAATTACGAGCTGAAGCATAATATCATTCAATTGGCACAAAATAACCAATTTAGAGGGACTCCAAATGAGTATCCTCATGCTGACCTGCGCGAATTCGATATAATTTGTGACACCTTCAAGCAAAACGGGGTTTATGAGGATGCTACCAAGCTCCGACTATTCCACTTCTCTCTGAAGGGAGCAGCACGAGCATGGGTACAAGATTTAAATACAAGGCCTATACGCACATGGGCTGCCCTGAAGCAGGCTTTCTTAGACAAATTCTTCCCTCCAGGACGAACTGTCAAGCTAATAGCAGAAATCACACACTTCACACAGTTGGACCTGGAGTCTTTTTATGAAGCCTGGGAAAGATATAAAGGATTGCTCAGAAGGTGTCCCCACCATGGACTTCACGGATGGATGGTCATTCAAACGTTTTACCAAGGGTTACACCAGCAATATAAGAATGATCTTACAGCCGCAGCTGGAGAAGCCTTAATGAACAAAACGTATAAAGAAGCCACCGAACTTATCGAAAATCTCGCGTCTCATAATTATTCCATTCCGAGATCTACGACAAGGCGGGTGGCCAACATCCAAGAATCTGAAGAGTTGAGGGCCATAAGAGCCCAATTAGCTGCCATAACGGACCAGTTGAAGGTAAGTGCCACTCAACCATCAGTTTCTTATTATACTAACTCATCAGAATTTCAGCCTTTTTCTTATGAAGCACCATTGGAGCAAGTTCACTACATGCAAAACCGGAACAACCGACCTCGGAACGATCCATTTTCCAACACGTATAATGAAGGATGGAAGAAGCATCCGAACTTGTCTTGGGGTCAACCACAGCATAATCAGAAAGACGGCACGGGGGATCAACACTACGGTAACATCTCTAACTTTTCTTCTTCTTCCCAATCTAACAATGTTTATCGTCATCCAAGTCATTCACAAAGAAAATCTGAAGATGGACCGCCATTCGAGAAGAAGCCAGATTTGGAAAGCATGATGATGAAATTCATGTCAAAAGTGGATACAGCAGTCGAGGGGCTGACTTCTTCAGTCAACACACTAGCATCAACTGTCGGTACTGTGAAAGCAGCAACCGACTAAAACACCGCTTCCATCCAAATGCTAGAGAGGCAAATAAGCCAGATTGCTGATGCACTTCAATCCAAAATTCCGGGCCAATTTCTGAGTCAACCAGAAAAGAAACCGAGAGAACATTGCAATGCCATCCATTTGACGAGCAGCCTGGAATTGATCAAGGACCCGACTCGTGAGACAGTTATTGAGAAATCTGATAAAGAGCATGTGGAGTCGGAAATGGTTGAAGTTGAAGATATTGATAATGAAGACACCGCAATGAAGCACATTACTAATATGAAAAAGCCAAAAGAGAAGGATGTGACAAATCCTTCAAAGCTGATGGTCAACCCGTATGTGACACCGTTACCTTTTCCGAATCGACTAAAGGCACACAAGGATAAGGAAAAATTCAAAAAATTTCTTGACATTTTTAGGAAGTTACACATCAACATTCCATTCTTAGATGCACTTGCACAGATGCCAACTTACCTCATGTTCATGAAGGAGATCTTGTCCAAGAAGAGGAAGATTGTGGATCATGCCACCATTGCACTTACTGAAGAATGCAGTGCAATCATTCAAAATAAACTTCCTCCAAAGCTGCAAGATCCAGGGAGTTTTTCTATACCTGTGCAAATTGGTTCTTTACACTTTAATAATGTGTTATGTGATCTAGGAGCAAGTATTAACTTGTTACCGTTATCTATTTTCAGGAAACTCGGCTTAGGAAAAGTGAAGCCGACGAACATGATACTTCAACTAGCAGATAGATCAATAAACTACCCATACGTAATAGTAGAAGACGTCTTGGTAAAGGTTGACGAATTTTACTTCCCAGTTGATTTTGTGGTGGTTGACATAGATGAAGATAAGGATGTGCCATTGATTCTGGGAAGACCTTTCTTGGCTACAAGCAAAGCACTAATTGACATGGAAGAAGGTGTGATGACTTTCAGAGTCGGCAACGAAAAGGTAACATTTCATGTTCTCGAACTCCTAGAAAGTAGAGGTGAACCGGAAAAAGGTAAGTGGAGTTTGAAAATGGTGACGACGGAAAATCGAATGTGGAAAGAATGGGGATAGACCATATTTGTGGGCGGTTCGATCCCAAGGAAAATACCGAGCCAAACTGACACCACAAGGTCGTGCCACGACTCTAAATAAGGCGCTGGGTGGGAGGCAACCCACCATTGGTTTGTTTATCATTTCCATTCTTAACTTATTTTTATTTTTGTTAAGTTTGTTTTTACGAAAACCCTTTATGTCGGAGTCCGTGGAGTTGTTGATAACACTTACCACGTTCTGAGTTGTCTTTTACACTTTTTTTTGGAATATCGTGGAAGCAGTCCAAACCTAGCTTTCATCTAGGTTTGGGGTTGCTAAGTCATCCAAAAACACAATTAGAACCTAGGCCACGGCCTAGGTTTGGGGTGTCAGTTCATCGATAGACAGACATAATGGGAATGATTCCAACCCCGGTAATTGTGTTATTTGGGATTGATGACACTTAATTCATAAATACTCACATAAATGTTTGAATGTAGGTACAATGGGGCGATCATCTCACATATCGAGCACATATCACAACACGAGGAATGAAGACGGTTTGATTTTCTTCTTTGTTTGTGCATCCTTTAATTTGGTACTGTAATTAAAAATCAATTCATACAATGTTGGATGACTATAAATAACTCGTATCGCTCTTAACTCTATCTATGATATTTCGAATCAAACTCGCACATTGGGGACAATATGTGGGTAAGGTTTGGGGTTGCTCGCACGGGCACACCTATTTTTGAAACATTGTGTATATGTCTTTTAGTGATCACTAACATGCCTTTAGATACTCGAATATGTGAAAATCATGGATTTTTTTGAAAATTTTGCATTGTCTTGAGAATCTTTAGATAGTGATATAGTCGTGAGGAATGACGAGTCAGTTGCATGATTAAGGGACATTAGTGGAGACCACCATGAGAGGTAAATTGAGCCAAAATTTACGCGACATTCGTTTCTGAGAGGCACAAAATACATCAATTCGTATACACGTCTTCTTCATTGTAATTTGATTATAGTTTGATCTCACTATTTTCTTGCATCGAGTAATAAAGACGACCATCAGGATATTATGTCAAAGAAACCAGTGTACCAATTGCGTGGACCTTAGGATATGATTCCAGGCATTGTGTGTTAACCTTATTGAATTTTTTTAGCTACCGTATCCTTCGGTATTTGTGTGCTCCTCAGCCTAGTTTGCAGCCAAACACTGCTAGATTCACTTCTACACCCAAATGTTAACCCCAGCCCAAACACTAGCCAACCATAGTCCGAACGTGCAACACAGTGTGAACCGGCCAGGGAATGAAGGACCGACTTGGCAAGGAAAGAAAGAACAATATACCGACTACTCCAAAAAAAAAAAAATTGGGCAAATTCACCCAAGAAAAAAAAACAAAAAAAACAAAAGAAAAGGGAGGAGTAGCTTAGAAAAGGGTATAGTACAAGGCAAAGCCGGGATTACGGAAAGAAACAGGTGGAGGACGAATTACACTGTAAAGCACTAAGGACTTTGATCCTTATTAACCTTCGTTTCTCAGCCATCACCCCGAGCCCCATTACAACCTAATAAAGACCTAGGTGATCCTTTGGAAAATGTGATTACGTACACTGGTTATTGACAAATATTCCTTGTCTTATTACTTGATTCCCTTCTGAGGTCATTTTGGTAACATATGTGCGTCTTTCAATTCCATATTCATGCAATTATACAACTTGAATATTATTGTACATAACTTCATACTGCATGAACCATTACATGTGTTAAACCTAGGACTCGAGTGTATTGAGAGTATCCCGTGAGGTAGGGTCGAGGCGAAATCCTCTCCGAAAGTGTAATCGGTTAGCTTGAACTCATTATGGTGTCGCCGTCTTTAGTTCGATCTTCAATGCTCATTTTTCTAATTATCCACGATGGTAGTACATTCGAGTATCACATTTTGAACTTACATGGTGCATACTACACAATCGTTGCATTTCTTTAGTATACCCGTGCTTAGATATTCGAGTTATGCCTACTGTCTAATTGTTTTGTTCCTTGTTGATCACTAGTTTGCTTGGGGACAAGCAACGCTTGGTTTGGGGTTGTTGATAACACCAATTTTGGTGTTATTATTATACCAAATTCCATGTTGTTTAGCTAGTTTCCAAACAAACGAAGCATAATTTCTTACGATTTCGTGTGAGTTGTACAGAAGTTGACCCATTTGGACAAATAAAAGAATCCGATGCTTTTCTAGCAAAATCCAAGAATTTATGGTTCAATTGATAGAGGACGTGAATACAAATTAAACAAACCTTTCCGGAGCCTAAACGGAGCTAAAATGAGTGAGTTATGGCAAAAATGGAGAAAGCGCGCGCGAAAGCAGCTGAACCCGCCCCACAATCCGCACAGTTGACTGTTTTGATGACGAAAGCGGGTGCAAAAGCGGGTATACCCGCCCCACAACCCGCACAGTTAGCTGTCCTCCATATAAAAAGCTGAAAAATCAGATTTTCAGAGATCTTCATCTTTTTCTGAAAAAGCACGACTAGGGTTTCTGGTGGGGCGATTTTGGGCAACGAAAAACGCAATTTCGGAGCGATTAAAGCGGAGAAACACAAAAGGATTAAAGATCTAAAGCCAATTTCATCATCAAATCGTGGAGATTCATCACCAAAAAGGGGTTTTCGTTCTTATTTAGATTTTGTTGATTTTCATGTCTAAGTTTGAGATTTCTTTCTTCTTAGTTTTGTTTTCTACCACCTCCAACATGAACTAATCTTTAGATGTTGGGGGTTGGATTACTTTTGGTTTGAAGCATATGAACACGCAAAGTTGTGAATTTTATTAGGGTTTCTTTTTATTAATGAAGCATATGAGTTTGTGTTTAAAGCTTTTGTAAGCCTGATCAACTTGCAAACTGATTTCTTTATTACAAATTAGTTCGAGAGAAATAATTTGTAATTAGATGTGTGATTCGTGTGCCTAAGGTGAAACCTGGATAGAGATATACCAATTAAACCTTAGTACTTTTATACAATCTTGCTACAAATTTCTGGGTTTATGTATTGAGATCGAGAGATAAAATACGTATTTCTTTGGGAATAAATCTGTTATAACTCGAGAGAGAGTAACAGTGGTTTTTGTGATTGTGTATTCATAATATTGGAAATTACCTGATAATAATTACAACTGAAGTGTTTTATGTGGAAACCATTAGGACCCCAACTCCCAACTGCTTTTCTCCCATAAAGTTTCCAACTTTCTTTGTTCTTTAAATTGCTTAGATTCCTTTAGTTTAATTACCATATTAATCATTCAACCAAATCAAGTTTTCAACTGTCCAGTTAGTATTTACTATAGTCATTGTGTTACTTAGTCCCTAGTTCCCTTGGTTCGATCCCGTACTTTTAGTACATTATTACTTGATTCGACCCGTACACTGCGGTTAGATTTAGGGGGCTGTAAACCTCAGCGTAGTAGACTTCAGGGTTGAAGATGCCTGGTCTACTACTCTTAAAGTGCTCAAAGGCACCTGGAGGAATATCATCGTCATCATCATCCTCATCTCCTCTATAGTGAGGGATGGTGTCTTCTTCTTCGTCCTCTTCCTCCTCTTTTTCCTCATCTTCTTCATTTTCAGCGATAGAGGGTTCTTGTTGTTGTTTTGTTGCTGAAAGTAAGGAGATATCGGTGTGCCAGGTATTCTTTCATTGGCCCGACCGATGATCTCATCAGCTATTTCTTTGGCGCATCTCTCCCCCTCGATGTTTTCATAGGGGAGAACATGAACCACCACGATCCGGACATTGGACCCGATATCTCTGAGAGAGTCAGAGTGCATAGACTGGTTGACGAGGACATTTCTCAGCGATGTGCTGTCTTTAGCAGTAAAAGTGGGGTCCGCGCTACAGAGCTGGTTGATCTTTGTCAACATTTCAGCTTGAGTCTTTTGAATTGACTCAAATACCTGGCCTTGCACCTTCATCTCTGTTTCAATATGGCGGATGGCCTGAGCATTTGCCAGAGTGTCTTCTTTAATGGCCTGAATGTCAGTGAAGAAATTGTTGATCGTGGCCTTCATCCCTGGAGTTCCAGCGATGGTCTGAAAAATGTACTCAGCAAACCGCTGAAGGTTGTCCACCCGTACCCTGGTTTGAGCACACTCATTGACTATGAAGTCAATGGCAGGGAAAGTAGGGTGTGGAAGAATGATCTTTGGAACCTCCATCTGGAAGGGGGGGAGTTTGGCAGCAGCCTTGTCCTGCTTGACCTTGAGAATCTCCTCAGCGGTCATTGGTCGCTGAGAGCTCTTTCCTTTGCTTCTGGGAGAAAGAGAAGCAGCAATCAAAGAGGTGGTGATGGTGGTTGCTGTTGATGGTGGTGCGGTACCTGATGACAATAGAGACAGAGCAGCCAAGAATAGCTCTGGGTTAGATGAGGGATGAGAAGACATGTTATGTATCCTAAGAGTATCGTGAGGATTGCTCTTAGGAATAGCGAGTGCGATGGCAATGTCCTGAGGATCATTAGCCTGTGTCTCAGCGTGTCTGTATGAGATATGTTGAGGTCCTGTGGTACTGGGTTTCGAAAATTCAGAGTGTCGAAACAATACTGAAGTTTGAACAGCGTGCATTTCAACATCATCAGAGATAGGGACAACTATCTCTGAATCATGTGTTGTTGTGAGGACCAAAGAAGAGATGGTGGAAGAAGAAGAGAGGGCTGTGATTGTATTACCTGGTGCAGCTTCAGCGGAGCTGACTCTAATACTTTCAGTGACCGAAGTCATTGGTAGTACACTAAAATTTGAGAGGGGCAGAGGTTGTCGAGAGGGGTAGTGTTGAAGAAGCGGCAACGGGATCAGAGACCGTTGTCGTGGCAGAGGTTGTCTGAGGCGTTGGTAGTACACCAAAATTTGAGAGGGTAGTTTGTTGAGAGACCACCTTCCTTGGTTTCTTTGATTTGGTTGCGATGGTCTTTTTATGACCATCAGCAGGTTGTTTCCTTTTGGGGCCGGTGGTGTCTGGGATACTCACTGATGGGTTTGTTAGTGAGGTAGACACTGAAGCAGGGGCTCCAATCACCTTCAGCCTGTAAGGGGTGAAGGGAGCTTCACCTGGACGTCCCTCAATGTCCAGGGATTTCTTTCCCACCATTGAGAAAGAGTGGTTGGCCACTTTAGGGTACGCATTGCCGAAGGCATACTCCAAGATGGTTGCGAAGAATCTTGGGTAGGGGATGACGGGGTGCCTATTTGCAGCAGTCACCCTGTTGACCATGTCGCTGAAGATGTAGTCAGCGAAGTTGAGCTTGTACCCTGTGCAGAGAGCAAAGCTCATGTCTTGGAAGTGTTTGCTCGCTTGATCGTGCGAGCCAGTCTTGGATCCTAGGCACTGAATAACCTGGGTGAAGATGTATTGCCAGCGAGCAGGTAAGCGTTTCTTCTCTAGCTTGGAGCCAACGGTCTTCAGCGAGGGATTTTCCCATGCGTATCCTATGGAGTCCAGGAAAGCGTCGATTTGCTGCTTGGAGGGTTCAGCGGCCCACTTCTCATTCTTGCCACGAGTAGGGAGACGAAGAGCATGCCTCAAGAATCCAGCAGTGAAGGCGAAGGGGCCAAGAGTTGGAATGGTGAAGCCAATTGCAGGGAGTTCAGTTCCCTTGTCAGTGGTGCAGGTGGTGCAGTGAGCCGTGTACCATAATGCTTGCAGATGCGAGGAGATGCCCACAGGGTTGTGGACGAAGGCATACATCAACGAGCATGCCTTGATGAAGGTTGCACCCTCCACAAACTGAGGATGCTCTACAGGGATATCTACCAAAGCAAGGTAGTTGCAAGGTTTGAACGTTACCATTTCAAGGGGAAAGTGGCAGACAGAAGCAACGATCAAGGTGTCAGCGACGTTGGTTGCTTCAGCGACAGTTTCAGTGACTTTGCTGGAGGAGGCCATTCTGTAGCATAAATGGGAACACCAAATAGAAAAGTCATGGATTAATACATAAATGTATAAACCAGAGTTTGGTATAAAGAATACCAAATGTAAGGAGAAAAGAAACAAGTGTTTTGATGAACAAGATCAAAATATTTGTGGGAAAAAAAAATTAAAATACCGAATGTCTTAAAGAAGTTTGGTATATAAAAAGATTTTGTAGGTATAGAATATAAAAGATGGATTAAACTCAAGAAAAAGTCTTCTGTTCTTAAGGAAAAACTTAGAACAGGGTTTTGATGAAAGAAACAGTTGGCTTTCGATATTTAATCCAGGTTCTTATTTTATTACCCTTGTTTTTTTTTATTAAGAAAAGTAAAGAGAGGTGAAACAAGATGTTTCCAGATTAATGTGTAAGGTTAGATCAAACCTTAGTAGACTTTGGGAAAAAAAATGCACAAGTGCGTGTTCTTAGTGTTCTTGAGAAAATTTGAGAATCGAGAGAAAATCCTTGCCTTTTGAGAAGTTATGAGAGCGTAAAGAGAGAAATGAGGCAACGTTTTGCTTAAATAGAATGAGGAGAGAGAAAGGGATAGCTAAACGACGGTTTTAGCTTTTTGGAAGTAATGATGACCTGGCGCACGTCCCTAAAAAGGAGTTGGAAGGGAAACGTCGTGGTCCGTCTTGTGTCAGAAAAGGCCTGACGTGTCCTTTTCTTTAAAAAAAATATAATGATCATTATCTTTTTAGAAAGTGAATCATTATCTTTTAACCTGCAAAATCACTATCAGAATAACCAATTAGATCGAATCCTGAGCCTCTGAGATACCAAAGACCCAGATTAGGAGTTCCTTTCAGGTATCTAAAGATTCGCTTTATAGCGATGAGATGGGATTCCTTCGGTTCAGCTTGATACCGAACATAGAGACATGTAGAGTACATGATATCAGGTCTACTCGGTGTAAGATATAGCAGAGACCCAATCATCCCTCGATAGGCAGTGACATTGACAGATTTTCCATTTGGGTCCTTGTTCAGAGTCAGAGGAGGTGCCATAGGGGTCTTCATCGCTAAGCATTGATTCATATCAAACTTGTTCAGCATGTCTTTAACGTATTTGCTTTGACAAATAAAAATTCCTTTGCCAGATTGTTTTATCTGCAAACCTAGAAAATACATTAGTTCACCCATCATACTCATTTTATATTGTTTTTGCATTCTTTCAGTGAAACGAGTACATAATTTGGGTCTTGTGGAACCAATGATAATATCATCGACATATATTTGAGCGAGTATAGTATGACCTTTATATTTTCTTAATAAGAGAGTTTGGTCAATTTTTCCACGAATGAATTTTTCTTTAAGAAGAAATTTAGAAAGAGTATCATACCAAGCTCTAGGAGCTTGTTTCAACCCGTAAAGAGCTTTTTCAAGTTTGAAAACATAACCAGGGTGGTTAGGGTCTGAGAAACCAGGATGTTGTTCAAAATAAACTTCCTCGCTGAGTTTTCCATTTAGAAAAGCACTTTTAACATCCATTTGAAAAACTTTGAAGTCTTTATGGGCAGCATAAGCTAAGAAAAGTCTTATAGCTTCTAAACGAGCTACAGGTGCAAAGGTCTCATCATAGTCAATACCTTCTTCCTGTCTGTATCCTTGAGCGACAAGTCTGGCCTTATTGCGAATAACAGTCCCGTTTTCATCTAGCTTATTTCTAAACACCCATTTGGTTCCAATCACTGTTTTACCAGAGGGTCTAGGAACAAGATTCCAAACTTTGTTTCTATGAAACTCAATTAGTTCTTCTTGCATCGCTGAAATCCAGCTAGGATCATAGATAGCTTGATCTATCTTTTTAGGTTCAGAGAGAGAAATGAAGTTAACATAGAGACATATATTACCTGTACCTCTACGTGTTTTGATACATGCATTAGGATCACCAATAATCTGATTTATTGGATGATTTGCAGTCCATCGCTGAGTTGGTGGTTGAGGAGAGAGATCAATCTCAGATTCAACGAATTGTTCTTCTTCTTCAGGGACTATGCTTGTTGTTTCAGCAACAGGTACTTCATCATTTAAAATCAATTGAGGAGACTCAGAGGATTGATTTATAGAGGATGAAGCTTGATTATTGACTGAGGAATTTCCAAGAGAGGCATCAGAAGGATGAATCTGATTGAGAGGAGTAACATTGTTCCCTGAGGATGGATCATTGCTAGTAGGTATTTCAAGGATTCCATCATCACTTGATTCAGCTGGAGGTCGATTGTTGAAATAAGTTTCAGGTTCCCCATAGTGATATTTCATCCATGCATTTAATTCTTCATCTTCTTCAGGGATAGGAGAAGTATGGGCAGTACGGGATTCATCAAAGTTGACGTGCATGGATTCTTCAACGTGTTGTCTTCTCTTGTTGAAGATTCTAAAAGATTTAGATACTGAGGAGTATCCAAGAAATATTCCTTCATAAGCTTTTGGATCAAACTTACCCAAATGATCTCTGTCATTCAGAATGTAGCATTTACATCCAAAAATGTGAAGATACTTCAAAGTTGGTCTTCTTCCATGAAATAATTCATAAGGGGTTTTCTTGAATCGCTTCACAATCAGGGATCGATTTTGAGTGAAGCATGTTGTGTTGACTGCTTCAGCCCAGAATTGAGTTGGTAGACGTGATTCGCTGAGCATTGAGTGAGCTGCTTCAATGATAGTTCGGTTTCTTCTTTCAGCAACACCATTTTGCTGAGGAGTTCTTACTGAAGAGAAGTTGTGAGAGATACCTTTTTCTTCAAAGAAATTAATTAGAGTACTGTTTTTGAATTCAGTACCATGATCACTTCTCATGGAGCGAACAATTAGATTGTTCAGAACTTCCATCCTTTTGATAAAAGAGATTATCACATCAGGGGTGTCACTTTTGGATCGAAGAAAGAATACCCATGTGTATCTGGAATATTCATCAACAATCACAAGAGTGTATTTCTTTCCAGATAAAGATTGGACATTGACAGGTCCAAAAAGATCCATATGGAGTAACTAAAGAGGTGAGGTCACTGAAGAAACTTGTTTCGACCTGAAAGATGCTTCTGTCAGCTTTCCCTTTTCACACGCTGAGCAAAGAGATTCCTTTGCAAAGCTATGATTTGGGAGGTCTCTGACAAGTTCCTTTTGAGACAATTCATTAATTGTCTTAAAGTTGAGATGAGAGAGTCCTTTATGCCATAACCAATTGACGTCAGAGGATGCTTTAGAAATAAAGCACATGTTCTCAGAGTGAGAACTATTCATATTGATGACATATACATTTTCAACATTTTTGCCTGTTAAGGCAAGCTTATCATTGTAGTTAGTGACAACACATCTATTCCTTAGAAATAGAACTTTGAAATCTTTGTCACATAGCTGACTAACGCTTAATAGATTGTGCTTTAGTCCTTCAACGTAGGCAACTCGACTAAACGAAGTGGGTCCGTTGGACAGAATGCCATAGCCTTTAGTGTATCCTTTGCCATTTCCACCAAAGGTCACTGATGGACCAGCTTCTTCTTTGTAGTCAGAGAGCAGAGATTTTCTGTCAGTCATGTGCCTTGAGCATCCGCTATCAAGATACCAGATACCTTTAGCACTCTGCATACAACAAAGAGATTAATTGTTTGAAGGTACCCATATTACTATGGGTCCTGCTGTGTTAGTGAGAGGCGTGGCGGAGGAGCTACTTGCTGAAGAACTCTCTTCAGTGGATATCTTCACCTTAGATGGTTTTACAACCTTGGTGGATTTCACTCTTGTTGATTTAGCAGCTTGAGCTACTTTCTTTCCATGAGCTAGTTTATCAGCTCTAGTAGCATTTGGACACTTACTTGCAATGTGGGTATTTTCACCACAGTGATAGCACTTCCTATATTTATAAGGTTTGTGTTAGGTCCGTTTCAACAAGATCAAAAGAGGAATCATACGGAAATCATCGAGTCGTATGTTTTATTGATGAAAGCTTAAAGAATTACAAACGCGTAAGTAAATTAAACGACTCTCATTAACGAATCCTCTACCCTAGACTCCTTTATATAGTAGGGTCTATTACATGGTAAGTCCAAGCCCATAAGGAATTAAACTAAATAAGGAATATTACAATCAATCATTTCCTTCTTTATAAAACTTTCTAAACTTAGGACCTTTGGTCCTATCAATCTCCCCCTAAAGTTTTATAAAGGTAGCATCTTCAAATCTTCTCCCCCTTGCTTTCTTTGGAAAAGCTTTAGTGACGTCGGTCTTTCAAGCTCCCCCTTGAAATAAGCTCTTACTCTTTGGTTTCAACTGGAAAATACCATATTCAATGTGCTATAACCGCCACTGATTGCATAAAATACAGCTTCATTCTGTAGACAACTCGACACAACTGTTAGCCGCATGAATCAAAGATACATGTGCGAGTAGCTTCAACGCTCAGTGCATAATCAGTAAGAAAAACATTGAATCTGTATTTAACCGCAAGTTGAATAAGAATTATGTGTAAAGAGCTTTAATCTGATAAACTCAAGGAACTTGGATAACCGAGGAAATGTAAGACGAACTGGGAGATGATATTTCATTGATGAGCATTGCTTCTTTGACAAACAATTGTTCAGAATATAGCCGATTTCCAGAATACTTCCAAAACAGAAAGCAACCAAACTCAGATCCAGTCTTCTTAATCAGATGAATGAATATCATCATTCAACATTCTTGATCACAATCAAACCTCCAGACAGTAAATGGTTAGGAATATCATCATACTCATTTTATATTGTTTTTGCATTCTTTCAGTGAAACGAGTACATAATTTGGGTCTTGTGGAACCAATGATAATGTCATCGACATATATTTGAGCGAGTATAGTATGACCTTTATATTTTCTTAATAAGAGAGTTTGGTCAATTTTTCCACGAATGAATTTTTCTTTAAGAAGAAATTTAGAAAGAGTATCATACCAAGCTCTAGGAGCTTGTTTCAACCCGTAAAGAGCTTTTTCAAGTTTGAAAACATAACCAGGGTGGTTAGGGTCTGAGAAACCAGGGGGTTGTTCAAAATAAACTTCCTCGCTGAGTTTTCCATTTAGAAAAGCACTTTTAACATCCATTTGAAAAACTTTGAAGTCTTTATGGGCAGCATAAGCTAAGAAAAGTCTTATAGCTTCTAAACGAGCTACAGGTGCAAAGGTCTCATCATAGTCAATACCTTCTTCCTGTCTGTATCCTTGAGCGACAAGTCTGGCCTTATTGCGAATAACAGTCCCGTTTTCATCTAGCTTATTTCTAAACACCCATTTGGTTCCAATCACTGTTTTACCAGAGGGTCTAGGAACAAGATTCCAAACTTTGTTTCTATGAAACTCAGTTAGTTCTTCTTGCATCGCTGAAATCCAGCTAGGATCATAGATAGCTTGATCTATCCTTTTAGGTTCAGAGAGAGAAATGAAGTTAACATAGAGACATATATTACCTGTACCTCTACGTGTTTTGATACATGCATTAGGATCACCAATAATCTGATTTATTGGATGATTTGCAGTCCATCGCTGAGTTGGTGGTTGAGGAGAGAGATCAATCTCAGATTCAGCGAATTGTTCTTCTTCTTCAGGGACTATGCTTGTTGTTTCAGCAACAGGTACTTCATCATTTAAAATCAATTGAGGAGACTCAGAGGATTGATTTATAGAGGATGAAGCTTGATTATTGACTGAGGAATTTCCAAGAGAGGCATCAGAAGGATGAATTTGATTTAGAGGGGTAACATTGTTCCCTGAGGATGGATCATTGCTAGTAGGTATTTCAAGGATTCCATCATCACTTGATTCAGCTGGAGGTCGATTGTTGAAATAAGTTTCAGGTTCCCCATAGTGAGATTTCATCCATGCATTTAATTCTTCATCTTCTTCAGGGAGAGGAGAAGTATGGGCAGTACGGGATTCATCAAAGTTGACGTGCATGGATTTTTCAACGTGTTGTCTTCTCTTGTTGAAGATTCTAAAAGATTTAGATACTGAGGAGTATCCAAGAAATATTCCTTCATCAGCTTTTGGATCAAACTTATCCAAATGATCTCTGTCATTCAGAATGTAGCATTTACATCCAAAAATGTGAAGATACTTCAAAGTTGGTCTTCTTCCATGAAATAATTCATAAGGGGTTTTCTTGAATCGCTTCACAATCAGGGATCGATTTTGAGTGAAGCATCTTTGTGTTGAGCTTCTTGACCCGGAATTGAGTTGGTAGACGTGATTCGGCGAGCATTGAGTGAAATTTGCTTCAATGATAGTTCGGTTTCTTCTTTCAGCAACACCATTTTGCTGAGGAGTTCTTACTAAAGAGAAGTTGTGAGAGATACCTTTTTCTTCAAAGAAATTAATTAGAGTACTGTTTTTGAATTCAGTACCATGATCACTTCTCATGAAGCGAACAATTAGATTGTTCAGAACTTCCATCCTTTTGATAAAAGAGATTATCACATCAGGGGTGTCACTTTTGGATCGAAGAAAGAATACCCATGTGTATCTGGAATATTCATCAACAATCACAAGAGTGTATTTCTTTCTAGATAAAGATTGGACATTGACAGGTCCAAAAAGATCCATATGGAGTAACTGAAGAGGTGAGGTCACTGAAGAAACTTGTTTCGATCTGAAAGATGCTTCTGTCAGCTTTCCCTTTTCACACGCTGAGCAAAGAGATTCCTTTGCAAAGCTATGATTTGGGAGGTCTCTGACAAGTTCCTTTTGAGACAATTCATTAATTGTCTTAAAGTTGAGATGAGAGAGTCCTTTATGCCATAACCAATTGACGTCAGAGGATGCTTTAGAAATAAAGCACATGTTCTCAGAGTGAGAACTATTCATATTGATGACATATACATTTTCAACATTTTTGCCTGTTAAGGCAAGCTTATCATTGCAGTTAGTGACAGCACATCTATTCCTTAGAAATAGAACTTTGAAATCTTTGTCACATAGCTGACTAACGCTTAATAGATTGTGCTTTAGTCCTTCAACGTAGGCAACTCGACTAAACGAAGTGGGTCCGTTGGACAGAATGCCATAGCCTTTAGTGTATCCTTTGCCATTTCCACCAAAGGTCACTGATGGACCAGCTTCTTCTTTGTAGTCAGAGAGCAGAGATTTTCTGTCAGTCATGTGCCTTGAGCATCCGCTATCAAGATACCAGATACCTTTAGCACTCTGCATACAACAAAGAGATTAATTGTTTGAAGGTACCCATATTACTATGGGTCCTGCTGTGTTAGTGAGAGGAGTGGCAGAGGAGCTACTTGCTGAAGAACTCTCTTCAGTGGATATCTTCACCTTAGATGGTTTTACAACCTTGGTGGATTTCACTCTTGTTGATTTAGCAGCTTGAGCTACTTTCTTTCCATGAGCTAGTTTATCAGCTCTAGTAGCATTTGGACACTTACTTGCAATGTGGGTATTTTCACCACAGTGATAGCACTTCCTATATTTATAAGGTTTGTGTTAGGTCCGTTTCAACAAGATCAAAAGAGGAATCATACGGAAATCATCGAGTCGTATGTTTTATTGATGAAAGCTTAAAGAATTACAAACGCGTAAGTAAATTAAACGACTCTCATTAACGAATCCTCTACCCTAGACTCCTTTATATAGTAGGGGCTATTACATGGTAAGCCCAAGCCCATAAGGAATTAAACTAAATAAGGAATATTACAATCAATCCTTTCCTTCTTTATAAAACTTTCTAAACTTAGGACTTTTGGTCCTATCAGTTTGGAATTCAAAGTTTTCAGGGAGACAGAAAGCATTTTGTCAGGGATAGGACCTAGAATTCCTTTATCCATTGTTCTTGGAGGTATGACAACCTTTTCAGGGACAGGAGTGAGATCAATCTTAATTCTGGGGGCTGACCTATGAAAAGTTTCAGAGATTTTTCTCCCAGATTTAGGATTGTTGTTTGAGGAAGTAGAGGAATTCTTGTTCTTCTTCTGAACTTTCTTATTTCTAGAAACTTGGTCAAGAAACTCGTTCTTAATCACTTTCTTAGATTTGAGATTTTAACACAGGAATCTTCTCATCTAAATGAGGTCTCTGAGAAGAAGAAGGATCAGGGATAGAAGAGACAAACATTCCAAATTTAAGCATGAAACGGTCTTTCTCTGATTCTTTCTTTTCAGAGTTAAAGCCTAATCCACTTCTTATTTTCATAGGGATCTGGGTATTGTTGATCTCATTGACCTTATCAGAAGCCTTGCACCATCTTTCGATGGTAGCCTTTTCAGATTTTAGATCAGCAATGGTCTTTTCTCTTTCAGCAATAGCTTGCTGTTTCTCGATGGTAATCATTTGATTTACAAAGACTTGGTCCTTTAAGGTTTCCTCAATCTTTGAAAGTTCTTTGATTTTTA
This sequence comes from Silybum marianum, assembly GCA_036898165.1. Taxonomy (NCBI): domain Eukaryota; kingdom Viridiplantae; phylum Streptophyta; class Magnoliopsida; order Asterales; family Asteraceae; genus Silybum; species Silybum marianum. Next base: position 12,756,587 of record CM072528.1, read on the forward strand.
CATGACAATTTTTTAATTGTTCAGATAAATCAGTGTTAATTTTCTCAGCTTTGATTTTTCCATTAAGAGCATTATAAAAATCAACCGTCATAGCATCTAAAGTAGATAAGTTATCACTTTCAGATATTAAGGAGATAGAAGGGTTGGTTACCTGAGTAGAAGGTGACTCAGAGGAAGAAGTTTCAGATACTTCTTCAGCGTCTTCTATTCTTGCCATAAGACATAGGAAGGCAAGATCTTCTTCATCTGTGCCTGACTCATAAGAGGTCTTGGCCCAGCCATCTTCTGCATCCCAATCAACTTCTTCAGCGATAAGACCTTTGCCTTTTGGCTGGTTTTTCTTCAGATCTCTGTATTTGTTTTTTAATTTCAAATACTTCTCTTTCTTATCAGAGGTCTGGGAGGTGGTAGGAACTGCAACTTTCTTGGATCTATATTCACTAGCAAAGTGACCCTTTCGCTGACAATTGTAGCATATGGCTGAGGCTTTCTCAGCGGGCATAGTCTTTGATTTTTCAGAGTCAATGAGAGTCGACGTTCTTCAAAAGTTGCTCTTTCTGGCGAATCTTTTAAAGTTATTAGTTAAAAGAGCCAGAGAGTTGTCAAACTCAGAGATGTCAGCATCAGTGAGTTGATCTTCTGAATCAGCTTGACCTAATTCAGTGATAAAAGTAATTGTGGAAGAGGAAGTATTTTTTAAAGGATCTACCTCTGAAGACATAAGTGCCAAAGAAGTACTTTTGGCACCCTTGAGTTCATTGATGAGGTTTTTCCTCAAAACTTGGGATTGTTCTTCATTTAAAAGCATTCCATACAAAGCACTTAAAGAAAGAGTTTCAAGATTCTTTGACAATTTCAGACATGTAGTGTACACTGCCCATTGTTCGGGTAGTGCCTCCATGAACTTTGTCAGAATTTCAGCATTTGAGTAGTCTTTGTTGACCGTTTTTAGATCAATCAACAGGCAGTTAAAACGTTGGTGAAGTTGGGAAAGAGTTTCACCTTTATGATGCATTAAGCTTTCATACTGTCTTACTAGATTAATACTTCTAGTGATTTGTACTTCAGAAGTTCCTTCATATTGAATACATAAAGTATCCCACATGGCTTTAGAAGTCCTCATTTTCATTACTGAGTGATAGACTTCATCAGGGAGGGATATTGCTATTATAGATCTGGCTTTTGAGTCAATAGCAACTTCTTTCTTATCTTCTTCAGTCCATCGATCAGGAGTTTTAATGATACTCCGTTCAGGGATGGCTGGTGTAGCAGTGGTAGCAGGAACACCAACTAACAGAGCTGTAGGAACAAATGGTCCGTTTTCTATATAACAAGGGATCTTTGGATCTGATCCTTCTAGAAACAGAGTCATTCTTTCCTTCCACAATGGGAAATTATCACGGCTAAATCTTGGAGGTTTAGCTAAAGACCCATTGTCATTATAGTTTGTATTAGAATTTGACATTTTTTTAAAATAGTTTTAAAAGAAACTATTTTAAAAATAGAAATAACACTGCTGTGATACCACTTGTTGGTCCCTAAGGAGTCTACAAGAGTTCTTGGATATAGAAACAGTTTGTAGAAAGGGGGGGGGGGGTTGAATACAAACACACAGATTTTTAGTTTTTAAATAAGTTTATATTGCATAAACAAATTTACAGTTACAGGCGGAATTAGAACAAGTTTTAACCTATTCTATTGTAACTAAGAAACCACTAAGATTAATGCACAAAAAGGAAGTAAGATAGAATACAGAAGTATAGGTCCCAGAAACAGTAAGCACAATGATGTAATTAAGAATGTGATTAAAGCAATATGAACAAAGTGATTGTAGAGAATTTCGGTAGTCGTATATATCACTTTAATATCGATTACAATGAAAGTATAATCTGAATTTAGCTCTATGTTAATCGACACTTTTAATGATACCCTAGACTCCTATTTATATTGAAAGGTCTAAACTAATTAAGGAAGGAAAGTGTTTAAGGAATTATAAACTTCGTTTTACAAATAAAGCATATCCTTTCCTTATTTTATCACATATAGAACTAATAATCTCCCCCTTTGTGGCAAAATGAGTCTGTACTTTTTCAGCTCGAACATGTCTTCAAATCTTCTCAACGTTTGACGAAACATTATCCTTTCATCAATTAATCTGATAGCTTCCAAGAGAGAATTTCTTCTGGTTGAGTTCATCCTTGTTGTCTTCTTCTTTCGGTAACTATCTCCGAAGCTAGTCTGTTTCGAATTCCCCATAACGTTCCATCAGAATATGCAGCAACTTCATCAAACCTCAGAAATCTCTTTTCGCCTTTCATGTGCATCCATACAACTCCGTGTGTTGGATATGACAAAACAGTCGTAACATCATATTTATCCAACTCAGGTCTTGTTTGATTAGGCTTGGCGATATGAATCTTCTTTTGTTCACTTTCAATTCCTCGTTGCAAATCATGAAGATAGCTGTATCTGAGTTCTTTTTGAATGTGACGCACCACCGCTCTTACTGCTCTTTGTTCATCCTCATTTATTCGCTTCTTGTCTCTTAGGTCGTGATACAACGTTTCAAAATCCAAGATATTAAGGTTAGAAAAATCAGCTTCGGAAAAGGAATATACTTTACCATCTTCTCTTCGGACTTTGAAGGTTGGATACTCGACTTGAAATACTCTATCAGAACCAATCTGCATAATCCCAATTATCCGATGTCGTGAAATTACATTGGAAGGCTTTAGAGCTCTCATTTTCAAGATGTGCACGTATTCCTTAACTTTAGCTTGATCCATCTCCATTACTAAATGAATGTGCGCCAAGTCTTCAGGTTTCTTATCTTTTCTGAATATCTGTTCCATTGTTTCTTCAAGATATGGCACCCGGATTTGTTGATTTACCCATTTAGACTTGCGCTCAGTTAGCATTCTTTGCCACCGAATTTGATGAGGTAACAGTCTCGGTTCATTTTGATCTCTTGAAGTGTAGTTCTTTATTGCTTGCTTCAAGTTCACATAGTCTTGCTCTTGGAGAACCGGTTCATATGGGTCTTTAAACCAGTGCTTCACAGAGTTCCTCAAGTTTTGAACATCAACTGTCGCTTCATTTGATTCTGGTTCAACATTAGCTGTTTCTTCATTTGATTCCGGTTCGGCAGCTTCAGATGTGCTCTTGAATTCAATATCTACCACGGGCTTTTCAACCATTGGTGTATTGACTTCTTGAGTCGTTGGCGTATGTTGTCTTTGATGGGAAGATGGCGCAGATGGTGCAGTTGAAGTTGTAGCAGATTGTCTTGAACGTGTTCTTGAGACTCGGCGTGTCTCCCCCTCAGGGCGATTTGGAGCAGAGCTCGGATCGTCCTGATCAGGTCGAGGTCGAGAAACAGAAACAACCGGTCGACACGATTCTTGAATTTCGGTGTGTAGAGCGGTGATGGCACCCAGAATTTCATCATGATGTTGTTGCTGAGACGTGTGCAGATCACTTAACTGTTGTTCCATTTCTGCTTTGAATGGTTCAAATTCATATTTGGTGATGGTGGGGATTTCCAGATTTCGCCTCAATAGACCCATTAAAGAATCTTTCGGTTGTCCCCGAGCAGTGGCTTCGGCAAGTAGATTGGCATATAACATCGACATGAGCTCATCATTGTTTTACTCATTTCGATGTGGTGAGGGAGGCCGAATGCTGGGGTCCGGTGTTGGATCGGAGAGGTGCGACTGCTGCTAGGTCTGGAGGAACTAGCCTGATTCGGATCAAGTTGACCGGAGCGAGAAAAGCTTCTCTTTCAGCAGTCATAAGGGCAGCGTGTTCGTTCAAAGTGGCTCGCGCGCGTTGTTACTGAGCATCGATATAAGTTGGAGTCGAGGCACTTGTTTGGGAAACACCGGGATCACTTAAATTACCCGTTGACATAACAGTTGAAAAAACTGTATGACCTACGTTCAGTGTTGGCATAGGTGTAGCACTGGTAGGATTTCCTCCCAATCCTCGTGAAATGTCCGGAATGGACATCACTATAGGAGTTCCGGCTGGGCCACGAAGGCTCTCAGTGAGTGTAGACACGTGTTCCTTAATTGTCTGTAGACTCGAAGTGCATACAATCGAAGTCGAAGCAGGTGAGCTACTGCCTCTTGTTTCAATAGTTGTACCTCCCGAATGGAGGGGATCTAGATAAGGAGCTAGACTCACAAGTATATGTGAAACTGTTGGCTGTTGGGAGCCTTCAGAGTGGCTAGGGGGGGCGTGCATGTGCGCTGCTAGGTCCACAGCGTCTTGTCCACTAGACATACCCAACGAATGAGTAAGGCTAGTTGACGCGTTACCTGGATGGGGGAATCTGTCTCGCGCTCACTATAGTTTTTCTCTTCCCATCGCTCACGCTCACGCTTTCTTTTTCAACTAATACTCCCTTCTCTCTCCTTATCTCTACAGTAAAAGGCTCGGTGAAGATGTCAGACATTGATTTAGAGACCTGATCTGCTTCAAAGTCGAAGGGTTCATTCGGCTCATCATGTTCTTGATCTGCTTCAAAGTCGAAGGATTCAATCGGCTCATCATTTTTTGCAGTAGGTTGTTCATCAGTGTCCGATGTAGAATCGGATAGAGGTGGTTGTGGACCAATTCGACTAAGAGTTTGTTCTTCGATGGCAGCAGTTCTCGGACGACGGAAAAGGGGTTGAGTATCAGATTCATCTTCATCGGACGATGAAGGTCGTGGGCGAACACGGTTACGGCTAACGAGCATTTTGAAACGTGGAGTAGATCGGGAAGTAGACGCCGCTCGTGGGTTAGTGGGTGGTGGTATTGGGATGGATGGGGCAGCAGTTGTCGGGATTGGCTGATCAGGTGCACCGCCCTCGTCATATCCCTTACAATACGCTTATCACCCTGTTTAGGATCCCCATGATCCTGAACCTGCTCATCTATTCTAGGACCCTCTGCTTGCACAAGATGTTCCTCGCGGATTGGCTCTTGGGGAGGCACAACCGGAGGTGGTTGAGCCATTAAGCCTTGTCTCTCCCTATAAGCTATCACGCTCGGTGCAGTCTGATCAGCATAGGCAAGTAGTGCTTCGGGGATTGGCATGATGAAGTTAAACTGGCGATCATTAAGCTTGAGGAACTTCAGTGAGTTGGTTGGTCCCAACGGTGATCCTGTTTGGCAAGGAATATCCGGTTTGGATGACAGCATGGCATGAATAAATAATTGAAGGAACCGTTGAAATGGTACGAAGGCACGATCGCGATAGTTTGACTTGTCTTCAACTAGCTCCACGAAGTCCGTCCAGATGAGCATTGCGTAATCATAGTGACGATTGAAAGCTATGCCGTGAAATATTCGTAAGGTCGCAGTACTGGCCTTGTCCATGCCGGTGTGTTTGCTAGTCAGACATCGATTGACGATGGTGAATAATGAAAACCAGATTTGAGACAGGTACATTCTCTTGAACTGGCCGGGACTTGTGAGGGGTTCGGGGGAGTTATACCCAAGGGCTCGGATATCGGCACATAGCTGTTGTTCGGTTTCAAAGGCATCGTACGGGTGTTCGTCGGTGGCGACGGGCATGCGGAGGATGCGACGAATCCGAGAAGGTGTTAAGCGGGTGACAAAATCGTCGATTTTGGCAGTAAAGTGATGGTCACTGTCATCCGGATGGTATGTTAACGTATACCAGAATTGCAGGAGATAGAACAGGGGTACCCGATGGTCCTAAGCAAAGGCATATCGAAGTGGATGGCGTTGAAGGATATTGATGATGACTTAGTGTTCGATTATGATGCCAAAATCGAGACGGTGATTGTTTGGTTTGAGTGATCGTAGTTTGTCCCGGGGCATCAGGAGGTCGTCTCGGTTGACCGCATTGGTACTGGGCTCGGTGGATCGTTCAAAAGTCATAGGATGTTCATCGTCGGAAAGGTTTGGATCATTGATGGCCGCCATTAGAACTGAAATGAAACAGTTAGCAAAGCATTGGAAAAGTCAGTATTTAAGGTAGGCATGGGAATTGTCCCCGACCCGTCCGGGAACTCGGTCCACCCGCCCCGGTCGGGGACGGGGATTCCCCGCTAAATCGGGGATGGGGACGGGGACGGGGATCCCCGTTTTTCTCAAACCGGGGATGGGGACGGGGAAGGGTATCGCACTCCCCGCCCCGCCCCGTGCCCGTTATATATTAATTAATAAATTATATATATTATTTATTTTAACTAAATTGGTAATTCACGATTTCATATTTCCTACCTAGGTTTATAATCTAAATTTTTTATTTATTTTCGATGTTAGTGTGTATTGTTTTCGATGTCAAGTCAAAACATGATTACGCTTATGTTTTGTATATTACCGTATATGGTTTTATATTACTCGTTATATGTTTTGGTACGTGTGACGTCAAGTATTTTTTGGATTAAATTGAATTTCTGTTAGTTTTAGGCTATTAATTATTATACAATGTTGTGATTTTTTTTGTATTAAATTAAAATTCTTTTGATTTTATGTTTATTGGAAATATGATAAATTTAACGTATGTGGTCTCTCGCGTATTTGATTTAAAATAGCTTATATAAACGGGGAAAAAATCCCCGTTTCCCCGTTGGGGATGGGGATGTGATTTTAATCCCCGACAGGGATGGGGACGGGAATGGGCATGAAGTTGAGGAGTCGGGGACGGGGATGGGGATCGAGGTCCCCGCCCCATACCCGCCCCATTACCATCCCTAATTTAAGGATGAACTCAGGCTAAAATAAATCCAAGTCTGGATGTCGAGTCCTAAGGAATCGATAAGCTCGAATATCGAGTCTATTGGAGTCGATAATCAGTTTTATCGATTGCTATAGGATCGATGAAAAGACGAATGTCGAGTCAAGCTGGATCGACATAAAGACTTGGTGAAATTTTGAACAAACCTGTGAGAATCGACAAGAAAAATGTCGAGTCATTGGGAATCGAGAAGTAGAGATTTATCGGGTCACAGATACCCGAGAAAATGGCACTTAGGAAACTTTATGGAAGTTAGAGTTATCGATTCTTTGATAGGCGACAAAATAATGTCGAGTTCCAAAGGGTCGATAAAATAACTTGAGCAATTGAAGAACAGGTTATCGATCCTATGAGACTCGATAAATATTTATGTCGGGTCATTAATGAGTTGATGAAACCTTGAAAAATGATGAGTTTTATCGATCCAATTAGACTTCAACAAAAAATTAAGTCGGGTCCTAAGGGGTCGGTAAAAACACTTAGATAATCTAAGAAGATTTTCATCGAGCCTTTGAGACTCGATAAAAATTAAGTCGTGACATAAGGGATCGATAAAAAATACTTAGTGTTTTATGAAACTGTTCTTATCTATCATTATGACTCGACAAAACCTCAAGTGAGTCTTAAGGAGTCGATAAAAATGCAAAAAAAAATCTTAGATTAAAATCGAAGAGACAGATGTGAAAATCGGCCTAAAACGCAAGGAAAGTCCTATGTCTAGGTGCGATTAGTGATCTCTAATACATCTTAACCTAAACCTAATCCCAAAGAAGATAAAAATTCCTAAAAGTCGACTGTCAGATCAGAAAATCGGAAACCACAAGGGTTTTTTTGGAAGTCAAACAGTTAATGGTCAAAAAAACTCAGTCATGCAATGATTTAAAAAAAACGATATGAATTAAAGTTGATCAGGGGAGGAATGCGAACCTGGTGATGTTATCTGATTTCTAAAACTCGATGTTATTTCAAAGGGTTTTAGAGAGAGAGGGAAAATCAAAACTTGTTTGAAAAGTAAGCGAATGAGAGTGGGGACCGAGATTTAAATAGTGGGTCATCGGGTGATGACACGTGGCAAGCTTTCATTTGGCCGAGAAATAGGATGACATCAGCAAGATATCGAGAGTACTTTTTGTCGGGCCCAACATGGTCGACAAAACAAATTTATCAGGCCAATAGGGGTCGATAACTTTGGACTTTGATTTTCAAACCAAGTCTGTTTTGATTTCAAAATTAAATTCGTGCTCCCCCGGGAAATAAGATAACTTTGCTCCCCTACAATCGTGAGATAGTAAAAACGTACCTTGCCGCTCCCCCTCAAAAAATGAACTGGTTAGGCAAAAACATAGTCGAAATGAAAGAAATAAAGAAAAACGACGAAACTACAGAACTGTAAAGAAATTTCAAAAGCCACCAAACGAGAATCCAAGAGTGATGCAGATTCACAGTTTTTTTGGAAAATGGGAATGTGCATAAAACTTGGTTAGACGTTTTGTGTATTTTGAAAGGGCTGATGTAAGAAATCAGGTTTTAAGATTCAGCATGCCCAACTTGGACACTAGGAATTGGAAGCGTTTCTCATCCAAGGCCTTGGTGAACAGGTCAGCAAGCTGTAGTTCTGTATTGACAAAGTATAATTCAATCGTACCTCTTTCGACATGGTCTTTGATGAAATGATATCAAACGTCGATATGCTTAGTCTTCGTATGTTGGACAGATTGCTTGATATGGCGATGACTCTTTTAGAGTCACAATAGATAGGAATCTTCTCAAACCAAAATCCATAGTCCTTGAGTTGTGTGCGCACCCACAGTACTTGAGAACAGCAACTTGCGGCAGGAATGTATTCGGCTTCCGTGGTAGAAGTGGAGACGCAAGCTTGCTTTTTCGAGGACCAACTTACCAGTTTATCGCCTAAGAATTAAATGTGTCCCGGCGTGCTTTTACGATCAAGCATTCATCCGGCATGATCAGAATCTGAAAAGGCAGTTAGCTCGAAACCCGTATCCTTGGGATACCATAGGCCAAGATCAGTAGTACCTTTTAAATACCGAAAAATACGTTTGATAGCACTAAGGTGAGATTCTTTCGGAGATGCTTGATATCTAGCGCATAAACATGTGGCAAACATTATGTCCGGTCGACTAGCCGTTAGATACATTAAGGAACCAACCAAGCCCCGGTAGTGTTTAGAATCTACCGCTTTTCTTAAAGGATCAGCGTGTAATTTTGAACCCGGAGATATGGGTGTACCAATCGGTGTACATGACGTCATGTTATATTTTCATAACATGTCCGAGCTGTATTTCGATTGGTTGATGAATATTCCTGTTGAAAATTGTTTTATTTGAAGACCGAGGAAAAAATTCATCATTCCCATCATGCTCATATTGAATTTTGCAATCATGAGTTCGGAGAACTCCTTGCATTGTTGAGGGTTAGTTGAACCGAAGATACTGTAGTCCACATAGATCTGAACAAGCATGATATCACCGTCTTCCCTTTTATGAAAAGAGTTGGATCGATTTTACCTTTGGAGTATCCATTTTTCACTAAATAGGCAGACATGCTGTCGTACCATGTGCGCGGTGCTTGTTTAAGCCATAAAGAGCCTTGTCGAGAATGTACACATGATTTGGCTTTGAAGGATCGACAAACCCGTCCCGTTGGGATACGTAGACTTCTTCGCGCAGAACCCCATTCAAGAAGGCCGTTTTGACGTCCATTTGAAAAACCACAAAATTCTTGTGAGCCGCGTATGCTAAAAACATTTGAATTGCTTCAATACGGGCCACGGGGGCAAATGTCTCGTCATAATCAATCCCTTCTTGTTGGCGGTATCCTTTTGCTACAAGCCGGGCTTTGTTGCGTATGACAATCCCATCTTCATCTTGTTTGTTTTTGAAAAATCCATTTGGTACCGATGATGGTTTTGTGTTGTGGACGAGGAACGAGGCGCCACACTTTCAAGCTTTCAAATTGATTGAGTTCGTCTTGCATGGCCACAATCCAATCAGGATCATTCATTGCTTCTTGAATGGATGTGGGTTCGATCTTGCTTAGAAAGGAAGAGAACAAACAATCATTGGCCGAGGCGGAACGCGTCGTGACTGGTCTGGTTGGATCCCCAATAATCTGATTTGCTGGATGAGATCGGACCCATTTGGTGGTATGCGGAAGCGGTTGAAATGCATTTGGGTCGGGGGTAGGATCAACATAAGTACCGAGTGGAAGATCTTGAACTGATTCTAGGGCTGGAGGTACGGTAAAGGATCTTGTGGAACTAGAGACATCTGTGGGGGATGAGGTTGATGGTGGGGGAGAGGATGTCGGTGCAGTAGGGAGCGTATTGGTACTCGGTTGGGCATATGTAGGAGTAGCAGTTTGAGCGAGAGGAGCGGCTGTAAATGAGCTTGGTGTTGCATCAGTTGAGACCGTGTCCGTAGTAATTGGCAGTCCAGTAAGGTTGGTAGTCTCGGCAACCTCCAAGATAGGTGAAGTGATCTGACTCGGGATATCAGTGTGAGAACCAAAGTAATCCGAGTAAGAGTACTCGAATAAATCATCCAGATTGGAAGTAGTAGCTTTGGATGTAGAAGGTTGAGCAGGATTTGGTGCAGGTTCCGAACGGAAATGATCGGAAGCTAAGATACCGGTGAGTGCGGGTCCAGAACTGTCGTGTTCATGAGCCATTTCGGCTTTATGATCAAACTGAATATTGACGCTTTCCGTGACACAACGAGCAAGTTTCATGTAGACCCGATGAGCTGAGGCATTTGGAGAGTAGCCAAGAAAATGAGCTTCATCGGCCTTTGGCTTGAGTTTACCACGATCTTCTTTTTCATTGAGAACAAAGCAGCGAACACCAAAGGTTCGGAGATGATCGATGGAAGGAATGCGATTGTAGACTAACTGATATGGTGTCTTGTTGAAGCGCTTGTTGATGATGGAACGATTTTGAGTGTAGCAGGCGGTATTGACTGCTTCGGCCAGAGGTAGAGTGGCAGTTTCGAAAAAGTGAGCATAGTGCGTGCTGCTTCAACAAGTGTACAATTTCGGCATTCGACCACACCATTTTGTTACGGAGTGCGAGCCGCAGAAAATGTGTGTGAAATTCCCACCGATTCGAGATAACCGTCAAGCGAACGATTTTTGAATTCGGTTCCATTATCAGTGCGGATGGTTTGAGCGGTAAGTTCTAGTTTAACTTGAATGGATTTCAAGAACGTAATAATGTTTTCGGGAGTCTCATCTTTGGAGCGAAGAAACTTAACCCACGTAAAGCGAGAAAAATCGTCAACTATAACTAGAACATACTTCTTACCATGAATACTTTGAGTCCGCATCGGGCCACACAAATCCATATGAATGAGTTGAAGGGGTCGAGTTGTGCTATGAATCACCTTGGGTTTGTGAGAAAACTTCTTCATCTTTCCCATCTTGCAGGCGTCGCATAAGTGTGGTTTGTCAAATTTCATCGAAGGTAGGCCGGTGACTAATCCGTTAATGGCGAGGCGATTGATGTTTTTGAAGTTTAAGTGAGAAAGCCTTCGGTGCCATAACCAAGTCTTCGGATTGGAAACATTTGAGATCATACAAACATTGGAAGGCGCGGTCACTTGGGAAAGATCAATGGTGTAGAGATTGGATTTGCGTGTGCCGGCCAATATCTCTTTTCCGTCAAAAGTTCGCACGCAACATCTTTCGGGTCGAAAATTGACTTCAAGTTGTTTGTCACAAAATTTGCCAATACTTAGCAGATTATGGCTCAGGCCTTGGACATAGGAAACATTTGAAATTGTGAGATTGTTGTGAATGATGTCACCATGTCCTTGGATGGGTGCTAAGTGATTGTTGCCAAATTTAACGAATCCGCCCTTTTTCTCCTTGTAATGGACAAACAGCTCCTTTTGTCCGGTCATGTGTTTGGAGCAACTAGAATCTAAGTACCACACATGACCAATATGCACAAAATCAGGCAGATTTAGGTACCCATTTGTAAATGGGTCCTTCGGGGTTAGTTGATTTTGTACCTTTGGGTACCCACTTGAAGTGGGACTTAAGATCGTTAGTCATGGTCCTTTTAGGAACCCATTTATAAATAGGTGGATGAGGAAAAGAATTATGATGAAAATTATAAGAATTATGCATGTTCGGAAAATAATCACAACCATAATCAAATGAATTTAAGCGCACAAAGTCATTCACACCGCAATTTGAGCAACAAATTTGATTACGTGAAAACTTAATTAAATGTCGAAATGAATGAATAGTATATGGAAATAAAAGTTGTCGTTTTGTTCTTTTGACATAAGTAGAATTTGTAAACGAAAATTTGTCTTTATTGTGAGATGATGACTTTGGAGAGCGTTTGCCTTTTTCAACCCAAACTTGTTTGGTCTTTAAAGTATGAACATCTGAAACATCAATAGAACGCTTGTTAGTACTTTTTGGAAGAAATTTATTTTGATTTGTTTTATTAACCGGAGAGTAAATCGTTTGACTTGTGGAGCACTCATTTAGATCTTTCGGAAGCAAAACTGATTCAATTGGCTTTTTGCCTTTGTACAAAAACTCCGTATGAGTTGGAAGTGTAGGATTGAAGTCAAATTCAGCATTTAAACCATTTAAACATTCGTTGTTGTCAAGTAAAGAATGGTTAGAATTTGTATCCGAAGAAATCTGTGATTCAAGGTCATCTAATTCCTTATTGATTTGTTCTTGTGAGAGAGAACATTTTTGTTTTGGAGGACAGTGGTTGGGATCAATCGGGAAGTATGAAAAATGGCAATCATCCAAATATGAGCTGACAAAGGCTTTACAATAAGAAATATTTGAAGTTGTGTCAACTTCGGGGTTTTGAGTTTGTAAAGCTTTGTTTTCTAAAGTTTGAATTTTGGCGATTAATGCCTCTTTTTCCTTATCCGACGAAGAACGTTCGAGTTCCAACATTTTTTCAAGTTGAACAATTTGTTTTTATAAAAATAGAGTGGGAATGTAGGGTTTACATTCAGGAATTTTATTTTGAAGTTCTTCGTCAGAATACGAGGAAAAATAGTCATTTGAAAGAGTTGTTTTTGAAGATTCCTCTTCTATCTTTTGAGGATAGCAGAAAGGAATTTGATGAAAATTCTTGTTTTGTCTTTTACAATCTTCCATTTCTTCGACGTTGGATTCCGACTTCATACAAGGAATTTTGTAATCTGGACCAAGGTTCAGATATTCGAATTTATAAATAGTCGGAGTATTGTAGATGGCCTTTTCTAGATGTTTCGGATTACCAAATCCTAATCCAGCTTTTGAACTTAACTCTTTTGGAATGTTTAAGTGAATTGTGTGCTCAGTTTGTCCAATTTTATACAGTTTTAGTTCCAAATCTTTGAGTTTTTCCAAAAGGTCTTTTCTTTGAAAACTCACAAATTCGTATTTTGATGAAAAGTCTTCGGTCTCCTTTTTAGATTTGTTAAGTTGAAGTGTGAGGTCCAAGATTTGTTGTTTTAAAAGAATGTTTTCTTCTTGAAAAGCAGTTTTCTCCGTTTGACGATTGTGTGCAATACTTTGAGATGTTGCAAGTTCGGCTTGGTAAATTAGCAATTGATTATGATTATTTTCTAAGCGTGCTTCTATGTTGGAAACCAAGAGTTTCTCGGTTTTTAACTTAGATTGTAATTCTTTTAATTTAAGCATCATATCATTCATTTGAGAAACGAAAGCGTCATAGTCAGAATGGCTTACCTCGGGTGTGAAGTCGGAAGCATTTGGAGTGGAATCATCAGAATAAGCCATCAGACTGAAGTGTGCTTGGACATCTTTTTCCTCCTCATCATCATCATTGCCTTGGTTGAGCCGTTGTTCATCTTCCGCCATAAGAACTTAGCCGGCCTCCTTTTGTTTCGCCAACATCAACTTGTATGTGAAGTAGTTTGAATCTTTGACGACTGGCTTTTTGCATTCACGGGCATAGTGACTGGTCTTCCCGCAGTTGTAGCATAGACTCTTTTCACCCTTAAATTTATCTTCCGGTTTAACTAGCGGACGTTGCTCTCTTGATTTTGCTTCGAAAATTGTCTTTCGCTCATAATTCTTGTTACCCGAATCATATCGTTGTTGATTTGGGTTAGAGTGACGGGCAAACTTTTGTTGAAAGTCTCTTGTGAGGAGCGCCAACTGTTGTTGGAATTGAGCAATGTCCGGATCATAATCTAAGTCTTCATCTTCCAGTTCGGAAATAAGCTCTTGAGGAGAGTTATGAGAAGTGACGGGGCTAGCTTTTGCAACTAAAGCTATGGGATCAGAAGACTTTTTGATCTTTTGGTTGGCTTCCATGGCTTCGAGCACTTCTTCTTCATCTTGAAGGAGGGTTTCATAGACTTCATGTAGATCGAGATCAGCAAGATATTTGATGTGTTTAATTTGATTGGCAAATCGACGCCATTCAGGCAGCAAGTTGCTTACAAACTTTACGTTGTTCTCGATCTTTGTTTTGCGAATTTCATTCTTGCTTAGTTCATTTACTAAGTGCAAGAAACCGGGATAGGTGACCGTGAGTTTTTCACCTTCTTTGGCTTTGAAGTCCTCATACTGAGAGATGCAATTTGTAATTTTGAGTTGGGTCCCGATTTTTGTGCCAAGCATGAATTTCTCTATTTCTTCCCACATGGCTTTGACATTTCGTTTATGGCTGTCGATACTCATAGATATCGCTCGGGATGCTCATGAGGAGATATGATCTAGCAAGTTGATCTCCTCTCATGATTCTCTTTTCGTTTTCATCATATGTAGATTTAGGTCTGACGTCTTGACGAGCAGGGAGGGGAGGTTCTGCATTTGGGTTGGCCGGAAGAGTATGATAGAAAACCGGAGGGTCTTCATTGATTGAACGCATGATTTCGTCGGCGAAATCATGACGTTCAATAAAGTCAAGGAAGCGGTCTTTCCATTGAGAATATTCTCCGGGGAACAGAGTAGGCGGTTTTGTATCTGAACCAATTGCCATTGCTTCGCGAGTGGTCATTGTACTTTTGTTTTGAAGATCTCGATCAATGAGTTTTTGGTAATTTTCTAAGGTGTTTTATGAAACAGAAAGTTTTTCTCGATTGACAAATAATCGATAAGAATGTTTTCTCGGGTGACAAATGATCGATAAAAGATTTTATCGAGTGGTGTAGACTTGATAAGAGGTTTTCTCGGGTAAAGTGGACTCGATAAAAACTCTTTAAAGAAGAATTTTTGAATCGATAAACAGGAAGTTATCGATCACAAGGAATCGACAACTAAGTTTTCTCGATTTAAAAAGAATCTTTTGACTTGACAGAAACAGAATCGAGAAGATTATATCGATACCAGAGGACTCGATAAATGAATCTTGTCGATTAGGAAGGTCTCGAAAAAAAAATCAAGAATACTTAATCTGAATTCTCTTTAACCGATAAACCAAAAACCATAAACAATAGGGTTCTTGACTAAAAAGAACAATTCTTTTTATGGACAAGAATGTCTAAGTTTTCGAGTTTCTTATTTGTTCAGTTAATAAAAATCAAAATTACTAGAGTTTATGATTATTACTAGATAATTCTTTAGTAAGAAAAGCTGCAAGAGTCATTAGTTCCTGAGTTTTCTTATGTAAAGAATTTCAAAAGTAATTAAAATAAACTAGAATAATTTTTAATTAAAAACAGATTAAATAATTTTGACAGAAAATCAAGATTAACACAATATGAATCGACAAGAATCTATGTGACAGAGGCCTGAATCGAGGAAAAACAAATCTTTAAACAGAATATAAGTTTTATCGAGTAGAATGGACTCGATAAATATTCAAACGAAAGAAGTAAGGATCGAGAAAACACACATGAGACTTTTTATCAGGTGAAACATTATTTAGTATGATTCGAGAAAAATTCAAGAAAGCAGTAATCGAGGATTTACCTTCTGTTTCATGAAAAACTTCAGAAAAATCGGAAAAGAACTTTGATCGTCTGCTCTGATACCACTTGTAGATCCCAGAAACAGTAAGCACAATGATGTAATTAAGAACGTGATTAAAGCAATATGAACAAAGTGATTGTAGAGAATTTCCGTAGTCGTATATCTCACTTTAATATCGATTACAATGAAAGTATAATCTGAATTTAGCTCTATGTTAATCGACACTTTTAATGATACCCTAGGCTCCTATTTAAATTGAAAGGTGTAAACTAATTAAGGAAGAAAAGTGTTTAAGGAATTATAAACTTTCTTTTACAAATAAAGCATATCCTTTCCTTATTTTGTCACAATTAAAATAATAGACCTAACAAGAAGGTTGAAGAGAGAAAGAAAACAGACAGCTTGATGAAGAAGATATCTTCATCTTATTTATACCCGTTTGCATTTAATGCAAGACAAAAGGTATATGCCACGTGTCAAACTTCTATAGGAAGCTTGTCCTTTGTTAATAAGACAGCCATTCTTTTGGCCGCATATGAACAGTACTATATCAAATGTGATGGGGACATAAGAGACAATCCGTACGTCCTTCTCTGACACAGTAGGGTTTGTCTTTTGTGCATCGAGGATAAGGTCAACGTTAATCTTGTATGAGAAGCTTCATTTGATCGTTGAGACTGGATCTTCAAGGATGAACTTTCAGTATCGCTGAGGCTTCACAAGACTTCACACTTTGGATAGATAATCTTTGCTATCACTGAACCGCTTCAGGTCACTTAGCTGATTATCTCTTTCTTTAGCCTGCTCTTCAACTTTCGGTGAATGGTCATTTGGTGTAATCGCTGATCTTCAGATCTTCAGAGATAAGCTTAAGGTTCCTTGATCTTCAGCGGTCGCTGATGGCAGTCAGCGTATGCTATCGCTGAATTTGAACTTAAGCTTATGCAAGGGAATTTCACTAAGTGTAAAAAGAAATCATATTCAAAAATCTCCATTGATGGAGGCTACAAGCTAGGAGAATAAAGCAATACCTGAAACGATTTTGAAAACCATGTCCGTAGACAAACTATCACTCCACTGTGACAAATTGAGATGGCCGAAGAAAATGCCCGTCCAATGTACACATGAAACAGATTCAAGGTACACAAAAAAATAAACTCCCAAGATATTTGCACTATCTCTAGGTACACTACTACTACTACTACTACTACTACTACTACTACTACTACTAGTAGTGTACATATCCAATAATCCAATAATTCAATCAAGTATCATATAAAACATTTATGAATTGTAGCATGCTTTCAAGTTGAAAGTACCATAATCAGTGTAATGTGTAACATCCCCCGTCCGTAAGGTCTGGACGGGCGGTGTCACTAGCGGGACTTAACGTAAAGACACAAACAATTCAGAGCTACTAATAAACTCCAAACATAGGTTACAACCCAAAAATATTACAGTCCGAAAGTGCTTATAAAGTTAAAATATTAACATCTAAAGCGAGTTTGAAACTCCAAAAGTTGCACTCTCGATTTCAAGCCCCGCCCTATCGATCACTTGGAACCTGCAGTACCAGAAAAAAAAACACGGCTAAGCAACAGGGCTCAGTGAACGGATTATAATATAAATTCGAGATAACAATTGTAACATCGCTAACAAAGCGGAAGACTTATAATTCATTAAATATAAATTCACAGAAATTCCATACGGTTTGCAATTCTAGATTCAAATCATAAAGTAAACAACGTTTGTCAAGTCATGTTCAAGTGCTCGGTTCATAATTCTCGTTTCAAAAATATAAAATAAATAACGTCCGTCAATTCCTGTTATGTTCGTGGGGTGGACAAACAACACGAATTATCGGCCCGGCGTGCGGGCACACACTCCGAGTCCCCCGTGAATTTAACCACAATCACAAGGTGGGTAAGTCCTACGATCTATCCATTCGCCCTTGAGCCAATAAAATTGACTTATCCACAGGGTGGTTTCACGTAGACCATTATGGACTAACCCTATGTACTTCATCCACAGGGTGGTTTCACGTAGACCATTATGGACTAAACCTATGTACTTCATTCACCTGAAGGACGCCATGACTACAAAGCTGCCATAGAAGGCATCCCAACTAATCTGCCCATCAATTGGCACTACTAAAAAATTGAGTATTTTCAACGGAAAATGTCGTTGAAAATTTTCTACGAATTTTAGAGGGATTATTGACAGAACATAAATTTTCAACGAATTTTTAACGAATTTCCGTTGAAAATCTCTCATAAACATATTTTCATCCAATCTTTTTTTGACGAGACATTCCATTGAAAAATTTTTGGTTGAAAATTTTGGTTGAAAATGCATGTTTGTGAGAGATTTTCAACGGACATTCGTTGAAAATTCGTAGAAAATTTATGTTGTATCAATAATTTCTCTAAAATTCGTAGAAAATTTTCAACGACATTTTCCGTTGAAAATACTCAATTTTCTAGTAGTGTGGGTGATACCGAAAATCAATAAAACTAAACATATGCCACTACCCGGATGACTTTCATAAAAGTCAAGTTTCAATACATTTCATAAAATTCACAACTACTTCAGATATAAGAATAAACATATTAAACTTAAGTGTTAAAAATAAAGGTGCAATGGTTTATATATATTTAAATACGTATTCTGTTGACCACTTTTTAGTGATTAATCACAAGGCGGTGAACTACCGTTACGAAGGTTCAACTAGAACAACTAGTTGTCCGAGTGTCAAAAGAAAGTGAAATCCGTACCTTAGACAAAGATAAGAAGTAACGCACGATTAGACGAAATTCACGGTACAGTTCGACTTGATCGTGTGCCTAACGAATACATAATTCGAATATTACTTAAGTGAAGAAAAACCATATCCTAATTCTACTAATAAAGTGCTTAGGTCCTACGTATTAAAAACAACATAACTTCAAACGAAACAGCCGGATATGCATTAAGAAATCGACTCAAATGCATATTTGTTTTTGACTTTTAACAGCTTTGGTACCTCTTTTTTGTGAGCATTTTTATTCCACTTAGAGATCAATATAGCGAATACTATCTAAATGAAAGTTGTACTATGTTATCTTATGAATCTACCAGTTTTGAAATCATCTCATTTGGATCATTCATCAGTTCTATACGGATGTTACAAAACTGCTATAAAATCCCGTATGCAGTCAAAACAGCCCTAAAACGGCACTGTTTTGAGCCACTTAGGTCCATAACTAGGTCTTAGACCTTTCATGAGAGTTGTAGTATACATTAAGTGCTTGCTATCTGCAAATTTTGAGCTTAAACCGACATACCGTTTATGAGTTATGCACGGTCAAAATACGGACCTGCACTAGTCGGTGAGTCCGATTTTCACCGCTTTTCCCAACTAACTTATATAATTCCAACTTTATAAAGCTTAATGGTCATTAAGTTAGGCGTAATCATGCAATTCTAAATACACCAAATCTAATCATATAAAAACCGCAATCTATCCTTTTAGTTTCTACAACAATATAAATCAATCATAACATTCTAAACATGTAAGATAACTCAATCTTAACAATATCAAGTCATAAACTTAACATAAACACCCGATTATAAACCGGTCCCTATAATCCTAATGAAACAAACTTAACGAAAATGAATGAAATTTATACCTTTACGAAAGTTTCGTAGAGGGGATTCCGAATATATAATTGAATCGTTGATTCCTTCGATAATTTGGCGGAAAATTTAGATAGAAGAAAAGAGTTTAGAGAGAGGGATGGTGATGGTAGTTTGAGGCGGTGAAAACTACAAGGACGCAAGAATTGTAATTTACTCTATGATATGCATACATATATATATGTATATATATATTTTTTAGATTTTAGATTATATATATATATATATATAATATTAGGAGTTTGACTGTTTGGCGGGTTTAACCCCTCAACATTTATTTAACGATATTATAACTACATACAAATCGGGTAAGCTAACGAGGACAATTTTTAAAACTCGGGTCTTATATTAGAAATTCAACGACAAGCATATAGTTTTTGAAGTCAAGGGAATTCACATGCAATCTGACATACCACTCTACGTCTTATACTTTACTTAAGATCACATCACACCGAACACCTGAATTAGATGACGTGGAAATGGTGTTAAACCACCTTAAACATTTTAAAAACCAACCTTTATGATCCCTAAGACAAACCTCTAAACAATGTCTCACACCTATCCCCAAACGATGAACGGAACAAAAGTTGAAACTTCCAAAATAGAAGGGAATGCGACCCTAATGAGACCCCAGATCGCATGGGACCCACATTGTTGACTGTTTGAGTTGCACAAGTTCTGCACTGAAAATCCTCAAAGTCAAACCCATCCAAACCTCTTATACATTGATTTTAAGGTCCAAAAACCTTAGACTTGCTGAAATCAACTAGCTAATCCATAACCAACATTAATTTTCCAATCAAAGTGGACTAATCCAACATATTTAAACCAAGATAAAGAACCCTAACTTGAAATCCTTGAATAAAAATTGAAAACACCAACAATGGTGAGTTTCTAGACGAGAAATCGTTATGTGACATCATCAAGATCATTAGAGAAACTAAACCCAACCATTGAACCCATTCTAGAACACAAAATGGAAAATCAATCTCTAAATCAAACCAACATCTCCATGATGGAGGCTACAAGCTAGGAGAAGAAAGCAATACCTGAATCTTGATGAATCCCCTTCAAACTCCTTTGATTTCAGCAATTTCCCAAGAGTATTATTCACCTTCAAACTGTAACACCCTCAAATCTGGAAATAACAGCTAATTTAAAATTTTCAATAATACATCAAACAAAGGAAAAATTCCTTCATGTAAAATCAATACTTGAATTACCTCGCAATTTTAATTTTAACATCAATAATTGATAAAACAGTCCATACATAAAGACTAGGTTAAGTTCAGATGTTACTAAACCCTAATAACAGTCATTGTTTCCGAATGCAAAAGATGTCATCGAATAACTAGATCCTTCTCGTGTCTCTAACTAGCATCCAGATCATCATAGTACCGAAACCCAATGAGCACCTAATGCACATGCCGACAGATAAAAATGTTATACTTAACGTCTAGTGAGTTCAAGCAGTTTTTATCATAATTATAAAGTAATGCACTTGAAAGACCACTTATTTAAAACAGAATTCTCTAATGAAAGGTATTCATTGTAAAAGCAACATCTTTCCCAAAACTCGTTATTTTCATGATGAAAACTTTAAATAAAAAATATCCATTCAGTATAATTTAAAACCCAACACTTACTCTAAAACGCCAGTAAAGTTAAAGGACCAATTATTGTAAACATGGATAAAAAACCCATTATTCATAAAAGCTTCAAGTGGGCAGATAAGGTTCCATACCTAAAACCATAAATAATGGAAAACACGTATTCGAAAAAATATAAAAAAATATGGATAATACTATGTCCGGAATAACACCATTTGGTGATAAGGAAACCCGTATCCATCGCGTGCGGGCGAACATATGAGTAAATCACAAATCAACGTTAACGAGCCTGAACTAAGGATCATACGGTCATTTAGTTCAACCACCAACGGTCTATAGTTTGAGTCCTCTGTTGATTACTTAGGTGTCTCTTTTACTAGAAATGTCAGTGAACTAACGGACTGCATGGTTATCGAGTTCAACTCTTCGGGTTTGTACCTCAAGTCCTCTGCTACAGATCATACAATCATCAAGTTCAACTACCCAGTGTCTGTACCTCAATTCCTCCGTTACATCAGCAGTTTCTAGCAAGTAAATAGAGACAACGATCCCATTCTAAACCAATAAATGATTCTTATGCCTATGGATCCACTGCATTACAGTCTAAAATTAGACGACACTAATTGAATGACTAACCACCCACAACGCATGATATAACATATAATTATGCCATAACTTATATAACTCCAAAGCTCAACATAGAGAAAATAAATCGAACAAATGTCCCCAAGACTCATCTGAGTCAAAACCGAGTCAAAAATTCAACAACTCAATTGACTGTTACATGAAAGTCATCAATAAAAACGTGGTTAACCAGCGTTTATGCAAACACATGCTCTAAGACATGATTAGCTCGAAAACCTATCTTTAGTTGGGACAAACCACTTTATAATACCTCGATATTCGTTATAATCGTTAAGTGTTCTGTTTCCGTTCTTTATGTATATATAAGTATTCGTGCATGAATTGCTTGTACAATAGCTTGAAGTATCTTGTACCTTGTACTTGAAATGAAAAGTATAATGGTAAAAACAATGCCCAAGTTGTATAAGCTAACCATAGTTTAGGACCAAAATGTCATGATTTTTGTCACATAGGGTTGGTTTGCAAAAAGGTCAAAGTTGAGGGTTTTAATGTAAATTCTTTTTTTTTTCAATAAATATATATATGATTTATGAATTAAAAACCTTCATTTTCATATTTCACACACTCTCTCTCTCTCTCTCTCTTCAATCAGAAGTCTCTCATTTCTCTCTCTAAGTTTTAACCCTAAAATCATAGAAATCCCTACAATGCAATGATGATTTGTTGAAGTTTTGAAAAAACTGAAGTCCTATTTGTGTTTAGAATCATCATTAGAGGTATAGTTATGTTTTTTTGAAAGTAATTTCATATATTTGGTAGCAATTGATAGAATTCTTTGCTGTTGGATTATGGAAAAAAAGTTCTGCTTGATTAGAAAACACAAGAGTCTGATCTTCAATTTTTGTTTGAACCCAGAAAGCTAATTTGGCCTATAGTAGTAAGAAACGATTCCCACAAGTTGTCCAGTGCAGGGTATGATCAACAACTTTGCTGGTTTGTACATTGTACATAAAGACATGTACTTTGTATAACTCTTTTCAATATGATCCTAAACCTTGTCTAGCCTATTTAGGATTAGTATAGGGTCAATATCAAAGCATAAGGGTCATTAGTATATGTGTTTTTGTACGATAGTAAGTTAATTCTGAATCCATTGTTATTGTATTTAGGATCCCGAAATTGACAAAGGTTGTCACGCATCTCGAATTGTACGGTTTCCCCATCTGGTACGGATTTCTATAATTCTTTGACCCGTGGATAGCCAATTGAAATGGTTATCTAATCCATGATTTATGGTACACCATAATAGACCTACGAGGTAGGTGTCGATATGAACTTGTTTATGATCAATCACAATTGTTATGAAGTTATCTTGGATTTCATTTTAGGCTTCTTGGTAATCTTCCTTGATTTGAGATTTCATGATTGGTTAATTATTTCGAATCTTGTCCGTTGTCATGTCTTCTGATTTGGTATTTATTTGAAATATTTAATTTTACATGATTACGGACTTGATGAATTTGATTATTTATTGAACATTGAATTGTTATGAGATTGTCACACTTTGTGGTGGCCCTTTGTTTATGGTTTCAGAACACCCGACTAATGGGGGACCATAGTCGGGATTGCTTCATGGTGGCTATACTATCATGGCGTCCTCATTCTGATTAGGTTCCTTAAGTGGACTTGACATGGTACCGGTCATCCTATATTTACTTCATTATGTTATGTGTAATTGGTTTTACGATTTACTTTCGTTGTGTTTTATTTAAATCCAATTTGCAGTTTACTTGTCTATTTTTAATCTGTTCACCGAGCATGTCGCTCAGTCATGTCTTCTTTGTCTATGCACGTCAGGTTAGTAGCAGCTATGTCGAGGGATTGGATTGAGAGTTGAGCATGTTCATATGTTCTTTTGAAGTGCACCTTGGACACATTATCTATAATTTGATCTTGTATTTTTGTATATCTTATGTTGTAAACTTTTGTTAACCCTCCAAGGTTGTGTAATATATATATATATATATACATATATAGGGTTGGGTTTACGTGAGACCAACCTGTTTTCGTGACACCACATTTTTACACTTGAAACTTCACAGCAAATCACCGTGAACGTAAGAAAAATTCGAACTTTCACAACATAAACAGTATGAATGTTACCTTCATAGTGTTTTGCTGTGAAATTTCAAGTGTAAAAAAGTGATTTGATGAAAACATCGTTTTTTTTTACTTTCACAGTGATTTGCTGTGAAGTTTCAAGTGTAAAAATGTGATCTCACGAGTCTCATGAAAACAGGCTGGCTTCACGTGATCCCAAATATATATATATATATATATATATATAAAGTATTTAGGCATGCTTTGTGAATTATTATCAGCGATGTTACAACTTTACAATAGAAATAAATACCATTTATATTTTCAAATGTCTCATAACATAAAAATATGCATTTTCCAAACCAAATACACTACAAATGCATCTATTACCAAATAATCTTCATTTATAAAATAAATCGTCAAAAAAACTCACATTTATGATTTATTTAATAAAATATTCAAAGATCCCAAATATATGCACTTTCAAGATATATTAACCAAAAACACCAAGCGTATAAACTTCATCAAATACTCAAAACATTTGTTAAATAGTAGGGAATTAATTTTAATATATCAAAATACACATTTTTGGCATGTACATAATTTTTACAAAGCAAATGAACTCACATTGCTAGATTTAGGACCTATTTGGTTGGTTTTTCATTAAGTCCTGTATGCGTAAAGATGTCTGTCTGGATACATCTGTCTGTCTAGATTGAGATACCTTGTTGTTTGTTTGTTATGTTGAATAAACAGTCTGAATGTCAGAAATGACTATTTTAACCCTCGTATATTAAGCACTGAATCAATCTTCAAACTTTTCGTAACACCAAATTTATCACAAACCCACAACTCATATAACCCAATAATCGAATGAACAAAAAGAAATTCTTTAAAATATCAAAACTTAATCAATGGGTGATAAAAGAATCATCACAACACGTCTGAACATACATGCAAATGAAATAATGGCAACCCCCTACCATATTCCACAAGTAAATACAAATAAATAACAAAATCAATGGAATTAACAAAAAGTATGAACACAATAAATAAATTGATCTTGATTCTTTAACAAAAACACACGAGAATCAGATGGATTCCCACAAACAAATCAACATGCTCCAATGGAATACAGGTCATTGATCTATCATCCAAAATTAATCCAACATTTCATAATATCATCCAAAATCGAACCCCATATATCAAATCGAACCTCCAATAGTCCTCCAAAATGAACTGGAAGCAGCCCCAAATCTGAAAATCGCAAAAAAATCGTCAAACACGCGATTTTGGCCAAAAAAAATCCAAAATTGAACTCCAAAATATGTATTATAAATCAAATCGAAGCTCCAGATCAGTATATGATGAATAAACGACCTCCAAAATGAACTGGAAGCATCCCCAAATCTGAAAATCGCAAAAAATCGTTAAATACGCGATTTTGGTCAAAAAAATCCAAAATCGAACTCCCAAATCTGTATTGTAGATCAAATCGAAGCTCCAGATCAGTATATGATGTATAAACGACCTCCAATAGCCCTCCAAAATGAACTGGAAGCAGCCCCAAATCTGAAAACCGCAAAAGATCATCAAATACGCGATTTTGGACAAAAACAAAATCCAAAATCGAATTCCCAAATCTGTATTATATATCAAATCAAAGCTCCAGATCAGTATATGATGTATAAACCACCTCCAATATCCTTCCAAAGTGAAATGGAAGCAACCCCAAGCCCTCAAGTCTAAAAATTGCAAAAATGGGTCAAAAACGCGATTTTCATAAAAACCCAAAGTTAGATGCCAAATTAGAATAAAATGATGAAATCGAAGCAATAGGAAGGTTTAGGAGACGAAATCGAAACCAAACAAGTATTTGGATCGAAAAATAAACGACCCCAAACCCACCCCAATGATGAAACAATCGAATTTTTTTGAGAGAAAAAAGTAGAGATCTAGAGAAAAAAACATCCAAATGAGGTTTTTGGTATCTGATGAGAGTGTTATGAGTGCTGAGTGAAAATTTTAGAGGGAGGGTATTTGAGGAAATATCATGTTTGTTTGGATAAAGGCTCCCTTCTCAAGCTGAACGAATAAGTCATGGTTTTTATCATTAAGCCGCTAACAAACACTTCTATATAGCTTAGCAAATAAGCTATATATCTTATTAAGCTCATTAAGCCACTACCAAACATGCCCTTAGGCTAAAATCTAGGTTTTACCATAAACTTGAGCTTCTTTTGGTGAAGGGCTTAGATCCATCAACACCCATAAACTTTATCTAGGTCACAACCAAAACCTAGAGATGTACCATAACTAACCTAAACTCAAATTCATAACAAACCTTATACAATCCTCTAATAATCCAAAATACCTAAAAATGATCAAAACTTTAAAACATGAATGATACTTCAGAATACATGTTTTATGGGGTTAAAGTGAAAGGTTTAGAAGATTAAGACGAACTTACAAATGTCTTTTTAAGAAAGTAGGTTGGTGGGATAAACCTGCAAGGGTCGTAGGAGATAGATAAAGAGTATAAAAAGATGAGTGAAAAAAAATAAAAATTGAAAGAGAGGTCACTATTGAGAGAGAGAGGATAATGGGTAGTAGAAATTTAAGAAAATGAAATATTTAGAGAAAGTCAAAAGTGGACAAAAGGATCGGGGTTTCGTGCCCCACACTTAGCCAAAAAAATCCAATCAGCTCCCCCTCCCTCTTAACTTTTTGCCTGGATTCGTGCCAATGATGTCTTCTTCGCGCCACTAAAGAGCCTATTTTCGCTACATGAGCCTTTTTTTCTATTAAACTCATACCCAGTCACTTTCAATCCTCAAAATACTTTATATTTATTATTCTAATAGTAAAACAAAGGTAAATTTAAAACCTCGATATTTTACTTACTTGAAAAATTCCGGGTGTTACACAAACCATTTTATCTCTTAAATTCTTAGAAACTGTATCCTACAAATGAGGTAAAATAAGGGTCTTATTCCCTTTGTTTCTATAATTTCAAGATAGTCCCTACAGAGTTAAGGGATTTGCATTATAGTCCCCAAACTTATAAATCCCCCTAAATAATTAGATGAGGGTTATTACGTTTTAATTTTAATTTTTTCTCACTTTTCTCCTTTCCAAGAGGACTTGTTTCGGTCATTGGCTCGATATTTGGTCAATAGATCAAGAATCGTTGCTCGTACATTTGATGTTACAAATGTAGGTACCACCACTAAAAGAAGATCAACAAGAGGCAATGTGTTTTGATGTTGGGGGTGTGTTTTACGTTTTGGGCGAAAAAGAATTTTGCCTCATAACCGGTATGCAATTTGATTCCAAAAAACTTAGTGTGCTACCGGAGAAAATATAGTCCTCTTTTAGAAAACTGGGTTTTAGACATTGATGAAAAGTGTGTAAAAATCTTAACTGAATATTTAAAGGTGATAGAGTGTTGGTAATATTGTACTAAAAGAGATGGAGTGTTTGTGTTGGTGAAATATATTGAAATAGATGGAGTATTGGAGTGTTGGTATGTTGGTGATATTGAAAGATATGATATTTATAGTGAGTTTGAATAAGATTAAAACAAAATATGAGAGAGAATAAAATTTGTTGGAAATGAGAAGATTTTTGTTGGAAATGAGGAGAATTTGTTGGAATCGAAAAAAAATGAGAAAAGTTAAAAGTTAAAAAAACCAGGAAAAAAATGTAAAATAAAATTCTAGAGTAGTGTATTGACCGGCGTTGACTAGCGGGGGGGGGGGGGAATACTGTATTGTCACGTCATTAGTCAGAATTTCAGATAAATTGCAATTTGGTCCATGAATTCTTTTTTTTTTTTTTTGCTTTTTACTCCTTCTGCGCACCAGATGGCATGTGGTGCACACCCGATGGCACGTGATGCACACAAAATGGTTAATGTTGGAAACCCAAAATGGTTAATGTTGGAAACCCAAAATTTTGGTGGCTACTTTTGTAATTATATATATTTTAAATAATTATTTTGGTTAAAATCCAATGAAAACCTCTTTCAAATTTTTCATAACATTTTCAAACTTTTTAGGATCCTATGATTTTAATTTTATACTATTTCTATTCTTATCATTTTAACTTTATTTATATTCTTATTTATAAAAATTAGTTTATTAAAAATATATACAAATACATATTTATTTATATCAATAAACTATTATTACTTTGATTATGCATTTATTTTGCTAGGTTTTTCAATATATTAGTGCAACATATATTATATATATAAATTTCTTATTATAAAAGAATTGACCACTTAAATAAAATAAATTAAACAATACTTTAGATTACAAAACTGAGAATAAATTATACAATATTGATATAATAAAAATCTTGCTAAGTTGTTATTTATTTAGAGTAAAAAGTAAACTATTCAAATAAAACCCCTAAAAAATCTAGTTAAGTTGTTATTTATTTGCATTTCATTGCACTCTATGTCCCTACCACTAACGTCGTACATTTCATGTCTGTTAGTATATACGGGAGGGGTAAAATTGTATTTTTTTATGTTTTTCTTCCCTTTTTATACCAGCTATATGTAATCATCACTCTCGATTTGTGATAAACCCTTTCACCTCACGTCCATTAACCTTCAAGAAAACATTCTTATCTCAAAAAAGACCATTGATACGTCTCTCAATGCTTTATGAACATTGACTCTCTGGAAAGTGGTGGGATCACAGTGACAACTTCGTGACAATGATGATACAATCAATTATCTTGAAATTTATGGTAAGTGAATCAAATTTTCAAAAACCTTTCATAGCGTTTGTATTTTTGGATTTGATATTGATTACGATCATTTTTACAGATTATAATCCAACTTTAGTTACATTGAAGATATATCATGGACGGTTTTCACAAGGGTACTTAGCAGTGAGTATATACACGGTAAAATGCATTATGTCGACTTGGTTGATGCAGATGATTTCTCAATTAGAGATTTTAAAGTGTATGTCAGTAAAATATTATCCAAAAACAAAGTCTTCAAACATGATTATTTATACGTTTAAAATTGATTTTTGAGGAAAAAATTTGGAACCGATTTTCGCCCGGCCTGAGACTGGTTCTAGTACCCGACTTTGTACATGGAGATAGGTCAGATATTTTTGGTCGTGAACCGGGATCGGTTACAAAATGAAAATCTCTGACCGGGACCGGTTTTTGGCCGTCTCTAGTAATGATGATGACAAATCTATTGAAATTTGTTGGTAACTAGCAAATGTATTTGATATATATATATATATATATATATATATAACACTGAAACCAAGTGTGGGAACTTATTTAAGAAATCCTAGGTCTAGTAAGGTAGTAATAGAAGAACTACCATGAAAAGACTCACCAAAAAGAATATATCGGTGTAAGAAAAAGGTACATAAACATCAACAAGCCCCATGTAAAAATAAACTTCTTCTAGAATGGGTAGATGTAACAGATTGTTCAAAACACATGGATGTAGGGAATGAACTGAATATGGGTACTAAAGGGCTTGATCACAACAAAGGTGTAGGGAATGATCTGAACATGGGTATTGAAGGTCTTCATCACAACAAGGGTGTATGGAATGATCTGAATATTAGTACCAGAGGGATTGATCAAAGCAAGGGTAACGAGGTTGTTCTGAACATGGTACCGAAGGGATTGATCTCAAAATTGGCAACTTCTTTGATGACTTTGATTCTTTTAATTGAGCTTATCTATAACACCCAGAAATTTTCATGTAAGTAAAATATCGAGGTTTTAAGTTCACTTTTGTTTTACTCTTAGAATAATTAAAATAAAGTATTTTGAGTATTGGAAGTGATTGGATATGAGTTTGGTAGAAAATCGAGTCATGTAGTAAAAATAAGCACTTCATTGGCGCGAAGAAAACCATCACTGATGCAAACCTGAGCAGAAAGTTAAGAAGGGGTGGGGCTTATTGGACTTGTTTGGCTAAGTGCCGGGCACGAAAACCCCAACCCCTTTTGTCCACTTTTGACTTTTTCTAAATATTTCATTTTCTTAAATTTCTCCTATCCACTATCCTCTCTCTGTAGATCTCTCTCTCAATTTTTATTTTTCCACTCATCTCTTTCCACTCTCTCTCTCTCTCTCTCTCTCTCTCCTACGACCCTTGTGGGTTTATCTCACTAACCCGCTTTCTCTTCATTAAATTTTGGTTCAACCAAATTTATTACACAAATCAACTCATTTATGAGCATATAAGAGTTGGAGTTAAGATATACTAGGATGTTTAAAGGTTCAAGCTCTTCATCTTCTCCAACTATCTTCCACCATTGTTGTCCTTATTTGGGCTTTCTTAAAAACACATTTGTAAGTTCATCATAGGGGGTGTTTACTTATGACTTAATGAGCTTAATGGGTAAAATAACTTATTCGCACAGACAAAATATAGTGTTTACTTGGGGCTAATTCACACAAATAGGGGATTATTCACACATATGAGAAATAGTTGTTGTTCATGTTCAACAAAAAAAAAAGACAACCTTACCCCTTGTTTAATAAAACATGCCTCCTTTTTGTTTAATAAAAAAGCCTCCTTGTTTATGTCTCCTTGCAGAAATATGAAAATCCATGTCATATCATGAAACATGATTTCTCAAATCAAGATTCTAGAAAAATATGAAGATCTCACCTCCTTCATTGTGTACGCTTTCTTCCCATCCTAACGAAACCCTAATCTTTATTTGATTTGGTTTTGGTTTTCATTTTCGATTTCGTTCTAGATTCATTTGAAGTTTCTAATAATTTATGTTTACTGTTTATGTTCCAGATTTCATTTTGTTTTTTTGATTTCGTTTTCTGTTCCACATTGCAGGAGTTTGGAAGCGGGAGTGAAGGTTCGCCGGAGTCCATGAGTTGTACTTTGGTTTATGTGGTTTTTCATTGAAGGTTCATATCGGAGGTGGGGCTGGGGGTTGGCTGACATTCCATTAAGTTCCATGCATTTCCTTTGATGTTTTTAATAATTTATGTTCAATGTTCCAGATTTCATTCTAGATTTCATTCTAGATCTCGATTTCAAACCCTCTTTACATTTATGTTCTATGCTCATCTTTCCCAAAACTTGATCGTAACCCTCATCTCTCAAGTTCATATTGTCCTGATTTTACGGGGTTTTTGTTGAAGTTTATAGATTTTTGTGGTTCAGATTGTTCCTGATTTTATAGAGATTTTGTTGAAGTTTATATGACGAGCTGAAGGGTAAAACGGTCATTTATATCGTTCAGACAGTTGATTGGGTAAAAAAAGTAAACGACGGCATATTTTTATCTAGACAGACGAATTTATTCATACAACACTTAATAGAAAATTTGGTAAACAACCACTTAATCTTCTAAACTTTTATTCTTGCTAAAACCTTTCATTTTAACCTCATAGAACATGTATTTTGAAGTATATTCCATGTTTTGAGTTTTGATCATTTTTTTGGTATTTTGGATGACTAGAGGATTTATATAAGGTTTGTTATGAATCTGAGTTTGGAGTTACTTGTGGTACATATCTAGCTTTTGGTTGTGACCCAGATAAAGTTTCAAAAGGTGGCGTTGATGGGTCTAAGGCCTTCACAAAAAGGCTCAAGGTTGTGGTAAAACCTAGATTTTAGCCTAAATCTAGTAAGGTGAGTTCAAGTTGATTTGTGAAAACTATGTACATGCCAAAAATGTGTATTTTGATGTATTAAAATTAATTTCTTACTATTTAAGTAACTTGACCTTAATGTAAGCATTCGTCATAATGTTTTAGTTGAAATGCAAGATTTTGAAAACAATACAGATGATTCTAATTTAGAGGATGACAAGAAAAGAGCATTGAGGCAATTGAGAAGGGAGAAGACACATACTGATGGCACTGAGAATGTTCCACAGTTTTATGTTAGGAATACAAATTATTCAGACTTAGAGGAGGGCAAGAAAAGAGAATCGAGGCAATTGAGAAGATAGAAGGCACATAGAAGGCACATACTGATGGCAATGAGAATGTTCCACAGTTCTATGTTAGGAAATTTTCTAGAACAAAATAAGGTATTAAACAAATGATTGGCATATGTGCAATTATGACCATAAGACATGCGGTACTAGTGAAAACGACAAACTCAAAGTTACAGCCGGATTTAAATGATCTCTGTCAAAAATGAATAAGAGGTTGTTGGACCTAGTCAAGGCAGAACATCTTGCCATTGGGTTCTACACATATCCGGGAAGCTTGATGCATCATGGATGGTAAAAACCTATGTGGATACTAATAAATGCATGCAAGCTATAACCAACAGATCTTGTACAAAAACCTTCTTGTCCTAACATATCTTAGATACACTAGTGCATAATCCAAAAATCCATGTTAGAGCTCTCTAAGTAGATATGTAGAGAAAATATGAGCTAAAGGTTTCAAAGATGAAATCTTCTTGGGGAAAAAAGGAAATCTCTAAGTTGGATGGAGATTATGTAGATCAATACAACCATTTGAGGGATTACATAGGTGAGGTACAAAGAACTAACCTATATACTACTGTTAAATTGAAGGTTGATTGTGAACCTAACCCGAAAAATGAGACAAGGATGTTCAAGCGTATATATGTTCGTATAGGGCATTGAAGAAGAGGTTTTTAAAGCTAGAATGAGTGATTATGTTTGTCTTGATGGTGCTTTTATGAAGGGACATTATCCAGGTGAAATTTTGTTTGCAGTCGGGATTGATCCCAACAATATATATATATATATATACATATGTATATATTGTTTCCTATGCAATAGTTGAGGCTAAAACCACATATTCATGGACATGGTTTTTAGAGTGCTTGGGGGATGACTTGGATCCGGATTCTAGATCCAACCTCACATTTATAAGTGATACTGCGATAGGCAAAAGATATTCAAACTAACATTTTATTTTATGATGCTAATTACATTTTTCTTTACACTGCTTCATTCAAACTAGCCTGCTACTTGCTTTTGTAAGGAATAATTCCTTTTATTTCACAAGTGTTCCCCTATGCAGAGTATAAATTTTGTCTATGCCATATACATGAAAAGATGAAACAATAGTGAAGGGGAAAACAATGCAAGGGTCTTCTTTGAAAGTGTGCAACAACAAAGTACGTTTGATAAGTAATGGAATAACTCCTGAAGCATTTGAATGGCTTAAGAAGATCCCCTCCCCCCCAACACTAGACAAAGTACGTTTGATAAGTAATTTATATTGTGGTTTACATTGTAATTTATATTTTGATCACGATGGTTTACATTTTTAATTTATATTATGCGTATTTCTAGGAAGAAGTCACACATATGCTTTATTGAATAATATACATGAGGTGTTTAATAGGCAACTTCTGGAAGGGATCTCAAGATAAACCAATTGTGACAGCATTAGAGTATATACGTGCATACTTAATGAAGATACTAGTTACTATTCAGAAGGTAATTGATGAAGTTGATGGAACTTTTACATCTATTGCAACCAAAATGTTGGAATCCATCAAAAAAAAGTTGTTACATTACAATATACTTTGGGATGGATAAAACAAATATCATGTTATTAGACCTTGGCTAGGCCAGTTTATTGTTGACATGCAAGAAAACTTGTGTTTTTATAGGTGTTGGGAATTGACATACATTCCATGCAAACATGCTTGTGAAACCATTTTGGATATGCAAGCAATAGGAAGGAAGTGGACATTCTAGAAAAATGGGTACACCCCACAAATTGGTTGGCAACTTGGAAAGCAATATATGGCTACAAAATTCGTCCAATTAATAGAAGAGATGTGGAATGTAGGTGATTGTCCAACAAAGCTTACTCCACTAACTCATTATTCCTAAATTGATAGACGAATGAAAACTGTAAAAAAGGTGACTCAAAATGGAAAAAAAATACGAAGAGCTAGGAAGACGGTAAGGTGTGTCAGACGTGGTTAAGAAGGTCACAACAAGCGTACTTGCAAACGACCACAAAATTAAGTGCATGATATGTTTTCTTTTAGATGAGCATGCTAACTGATGAACCATCATAGCAAATTGTTGGGAATATAGGTCTGCTTTTTTTTTTTTTTTTTGGATGAACCAAATTAAGTACTAGTATGTAACACTTTTGTAATGAACAAGTTTGATGGTAATGAATGATATGGTTCTGTTATGGTTTGCGTCCTCAAATACCCTGTTAATCAACAAGATAATTCAAATTTAAAGATTTGTTTTAAAGTTTTAATACGTTAGAACTTTGCATAGTTATTTTTGTGTTTTTGAAAATATACAAGAGATTAGATTAGATCCCTGCTATTAGAAGGTTTGTGTTCCTCCCTTGAATGTGGTACCAATTCGAACTTGGTATCAACCGAATTTCATTGTAAGTATATTTCTTTTGACATTAATTTTATATTGGTATTCATTTTTAGGTGTAGATTAGAAAATTTAACAAGTTGGCATTTTCACATGAACAATATATCTACTTTTGGGATAAGAAGAGTACGTGCACTATTTACTCACCTATAGCATACCTCCTGACGAGATATACTCATTACGTTTTACTTGGTTTATTTAGGTAACGTTTTAAGCCAGTTTTTGAGAAAGTAAGTCAACTTATGTTATATTTGATTGATAATGGGTCAAATTAATGAAATAAACCTATTAATACAAAACATCAAGTCAAACAAGTTGGACGTCATCAAAAGTATATGATCAAACTAAACTTTTGGTCGCTATGATCTGTCGATTGTCTAGCTTGGTTTTGTTTTATAGTTTGTTTATTCCAAATTTGCCATTATGGATTGTCGTTTTGTTCAGATTTGGCTCTTTTCACTAACGGCTGTTAGATTCCATCCTTATTAAATCATGTCTTATTAATTAATTTTTTTTGAATATATTTCTCTATCTTCTTGAATCGTAGACGGTAGCCTTCATCAAACCGACAACACCCTAGTTCATCCACCCATGGCGGAGCCAACCTTGGCCCATGATCAGCCCAGGCCCACCTTCAACTTTGTTAGATTTTTACAACTATTAGTTTGAGTACCGGGTTGAAGACACAAGCTCCCCCCCTTCTTAATAAAACATTGATGACCCAGGCTCTCATTTGACAATTAACAGCTCTACGACTCTCCCCTACATTGGTAAATGGTATCGGCTTCTTCTATTATTTCTTGTTGCTATAATCCCCAATTTGACCACATATATTTACTGTATTTGATTTTCATTTGATGTATTTAATTTTGGTTTTGCTAATTTAGCTAGAGAGTAATCCCTCATTTCATTGAGCATTTGGTTTTGTGAGTTTGGTATAGATATAGAATCATATACGCATTGTTTTAAACCCTATGGAAACAAAAACCTATATATATATATTGTGTGCGAACTAAAGTTTTTTTTGGGTAAAGATGTTTGTGTTTGTAGAAGGCTCGCAATACTAAAAACATATGAGGTATTTCAATATAATCAAAGACATAAGATGTAAATGATTTCAGAAATCAAGAGGGACGATGGATAAGAGAAAAGAAAAATGACATCAAACAAGAGAGGGTCTTCCTTATTGACAAGTTTAAATAAATCTATTATAGGGTCCAGTTCTTCCCCTTTCTAGTTTCTTTATGAATTCGTCATGTTTCCCATGATCCCAATATTCCTCAAGTTCAGATTATGTAACAACTATGAAGCTTTGCAACACTGCAATTTCTATGATTACTGATGTTGTCTCTTATATGAATCCTTTGACTTATTTATATTTTCCATTTTGATGATGCATTTGTGGATATTGTCATTTACCTTAAGCCATTTGATTCATTTGCTCTCGATTTTCATTGATATCACGAGCCTATACCAAATTAGGCTTGTTTTGCTGAACATTAGTTAACTTAGGATCACCCTAAATTAGAAAACCAGATCCAGCCTTGATCGAATCCACCCTTTATCTTTTGTTCTCCCTCCCACCTTGCAGGTCCACCAACCTATCAACACCCGCGTAGCACCGAGATCTCCTCACCTTGTTGCCACTTTGTAACTTAATGTTGGTGGAGTCCAAATTTGCAACCTGGGATGAAGCCATTGATTCCACATCCAAACACACTTGGTTCCCATTAGTATCTTTGAACACATCGTCCATCACAACATCAACTCTTTTTAAATGAAAAAGAAAGGGTATAAAATAATAGATTTGCCCCTCTTTTTGAGGATCACGTGCTTCCATTAACATACCTTAATCATACAAAAACTGCTACCACAATGACCAAAACTATAATTAAAATAAAATAAAGACAAATATAACAGAATATGTAGAAAAAATATCCAAAACTATAAATGCTACATTCTTTGGGTAAAAAATCTTATGTTATTAAATATCCTTTTTAATCATAAATAATGTATACATTACTTATCAAATCTAAAGAAACTAAAAATCCTTAATGGCTCAACCACAGTTCTTTTGATATTTTTCTAAATTTTTACCATTTCGACACAAAATTTGTATTGACTCGTTACTCAACTCACGTGACTTGCACATTTTACCCATCTATCCGTTGATATCAATGTTATTATGTAAAATATAAAGTTTAAAACCATATTATCTATGTTCATCAATCAAAACCCATTATTTATTTAAACTTGCAAAACGAAGGAAAAAAGATTGTTCTCATTTTCAAGAACATGCAAAAACTATAAAGTAATTATTCGAAAATATGGAACCACAAATGATATCAAGACGAGTGTCATTAATTTATTTAGCTTGTTTTCACTAAAAAAACATAAAGTTTGTACAAAACAGGCGTATGTATGGATCCAAGGAACCAATTTGATCAAATATCACAATATTGATTTTTTGTTGTTATTTTATTACAAAATTCATTGCGATGAACATATAACGCCATTGTAATTTAAGATTAATGTTATCAGCTCTTATGTCTCCTACTGATTGTTTTCATTAAATACACAGTATATCTTTTGAATACGGAATACACTTCCAACATATTGGATTATACATTTCAAAATTAATCAAGAAAACCACTACCTTTGCAAAAAAAAAACTATATATCTTTCAACAATGAATTCAACAACCAAAACAACGAAAGCGACAATAACAATAATAAAATCTAGTTTCACAATCAACAATGAAAGGTCAATCAAAAAGTCAAAATTACCCTTTTAACTTTACTAAAACTACAATAAAACCACCTACTACCAAAACAAATCTACAAAACCTCACCTTCTTCACGATAAATAATAGCATTGAATTGAACCAACAACTATTATCACAAATCCGTACTCTCAAGAATCCCTTCAGGAAGCAACCTCACACATCCAAGGGGCATGAAGGTAATTTCAACCAACATATTTTAGGGTTTTATTTATTTATTTATTTATTAATTATTTATTTATTTAGCATGAAAGGTTGACTGTTAAAAGTCAAAATTGAAAGAGTAGGACATTTGCTTTAGGGTTTTATTTTTACTTTATTTGGAATCAGTACTATTATTAATGGTTATGGTGGCGGGAGTTGTTTTTCTACAATTGGTGATTTTCCCGCCATGTTTTTCCACCATTTTTTCAAACAAGCCGCTCGGAATCCCTTGATTCATTCCCTCCTTAATTTTGGAGCCAAATTCTTGAAATCTGCTTCGTGTATAAAACGCATTTCAGCTTCAAATTTACTTTCAATTTGTTTATTCAAAAATCTTGCCGGAAAATCCGACACTTTTTCATCAAACTCCGGATTTGTGTTTCTTTATTTCGGTTTAGATTAATGGGGACGGCGAGTTTATTAGAATCAGAAGAAGGTGGATCGATGAAACCAACAGGTCAGATTAGTTTTTATGCCGATCGTAGCTGATTTTATTTGGTTTGATGGATCATTTAACTACTGTTACTTCATGCAGTTTTGATTATATTTACTTTAATTTCTTTCTTCTCGCTATGTGTAATGATGTTGGTGTGACAGATGGTGTTATCGTAGAGAGATAAAGTGGTATTAGAGAGAGAAAGTTATAGATTTAGAGAGAGAAAGTTTTAGATTTAGGGTTTTTCGTGCAGTATCATCATTGATGCGTTTAGCGTTGAAAATCTAAACGGATTTGGAGATAGAGAGACATAGAGCGATAAAATATTGTTTTTCAAGCACAGGTTTATTGGTCTAGACGGCCGAGTGGTATGATGTTCGTCCTTCGATCATGTTATAATTTTTTTTTCTGGTTACAAAGTTGCAGATTTGAACTTAAAGGGATAGTTTTCGATTTGAGTAGCGATTTCTGTTCTATAATCTGTCTTTGAAGGTATTGTTGTCTTTGATCATTGTGTATATGATTGCAATGCCATTGATACACAATTAACCAGGTGGTTTCATATATTGAGATGGGTTACAAAGAAAGACGGTGGAAAATTGTCTGTTATGCCCAGCCCTAGGTATACTTGCGATTTTTTTCCAGACTTTGAAACCCTCCTACTCCCGTTGAAAAATAAATCTTTTTATTCATCTGAAAAATAAAAAAATTCTGCTCACTTCTTCATCTGTTGGCAACACTGAATTATTTTGAGTACTTCTCTTGAACAAACTAAAAGATAGAAGTTTAAAACCTAATCTTTCATACTCTCACAGTCTGATTTATCCTCATTTTGTTTCTCTTCAAAAAAACCTACACATTGACCAGAAGATAAAAAGACACAACGTGACATCGAACAGAGCCATAGAAAGAGTCATGCTTGGATGGTAGTATTAATTGTGCAATGCTTCTTTTGCTATCTTGGTTTGCCTTATACAACAAATCATTATTGTAGATAATATATGCTTATATAGCTGTCGCCTGTATGTGTAGGACAATCTTGTTAAATTCTATTTTGGCGATTTCAGCAACTTGATGTACAAAGTCTGAATAAGGCAAAGAGAATGCATCAATGCAGAAGTACTTTATAGAAATGTTCATTTTGAAATTGATTAAAATTATTTAAATATCTATTGATGTATTTTACTAGACCCTAGTTTTGGCCATGTAACTTTAGGAGTTCTAATATAGGCACATTTTAACACCAGGTGCCTAGTTGTGCCTAATTTAATTAATTCTGGAATAGTTTGGATTGGATTTTATGTTCATTGTACATTGTTGTAATCTTGAATTAAACACAAGATCTTTTATAAATAGAATAATAAAATTATACTAACTGAAGTGTACTGGAAAATTGCATGCCTTTTTGTTGGGTGTATTTTATTTGAAGTGTTGTGTGATCATTGCTCAACCTCAACTTGATTGTGTCAATTTAGAATTGAGCTGTTGAGTTGGAACACTAGAGGTTTAAGCAGTGTTGTTGGAGGTGTGCCTAGGTGACAGGTGTAATAATAAAACATATTCTTTCCTTATCTTGCTGAGGTGCAGTGACCTTAGGAAGGTGCATACCTTGACTGTAAGGTGCAAGGAGCAAAGACACCTCATTTTTTTTGCAAAAGGCAAATTTCACTTCAATTTGGATGACGATGATCATTTGTGCTCTAAATTTGATGTATTGGCTATAATTGAAAACATTCTGACTTGGATGATTCCACCCTGATTTCGAAATTCCAACATTTGTTTTGATGATGATGGCTATGGTTAGGTTAAAAGATGGAACTTTATGATGATGGTTTTGAATGACCATATTATTTAATTGGAAATCACTGTTCCGGATATTGTACATTTGTCGGTTTCTTTAAAACTGTCTTTTAGGTTTATTTATTGTTATTCATTTATTTTCTTTAAAAGAGAAATAGCAAATTGTTTATAAAAAATCCAGGAAGGCAAGCAGCAGGGATGACAAAAACGTGCACTTTCTTGTACTGAAAGGAATGAACACATTTATTCATTAAAAATAATAACTGGATACTTATCAAAGATTTTGAGCAATTGAGTGTTAACACTTGTTTGTATATGAATGTATTTATACATACTTATTTGTTTGATTTTTTGTTGTATGTGGTTTCTCTTGCTTTGATGAGCATGAGCTTTGAATTGTGACTATGCCTAGAGGGGCTTTTGTGCCTGGGAATGCCTAATGCCTTGAATAACAAATTTTATAACACCTTTACATCTTGAAATTCAATTCCAAAATCTTTTTACGTTTTTACGTTATCTTCTTGAATAACCCCCAGATCAGTTGTTTGATTGATCCTTTTTTATTCTTAATTATTTACTGTCTTGCATTTATTTTTAACTTGGACCTTAATTTTTGGATTGCAGAAATGAAGAAAAAAGGAAAACAAGTTAAAGCAACAACTGAGGTATCTGATGTTACAACAGATGTTAAAACAAAGGCAGCCACCAAACCTAAACAAAAACGAGGAAGATCAGACAGCACTGAGAATGTTCCTGTTTCTAGGAAAATGCCAAAACGAGCTGCTTCATGTACTAATTTCAAGAGTAAACCGGTGCGTTTATCAGAAAAATCTGCAACAATTGAGAACAAAAAGGTTCAAGTGGTG
The DNA here is from genome assembly GCA_036898165.1 of Silybum marianum. Classification (NCBI taxonomy): domain Eukaryota; kingdom Viridiplantae; phylum Streptophyta; class Magnoliopsida; order Asterales; family Asteraceae; genus Silybum; species Silybum marianum. The sequence continues at coordinate 12,796,697 of CM072528.1, forward strand.
GATGAAGAAATAGCAGCCATAAGTTTGATAGCTGGCCCAGATGATCCACGGCCCAATAGAAGACTGACAGATTTCGTCTTACATGATGCTGATGGAGTGCCACAGCCTGTTGAAATGCTAGAAGTTGATGATATATTCATCTCTGGCATAATATTGCCATTGGAGAAAGCTTCAGAGAAAGAAAAGGAAACAGGAGTCCGTTGTGAAGGATTTGGGCGCATTGAAGATTGGTCAATATCTGGTTATGAAGATGGCTCTCCAGTCATTTGGGTCTCTACAGAGCTTGCTGATTATGACTGTGTTAAGCCTGCAGCAAACTATAAGAAACTATTTGGGCTTTTTTATGAAAAAGCAAATGCATGTGTTGAAGTCTACAAACGGTTGTCAAAATCTGCTGGGGGCAACCCAGATTTGAGCCTTGATGAATTACTTGCTTCACTTGTCCGTTCTATGAGTGGGAGTAAGAACTTCCCCCATGGGGCATCTATTCGGGATTTGATCATTTCTTGGGGCGGGTTCATTTTTGAGCAACTTGTTGGGTTGGATGAGGCACCTAACGGTACTGATCAGCTCTTTGTTGAAATACCTGTGCTTGCTGCATTGAGGGATGAAAGCAAGAAAAATGAAGAATGTGCAGGCATGATGGTTCCATCTGGAGGATTAATGAATGCACCTTTGAAGATTTCAGATGGAGAAAAAGCAATTAAGGCTAATGGACCTAAACCTGCTGTTGATGAAGATGAAGACATGAAGTTGGCGAGAGTTTTGCAAGAAAATGAAAATTGGCAAGCATTGAAACAAAAGAAACGACAAAGATCAGCTAATTCATCAAGCAAGTTATACATTCAAATAAATGAAGATGAGATAGCAAACGATTATCCACTTCCCGCATATTACAAAACCACTGAACAAGAAACGGATGAGTATATTATCTTTGATGACTTTGATACGGTTGATCCTGACCAGCTTCCGAAAAGCATGCTTCACAACTGGTCACTTTACAACTGTGACTCAAGGTTGATTTCTCTAGAGCTTCTTCCTATGAAGCCGTGTGCAGATATTGATGTCACGGTGTTTGGGTCAGGGATAATGACGGCTGATGATGGAAGTGGGTTCTGTCTTGATAATGAAGCTGGCAGTGCTTCAGGTTCAGCTGGTGTACAAAATGAAGATGGGATCCCATTATATTTAAGCGCTATAAAGGAGTGGATGATTGAATTTGGATCATCAATGATCTTCATTTCCATTCGAACAGATATGGCCTGGTGAGTTCTATTTCTAATTTTTTTGGAAAATATATATAATCTAAGGCAATGCATGATAATATATACTCATGTTGTCTTCTGTTTGTTTCAGGTATAGACTAGGAAAACCATCAAAGCAATATGCTCCATGGTATCAAACGGTTTTGAAGACGGCAAGGCTTGCCATTGGCATCATTACATTGCTGAAAGAGCAAACCCGGGCATCAAAGTTGTCATTTTCTGAAGTCATAAAAAGATTGTCTGAATTTGACAAGAATCACCCTGCTTACATATCTTCTAACCCTGCAATCGTGGAAAGGTATGTAGTGGTTCATGGACAAATTATTTTGCAACAATTTGCAGAGTTTCCAGATGATACGATCAGGAGGTGTGCTTTTGTGTCCGGTCTTGAGGATAAAATGGAGGAAAGACATCACACCAAATGGTTAGTGAAGAAAAAAGCAATCTTGACAAAGGCGGAAAATATGAACCCAAGAGCAGCAATGGGGCCCGTGATCTCAAAGCGAAAGGCAATGCCTGCTACAACAACACGGTTAATTAATAGAATTTGGGGAGAGTTTTACTCAAATTATTCACCTGAAGAGGTAAAAGAGGGTGATTCTGTTGATGTGAAGAAAGATGAAGAAGAAGAGGAACAGGAAGAAAACGAGCAGGAAGATTGTGAAGAGCCTGAAGAAGAGAACACCATTCTTCCACAGGAATCTGAGAAACCTTCTCCTGCATCAAAGCAAAAGAAAACTCGGTGCTCAAAAACAGATATCAAGTGGGTGGGAAAAGCGGTTCAGAAGATGTGTGATGGAAAGGCTCTTTATAAAGAGGCTCTTATTCGAGGAGAGGTGGTTGCTTTAGGTAGTTCAGTGCTGGTGGAAACATCTGGTTCAGAGGAAGATTCTATCTATTATGTAGAATACTTGTTTGAAGACTCTGATTCTAGAAAATTTGTTCATGGGCGGTTGATGTTAAGAGGTAGGCAAACTGTTCTTGGTGACATAGCAAGTGAGAGGGAGGTGTTTTTAACTAACGATTGCATGGATTTTGAACTTGATGATGTCGTGCAAACTGTAGTGGTACAAATCAGAACATTGCCTTGGGGTTATGAGCATCGAAAGGCTAATGCTAATTTTGATAAGATGGATAGAGCAAAAGCTGAAGATAGGAAAAATAAAGGTCTGCCAGTTGAGTTTTACTGTAAGAGTTTATATTGGCCTCAAAGAGGTGCTTTCTTTTGTCTGCAAACAGACAAAATGGGTCTTGGAAATGGGGTTTGTCAATCCTGTCAAGTCATGGAAGCTGAAAAGAAAAAGGAGGCTTTTGAGCTGAATGAATCCAAAACGGGCTTTACATACATGGCAACTGAGTACCATGTTGATGATTTTGTATATGTTGGTCCTCATCATTTTGATACAGATGAGAGGGGAAATGAAACTTATAAAGGAGGGAGGAATGTAGGCCTTAAAGCATATGCTGTGTGTCAATTGCAGCAGATTGAAGCCCCCAAGACTTCAAAACGAGCTGACCCTGACTCAATAATGATCCAAGTTAGGAGATTTTATCGACCTGAGGATTTGTCATCGGATAAAGCATACCGGTCTGACATTCAAGAGGTAAGGTTTAGATTTATAGCATCATGATGATAAACTTATTTTTTAATTTTTATTTATTATGATATAATGATAACATGGTCTACTTTACTTAGTAAAGTGTGTTTTTACAGTTTGCATGATTAAAGGCCATGCTGATGTATAATTATGTTTACAGGTATATTACAGTGAACAAGTGCATAAGTTGCCGTTATCAGCTATAGAAGGGAAGTGTGAAGTTAGAAGGAAGAAAGATCTTTATTCTCCAGATAGCACTTATATCGTTGAGCATGTCTTCTTTTGTGAACGTCTTTATGATCCAGCTAAGGGATCTCTTAAGCAGGTAGTTCCACTAATTCATTCTGCAAAATACATTTAAAGTATTAACATGTTTTTTTGCAACTTCACTTGTTTTCTTTTGTTATTCATATTATAAACTTCTTTTCACAGCTACCTGTTCACATTAAGCTCACCCCTCCAAAAGAAAGCTTGGTGAGTGATGCTGCAATTAGAAAGAGAAAAGGAAAGTCTAAAGAAGGAGAAAATGATATTGATATGATTGATAACCAAGAGAGCTCTGCTTTAAAGAATTGTTTAGCCACATTAGACATATTTGCTGGTTGTGGTGGCCTATCTGAGGGCTTACAAAAAGCTGGTAACTACTTTTGGCTACTTACCTTACCTTACCTTATTTATGTTTTTTGAAATCCTTTCTGACACATTAGGATGTTTACTTGCAGGGGCATCTGTGACCAAGTGGGCAATTGAATACGAAGAACCTGCTGGTGATGCGTTTAAACTTAATCATCCAGACGCGTTGGCATTTGTGCATAACTGCAATGTGATACTAAGGTTGATGATTTTTCTTGTGTCATCTTTTTTTACTTTTGAAACCTTAAGTGATTGCATGATTATACTCTTGTTCTCAAATAATATCTAAATTCCTTTTAAGGAAAATATGTAATGTTTATAGAGTCTTCTTGGATTGCTTTTCAAAATTTCATCCCTCTATCCTTTGCCTTCATGTCTATTTGCAAAATAAGTTATGGAGGAAAATACATTGTAATTAAGCTGGCTTCATTTTTGCAAGAAAATGAGCACCTTATAAGTTGTAGCCCTTGTTTCAGTTTCACTTACAGTTCTAATGATTATATATATGAAATACAGGGCTATCATGACAGCATGTGGAGATACTGATGACTGTATTTCAACTTCTGAGGCTGATGAACTGGCTGCAAAGCTTGAGGAGAATGTAATTAACAATCTGCCTCGACCTGGCCAAGTGGATTTCATCAATGGTGGACCTCCATGCCAGGTACTAATTCCACATCTTTAAGTTTATAGAGAAATCAAATGAAAAAAATAAAAAAAATATTTATGCATTCTTTACAACATAGCATGATGCATATTTGACATTTAAAAATATATATGCACAGGGTTTTTCTGGTATGAATAGGTTCAATCAAAGCACCTGGAGCAAGGTTCAATGTGAAATGATATTGGCGTTTTTATCGTTTGCTGAGTACTTCCGTCCCAAATTTTTCCTATTAGAAAATGTGAGAAACTTTGTCTCCTTCAACAAAGGACAAACATTTCGTTTAGCTTTGGCTTCACTTCTTGAAATGGGTTATCAGGTACATGATTCTGTTTCTCTTATATTTTTTAAGCCAGTTATTGCCTAAATGTAATATATATATATATATATATATATATATATGAGGGATTAGAAATAAAATTGGATTTTGTTTTACTGATTGTAGGTGAGGTTTGGAATACTGGAGGCTGGAGCTTTTGGTGTTTCTCAATCACGCAAACGTGCGTTCATTTGGGCAGCTTCTCCTGAAGAAGTCCTACCTGAATGGCCTGAACCAATGCATGTTTTTGCGAGTCCAGAACTTAAAGTTACATTAAACAGAAACACTCAATATGCTGCTGCTAGAAGTACTGCAACTGGTGCTCCTTTCCGAGCTATAACTGTTAGAGACACAATTGGTGATCTCCCTGCTGTTGGAAATGGGGCTTCTGCAACTACTATAGAGGTATGTTTTTTTTATCATCTTAATTTATTTATTTTTGATGTTATTTTTCTACTTTTATTTGCTATATCTTTACTAATTTTGTATTTTTGTACAGTACAAGAATGAGTCTGTTTCTTGGTTTCAAAAGAGAATTCGGGGAGATGCATCTGTTCTAACTGATCATATATCGAAAGAAATGAATGAGTTGAATGTGATTAGGTGCCAAAGAATTCCTAAACGCCCTGGTGCTGATTGGCGAGACCTCCCTGAAGAGAAGGTATTAAATTGGAATTTGATCATCATAATGACGTTCGGTTTTTGGTAATGTTGATGAGTATTAACTTACTGTTGTTTGCAGGTTAAGTTGTCAACTGGACAAATGGTTGATCTTATACCCTGGTGCTTACCAAATACAGCCAAAAGGCATAACCAATGGAAAGGTCTGTTTGGAAGGCTTGATTGGGAGGGAAATTTTCCAACTTCTATTACTGATCCACAGCCGATGGGTAAGGTTGGGATGTGCTTTCATCCTGATCAGGATAGGATCCTAACTGTTCGTGAATGTGCTCGATCTCAGGTACATTATCAACTTATACATATATATATATTACATATACATATACATATGCATATATAGAGGGAGGTTTGGGGAAAACCTCGAAAAAGAGAAAAATGAAGAACAACTTAGGAGCCCTCCATCTGGATAATATGCATTTGTGCATAAGACGGTATGCACAAATGCATACAAGTGTTCTTTTTTTCTATGCACGAGTGGTTATGCACACGTGCATATGCATGAATGCATGTTACAAATTACCAGTATGCATTTGTGCATACTGTCTTGATGGAGGGCTCCCAAAGTGTTCTTCAGTTTTTTTCTGTTCAGGTTTTCCCCTGAACTTAACCCTACATATACATATAAATATACATATAAACATAGATTTACAAATGAAGTTTGTGGGTTGTTGGTTTTTGATAATTTATGGTGATTATGTGTGCAGGGTTTTCCTGATAGCTATAAGTTTTCTGGGAACATTCAACATAAACACAAGCAGATTGGAAATGCAGTGCCTCCTCCTTTGGCATATGCATTGGGTAGGAAACTGAAGGAAGCAGTAGAAGCAAAACAGAAGCAATTGGGCAAGTAAAGCCACCATTCTTATCTTTAGGATCTGGATGTTTTTGGTATTTGGCTAATGGCTGAATGTATATACAACTGAGGTGTAGGTTCAGTTCAACTTTTATGGTGAGTATGTAATTTTAATGGAATTTGCTTTTATTATGGACTAAAAAGGAATTGGAAAACTAGAACCCTGTAAAAATATTGAAATTAAAATTGCATTTCTTGCTACAAAGTTTTTGTTCTTCATTTTATTTATTTATTTATTTATTGTTATCACTGCAGAAGGAAGTGCTGAATGACATTGATATTATATGCTAACATCTGAATAATGAATCAGAGTAAACTATAAAATCAGCTCATCATTCTTAAAATGAGTAGAGTTCTAAATGATTAATTAAAAAGCAGATTAAACTGGTTGTAATAACTTATTAGTGACCATCTTTTAGGTTAAGTCATAACAAGAGAACAGCTGATTCAATTTATCAACATAAGCATCATTTTGGAGAGTGATAGGTTGAACCCAGGGATCATATATCTTAATCTCTAGAAGCAGTTGGGTAAATGGCTGTTTGTTTACCTCTTAACAGTTTCATTAAAAGACATCATTTGAATTGTTAAGAGGTGAATCTTGTTTTGGTAAAAAATAAGTATGTTTCTTAATGGTTACAAAACTCTTTGAATCATTTTGTATCATGGATCTTCCTTAACCTTTAAAAGCCCTAATTACATCTTGAACAATTACCAAACAATTATATTTCATTTTGGACCATACCATAAAAGTTTCTTAATCATTTTGACCACTTATCATTTTGCACTAAACCATTCAGCAGTTGCCAAACAACCCCTTAGCACAATCTAATGTGCAGAATGAAGCAAACTTCAAAAAGTTGATATTTTGATAGAGTGTAGTTTGGTTTATTTAGAAATAAAGATGAACCATGTGTCTGACTATGAATACAAAAAGGTTGGTGAGAGCGTGATATCGTTTCTATTGCTGTATCTGGATGACATATTACTTATAGGAAATGATATCCCTGACACTTTTGAGTCTGTAAATGCTTGGTTAGAGAGAATTGTTTTTCGAATAAAGACTTGGATTTGTGTTAAGCAATTGGATCTATAGAGATATATTGTGAAAATTGCCAGGTTTAAATTAAATATTATTATATATTCAAATTCAACCCATTTGGAGACAAAAAACTAGAAATTAAATTTAAAAAAAAAGAATAACACAAGCTATGTGTGAGGTTCAATATGGATATACAAGAGGCACGATTTATAAAATGAAATGGCCATACGGATTATACATCAATATATTTCGACTTCAATCATTGTTATTCCTTAGGGATGCATATAATTTTTAGTATTGTTGGATGATCACTCTCATTATAGTTAAAAAGTTGCATTTTTGTTTAAAATGCAATTTATTAAATACATTTAACCAGTTTTACATATTCATTCAAATCCACTTTAACATCTCCATAAAATCTATATAACGTGATAACGGTCGAAAATAAAGTAATCATGATAATAAAAGTGTCCATGTTAATGCAAATTGCATCACATGACCTCTAACATCACCTAAACCCTAATCACAAAATGACAGGCCGAGTGCATGTTTTGCCACTGAGAATTTAATTAAAATAGTTATTTTTGAAAAATTTGTTACTCAAATAGCCGATATCTCTTCAGGTTTATTAAAATAGCCAAAAATCCCATGATCAAACCCACGAAATCGTGGGTAGGGTTGATTTTGAAAATTAAAATTACCATTTTGGTCCCTCTACCAAGCGATCCACCCCACGAAATCGTGATTTCGATGGGGTGTGGGTTGAAATCATTTTTTATATAAATTTATACTTTTTATCCTTACATTTAGTTAATAAATTACTTTACGTCATTTCCTTTTTAATTTTTCGTTTTATACCCTTATCACATTAACATATATAATCGTATATCAATTAAAATACGTTTAAAAGATACATTTTTATTTTAACAAGTTACACCATTATAATCGTCTCGTCAATACATTCAAAATAGCCCAATATTAAATACTTTTGGATTTAATTATATTATTATATGTTGTATATGCTACGAAAAAATATTTTTCGTAGAGCGTACTCGTTGATATGTTGATTTTTAACATGATAAATATGTACGGCTTAATATGTATGCTGTATCAACATATATTTGATGTGTATGAAGAATATATAGAACGTACTCGTACCCGTTAATATGTTAATATAAATTGAAAAAATCAAAGTTTTTTAATATATTGTAATTTCCTAATACATTTATATACAAAATACATACGACTTTATATTATTAATAATTTATAATCCTATATTAACTTTATATTATTATTAACATACATACATACTGCCTATATTAACTTTATATTATTATTACATATTATTATTAACATACATACATATTAACTTATTTTTGCAATGGACTTATTTTCATCTGGATGCGTAAAAAATGTTATAAACCGCAAGAAAAAGTGCCTTGTAGCGTTGATTTGCGGTTTCTCGGCTATTTTATGAGAAAAAGTTTAGAGATGGCTAAAAAGTAGAACTTTTTCCCAATGATGTGGTCATTAGCGGATCCAGAAACTTAGGTAACTGGGGTCTTAGGTATAAAAAAAATCTGAAACCGAATAACTCACTCAAACTAAAATGGTTTCAGGTTATTTCGTTTGCGAGAGGTTCGTTTAACCAAATAGGTAAATTTCGATTTCGATTTTTTTTTATCATATCGGTTAACTGAATAACAATTTATGCTATTATTTAATTTCCTTCCAAATGAATTGGTTTGAACATATATAAAACAAAAACAAAAAAGTAATTGAGATATATTTAACAAAATCTTCAACCAACGTTTATACTGTAACATGATTGCAAGAACTAGTGGTAACAATATATGGGGAGAACGACTTTCAAGCAAGAGAGTGGGGGGTTCCGTTAAAATGGACTATGTCACGCCGGGGGAGGGGGGGGGGGGGAGGGCCGTCGAAAGATTTCAAGTTTTGTAAGGATTTGAATCTTATTGTAAAAATGTTTATGGATCAAACAAACTGAAGTCTTTTGGAATCCGAACTATAACTTAAATTTTGGAGAGAAAAATAGAAGAGATTTCTGTTTGTAAAAGTCCTATTAGTATTTGTATTGCTCCAAATACAAAATGCCTTTAACAAAATCAAAAACTAGTTGAGGTGAAGTCAAAATAGTCACCATAGCGGATTGGATTGTCATCTACTCTATTGATGATCAACACAAGATATAGTCAAACATAATATGAAAATACTACTTTTGTCAAACCGATTTTTAAGTTCAAACTTAACCCAACAAGTTTGCCTCACTAACTCTACCAACTCTTGTCTTGGTATGGGAACATGTTCAACATGTCAAACTAAGTAAGTTCAAAAGTACAATCTTAGATACACCATACTTCTTTTACTATCCCCTACATAAAGAAGGATGAATTGTGTTAACAAACATCTACATCAATATCAAAAGGTTGAAATGAAGAGTACAATCATTCACTGATCAAGAAATTAAATAATGACACCCACTAAAGTTGGATCATAACACTTAATGCAATGATGGCTATGAAAGGCCATCCACGTCAAATGCTGCAACTCACCTGTTTTGATAGAAATTACTAAATGATAGTTTCTTAGGCCAAAGTCGGTATCAACATATGAAGATTATCTCAGTTCTTTAGATCTGAAATTAAAGAGTACCTTCCTTTTCTTTTTCAGTCTCTAGCAAATTTGTCACCAACCAGATTTTAACATCACGTCTTATCTTCCTAGCTTCCGCAACAAATATGTAATTCTTTTGTTTTATAAACATACAAAATTAAAAAGTGAAAATATGTTGTGTTTGTATTCAAACCCCATCTACAAACAATTTTGGTGAAAGTCATTACCCTTCCAGGACCAACAACTATCTAAACATATACATATTGTATTATAGGGTTCCTTATCATCCAGTGATCATATTGAAGTATAAGGACTCTTTGCATGTGACCGTTCACGTGATATTAGCAGTGTCACGTGTAACACCCTTATTTTTACCATGAAAAAGTTATGTAATCTAAAACAAATTCTCCAAAAGTACCCCAAAATGATGGATAAATTAAAACCTTAAACCTTTTCGCACGAAAGTCTTCAAAATACATAAACATCTAACTTAAAACCTAACCCATCCCATATCAGGTTAAGTTACAAAGGATCCATACATAAACATCTAGACAAAAGAACGAATTTAAGATAAGAATAGGCAAGTCTCTAAGCACGTCCTTAGCCCTTATCCAATCTCGAACTATCTGGACCTGAGATGCATACTATAGTCATCTTATAAACTCAATGAGTTCACGGTTTGCATGAGTGAAATAATATCTTGTCACACATATCAAACATGAAAATTTTGTACAAAAGAGTATGCATTTTCTGAAAACATCCAACACTGAAGTAAACTAGACCTCATAATTGTCTCATCGAGTAAGGACTGATAAGCTACAAGCATTTTCTGAGTATGTATGAGTCACCTATAGCCAGTAAGCCATTATGGGCATGTTGATAATCCTAATACGATCAGGTAACAATGTAAATCAACAAGAACAATATATTGAATCTCAAATCATGTGTATTGATATTTTTTTCTATGTAAGATTCTCTCTTGAATAATATGAATGAATTCGCATGAGACAACTCCTAGAAACCCTAACTATTACATGGTATTTATATCAGAATTATTCTAAGAAAGTAAACTGCCAAATAAGCTCTTTTGTTGACTGTTGTTGACCATGTTGACTTTCAGCTTTGACTATTCACGTCTTCAATCATTGTGATCTCATATACAATATTATCAGCGCTCTAACAATCTCATCTTTTGAAGACGATCAACTTTGTTAACAAATATTCATCTTGAAATAATCTTCGACAATCAACAAATCTTTTTCAAAAATTATTGAAAATTTTCTCCCCCTACGAATATGATCACTTGATAAGTCCATTAGCTCTCCTTTAACATTAGCATATAGTTCATGAACAAAATGTCGAAGGAACAGTGATATCGTAGGGTGTTATGTGATATCCCGAACGTCACGCATTACAAGAGATCGCATGAGTCTGATGCGATTTCCCACTTTGTCGCACATGCCTTAGGCGATATCTTCAACTTTTGCAGATGCCAAGTACGATATTTTTGAGATGCGATAATTTTTTTTTCATAATCTCTTTGCATGTCTTCATGTGTTTGCATGCGTCTTTGATATACTGTGTCTTGCCCTCATAATGATTAAAAGAATCCTGAGCATTATGAATAATCAAAGACTAGATAAATGTAGCTTTGCCAAACACATAATGTTAGAAAAATATCTCCCGTGGAACAAATTTCTCTCCCTTGAACAATGGGTAATCAACTGACATACAGAAGCATGTTTAGCAAATATTATCACAACATCAAAAGATATTCAATTGAGTGGCCTATATTCAGTGTTGGCAAACGGGGGTATCACTGATAGGACTTCTATTCATCAATGAAGTAAATTTGTAGAACTAAATTCTCAAATTGTTCTGGAAATATCACATAGAAATGCAATTTGAAACCACAGAGATTTGTGCAAGTATCAAAGAGATATTTGGGTATAATTGGCTTAAAAATTGACTCAATGTGCATGAGAAGGTGCGGAAAACATTTTATTCTATTTCAATATCCAAGTTTTCCGAATGAAAACTAGATAGATTATATGTTGCGTCCCCGTGAAAAATTTAAACATCACTTTGTTGAGAAAGAGATGAGTAGCTGGGTGGGGTGACACGAGTTGTCGACACCATCCACGTCTATTTCAATATTCATCTCTAAAGAACGAGAATGAATAGATTGTGAGGCAACCTGGATAACTGTTGAAACACCTTTTTACTAAAATTTCTGGCAAAAATTCGGCATGACCCGCTCGTAAATTCATTTTTTTACCATTTTTTATAATGAGGTAATAAACAGTGCACCACGTGGGGGAGGCCCACAATAAATACCGGAATCAGTGAAGAAGCACCACTCAGCAATCCACTTATCCGTTAGGCTAATTTCGGCATAATCACCATGTGCACGATGTGTCTTGTAGACACTATACCTATTAGCCGAGTATCTGACACGAATGTGCACGGTACTCCATAAACACCAAATGGGAGCAACCCATCTAATTGCAAAGGGAGCGACCCCAATACAAACACGACAAAGGGGGTGACCCTAGTCGCCAGATCCGGATCCAAATACACCACATCAGTGAGTAAACATATAGCTCACAATAGCTCATTTATTCAAAGTGTATTTCACCAAAACTTAAGTTTAAAAAAAAAACATGCTAGATAAACTTCAAGTTTCAAAACGTCTAAAACAATGTTCGCCGTAGTTTCTCATAATAATTTAGCATGTTTGTTTTCATATAAATACAATAAAAACTTACTTTGTATAAAACATCAAATAACCACATTTCATATATAACACTCAAATCATGCATTTTTAACGACACATATCCAAACATAAGTGAAATGAACCAGTTATAAAAAAAATACTTAGTTTGACGTGTACCCAGTTTTGAGACTACTTGAACTCACCTTAGCCTATTTAATTGAGATCCTGTCGATGCCCAACTTGCTTGTCTGTTGTGCTACCTATACAATCCACATATAATTCACATATCAATACAAGAATTCTAAACAAAAGATTTAGAAAACTTTCTTATCTTAATATACCATCAAGAGTCACTCAAGATGAACTTAAAAGATAAAAAATATATTTTATTTGCCTCTAAAACGGACAGCTCTGCACAAACCTGTTTTTTTGACCTATTTAGAGTCCGAACTACTTTATACTCAAAACATATTGATTGCAGAAGACTTTTCAACGATTCCATATTGGTATTACTCGTCTAAATCCGAGTTACGAGTGATTTTATACAATTTTTACAATTTCCAGCACCAAACTAACTTTAATCCGGTCACATACCCATATTTCTTATGAGGTTCGTTGCTTACATACTAACCTTCAAAACATGCTTACTACATGCATTATAATACGATTAGAAGGTTCACACGTTGGTTAATCACTTAAATTCTATCTAATGCATAGACTTTCATATTTTAGTTCAAACCGAACCAAAACATTCTTTAACTTTGGAAATCCATCAAAACCCATAAGAAACATTGATATAACGATTGTAACACCTTTATATACTTATAATAAATATACTCACCGAATTTCAATTCTTAATTTTGCATAAAACAACTCAATTTTAAAATTATGCAAAACAGGTTGACTTTTTGGAAAAAGTCAACTGTTTTGAACATAACTCTTAATCTACCATCAAAAACATGTTTGGGTTGAAATTCTCTTCTTCATTCCATCTACTATCATCCTAATGATACCAAGAAACAACTATATCAAACATCTTAACATAGTCATGATGATTTCAAAGTTTCAAAGTTCAACACTACACTTTGACTTTTAAAGATTGTCAAAGATAACAGTTTTCAACTTCAATTCATAATGGAACAACTTAAATGAACTCAAAAATATACTAAACATGAAATGTACTTATCTAACAAATTACTTCTACTAACAATATGTATATTACCTATATTGTGTCCCAATCTTTGATGGAGTTTAGCTTCTATGCATCAACATAAAGATATAACACATTGGGACTCAATTGGGGCTAAATACACATCATAAAAACATGAATTTATCTCATAAATTACACATATACACGGCTGCCCTCTCATGGCAGCCGCTAAAACCACAATGTGAGCCCTAAAAACCCAAAAATCAAACTCAATACTAACCTAAACATCAAGTATAACAAGAAATCAAACCTAAATATGAAGAACTTACCTTAATTTGATGATTAGATGGCAAGAAATCGAATGTTGAAGCCCTAGATGCATTCCATCGCCATCATTCTTCTTCTCCCGTCTTCACTCTTCAAAATTCTCCTAATCTCTTTTTTTTTTCTTTTCTTTTAAAAACCCCTTTTATATTAATACAAGATCAAGAGGTTGACACAATAAACCCCCTTGGATTTCACTTTAACAAGATTTTCCCCAAACTTTCAAACATCCAAATATTTAACCTAATCTCTAAAAATAGGATGTTACAATTCTTCCCCTCTAAAAGGAGATTTCGTCCTCGAAATCTAAGTCTTGAGAAACAATTGTGGGTAGCGCCTTCTCATTTCATCTTCCGGTTCCCAAGTGACATTAGCACCTCGACGATGCTTCCATTGGACTTTAACCAACCCAATCTCCTTTCGCCGTAATTTCTTTGTCTTTCGTTCTAGTATCGCTCCTGGCTCTTCAACGTACCGCATTTTGTCGTCTATTTGAATTTCAGATAACGGAATTACATTTTCTTCCTCCGCCAAACACTTTCGTAGGTAACACACATGGAAAGTGTTATGAATTCCTTGCAACTCTGGTGGTAAGTCTAGACGGTAGGCTTGAGATCCGATCCTTTCCAAAATTGTGAAAGGTCCAAGGAAACGAGGACTGAGTTTCCCCATGTTTCCCGAATCTGATCACTCCTTTCCAGGGTGATACTTTTAACATAACTCTTTCTCCCACTTGAAACTCTTTGGGTCGTCTCTTTTGATCTGCGTAGCTCTTTTGTCGATCTTGTGCGGCTTTAAGGCGTTCTCGGATCACTTTGACTTTGTCTGCAGTCTCTTGTACAATCTCCGGACCTGCAAACTGTTTCTCCCCAGCTTCTAACCAACAAACGGGTGTTCTACATTTGCGCCCATACAATGCTTCAAACGGTGCGATGCCGATGCTAGAATGATAGCTATTGTTATATGCAAATTCAACCAAAGGCAAGTGCGCATCCCAATTCCCGCCAAAATCGAATACACAACAACGAAGCATATCTTCGAGAGTTTGGATCGTTCTCTCACTTTGTCCATCAGTCTAGGGATGGTAGGGAGTACTCAGATTCACTCTTGTCTCTAATTCTCGCTAAAGTCCCTCCCAATATTTGGAGGTGAATCGACTGTCTTTATCTGAAACAATGGATAATGGTACTCCATGTCTCGAGACAATATCGTTAATATACAATTTAGCCAATCTTTCCATTGACCAAGTTTCCTTCATCGGAAAGAAGTGTGCACTTTTCGTCAATCTGTCTACAACAACCCATATCGCATTGTGGCCCTTCAATGTCTTGGGCAATCCAATCAGGAAATTCATAGTAACATGATGCCATTTCCATTATGGTATATCCAATGGTTGTAGACTCCCGTATGGTCGTTGGTGTTCGGCTTTCACTTGTAAACAGGTCACACACTTCTCAACATACTTTGCTATATCAAGTTTCATGACAGGCCACCAATAGTGCAACTTCAAATCCCGGTACATTTTAGTGCTTCCCGGATGAATAGAGTATTTTGATTTATGTGCATCATTTAGTAACAACTCACGGTTACCCTTAATCTTCGGCACCCAAATTCTACCTCGAAATAATTTTAGACCACGACTGTCTTCTTCGAGTGAAGATTGTTGTTTCACCATGACTTCATCTTTTAAGTTTTCCTCCAATAAAGCCTCCTTTTGAGCTTCTTTAATTCTTTCAATCAAACTTGACATAACTTCAATTCTGTTAAAGTTAACCAATACATCCCCACTTCGTTCTCTACGGCTCAAAGCATCTGCAACTACATTAGCTTTTCCGGGGTGATATCTGATTTCACAATCATAGTCTTTGATTAACTCCAACCAACGCCTTTGCCTCATGTTTAGCTCCTTTTGATCAAAAACATATTTCAAACTTTTATGATCAGTAAAAATAGTACATCGTGTACCATAGAGGTAATGTCGCCATAACTTCAATGCAAATACAACTGCAGCTAGCTCCAAATCGTGTATTGGGTAATTCTTCTCATGTTCCTTGAGTTGTCTAGAAGCATAAGCAATTACTTTGCCTCGTTGCATTAAAACACAACCTAATCCAAACCCATATGCATCACTGTATACTACAAAGTCATCAGATCCCTCTGGTAAAGACAATACAGGTGCTTCACACAATTTCTTCTTCAACTTCTTGAAAGCATCTGCATGTTTTTCGGTCCATACGAATTTCACATTCTTTCGAGTCAAAGCAGTCAATGATGAAGCAATCTTCGAAAAGTCTTGTATGAATCTACGATAATATCCCGCTAGTCCCAGAAAACTTCTTATCTCAGTAGGATTCTTTGGAGCCTCCCAACTCATTATTGCTTCTATCTGGGACGGGTCTACTTTCACACCTTTACTGCAAACCACGTGACCAAGAAATTGTACTTCAGATAGCCAAAAGTCACATTTAGAGAACTTTGCATAAAGTTTCTCTCGTCTTAGTAACTCCAGAACCTCTCGCAAGTGTCTTTCATGTTCTTCCTCATTCTTGGAGTAAATGAGGATGTCATCAATGAACACTATAACTGATTTGTCTAAGAAAGGGCGACAAACTCGATTCATCATATCCATAAATGCAGCTGGAGCATTTGTCAATCCGAAAGGCATAACCAAAAACTCGTAATGACCATACCTGGTTCTAAAAGCAGTTTTGGCAACATCTTCCTCTCGCACCTTTAACTGATGATAACCCGACCGGAGATCAATCTTGGAGAAACAACTAACTCCATGGAGTTGATCAAACAAATCATCAATACGAGGAAGGGGATACTTGTTCTTTACTGTCACTTTATTCAGTTCGCGGTAATCGATACACATTCTTAACGTACCATCTTTCTTCTTTACAAATAATACCGAAGCACCCCACGGCGAAGAACTAGGTCGGATAAAACCCTTGTTGAGCAATTCCTGCAATTGAGTCATCATTTCCTTCATTTCTGAAGGAGCTAGACGATATGGAGAACGAGCTATTGGCACTGCACCAGGAATGAGGTCTATACGAAACTCCACCTGACGATCTGGTGGTAAACCGGGTAAATCTTTTGGGAACACATCAGAATAGTTACACACTACCCGAACATCTTCAATCTTCTTCTTTTCCACTTTGGCATCAACAACATATGCCAAAAATGAAGAACAACCTCTGATAAGGCATTTTCGTGCTTTCATCACTGAAATGATCCCCGTGTCAGCCTTTCGTTTATCCGTATAAACTAGCAGTGTCTCCCCATTCGGCTTCGAAATAGAAAGCATCTTCTTTGAACATAAAATGTCAACTCCATGTTTGACCAACCAATCCATACCTATCACAACGTCAAATGCCTCTATTGTCAAAGGTAACAAGCTAACCGGAAACATGATACCGTCAATTTCAATCGTGCATCCATCATAAACCTCATGTATTAACACTAGGCCTCCATTGGCTGCTCTACCACTAATGCATCTAATAGTGTACTAGCCGATATGTCAAATCGATCACAAAATGTCATAGAAACAAAAGAACGATTGGCTCCTGAATCAAATAGTACACGTGCAGGTATGGAATTGACTAAGAACGTACTGGTGACTACACCATCTGCATCACGAGCTTCCTCCGCGGTCATCTGAAATACTCTACTCGGAACTCTCAAATCTTTCTTTGGCTGATTTCCTTTCGGTGTCCCCTTTCCGGAACCCTTGAATTTTGGGCAATCACGACGAATATGTCCTTCAGATCCACACTCATAACATCGGTTTGAATTGCTGTCACAATTTTTACTAATGTGCTCAGGCTTCCCACACTTGTAACATGTTACTGCAAAATCAGAACACTTCCCGGTATGTTTTTTGTAACATCTTGGACACGTCTTTAGTTCCATTCTTTTTGTTCCACTTGTGGTAGTAACATGTCTATGTTTACTTGAGTTATTAGTCTTTCCTTCCCACTTTCTCTTTTCTCTTTTATCAGGCATTTCTTCCTTTACTTCTGCCATGTCATCTTCAATCAACTGAGCTTCCTCCATGGCTTCTTGTAGAGTCTCAATACGTGCGGGTCGTATGAAGGATCTCATCAGTGATGGTAGACCTGCTAAATAAAACTTTATTTTACTCTTTTCATCTGGAGCCACTTGTTCTAACAATCCCAACTTTTCCATAAATCTTCTTGTATACTCGGCCAATGACAAATTGTCTTTCTTCAAATTCCTGAACTCTTTTTCAATACGGTCTCGAGCTCTTTCATTACAATATCTTTCCAGTATCTTGCTTTTAAACACTGACCAATCCATTTCTGACACAACGGTTGAACCAAGAGCTTGTCTAGTCACTGTCCACCAAGTCAAAGCTTCTCCCTGTAGCATCTGTGAAGCAAATCTGACCTTCTGTTGCTCATCACATTCACTGGATTCAAAAGCCTGTTCTGTTTCTTGTAACCACCTCATACATTTCACTGGATCAATACCACCCATGTATTCTGGAGGCTTGCAACCTAGAAAAGCTTTAAACGTAACAGTCTTCTTTGCTTGGTCATTTATCGTTTGTTTCCCTTTATCCATGTTTGTTGTTCTTTTCATCTTTTCTATCACTATTTCTTGTTTACTATTAGCAGCATCCCGATCTTCCATCATCTTGGCAAACACTTCTTGTTATTTACTCATAGCAGCTTCCATCAATTTCATCATATCTGACATGATTGAGGCCCTAATATTCACCTCTGGATTATATGGATTTTGTATTGGAGTTGAACTACTAATCTCCTCGCCATCCCTTCGATCTACAGGATGATTTTCATTTGGATCCATACTGAGCTGTTACATGATCATAACAGATAGTCAATATAAATTCCAGATTCAATCACATAAACTTCTAATTCTAAGCATATAGTTCATATAACTATACCAACCATAGGTTTAAGATTAGGTTCTATTAATCTAATTCCCTTAAACCATTGCTCTGATACCAAATTGAAACACCCCTAACTTTCTTACTAAAATTTCTAGCAAAAATTCGGCATGACCCGCTCGTAAATTCATTTTTTTACCATTTTTTATAATGAGGTAATAAACATCGCACCACGTGGGGGAGGCCCACAATAAATACCGGAATCAGTGAAGAAGCACCACTCAGCAATCCACTTATCCGTTAGGCTAATTTCGGCATAATCACCATGTGCACGATGTGTCTTGTAGACACTATACCTATTAGCCGAGTATCTGACACGAATGTGCACGGTACTCCATAAACACCAAATGGGAGCAACCCATCTAATTGCAAAGGGAGCGACCCCAATACAAACACGACAAAGGGGGTGACCCTAGTCGCCAGATCCGGATCCAAATACACCACATCAGTGAGTAAACATATAG
This sequence comes from Silybum marianum, assembly GCA_036898165.1. NCBI lineage: Eukaryota > Viridiplantae > Streptophyta > Magnoliopsida > Asterales > Asteraceae > Silybum > Silybum marianum. The sequence goes on from CM072528.1 coordinate 12,815,979, forward strand.
CTCACAATAGCTCATTTATTCAAAGTGTATTTCACCAAAACTTAAGTTTAAAAAAAAAACATGCTAGATAAACTTCAAGTTTCAAAATGTCTAAAACAATGTTCGCCGTAGTTTCTCATAATAATTTAGCATGTTTGTTTTCATATAAATACAATAAAAACTTACTTTGTATAAAACATCAAATAACCACATTTCATATATAACACTCAAATCATGCATTTTTAACGACACATATCCAAACATAAGTGAAATGAACCAGTTATAAAAAAAAATACTTAGTTTGACGTGTACCCAGTTTTGAGACTACTTGAACTCACCTTAGCCTATTTAATTGAGATCCTGTCGATGCCCAACTTGCTTGTCTGTTGTGCTACCTATACAATCCACATATAATTCACATATCAATACAAGAATTCTAAACAAAAGATTTAGAAAACTTTCTTATCTTAATATACCATCAAGAGTCACTCAAGATGAACTTAAAAGATAAAAAATATATTTTATTTGCCTCTAAAACGGACAGCTCTGCACAAACCTGTTTTTTTGACCTATTTAGAGTCCGAACTACTTTATACTCAAAACATATTGATTGCAGAAGACTTTTCAACGGTTCCATATTGGTATTACTCGTCTAAATCCGAGTTACGAGTGATTTTATACAATTTTTACAATTTCCAGCACCAAACTAACTTTAATCCGGTCACATACCCATATTTCTTATGAGGTTCGTTGCTTACATACTAACCTTCAAAACATGCTTACTACATGCATTATAATACGATTAGAAGGTTCACACGTTGGTTAATCACTTAAATTCTATCTAATGCATAGACTTTCATATTTTAGTTCAAACCGAACCAAAACATTCTTTAACTTTGGAAATCCATCAAAACCCATAAGAAACATTGATATAACGATTGTAACACCTTTATATACTTATAATAAATATACTCACCGAATTTCAATTCTTAATTTTGCATAAAACAACTCAATTTTAAAATTATGCAAAACAGGTTGACTTTTTGGAAAAAGTCAACTGTTTTGAACATAACTCTTAATCTACCATCAAAAATATGTTTGGGTTGAAATTCTCTTCTTCATTCCATCTACTATCATCCTAATGATACCAAGAAACAACTATATCAAACATCTTAACATAGTCATGATGATTTCAAAGTTTCAAAGTTCAACACTACACTTTGACTTTTAAAGATTGTCAAAGATAACAATTTTCAACTTCAATTCATAATGGAACAACTTAAATGAACTCAAAACTATACTAAACATGAAATGTACTTATCTAACAAATTACTTCTACTAACAATATGTATATTACCTATATTGTGTCTCAATCTTTGATGGATTTTAGCTTCTATGCATCAACATAAAGATATAACACATTAAATACACATCATAAAAACATGAATTTATCTCATAAATTACACATATACACGGCTGCCCTCTCATGGCAGCCGCTAAAACCACGATGTGAGCCCTAAAAACCCAAAAATCAAACTCAATACTAACCTAAACATCAAGTATAACAAGAAATCAAACCTAAATATGAAGAACTTACCTTAATTTGATGATTAGATGGCAAGAAATTCGAATGTTGAAGCCCTAGATGCATTCCATCGCCATCATTCTTCTTCTCCCGTCTTCACTCTTCAAAATTCTCCTAATCTTTTTTTTTCTTTTCTTTTAAAAACCCCTTTTATATTAATACAAGATCAAGAGGTTGACACAATAAACCCCCTTGGATTTCACTTTAACAAGATTTTCCCTAAACTTTCAAACATCCAAATATTTAACCTAATCTCTAAAAATAGGATGTTACAACTGTCTCGATTTGGTAAGGACCAAATTTATTTCTTTCAAGTCCTGTCACACTCTCACCATTTTCTTTTAACGCGCAAACACTCAATCTCTCAACATTTTACCTCAAACACACCTTACAAAAAGAATCTATCATAGGGATGTGTTTCATGGGTAGGTCCTTCCGTTTTTGGATCGACCATTGAAACTTTTATAGCCTATCACACAAATATTTCACATGAGTCTGAAATGATGTTGAATGGAGCGGAAACATTTAACTCCGAGTTCTAAACTGAATTGTTTAGATGTCAAAATTCCATACAACACGGGTTCTGTACTGAGACATTCAGAAGCCAAACATGAAAATATAAAAATATGGAACTCCACCCTCAAATGTAGCATAACCTTTTGAAAGACAATGTCATATGAATATTTTGACTAAGCTCACACGAGATTCCTGCAAAACAAATTAAAAATATTTTGGGTACCCAAGCTATATTGGGTCGTCGGAGGTTAGTTTTAGAAACATCAAATGGGAAATTGGGGATACTATAAGTATCATACCATTTATTGACAAAATCATTTGTTCCGTATGTTGAACAACATATCGTTCTTTGGCTCAGACTGATCAACTTATTGACAAACTTGACAAAACAAGGCAAATCAGTACTAGAAACAAATGATCCTGTATCAACTACAAAATATGTATGTGACATGTTTCCAACACTATCATTTGTTGTTGACTTCTTCCTCCGAACCATTTTAAACTTCTTAAAATGATTACCTGAATTAGCAACAAAATCATTATGAAACAGATTCGAATTATGAGTCTAATACGTTAAAGAACCATATGATTTGGAGCTAGTAGAATAACTGTTTGATCTAATACTTGAACAATAGTTTTTCTTACAAACACTTATTGGAGAAAGATGATTCATCTTATGAGTTGAAGTTGAAGCAGTATGAAAACAGAAAATTAGAATAAAATGAAACATATTATGGAGAAAGAACAGTAATATCGGGACTAAGTTGTTCAAATCATTCAACTTTAACTGAATTCTCTTTAACCTTTTGATTTTGCTTTGAAATCACATCTTCCAGTTCTTTGATTCTGCTCAAAAGACGATCTCTTTCTTTATCAAACAAATTAAGATTTAATATCATTTCAGCTCCAAGAACTTTTTCAAGTTTCTTGAGTTTATCAGACAAAGAATCTCTTTCGTCCAAAATCAAATCTTATTTTGTTTGAAACTCAGATCTCATTTTCTGCTTAGTCACAAGATTTGATTGTAATCCAAACCATTTCTTTGAAAGTTTAACAATTTCCTCTTCAAAAAGTTTCTTCTCGCTTTTAAAATCCTTTTCTATACACTTTCTTTTCTAAGATATTTCCTTAAAAAACTCAACAATCCTTTTCTCATCCCTTTTCTTGTTACTCTCAAAAGAATTCATTGCAACAAGTATTTGCTTTGAGAGATCAAAAATCTTTGTTTGAAAAGATTTTCTTTCAAGCTCAAAACTCTCTCTATCCTTTTCAAAACCCGTATTTTCATTTCCTTTAATTTTCTGAAGATCATAAATTTGTTTTGAGAGCTCCAGACTATTCGTTTCAAAAGATTTTCTTTCTAAGATCACAACTTGCTCAAAATTTGACACTTGTTTTGGAAGCTTTCTGATGTTCAACTTACATATTTTTACTTTTTTTTTGAAATAGACAAATTTTAACTTTGCTTTCAAATGCTTTTTGTTCAATCTCAAACTTGATTTTCTCATCAAAAAATAACTTTCTTTCCTTTTCAAACTCATTTTCTAAACCAAATATTTCGTTTTCAGAATCATATTTCTTTTCAAACTTAGAAGTCGTTCTTTTAGCTCTAGATTTTCCTTTTGTAAAACTTCATACTTATTCTTTAAATCATTGAGCTGGATAATTGTCTCTCTCCAAGCCAAGTAGCTAGTATTGACATTCAAGGGAATTTCGATCTATTACTAATGGCTCTGTAGATATCTTGATTTAATCTAGTAGAAATCAAACACATAATTAGTTCTTGTGTATGTAAAAAATCTAAGCACTTCTTACATGTCGAAATGACCGTAGATCAACAATTTGAATTCACTCTGAAAATGTACTTTGTCGCACACATCTGCTTGTCCTGCGATGAACAATGTTTCCCTGCCACGACTTAACACGGGGGTCCCGGTTAGTGGGTGGGGTCGCGAGGTATGGGGGCAGCGCCCCGAGATTTATTTTTCTTCTAAATAGGGTTTGTCGCTTAGGGTTCGTCGCATGAACAAAATTTGTTGCTCCCACTTTTATGCGATAAACCTAGGTTGTCATGTCTCGAAGATGCGATAAACCAGGTTGTCGCGTCTCAAAGATGTGGCAGGATGCGATAACTTACTGTGCAAGGTTAGGCATATGCGATAACTTTGAAGTTCTAACTCAAAACTTATCCAAATCTAATGAAATTTTAATAAGATGTTTTCACAATGATAACAACCAACTTTAATGCTTGATTTTTCGGCTAAAAGTGACAAAAACGATACGAAAAGTAAAGGAACAGTAACAACAACTATAAACCCAAAAGCCTTTAAAAATCAAGAATTTTTGACCAAAATCGACTAGATTGCTGAAAAGAAACACGCATGGATGAATCTATACCAAAATCGAATTGATCTATGCAATAAAATCGATCAAGAACACAAGAAATCATTAAAAATCGCAAAAAAACGTATGTACCTTTTTTCTTAAAGAAAACTTCACGAAGTAATCCAAATTGATCTAACTTATGCTCTGATACCAATTAATAATCCCAGTATGATCAGGTAACAATGTAAACGAACAAGAACAATAGATTGAATCTCAAATCATATGTGTATTGATATTGCTTTCCCTATAAGATTTTCTCTCTAGAATAATAAGAATGAATGCGTATGAGACAACTCCTAGAAACCCAAACTATTATATGGTATTTATACCACAACTATTCTAAGAAAGTAAACTACCAAATAAACTCTTTTTTTTTACTTTTGTTGACCACGTTGTTCTGTGTTGGCTATTCACGTCTTCAATCATTGTGATCTCGGATATAATATTATCAGACCTAACACATGTCACAGGCATTCCATGGTGATTATGGATCACATAGAGCAGTCACCCATTTCGGGGTTGTGGCTCCCCTCAAATGTGACAACCCAAGCTAACATCCCATACTCCACCCCTTGCTCCACTTGTACAGTTTAAACCAACCGAAAAACATAAGCATGCTAAATATGTTTAAAAACCGGAAAACAATTAGCATGCATGCTCCACAAAACTTCGTGTACATGTAAACATATAACCGGTCTCATGTATTAAAACTAATACCATGCATAACATTCACCACCACAAATAATAGCACTATAACATAATTTTGTGCACATGTATGCATCCCATTGTAGTATCGTGAAAACTCAACTGATTGCATAGGTTGACCATTGACAACTCGTGATGGAAGAACAACACATTTCATACCACAATATCTAATTAATGGTTTGGTTTATCCAAAAGTCAACAAAAGTCAACTATGGTCAATCCCGACCCAACCTAAGGTCAAACTCCATACCCGAGCATCCTAATATGCCTCAAACAACTCAGTTTGGCACCATCGCTAAAATCCATGTAGGTCAAAGTTGTCAAACAAGTCAAAAGTCAACCTTTAGTCAACACAATCAACCCCGACCGTCATTAGCCAAACCCCAAGTCGACAAATCGACGACGTCTCAAAACGTCAAATTAACCCTTTCATAATTTTATTAATATCAGCATTCGAATTAAAGCGTTCCACTAATTTAGTAAACCCAAATACGACACCTTTAAACTTGTTGCTAAATCATTTAAATATTTATATGACTTATTAATTATTATAGGGGAGGTTAATGACACCCTTATATGTTGCTAATGACATTTCTACATAATAAATTATTATCACACACATCAATTTTTACATTCCCAAAGCTAAAAAAGTATAAAGAAATTCCGTGCATAAGGGTGCCAATAGCATAGCCCTTATTATAAACACCACTCTCTTAGAAATATATAATTTATATAAACACCACAATCAAACTATATATGAAAATCAATCCCCTGAATTGATTCTAAATGAAGTACCTGTTGCTGAAACAACAAGTCCTATTCCAAAAACTGAAGAACAAGTCGCTGAATCAGCTGTTGATCTCTCTCCTCAACCACCAGCTCAGCGATGGACTTCAAATCATACAATAAATTAAATTATTGGTGACCCCAATGCAGGTATCAAAACACGTAGAGGCACATGTAATATCTGTCTTTATGTTAACTTCATTTCTCTCTCTGAACCTAAAAAGATAGATCAAGCTATCTCTGATCCTAGCTGGGTTTTAGCTATGCAAGAAGAACTAACTGAATTTCGTAGAAATAAAGTTTGGAATCTTGTACCTAGACCCTCTAATAAAACTGTCATAGGAACCAAATGGGTTTTCAGAAATAAGCTAGATGAAAACGGGACTATAATTCGCAATAAGGCTAGACTTGTTGCTCAAGGTTATAGACAGGAAGAAGGGATTGACTATGATGAGACATTTGCACCTATCGCTCGTTTAGAAGCCATAAGACTCTTTTTAGCTTATGCTGCCCATAAAGACTTCAAAGTTTTTCAAATGGATGTTAAAAGTGCTTTTCTTAATGGAAAACTCAGCGAGGAAGTTTATGTTGAACAACCCCTTGGTTTCTCAGACCCTAACCATCCTGGTTATGTTTTTAAACTAGAAAAAGCTCTTTACGGGTTAAAACAAGCTCCTAGAGCTTGGTATGATACCCTTTCTAAATTTCTTCTTAAAGAAAGATTTGTTCGTTGAAAAATTGACCAAACCCTATTTTTAAGAAAATATAAAGGTCATACTATACTCGCTCAGATATATGTTGATGACATTATCTTTGGTTCCACAAGACCCAAACTATGTACTCGTTTCGCTGCAAGAATGCAAAAACAATATAAAATGAGTATGATGGGTGAACTAACATATTTTCTAGGTTTGCAGATTAAGCAATCTGACAAAGGAATCTTTATTTGTCAAAGCAAATATATTAAAGACATGCTGAATAAATTCGACATGAATCAATGCTCAGCGATGAAGACTCCTATGGCGCCTCCTCTGACTTTGAACAAGGATCCCAATGGGAAACCAGTTAATGTCACTCCCTATCGAGGGATGATTGGATCTCCGCTGTATCTTACAGCGAGTAGGCCAGACATAATGTATTCTACATGTCTCTGTGCTCGGTATCAGGCTGAACCGAAGGAATCCCATCTAATCGCTGTAAAACGAATCTTCAGATATCTGAAAGGAACTCCAAATCTAGGTCTTTGGTATCCCAAAGGCTCTGGATTTGATCTAATTGGTTATTCTGACAGTGATTTTGCAGGCTGTAAGATAGATAGAAAGAGCACCACTGGTGGGTGTCAGCTGCTAGGTGGAAAATTAATTAGTCGGACAAGTAAAAAGCAAAACTCAGTGTCCACCTTCACCGCTAAAGCTGAATATGTAGCCGCTGGTAGTTGTTGTGCTCAAATCCTTTGGATGAGAAATCAACTCAGAGACTATGATCTCAAGCTCTCTAAAATTCCTATCTATTGTGATAGTACTAGTGCTATTGCCATTGCTAACAACCCTGTACTTCACTCCAAAACCAAGCACATTGAGATCCGATATCACTTTATCAGAGATCATGTGATGAATGGTGAAGTTGAGCTTCATTTTGTACCCACTGAATATCAGCTCGCTGATCTTTTCACCAAGCCTCTTGATGAAACTAGATTCAATCTACTTATCAGCGAACTTGGTATATTGAACGCTGAATAATTACTTATTCAGTGACTAACAACAAGGGATACAAATAAAGCCTTCAAACTCTCCATTCACTGAACTCTGATTCAGCGATATCTGTGTCATCTCCTCAGGTATTATCTTCAAATCTTTATCACTCTTTGATATCTTTTTTCTCATCAAAGAATGAATCTCTGAAAACTAAAACCCTTCACTGACAATCCTTTATTATCAGTGATGAAGATTTTTTAAAATTAGTAATGATAAACCTTCCTTATGGATAATTATCATTATAATCTTTTAAAAATAAGAAAAGGACTCGTCAGACCTTTTTCTGACACATGACGGACCACGACGTTTCCATTCCAACTCCTTTCTTGGCACGTGCGCCAGGTCATCATTTCTTTTTCAAAAAGCTAAAACCGTCGTTTAGCACTCCTTCTTTCTCTCTCCTCTTGCTATTTAAGCAATTCATTTGCCTTACTTGATTCCTTCCGCTTTCATAACTCTCCAAAAAGGCAAAAGAACCTTCGAATCTTCAAGATTTCTCAAGAACACCAAGAACACGCATTTGTGTGTTTTTCCTTCTCAAAATCAACTAAGGTTTGATCTAAACCTTTTCTTAAGACTAGAAACATCTTGTTTCACATCTTCTTCTCCTTAAATCTTATAAAATGATATAAAAACATGTTTTTGAAAGAAAATAAAACTAATCTGGATTAAACTTAAAAAGTTTTCTGTTATCAAAACGCTGTTCTAAGTTCTCTCCTTAGAATAGAAGACTTTATTCTTAAAGTTTTATACATTTTTTTATTTATCTTCTCATTTTTTTAATAATCTTCTATTTTATTGTTTTTATAACAAGCATTTTTATCTTGTTCATCAAAATACTTGTTTCTTTGAATCTTACATTTGGAACTCTTTATACCAAACTCTGGTTTATACATTCATGTATAAAACCATGATTTATCTCTTTGGTGTTCCCATTTTTCCTACAGAAATGGCCTCTGCAAATAAGACCGCTGCAACCTCTGCTGCTGAAGACAACACTCTGGTCGCTGCACCAACCTGCCACTTCCCCTTAGAGAAAGTTGTTTTCAAGTCTTGCAATTACGTTACATTGGTAGACATTCCAGCTGATCGTCCTCAATTCGCTGAAGGAACTACCTTCATCAAAGCATGCCCACTGATGTACACTTTCCTCCACAACCCAGTGGGCATCTCCTCTCATCTCCAAGCTCTCTGGTACACGGCTCACTGTACCACGCTCACAACAGATAAGGGCAACGTGCTCTCTGCAATAGGCTTCAAGATTCCAGATCTTGGCTATTTCTCCTTCACTGTTGAGTTCGTGAGGAAAGCCCTGCGTCTCCCTGTCCGCGCCAAGAATGAACAATGGGGCGCTGAACCAACCAAGATGCAGATAGATGCCTTCTTGGAATCAATTGGTAAGAGAGAGAACAAGCATTGGAAGCACAACGAATCAGGAATGATGAAATAAAGCAAACTGAGAATGATCTTGCTTTAGCAAGGAAATTAGTCAGGGAAGACTCTGCGAAAGACAAGGAGGCCAAGGAACTACTGAAAAAGAGTGAAAGGGTCGCTGAAGCTCTTGTACAGAGAGCTTGCACAAGAAAATTTGAATGTAGATCCAATCCTTGCTCAACAAAAGTATCTAAGTGCACTGTCCGCTGAAGCCACAATCCAGAAAGACAAAGAGCTTGACTGGTGCACTGACAGACTGAAATTTCAAAGATCTGAAGCCAAAATCATTCATGCAACTATCCAAGGGCGATACTCCAACAGAGGTGGTCCAAAGGTATATGTAAGAATGGTTAGAAGACAGAGATGCCATTCAGGGTTCCAAATCCAAATTTAAGGATGTGGTGGAAAGAGTACTGGATCAGTTGCTGCAAAGGATGTCACAACATGTGCAAGTTCCCCCTCTTCCTGAGTCATCTAAGAAGAAAAGATCAACTGCTGAAGGTAGTTCAAGTTCTAAGAATGAGCATGAAACTAAATTTGATTATCAAAGCATTCTTGGTCATCTTGAGCTCCCTGATATATCAATGCTTTGTACCTCTCTCCCTCAAGACCGAAGATATGAAGAAGATGAAATCATCTCACTTCCTAAACCTGGTATGGTATTCTTGGATAATGAAGGGTTCTTAGGACTTTTTAGAAACCAAGAGATTCGCAAGGCCCCATCCTCTCAAATAAAGATCGTGCTTTGGCGCTGCTGGTCAGATACCCCTCTGATGAATCGACAGAAGACGCTTTATGAGAATGAGTTACAATGACGAAACGAGAATATCTCTGATTAGTTATAGATTTCTATTTCCTTTGTAATATTCCTTCAGTGTACAAGTACTTTACTTTATCATTGTAATTTCATTTTCCTGTAATTCCTTCAGATTATAATTAATGAAATTCAATCAAAGTACTTTACTCCATCCTAGTACTGAAAAGATCCCTGAAAACAGTAAAAGGGACAATGAACATAAGAGTTCTATTTTCTTTAAACTATCTTTACTCACCGATTCTTCACTTTGAAGAATTCATCAGTGAATGTACTTTAAGCTTATTTACTTGTAAAAATTGGGCTTTCATATCCTTATAAATGAAACTCAATTCAGATAGTAGACTAGCTGAAAAAGATTATACAGATTAGTACTTAGAAATTTGTCTTCAAATTTTTCTTAAGTCCTTACTTATCTCTTAAAACAATTTTCCTATGTTGCTTAATCATAATCAAATAGGGGGAGATTGTTGATCATAACTCCTTTCGATGATTTGACTATGATTCCTCTTGTATACTTAGTGAAATTCCATTGTATAAACTTCTGTTAACATTCAGCGATAGCATATGCTGATTACCATCAGCGAACGCTGAAGATCAAGGAACAACAAGCTTATCTCTGAAGTCCTAAAGATCAGCTATCACACTAGAAGACCATTCAGCGAAAGTCGAAAACCTTAGCTGAAGAGAAAGATAATCAGCTAAGTGAACTGAAGCGGTTCAGCGATAGCAGCGATTATCTAATTAAAGTGAGATGTCTTGTGAAGCCTCAGCGATACTGAAGATTCCTCCTTGAAGATTCAGAATCAGCGATCAAATGAAGCCTCCCTTACAAGATTAAAGATTGATCTTATCCTCGATGCACAAAGTCAAACCTAATACCTTGTCAGAAAAGGACGTACGAATTGTCTCTTATGTCCCCATCATATCTGATACGGTATTGTTCATATTCGGCCAAAAGCTGTTGGAATGGGTGTCCAACGTTATAACTAATTACTCATGACTTTCTATTAATAGTAGGGTCCTTTTTGGGTTGCCCTCAATTGTCCAAGGGTTATTAGAATAATTAAGAGAGAGAGAGATAAATAGTTTATTAATTATTATTTGATAATAATTAATTAGAAATTATTATGGAAATTCTATAGAATTAATTGGAATTAATTTAGAATTAATTTGTGCCAATTAAAAGTGCAAGGGCTAATTGGTTATTCTTTGAAAGATGAACCAAGGGTTTTTCTCTAAAACCCTAACTTTGGCCCTAAGTTACTTACCACTATAAATAGAGGTCCATGGCCTCTAAATCAAATGTCTCACTCAAGCATTCTTAAATCTTGAGTTTTTCTCTTCTCTCTTTGCTCCATTCCTTGTGGGTACTCTTACTACACTTGGGTGGATATTCCGAAGATTAATAATCTTGGACAAATTGGGTACGAACCATTAGAAGTAATCTCCTTTGGTTACTACCTTCCTTAGCGTTGGATCGAAGTGTTCGAGTCTACAAGTGGATCAATCCAATTACAAGATTGGATTAAAGGTTGGTAATCTCTTTCTTTCTTGTTGTTAATATCATCTACTAAGGTTTCCTTGTAGGGTTTAGTTATATGATTCTTACCATAGTTTCCGCTGCCTTGTTTTGTTTATAGTTCATATAAAACCCATCAGTGGTATCAGAGCCTTTAGTTTGGTTGATATTAGCACTTGTTTTAGATCTTGATTGAATAATGATTTGTTAAATAGCAATTATCCAATATTTATTTAATAGAGGATTAAATGGAAGGTTGGTTAATTTTGGCTATTGAATTAAAATCATTTGGCAAATTGGAAGATTTAAATAGGTTTTAATTTAAAAGGTTTAAATTGAAAGGGATTATTTTGTATATATATGGCCAATTTTTTTTGGGTTTATATATAGATAATTTTTGATTTTGTTAATCATTATCATGTGTCCTCACATGATTTAAAATTTAATTGGTAAATTTAAATTGTCATATGATTTAAACATGATAATTAGGATTAATAGAAAATCAAATAGAATTATTATATATATCAATTAAATTTCGGCATATAGGATTATATTATGTTAATTATTTACATGTACCCTCACATGATTAGAATATTTAATTATATATTAATATTATCTTGTAAGGTTACATGGTAAATTGGAATTAACTTGATCAAATAATTGGTAAGTTTTAAAATGTTTAAAATCTATAATGTTTTTATACATTGTTTATATATATAGTATAACTAATATTAAATATATCGTAGTTGGATCACTACTAGACCCATCAATCTCCTAACACTATAAGAAGGTACAAGGAAACTACCTATAAAATGGTAGCTAATGAGAAGGGTTTTTAAAACGCTTTGCGTTTCCAGCTCACCGACCTTTTGTGTGAAGGAATGCGAGTTATCGAACGGATCCAATATTGTCGATATTGAGATTAAAAGTATTAATCTCGAACCTATATCTAAAATAAATTTCCCTTTTTAGACACACATAGGAAAATGTGAATATGTATGCAAACCCATGAAAACGTACATCATTTCTATATAGTCTATTAATGGAGCGTGTGTGGATAACTGACACATAAATTTGAGACTATGATAGGCAAGATGATGTGGCAATTCATTTTTATAGTTTATTGATGGAGCGTGTGTGGATAACCGGCACGTCAATAATGATCTTCCTCCTCCTCCTACTCCTACCGGAAATTCCGGTTTCACTCTCCTTCCTATTCTGGCGAAGGAAAAGCTTGTGGGCCCCAATTACCTTGATTGGATGCGTGCCCTAAGATTGACCTTGCGCTATGAAAACAAGGAATACGTGTTTGATAACCAAATCATCGAAATCGATATGAACACTGCCTCTCCCGAAGAAATTGATGCTTACAACAAGCATTGCACGGACTCTACGAAGGCATCTTGCATCATGGTGTCCAACATGTCCTTTGAACTTCAAAAGATGTTTGATGAGAGCTGGGCATAAGAAATAAATGAGAAACTTGGCGAAATGTTCGCTAAGGGACAAAGGCAAGAGCGCTTGGAGGTTCTTAAAGCCCTAAAAAAGTGTCGACACAAGGACGGTGAGTCAGTATGTCCCCACGTGCAAAAGATGCAAAGGCTCATTAAAAGACTTGAGAAGCTGGATGTGAAGTTTGACAAGAACATGGCCATTGACATGGTCCTTGATTCACTTCCGGATTCTTATGACCCGTTCATTATGCAGTTTCATATGAATGATGGTGAGACCAACATGATGCAGCTGCATAACCTACTGCAAAGAGTTGAGCAAGGCATGAAAAGGTCTCATGCCTCATCAAGCTCAACTGCTGTTGCACAGGTCAATGCCATTCAACATGGAAAGGGCAAGAAACGAAAAGCCACTGCTCAACCCATTAGGAAAGGGAAAGCCCATGTTGGAGAGTCCAACAACGGGTCAAAGAGAATGGTTAATCGTGATATCCCGCCTTCCAAAGATCCGAAGGAGGCAACGTGTTTTCACTGTGGACAAACAAGGCATTGGAGGAGAAATTGCCCAAAATACCTTCAAGAGTTGAAAGAATGCAAGGGCAAGTCGTATGCCACTGCATCTGGTATGTATTTAATCAAAATCACTGATATGAAATGTTCTAGTTCCTGGGTCCTTGATACAGGAGGTGGTATTCACATCTGTTCTGTGTTACAGGGACTAAGGGATAGCAAGGAGTTGCGGACAGGAAAGCTAAATCTCATCATGGGCAATAGGCGTTCTGCACCTGTTATGAAGATCGGGATTTTTGAGCTTGTCTTGGATAGTGGGTTTAGATTAAAGTTAGTAGATTGCTTTTATTCGCCCGATATGTCTCGGAATATTATTTCATTTCACGCATTATTTAAACAAGGTTTCCGTTATTATTTTGATAATTTGAATGGAGACATTTTAGTTTATAAAGATGACTTGTTTGTTTTTAAAGCTACTTCTTGTAATAGTGTTTATGAATATGTTGCGTGTGATGATAACTTGAGTAATGTGCTAGCTATTGATTCTTCTAATGAGTTAGACCATGCATCTTTATGGCACTGTCGTCTTGGTCATCTAAACAAGAAACGCATCGCCCAACTCCAAAAGGATGGAGTCTTGGAATCATTTGACTTAAAATCGAATGATGCACGTGAGTCCTGTTTACTTGGAAAAATGACCAAGTCACCATTCACCGGTTCTTTACAAAGAGGTGAAGGATTGTTAGACCTAATACATACAGATGTATGTGGTCCATTTAAATCCACCACAAAAGATGGCAATCGCTACTACGTGACTTTTATCGACGACTATAGTAGATATGGTTATGTTTACTTGATTAAACATAAGTCAGATACCTTTGAAAAGTTCAAAGAGTTTAAGCATGAAGTAGAGAATCAATTGGGTATAAATATTAAAGTACTACATTCCGATAGGGGTGGTGAGTATCTTAGTCTTGAGTTCAATGAGTATCTTAAGGAATGTGGAATTGTTTCACAATTGTCACCTCCTAGAACACCGCAACTTAATGGTGTTGCTGAGAGGCGCAATCGAACCTTGTTAGACATGGTTCGTTCCATGATGACTGGAGCTCCTCTTTCAATCTATTTCTGGGGGTATGCCTTAGAGACAACCGCCCATATCCTAAATCTTGTACCAACAAAGAAGGTTGAAAAGACACCTCATGAAATGTGGACTGGGAAGAAACCCTCACTCGCACATATCAAGGTTTGGGGTTGTGAGGTTTTCGTGAGACACGAGAGCCAACATAAACTTGCTGACAAATCTAAGAAGTGTCTATTCATCGGTTACCCACAAAAGTCTTATGGTTATTTGTTTTACCGACTCACTGAAAATGTGGTGTTTGTAGCTCGAAGAGGAGTCTTTCGAGAAAGAGAACTTATAGCTAAAGAAGTCAGTGGGAGTAACATTGATTTTGAAGAAATTCAAGAATCAAACGGTGAAATACTTAACGTTGGCACTAGCACTCAACCCGGGGTAGAAATACCTGTTGAGCCAGTCGACGAGTCATTACCTCTTCATAGATCCGCAAGAGTTAGCCACCCTCCCGAGTTCTATGGTCTTCATATTACTGCGGAAGGGAATACGTTAGTAAATGATAGAACACTTGTTAATTTGGATGAACCAGCTAACTATAAGGAAGCCATGGAAGGCCCTGAGGCTATTGAATGGAAAGAGGCAATGGACAGCGAGATTCAGTCCATGTATGATAACCATGTTTGGAATTTGGTTGATCAAACACCCGGTCGTAAGACGGTCGGTTGTAAATGGATCTTCAAGAAGAAGACCGACATGGACGGAAATGTACACACATTCAAGGCTAGGCTGGTGGCAAAGGGGTATACTCAAACCCAAGGGATTGACTATGATGAAACCTTTTCACCGGTAGCCAAGATCAAGTCTATTAGGATAATGCGTGCCATAGCCGCCTTCTATGATTATGAAGTATGGCAAATGGATGTCAAAACCGCTTTCCTTAGCGGGAAACTTTCAGAGGATGTGTACATGACACAACCAGAAGGTTTTATAGACGCCAAGCATCCCAATAGAGTGTGCAAGCTTGAAAAGTCTATTTATGGACTTAAACAAGCTTCTCGCAGCTGGAATCTTTGCTTCCATGAAAAGGTCAAAACGTTTGGATTTTCTAGGAGTGAAGATGAGTCCTGCGTATATGTCAAAGCTAGTGGGAGTACTGTAACTTTCCTAGTCTTGTATGTGGATGACATACTCCTTATTGGAAACAATATCCCAACTTTGAATGGTGTAAAAGTTTGGCTTGGAAATTGTTTCACTATGAAGGATCTAGGAGAAGCGACGTACATACTGGGTATAAGGATCTATCGGGATAGAACAAAACGTCTAATAGGACTAAGCCAAAGTACATATGTGGATAAAGTATTGAAAAGGTTCAATATGGAAAATTCCAAGAAAGGGTCTTTACCCATTCATCAAGGCATAAAGCTTAGTAAATCTCAATGTCCCGTCACTCGTGATCAGGTGAACAAAATGAGTCGAGTTCCATATGCTTCGGCTATAGGATCGATCATGTATGCCATGACATATACTTATCCTGATATCTCATATGCTTTGAGTATGGTGAGTCGATATCAGGGTAATCCGGGGGAAAGTCATTGGACAGTAGTGAAGAATATACTCAAGTATTTGAGAAATACAAGAGACATGTTCTTGGTAATCGGTGGGAGTGAAGAGCTTAGAATTAGCGGGTATACCGATGCCAGCTTCCAAACGGATGTGGATGACAGTTGTTCACAGTCCGGCTGGGTGTTTCTATTGAATGGAGGTGTAGTGACATGGAAGAGTTCCAAGCAACCTACTGTGGCGGAATCAACCTGTGAGTCCGAGTACATAGCAGCTTCTGAAGCTACTAAGGAAGCTACATGGCTGCAAAACTTTATTGGTGATCTGGGAATCGTTCCAACTATCAGTGAACCCATAGAGATCTTTTGCGACAACACTGGTGCTATCGCACTTACGAAGGAACCCAAAGATCATGGAAAGACCAAACACATCAAGAGAAAATTTCACTATGTACGACATAGAGTGAAAGATGGAGACATCTTAGTGAGTAGAGTATCGTCGGAAGAAAACCCGGCTGATCCTTTCACAAAGGCGCTTAGCAAAACTAAGCATGACATGCATGCTAGGAGCATTAGCACGAGACAAGATATTAGTTTTAGTAGTTAGGTGATATTCGAAACATTGTAACAATAATAAATTGTAACTGATTTGGTGATGAATAATAGAGATTATTTATGTGTTAGTGAACTGCCATTTTGAGTTATTTAATATTGTGTTTCTTTTTGCATGTTTAACTTCCCGAGTATTAAGTCGATGTTTATAGAGAGAAACATAGCATGAGAATGCGACTGAATATTCAAACATCTACAGTCGGTCATACATTTGGAAGTAAGTATTGATTTAAGACTGTCATGGAGTGTTAGTTGATGTCTTTAGAGAAAGACATAGCATAGAGATGCATCTAATGCTCATGAGTACTTAAATAGAGATTTAGGTATTAGAGAAACCCGCACTTAGAGATTACTTCATGGATTAAAATCACAAGTAATTCTAAGATGATAACATCTGTTATTCTTCAAATGGAGATGCATGAGTTTAAATTTATGATTCGGTTGTGCATTGGTACATCTAAACGCTACCGTAACTGGGAGTTATAAAAGATATTGCCATGTATAATTTGATGATTAGATTTAGATTATGTAGTCAAAATTTATTCGTTCCTTTTGCATGTTAATGAAAAGCGATATTTGTGGGCCCCTCGGTGATTTGATGACGACATTATAGTGCTGGGCCCAGCCTGGACTAGATTGATGTGTTCAATTCTGTAGTCTAATAAAGTCCTCATAAATCGGAGACCGGGAAACAACCTTGAACTTGAGATTGATTAATGTCCATGACTCAGTTCATACGATATCTTGAAGAACGAAGGAATAAGCTGATCACTTATCTAGGGCTGTCTCTGAATCAGAGTTCGGCAGTTGCTAAGGAAGCACTCTCTGCTGATTGTTTGGTTAGTTTACGACTAATAGTAGTTAATGACTTGTCCAAGTGGGAGACTGTTGGAATGGGTGTCCAACGTCATAACTAATTAGTCATGACTTTCTATTAATAGTAGGGTCCTTTTTGGGTTGCCCTCAATTGTCCAAGGGTTATTAGAATAATTAAGAGAGAGAGAGAGATAAATAGTTTATTAATTATTATTTGATAATAATTAATTAGAAATTATTATGGAAATTCTATAGAATTAATTGGAATTAATTTAGAATTAATTTGTGCCAATTAAAAGTGCAAGGGCTAATTGGTTATTCTTTGAAAGATGAACCAAGGGTTTTTCTCTAAAACCCTAACTTTGGCCCTAAGTTACTTACCACTATAAATAGAGGTCCATGGCCTCTAAATCAAATGTCCCACTCAAGCATTCTTAAATCTTGAGTTTTTCTCTTCTCTCTTTGCTCCATTCCTTGTGGGTACTCTTACTACACTTGGGTGGATATTCCGAAGATTAATAATCTTGGACAAATTGGGTACAAACCATTAGAGGTAATCTCCTTTGGTTACTACCTTCCTTAGCGTTGGATCGAAGTGTTCGAGTTCTACAAGTGGATCAATCCAATTACAAGATTGGATTAAAGGTTGGTAATCTCTTTTTTTCTTGTTGTTAATATCATCTACTAAGGTTTCCTTGTAGGGTTTAGTTATATGATTCTTACCATAGTTTCCGCTGCCTTGTTTTGTTTTTAGTTCATATAAAACCCATCAAAAGCATGGATGTGTTATTTGCAAGGACAAGCTTCCTATCCAAGTTTGACACGTGACATGTACCTTTTGTCTTGCATTAAATGCAAACGGGTATAAATAAGATGAAGATATCTTCTTCATCTTAATGCATGCTTCCTTCTAGCCTAAACCCTCTTTATTTCTTTCTTCCTTCTTCTTGTGCATCAAAGTTAGTGTTTCTTAGTTACAATAGAATAGGTTTTAAACTTGTTCTTATTCCGTTTGTAACTGTAAATTTGTTTATGATATATAAACTATAAACTCATTTAAAAACCAAAATCTGTGTGTTTGTATTCAACCCCCCCCCCCCTTCTACAAACTGTTTACTATTTATTGAACTCTTGTAGACCCTTATTGGGACCAACAAATACTTTGTTGCAAATGGAACTACACAAAACTTCTCTGCTGTACGCACTCCTCAGCAAAACGGTGTAGTCGAAAGACGCAACAGAACACTAGTGGAGGCAGCCAGAACAATGCTTGCAGCTTCTGGACTTCCTATCCATTTTTGGGCAGAAGCTGTAGCCACAACATGTTTAACTCAAAATAGATCTATCATAATCAAGAGGCATCTCAAAACCTCTTATGAGCTCATAAATAACAGAAAACCCTCTGTCAAAATTTTCCATATTTTTGGCTGCAGGTGTTTTATTTTAAATGATAGAGAAAAACTTGGCAAGTTTGATAAGAAATCTGATGAAGCAAAGTTCTTAGGATATTCGTTAAATTCAAGAGCCTTTAGAGTCCTTAATTTAAGAACTAAGACTGTAATGGAAAGCATAAACATCGATTTTGATGATCAAACACAATTGACTTCTAAATATTCCAATTCCGAACTCAAACTTAATATTGTTACCTCTGATTATCTTTTAGGTTCCAGAGAATCCGAGATTGATGCTCTATTTGATGATTTTCTGGGAGAAGAAATATCTTCAGAGAAACCACATAATACTCCACCCTTGAGTATTCCTGAAGTACTTCACGCATCTGGCATATCTTTATCTGGTCCTATGTCATCAAATAAAAGTCCAAAGGAAACCTCTGCACCTCAAGTATCTTCAAATGCATGTCTAGAGATACCCTCTGAACCTTCATTTGAGAGGGAGATTCTAGGTGCTTCTCCAGATCTGGAACCTACAAAATATCTGATGAGGCTACTCAACCTTCGGAGACAAAGGTTCAAGAGACAGAGGTTCAAGCTCAGCCAATGCCTCAAACAAGGATGACTAGATGAACAAAATCTCACACTCCAGATCTAATAATCGGAAGTCCATATGAAGGGTTAAAACCAGATCTGCAACTGCAAATGAAGCCTTCTTTGTAAATTTTCTGAGCATGATTGAACCAAAGAAAGTTCATGAAGCTTTACAAGAACCGAGTTAGGTGGAAGCTATGCAAGAAGAACTGCTTCAGTTTGATATAAACAAGGTATGGAATTTAGTACCTCTACCAAAAGATAAAATTGCTATAGGTACTAAGTGGGTATTTAGGAACAAAAAGGACGAAGATGGTATTGTGATCAGAAATAAGGCATGATTGGTGGCTAAGGGGTACTGTCAAGAAGAAGAGATAGACTACGACGAGACATTTGCCCCTGTTGCCAGACTAGAAGTGATAAGACTTTTTCTAGCGTTCTCAGCATACAAAAACTTTAAAGTATATCAGATGGATGTTAAGTGTGCATTTCTGAATGGAAACCTCAAAGAAGAAGTGTATGTTGAACAACCTCCTGGATTTGAAGATGCTAGACACCCAGAATATGTCTATCTGCTGGATAAAGTTCTCTACGGATAAAAGCAAGCACCAAGAGCCTCATACGAACGATTATCCACATATCTGACCAGTCATTCTTATGAGAAAGGTAAAATTTACACAACGTTATTCATCAAAAGAGGGAAAGGTATGTTAACCATTGTTCAAATATATGTGGATGACATTATATTTGGTTCTACTCATCAATCAGAAGTTGATTTGTTTTCAAAACTGATGGAAAAAGAATTTGAAATGAGCCTGTTGGGAGAAGTAACATTTTTCTTAGGACTCTAAGTCAAATAAACTACCTCTGGCATCTTCATAAATCAAGCCAAGTATGTTTCTGACATGTTAAAGAAATTCAAACTTCAAAATTCCACCACTATGAAAACTCCTATCTCTCCTAGCACGAAACTTGATCCTGATCCCTCAGGGAATCAATTGATGTTATGAGCTATAGAGGTATGATTGGATCACTTCTATACTTAACTGCTAGTATACCAGATATCATGTTTGCCACATGTCTCTGTGCGAGATTTCAACCAAATCCAAAAGAATCTCATTTGGCTGCTGTAAAAAGAATTTTTAGATATCTAAAAGGAACTCCATCACTGGGTCTCTGGTATCCTAAGAATTCTGGTTTTGATTTGATTGCGTACACTGACTCTGATCATGCAGGATGTAAGTTAGACAGAAAAAGCACATCTGGTAGTTGTCAACTTCTGGGTAACAGACTAATAAGTTGGACATCCAAGAAACAAAATTGTGTTTCGACATCTATAGAAGAAGCTGAATATGTTGCTGCTGATAGTTGCTGTTCACAAGTCATATGGATGAAAACTCAACTCAGAGACTATGGTCTGATATACGACAAGATACACTCACAAAGTGCTATTGCAATCACTGAGAATCCAGTGCAGCACTCAAAAACCAAGCACATTGATGTAAGGTATCATTTCATTAAGGATCGTGTGGAGAAGGGGACAATTGAAATGTATTTTGTCTCCACTGATTATCAACTTGCCGATATCTTTACAAAAGCTCTGGATGAAAAACGATTCAATTTTCTGGTCAGCAAGTTGGGTATGCTAAACATGTAATTTCCTTAATACCTACCTATGGTCTTCATAGTATTAAGTCAAATTCACTTGTTGTGTATATATCAAAGTTTTCTTTTAAACTTCATCAATCATAATCGCTCAGAAGCCTCTGGTCACTTCTGATGAATAACTCAAAAGCACTCAGAAGCCTCTGGACACCCCTGTTCTTCAATAAACATTTGCTCTCAAGATTTATCCAAGTATAGACAGAAAGAGCAGCTCAATTTGAAAAAGCAAGGGGGAGCAACATACTCAAACGTCAAGGGGGAGCACAGACGTATATGATATCTGAGTTTTTGAGGGGGAGCACAGAGGTGTGCAATACATGCAAATTCTTCGAAAACAAGTCTAACAAATGTTAGTTGTCTTCTGAACCTCTCTTTACTTGAAAGTTTTTGAGAATTTGTTACTTCTGAATAACTCTTGCCGTCAAGGTTAATATGAAATCTCAAATTCAACTAAAACTCTTCTGAAAAGACGTTCTCATGACAAAAATCTTGGTCTCAAAACTGTTTTATATGACCAAAAAGCCATTCTATGATTATGTCTTTCACTACTAGAAAATTGAGTATTTTCAACGAAAATTTTCAACGGAAAATGTTGTTGAAAAATTTCTATGAATTT
The DNA here is from genome assembly GCA_036898165.1 of Silybum marianum. Lineage (NCBI taxonomy): Eukaryota > Viridiplantae > Streptophyta > Magnoliopsida > Asterales > Asteraceae > Silybum > Silybum marianum. The sequence continues at coordinate 12,837,751 of CM072528.1, forward strand.
TAAAGGGATTATTGACAAAACATAAATTTTCTACAAATTTTCAACGAGCTTCCGTTGAAAATCTCTCACAAAATACATTTTCAACCAAAAACTTTTTGACGAGACATTCCGTTGAAATTTTTTTGGTTGAAAATGCATATATGTTTGTGAGATATTTTCAACGGAAATTCGTTGAATATTCGTAGAAAATTTAAGTTCTGTCAATAATCCTCTAAAGTTCGTAGAAAATTTTCAACGACATTTTCCGTTGAAAAATAATTTACGTTGAAAATACTCAATTTTCTAGTAGTGTTTATGTTGAAATTTTTTTAATAAGTTTCTTCTAAATTTAACTCTTGCCTCCAAGGTTAATTAGAATTTTCTTATTTTATTAAATTTCTTAAGAAATGCTATTTATAGAATTCAAAACTTTCATTTGGTACAAAACTGATTTATTTCTCCAAATGTCTGATTTTAATTTGATTTAAAAGGAAACATTAATTTAAAAAAAATTATTCCTTTAATCTACAATTTTTGTTGATTAATTGATAACTTTTTTTTAATTTTTCTTTTAAATTGTGGAGGGAATTTTCCACATAACATCCGGTTGTCATTATTAGCCGTCGAAAAACCTTTCAGTACCCCATCACATCCATACACGTGCCTGACATCAATTAGTACACGCAATCGTTATTGCCACGTGTCATTAATCGTTGGACTGCATGATGGCACGCCTGTCTGCTCACGTCAGCACCTACTAACCGTTTGCTTTTCCCCAAATCAAAACCCCTCGATCTCCAAAATCACTCGAGTTCAACCTCTCGCTCATTATATAAACTCAAAAATTGAAGCTCCTCACTCTACTGCTCACCGTCGTCCTCCTCCGATTACTTCTCGAGCTCTCAAAAACCCCAAAAGTCTCAAATGGCAATCCCAACTGCAAACGTGAATATGCAAGAAGACGAAGGACGGTTGATCGATTCAACAGCAGAAAGTGCCCCAATCGTCAAGCTACCACTAAAAGCTAATAATGTGCAAGTATTTCTTGATCCAAATACGTATCAAGAAGAGTATAAGGTAATCCCTTGAATCCCGTCACACAATACTCAATGATATCAAGAATGCTCAACTTGCCCAGACTCAGGCTCCGGAAGCTATCCAGAAATTAATTTTTGATAATGCCGAGTCTCAGAGGAACTCGGCTTCTGACTACTTCAACCAACTGGACGCAGGAATCAAAGCAAATGCTGAGGAAATTTTTCACATTTCTGATGACATTCCGACTCCAGAGGTCACAATATCTGCAAATGAGTATGGATCCTTTGTTGCTGATATCAAGAAACTTATTGATGCCGTGATTCCCTCAGATGCTTCAAACTTTGCTTCCTCATCCTTAGTTTATAAATCAGATATGGCCATCTTCCAGAGAGCTATGTTGGACAGGTTCAATGCACTGACTGCCAAATATGTCTCTAAGACCAATTCTACTTCCACAAATTTGGATCAGAAGGTAACAACCGTAGAAACCTCTGTTTCAAATTTATCATCTCTGGTCAGATCTCTGTCTGCAGTTTATGAAGAAAAGAAGAAAGCCAAAGAAGCCAGAGCGTGCAAAAAGGCAGAGTTGAAGCGAAAGAAGTCTGAGGATCAGGATCCTGATTCTCAGAAGGGGAGAATACATCCAAGAAGGCAAAAACGGATGGCGCTGAAACGACTAAGTCTCAGGATAAAGGCAAGGCTCCTGATGCTCCACCCTCTGAACCACCACCATCCAAACAAACTCCCCTTACACCAAAACCATTAGCTGTAAACTCTGGCCCACTTCCCAAAGATCCAGATATGGCCAAGTTCGTTCTTGATCTTTTGGGCAAGTCACAACCTCGTTACTCACAATCACAACCATCTAACTCCCCCCAACCATAAAAAGATCAACCATCAGAATCCCACCAACCTCTGAAAAATCAATCAAGTCCCTCTTGTGCCAGAACCAGAGAATTCTCAACACCCCAAAATCCAATTCCAAAACCCTCTGACTCTGTCCCTGAACAATCCAATGTTCAAGACGCTGAAGAAGATAAAGCCAAGGCTGAAGCTGATAAAGCTAAGGCGGAAATTGAAAAGGCTAAGAGAGAAGCGTCAAATAAAAGAAAGGAAGAGATTCAAGTAAAGAAAGATAAGTTGTGGAGGTTTGATGAACTCCCAACTTTGGAAATTAAGAATAGCCACATATACGCACCTACAGATCAAAAAATATTCTTAATGCTTCCTAACTTCGCCAATGACTATCATGTAAGCGATGAAGTCAAAAACAGATTCATGAGTCACAGGCAAGTAAGGAAAGAAACATACTCAACAAAACCAATAAAGAATATCTCTGGGATCAAGCATGTAAACTTTGAAAACACAGAGATCAAGTACACAATCTATGAAGTGATCAGAGAAGACAATAAAACGTACTATTTCTATGATAATGATTTGTTATCTATCAATCCCTCTGATCTCATACCTCTGGAAAGATATATGAAAAAGAAAATGAATCAAGGGACTGATAATCAGAACAAAGTTGCCTTCCTTCAGTAGACTTCCAAACGGGCCTAGATCACAAGGTAGTAAACTTAAGCATCTCTGCTCCCAACGAAGACAGAGAGGGCCTTAAGCATCTAACTTCGGAGAAGTGTGGACAGAGCCTGAAGATGGCATTGTGTTTAAAGACCATCCAAAAGAAGTTTCTTCAGAATCTCAGAGGCTCACAAGTACTCTACAAGAGTTGTGGAAATTGTCAAGAGTTTTCCATCTCTCTAAACTGATGACAGAAGCAAAAGTAGAGGAGACAGAGACACAGCTAAAAGAATGGTTCAGCAACTCGACACAATTTTAAAGGTTAGGAAAATCACTGACCTGTTTCATAAGATTGTCACTTCTCATTCTAATGCTCCATTCTGATCCAAAATATGAAGCCCTTTATCAAGAATTCAAACACATATATGAATCCCTTTATCAAGAATTCAAATACTTGTTACAAAGTGTTTAATGCTGCACCAACTTGAAGCGAGAAGACTATATGTGCAGAATTTGCAATTTTATGAAACCATCATAAATGGTCTGATAGTGTCATGCATGCTGTGTACATCGCTTATGTTGAAGCACTTGCCAAAGAGCATTATAACGAATGGAAAAAGAAATTTGGAGGTGGTGTGGATTTAAAGATTTGAAATTATGTAAGGAAACAGCAACATATTTGAAAGTCTAAGAAAACAGCAACATATTTGAAATTGTCTAAGGAAAAAAAATGGATTTGAAAGTACGTGAACGAAGTTACTATTTCCACATTTTGGAGTTCTTACTTAGGGGGAGATTGTTAGACTTCATTCTGAGGAATGCATGAACCAGAATGACACAAGCATCCAAGATCAGAAGTCAAGTCAGAAGTTCATCTTCTGACTTAAGACATCTCAGAGGCTCCCAGAGACTTGAAGAACCTGTGGACTCAAACTGAATATCACACGCGCTTGTGATGACGTGGCGAACACACTTTCTGTGAGTCTCTATATGTAACTGATTCTGATATCTAGTATAGCTGACGTGTCAGTTTCTGATATGCTAGATCGTTGAATTTCACTTTGTAATAGTATAAATAGATTCATTCTTTGCTGTAATAAATGACGCTCTCGAAGAGAAAAATCACGCTGTTCATTCATACGTATTGTAATCAAGCTCAAGGTTATAAATACGATTTCCTGATTATTCTTCAAAACTGTTCTTAGTGTTCTTACTGTTTATCATTGTTGAATTACTGCTTATTATCTATCATAGATCGATATTGCTTCCACTTATATTTTGTTATACGATTTGTTGATTTATTCTTAGAAAGGGATATGGGTTCCAACACATATCCCACAAGCTTTCACTTGTTCTTTTCCTATTACAAGCTGTTTTACCATGTTAGTAAGATCAAACAATCGACTCTCAATACTAGCGACATTCACCTCATTGGATTTTTGTGGCTCTCTCCTTATATCACTCCTTACATTGAAATGTTGGGAGTTTTCGACCATAGTAGTGATTAAAGCTCTAACCTCAGTTGGTGTCTTGTTTAACATGGCACCGCCACTTGCGGCATCAACCATTTTTCTATCCATCGGGAGAAGACCCTCATAGAAGTATTGCAAAAGCAATTGCTCCGAAATCCCGTGTTATGCGCAACTTACACAGAGATGTTTAAATCTCTCCCAATATTCATAGAGAGTCTTAACATCTCTTTGCTTAATACTACAAATCTCTCTTCGGAGGATAGCGGCCCGGGAGGCGGGAAAGAATTTGTCTAAAAATAGCCTCGCCATTTGGTTCCACATCACTACCGAATCGGGGGGTAGCGAGTATAACCAATCCGTAGCACGGTCCTTTAAAGAAAAAGGAAAATCCTTTAACTTTATAAGGTCCTCCGAAACTTCAGATGGTTTCATGCTAAGACAAACTATATGAAATTCTTTTAGATTCTTATTAGGGTCCTCATTCTCTAACCCATGAAAGTTGGGTAAGAGATGGACCAAGCCAGTCTTAAGCACAAAATTCCGATTACCTGTCGGATACCTGATACAGATTGGACTTTGAGCAACATCCTGGGTTGTTAATTGACGTAGTGTCCACTCGTCTTCCTCGTCAGCCATCTCGACTTTTGGCTTCTCTTTCTCTTCATCTTTTGGCTTTTCTTAGTCCGAATCGGTTGATAGGTCAATATCTTGCCAGATATTTACCCTGGGTGACGAAGTTCCCTCACATGACTTTTTTCGAAGCTTGGCTTGTTTCCTAAGTCTCTTCGCGGTCCGTTCGATTTCTAAATCTATGGATTGTGGCGTACCTGTACGTGAAGATCTAGGCATAAAAGGTTAGAAATACCGAGTCTCCGGCAGCGGCGCCAAAAATTTGACGGATGCCGAGTCCACCAAATAATAAGTTCCAACTACTAGCAAATTACAACTAAAATTGTAATAGCGGTAAGTCGGGTCGAATCCACAGAGACTTGGTTTTTGACCTATTATTGCCAAATAATTCAAGTACAAGAATGATTAATTAAAAATAAATACGAAATGGGGGGGGGGGTGGATTTGAGTAATTAAGCTAAACATACGTTTAAAATTAATTATAAACGAGGAATTAAAAACCCAACATTAGTTCATTTCGATTAAGATGGTAATACCTATCATTGATTCTAAAAGCGTAAACATAATGGACAAAGTCAAGTTGATTATAGTCGTTAACAAGCTCTAACGACCTATAGTTTTCCTTAAATCTACACAAGCTAAATAAGCTCTTAACCGAATCTTAATCACAAATAGAAATTGAATAAGCTCTCAATTTCTTAGATGCAATTAGTTTTATCGGACTAGAAAAACATCAACTCAAAGCCATAAGCTCGTTAGCTCGGCTTATTAAGGCTTTCAATGCAAGACTTTAAAAACCCAATTCATAAACTTTATTAAGACCAAATGGGTTCAATCATTACTTTATTAAAAACAAAGACAATTACGTATCTAAGCCTTTGAATAACAATTTTCCATAAGAACTTCAACTAATTGATCAGACTAATTGAACATTCAAACGAAAATAACATTAAACACAGAAATCAAGCGAATAAGTTTGTCCCAAACTAATTACAATGGAATCTCAAAGTATCAACCATCAAAATCAAAGCAAACTATTGTTGGAATGAAAGGAATTAGCTACACATGGCTAAACCTAGGTTACAATTGGAAAAATGTGAAGTTTTACCTCAAACCAAGTAGAAATCGACGAGTCTTCTCCCAAAAATCATTCATTTTCTTTTGCAAATCAGAAAAATTTGAACTATCCTCTAATAGCAGTTACCATAGAGCTTTTTATACCCAAGAAGAGGGAAACCGCTCAACATTGGAAGCTAAACATATCTGGTCCCTTTATTTTGTTGCTGGCGACTTTTTTGGCGCGTTAAGCCGTGTAGAAAGTCGCCCGGATCTGCTCTCTTTCGTCAAACTGCAGCTTAGGCGTGTCGAGAGGGGGGTTTAGCAAATTATGAAGCCGCCCGCTTCTTCTTTGCCATTCACGACTTCAACTTTGTTCAAGGGTTCTTCACGTGAGCTACTGACTTGGGCCTGTTGACTTGGGCTTTTGTTTCTCTCTTATTTTGGGCCGCACTAAAACAAATAAAACAATGGGTTAAGTTAATGCAATTTTTGCTTAAATAAGGTTGTAAATATAAGATTTTGACAATAAAATTATAAACGTAAATGCACATTATCAACACCCGCATGTATTGCTAATTGCACCCTACCCATAAATGTCTCCTCACACACATCAACATCAAAACCATTTTTAACATTTCCAATGCTATCAATGTACACAAATTTCCGTGCATAGGGGTGCCAATAACATTGTCCTAAAATAAATACTAAAAATTATATATAATATATATATATATAATATAAATATAAGAGTCTAATAATATATAAAATAAAAATAATAATAGAACATATGTATTTTCAATATAAAATAAAATTAATAAAATATATAGATATATGTAATTGAGTTGATGGTTTGTAAGTGATTTGATAGGTTCAATTCCCAAACATTCACACCACTCACCATTAAAGCATTCACAATGGTTAAGTCTAACAATGACTTTTTCTACCTAATCACCTTATGTAAAAAGTTGTTTGTAAATCTAATCCAATACAAAAAAGTCTTTCAAAAGGTTTTAAGTTAGAGAATGTGAGAGACAAAAATCACAAAAAGCTTTTCTTCAAAATGTTGGTGCATAAAAAACTTTACCAAGAAGCTTTTTAAAAAGTGTTGCGATCCAATGCAAAAAAGTGTTTTAAACACTAATTCAAACAGTAAAAAGCTTTAAATGGGTTATGCATTGGATATGCTCTTAGTGCGTAAGAGATTAATTAGACCAAAAAAAGCTATCGATATGACAAGCGTAATAGAAAAAAACTGAAAATTGATTCTTCCCTCTTTTCCCATACGCACCAAAGGTTAGTGGCGTGTATGGGCCACTTTTGTCTTTTATGAACCACTTGGTGCGTATGGGAAGAGGAAGAATCACTTTTCAGCTTTTTCTATTACACTTGTCACATCGATAGCTTGTTTTTGTCTGATTAATCCCTTACGCACTAACGGTGAGTGGCGTGAAACCTGGTGGATAAAATATGAATAACGAAAAACAGTATGTTATTTTATAAAAATCAAGTTGAACAATGGCTATAATAACAATAACTAAATTCATGGACCATTAAAGACACTATAAAATTCATGGACCATTAAAGACACATTCAACACTAGAGTTTATTATTTTTCTTTTTAAAATAAAAAAAAACTATAATAACAATAACTAAATTAATGGACCATTAAAGACACAATAAAATCACTGGCTTGTGGTTAGAGAGTTCCCCTAGTTTTCTTTTGAGTAAACTACGATTTTCGTCCCTGTGCTTTGAGGTTTATAACGACTTTCGTCCCTGGTCTTTAAAAACTACCTTTTTAGTCATTATGATTTCCCCTGTGTTTCCATTTTCGTCCTTCATGCCAACTCTGTTAAAAACTAAACGTTAAACCTTCACATGTGCCTTACATGTGATGGGTAATTGTGTCTTTTTTTCTCAAGTGGACCCTCATCTGCTTCTTTTTTGTTTGACCCTAATCTATACCCAACATTTGATCTTAGTTATCTTGTTTTTTCCCAAACCTTTTCACTTTAACCCCTTGTAAAAAACTATGTTTTTTTTATTAAACCATCTCCAGTCTTTTGTGTCATGCTCTCCCTATCACGTATTGCGCATGATCGATGGATCTTGTTCTAGATGTGGGTACTTTGATAATCATATCAAGTGGTTCACCCGTATGAAGTTTACAGTATGTAAACACTTACTGTTATTTTTGCACTCTAGTTGAAAACGATTATTCATGTATGGTTTCTCGTTTATTCTTTTCATAATAGTGAATGATTTCTGTTTTATTTTGCAGAAAATTGTCATACTTTTTTTCTTTGAAGATTAATCATGGTAGTTAAGGAGGTATCTCAATGGAAGGTAAGTGATGTTGACCTAATAGAATGTGATTAACTTTTGATACATGACATAAATATAATGATGCAAAGGTTGGGGGTATGGTGATGATGGTCAAAAGCTGTATTATCATTTTATGATACCAACCACAAATTTGAATTTTGGTTCACAGGCATTAGGTAGTGACCAAGATATGCTTGTTTTGTTAAAGTATGTTGCTAAGTATAAAGCACTAGATTTTTATAGTGGACATGGGATCACCAATTTGATAACCTATCTCATGTCACCCGCTAGTGTTGGAAGTAGTAAGCAACTATTACTAAAGTGGGTTGTAAAGGACAGTAACACTTGCTTGGGTGCAATTACACAAGACCTAATTTAGGAATTTGAACCATTTTGGGGTGATGGATCTAGGACATAAAATGAGATTGATAGTTCAAATGAGGGTTATTATTTAGATGAGGAAGATGATTTACATGACAATGATTATTTAGGGAAAACATAAAACATCCCAACTTTGGATGTGAATGTGGAAATGGAAGTATATGAAGTTGCATCAAATCATTCTGATAAAGAGACATGTTCATATGATAGTGATCATGATTTAACAACGAACAAACAATTGAGGAAGGTAAGAAGGAAAATTTATAGCTACAAGAATCAACACCTTCTAACAAGGTACATTTCTTTGTTGGCCAATCATTTGGTAGTAGGGCTTAAGTGAAGAAATTGATAATGTTACATGCAATAAAAACTAGGAGGGACTTGCAGTTATTAAAAATGATTTAACAAAGGTGAGGGCATTTTGTGAGGGGAAATTTCCTTCATTTAATAGTGACGAAGTAAAAACATGTTGTCCCTGGGTATTGCACGTATCCACGTGCAAGAAAGATGAATCATGGGTTATTAAGACACTTGTTGATATCCATAAATGCGTTCACCCAAGAAAAGTTAAGTAATGCACTGTCAGTTTCTTAGCATAAGAACTTCTAAAGACTGTTAAGCCTAACCCAAGCATCCTAGTAAAGCTGTGCAAGACCATTTTCAGAAGAGGTACTAATAAGACTTTTCATCTATGAAATATTTTAGGGAAAATCAAATGATAGAGACTCATGTTAGGGGTAATTATGAGCAACAAAATGGGAGGTTTAGGGCCTATGTTATGGAACTGCAACGAACAAATGAAGACACGACTATGAAGTTGGATGTGGTTACTGAAGCCAATCCTTTTAGTCCAACAAGGCAATTCAAGAGGATATACGTATGCTTAGGGGCTTTGAAGAAAGGATTTAAAGCAGGTATGAAGGATATATTGGGACTTGACGGAACTTTCATGAAAGGCCCTTTTCCTGGGCAACTATTAACTATGGTAGGAGTTGACCCCAACAATGGCACGTATCCCGTAACTTATGATGTGGTTGAAGCTGAGATAAAAAATTCATGGACCTGGTTTTGGGATGATCTTAAGTTAGGTACAAATTCGAATTTCATGTTTATTAATGATCGACATAAGGTATCCCTTTATCATTTTCATATTTATTGATTTTTGCTTTAATTAATTAATTTGCTAGAATTCACTTAATTAATTTGTTATTGTTTGCACTAGGGGATAATACCAGCTGTTACAAAAGTGTTTCCAAATGCTTGAACATAGGTTCTACCTATGACATATCCATGAGAACATGAAACAACAATGGAAAGGCAAAGCATTTAAAGATCATTTATGGAAGTGTGCAACATCAACTAATGTCCCTTTCTCTGATAAGTCGATGTCAAACTTTAAATCATTCAATGATAAAACATATGAATGGTTGCTCCAAATTGCACCTCAATATTGGTCTAGATCTCATTTTAGTGGTAATTGATTAAATACTTGTAATCCATCATATGACTTGTTTATACATCTTTTCACATGTGTACTAGTTGATTAAGTACTTATTTACTTCTACACGAAGGAGTCACTGTGACGTCTTGTTGAACAACACATGTGAAGTTTTCAACTGACAACTCATAGATACAAGAGACCAACCTATCGTCAATACTTTGGAATACATTTGGGAATATTTGACGAAACGTATAATGAAGGTTGATAATATGATTGGCAAGTTCGAGGGACCATTGACACTAACTGCTACAAAGTTATTCAAGGCCATTCAGATTGAAGCTTCCCAACAAAATGTGTTGTGGAATGTAGGCCATAAGTGTCAGGTAAATGGATCTTGGATGGAAAAACATGTTGTTGTTCTTCAGAACAAGAGTTGTTCTTGTAGAAAATGGAAATTAACCGGGATTCCTTATAAACATGTTGTTGCCACAATCTGGTACATGGCAGAAAATAGAGGAAATGTAGGCTTACCTGAGATGTGGGTGCTTCCATGCTAATGTCTTGATACATGGAAGACAATATATAGTTTCAACATTAATCCACTCTCTGGGATGGATATGTGGCCCAAATCAAGTTGCCCAACGATATTGACCCCACCGCTATATCACAAACAAATTGGGAGGCCCAAGAAGAAACAAAAAAAGTGTTGATGAGTTTAGTCAACCGTTAGTCAAGGGAGGTAAACATTCAAGGATTGGGAAAACGGTCACATGTATCAAATGCAAAAAGAAAGGCCATAATTCAAGAACTTGCAAAGGACACTCTAGATTGTCTATGACTAGCGTTTTGATGGTTAACCATTTTTGGTAAATTGTGTTGTTTGACAATGGTGGTTAACCCTTTTCATCCTTGTAATGGCATTTTGAAATAATGGAATTATGTTTTGGTCCTCGTAATGACCTTTTGAAACGTTGGTTAATGGAATTCTATGTTGTTTATTTTCTTTGTTAAGGTTCTGTTTCGTTGTTAAGATTCTGTAGTTATGTTATTTATTGTCTTTGTTAAGGTTATGCTTGGTTTTTAAGGCTCCGTACATTGTTTTTTATTTTGTTTGTTAAGGTTCTGTTGGGTTTTTGAGGTTCTATTTGGTTTTTAAGGCTTTCTACATTGTTGGTTATTTTGTTTGTTAAGGTTCTGTTTTGTTTCTTTGTTACACTGGCACCTACTCCCATGTCAAAAATTTCAACCCTCTATTTCCAAGAGTGGTTTGGCATCTGGCTTCTTTAACAAAACAGAAATATTACGAGTGATGATAAAACATAACATCAAACATGTTTTTTTACCGGGTAAGTTAGTCACGAGGTAAGATTTTTTATCGAGTCTGTCAGTCTCGTATTATTAAATTAAGAAAACCAAATGAAAATAAACAAAAATATAGACTTGCACTTATGGTTGTATGGATGACCAAAGTGAAATAAGCCAATCTCATATTATGGACTTCCACTTTTTGCAGATCCACTTTTTGGTTTCATATTGGGTGCCCTCTGTTTCCAATAACTAATAATTCAAACAAATTCCTTGGTGCATGTCCTTTGTCAAACAACACAATCTTGAGTTGTCTTGTTCAAACAACCATTATTAGACGTATGGTAATAAATAAATCCTAGTAACAAACAAATTTTGTTCATTAATAAATGAAACAACAGGCACATTGCCAACCACTGGCTTTGATACATAAATTGGGCTCTTCATAGAGCAACCCAACAAAAAATTAAGAGACTAGCCTAACAAAAAATTACAAGAGCTACGCAATAATTTACTAATAAACGAAAAAATTGCAGTGCAATCCAACTGATAAGTGAAATCACTTTCCATTTGCGAACTTCAAAGGTCTTGGCTTTTACAATGGCTTCCAGAGTATTTTTCGACCTAAGTAATCCAGGAATGATTTCCATAGCTTGTAGACACATAGGGTTGTCAACCCAATCGATAGATCCACAGTTGGATACTGCTAAATTGGAGATGTAGAAATTAGGTCAAACCAAATCAAATGTGTTGTAAAAGGGAAACTTACATTTCTTGAATATGAATAAAAACGGCGTCCAGGATTTGCTCCTGTCCATGAAATTCGAATAACTGCCCTAGCTCCACAATCGCATATAACCATGGAAACTTTGTATCTCTGAATATTTAAGCTAAGTGTAAATTGAGATGGTTTCTTAATATAGTGAAATGAAAAAAGAAAAGGGTAAGCGTGGGAAGAAAAGGGAAGCAAGTTATGTTAAAAGTCTAGCAATAGATCTTTTTTAATGGGTCAAAATAAAAAGAATTGCAAAAGACACAATTTCCCATCACGTGTAAGGCACATGTGATGGATTAACGTCTAGTTTTTAACAGAGTTGGG